>CM037030.1:5975158-6645158 GCA_020875875.1 Dioscorea alata | reverse complement strand
CTAGGATCTATGCTTCTAGTGCAAAACAAAGCTATTATACTTTCCTATTGATGTTAAATGAGTCGAGGATATCCTTAAACACACGGTCCCAAACCTAAAGTCATCCATGACTAACCCCAACAGTATGCCCGGCATTAGGTTTCAATACGACCCTTGACTCTCGTTGACCTGTCAACTAAGCCCTAGGGGAGTCTATCTTCCTAAGCCTCACACTACGTGGGATTGTTTTATCTTCTAGGGATTCCTAGTGATAAACCATGTTCCTATGTATAGTTCTAATCCTTTGGTCCATGTGGAAGAACCCTAATCTAAATTAAGACCCAGCACTAGGATTCACTTCAACCCTTCACTCTGTTACTCGCTCAACTAAGCCCCAGGGGAGTTCGTCTCCTAGCACTTCGCTCTATCTCGACCGCTAATGACTCTTGGAACACGGAGGTAGGGAGAATCACACCGGAAGGGAAAAGGGACGTTTCGCTACCTCACGACTCACCCTCTCAACCCTTTTCAATCTTAAGTAGTCTAACCCTATAGAAGTTGTCACACCTCCAAAGGATAACCTAGACGATTCTCAACCCTAGTGTCACATCTAAGGGAAAATCGATACAAGATGCAATTAAGATTGAAACTCAATTTTACTCATCAATTGAAGAAAAGCATAATAACAATGTCGAAGAAACATAATAATCCTAGGGTTTACAAGTCCGAATACCCACAAGGGTTTAGCTCCTCATGGAGCTATAAAAATCCATCAAAATATAAGAGTGAAAACAAATTGAAAGCATAAATGAAAACCCCCATGCGTATGGTGTGGTCGTGGTCTTGTGCGGCCGCCGTACGTCGATAACGATGGTGATGACGCGCTTCGATCCTCCATAAAAGTCCTCTCCAAACCCTAGCCGCAACCCTCCAGAAGTTGGGAAGAAAGATTGGCAAAAAGATGTGTAAAAAGTCTCCAAAACGGGCTTTTATAACATTGAGTCACGGCTTAAAATCGGCTGAATCGGGATTTCACACGGCCGTGTGGAATTTCCACACGGCCGTGTGAAGTTGCTGGAATGCTGCTACAGTACCTTGCCGAAACACTCCCGAATTCACAGTTCTTCATCGAGGCCATTGAATTGGGCACACAATCAATGATAGATCGTGCTAATTGCTTCAAATCTCTTTCTTGGTGAAGTTCTCCTAAGCTATACGAGTTAGACTTATTGTGAGCGTGACTGCCCTTGTGCCCCTCCAAAGGAGGTTGGTACACACTCACAAGTCTAGGCTTGTGCCTTGTTTCTTGCTTGGTCTGAAAACTCCCCAACTACGGTAAACACGATCTAACTTTGTTCTTCCTCTTCAAATTAGCTCCACAAACCTACAATGCACAAAAGCACACAAATGCACACAATTTAGTGATAAAATCTGATAAAAAGGATGCCCATTGTAAGATAATAACGCTTCGCATTACTATAACACAAGCACTTATCACCTAACTTTTAACTCTATCATTGATAGAGCTTTTGGCCATGTCTTTGACTACAATAAGGCTATCAATGTTCCAATGAGACATTTTCACATACATACTGGCTCTTTGGCTTCATCTGGCCTCTTCCTATTTTCTAATACTTCTTGGAAACTAGATTCAATGGAAAGGGTGCTGGTTTTGCCATTGCTAATGCTAAATATGAAATTTTGTGTGGAGATCATTTTTATATTCACATGCATTAAAGCCTTCCTTAAGAGAAGGCATTAAGGTTCACTTTACAATATGCAAAGGATTTACAAATGATAGTGAATGTTATGTTCATTGATTGTGCTGCTCTTTTTCAATGCCTTCACAGAAAGTATACCTGCTTAACTAGAGGCTCTGTCTCTTGTGCTTGTGGAAGTGTAATAGCTGCTTAACACTATATACTTAACTAGAGATAAGGGATTTGCTGGTTGTGGGCTTTTCCCTCCTCTCCATGCCACTCTCTTTGAGCCTGCTTTGCCACCCAACGTCCTAGCTCAACTTGTTGCCTTCACACCTTCCAACATCTAGAAAGATCCAAACATATACCTAGGCGCCGCTCTAACTCCCCAGCCTGCTTTGCCACCCAACCCCCCCCCCCCCCCCCCAATCAAATCACACTTTTTTACAAAACCCCAAATAAAGGAAAAAGCATTGTCTCCATCCGTTCAAAATCACTCCCATCTATCTTTGGTTCCTCGCTAACGTCATCATCTCCCTTCCCTTCTATCAAGGACCCCTTGCTCTCATGTCATGGTGGTAGACAAAGTCTCTATTGCTATTGATGAAGGAGACATGGAGGAAGATAACAGTCAGGATGAAGACTACTTAGAAGATAATGACGAAGAGATGTCTATAGATGAAGATCCCGGTGAAGGTACTGATGACTGAATGACCCTCATCCAATACCAAGCAGAAGCAAGATGAGAGCCTCTCATTCGAAAAGGCTCACATATCTCAGATTCTTCTCTGAAGAAGGAGAGAGTTGAGTTTGGGGATTCCACCTCTTGAACTTGTCTCTCCTTCCGTCCTAGTTGACTACTGTCTCCATCAGGAAGTCTTCCATTTTCCTTTTATTTTTTTTAGTTATATCATGATCACAACTAAAATTCTTTGTTGGAACTATAGGGGTGTCTTAGCGAGGAACAATTCCTCTCGCGTCTTTCATCTCATTCGCACCCACAAGCTTCTTTTGGTTTGCCTTGTTGAAACCAGAGCCAACTTAGATCGAGTGGATCATTTTTGCAGGAAAATCCCAAGGAATTGGAACTAGGCTGGAGTGATGTCAAATAGCTCTTCCGGTGGCATTATTATGCTCTGGCATAACTCTGTCAGTCAGGTTACTCTGATCGCTGTTTCTAGACGTGCTCTCCACATCATCATCTCTTCTGACTCTCTTAGCAGTTTTATCATTTCCATTGTTTATAACTCATTTTGTCTCCATAGTCAATTCTATCTTTGACATGAACTCTCTAAAATTACTTCTCTGCATATTCCCTGGCTCGTCATGGGAGATTTTAACTCTATTCTCCAAAAGACTGAGCACAAGGGGGGTTCATTTGCTTATTATGATTGTAAAGCCCTTTTTTCTTGATTTTGTTGAATGTAACAACCTGGTTGACTTAAATTTCTCTGGCCCTCTCTTAACCTAGACCAATAACCAGTCTGGTTTAGCCCGCCATTGGACTAGACTAGACCGTTGCCTGGTTAAACTTGAGTGGGCTAATTTTTCAAGTTGAACAATTTAAAGCACATTTCCCGCTCGTTTTCTGATCACTCTCCTCTACTTCTCTCATCCTCCTCTATCCTTACTCACTTTAAAAGTGTTTTTCATTTCAAAAACTTTTGGTTTGATTTTCTAGGTTGCCTTCCTGCTATTTGTGATGCTTGGATTTGTTCTCCTCATGGTAATCCCATACAAGCATTTTCGCATCTTTTATCCCATATCCGCTCTAATCTTAATCAATGGTATTGGCTTGGTGTTAATAAGATTGAAACTACTTCAATTAACACTGAAGCCAACATTAACATCCTTGAGATTTCTGATTCTAACTTGACTTCTCAATCTCTTCTAATGGTACACTACGCTAAGCTAGCCGCTTTGTAGCATCAGTGTAAGATCAAATGGGCTCAGCGAGCTCATTTGTTGTGGATCAAAGATGGAGATAAAAATACTAGTTACTTTCATGCTATTAACCGCATTCGCTTGCATGTTAATTCTGTTTTGCAGGTTGTTGATATAAATGGGAACGTGCGATGCGATCTCGCGGGTATTGAAAAGGCTTTTCTCAAATTTTATAAAGATCTCTGGTCCACCCCATTCGCTTTATCAGTAGATATTTTTGAAGCTCTTCCCAATGACCTTCCTCGCATTTTTGATTCGTACGCGGCAAACCTAACTCGTGAGGTTACCAAAGAAGAAGTTTACCTTACCTTCCTTGATCTCCCCACAGGTAAGTCACCTGGCTCAAATGGTTTTAATGCCAAGTTTTATCATAATTTTTTTCCTGTTATTGGGGATCAACTATACTCAGCCATTCGTTATTTTTTCGATAAGTCTATTTTGCCGTCCTCTTGGGGTAAAACATTTGTCACCCTTATTCCCAAAAAAGATAAACCTAAACTGGTTTCAGATTTCAGATCAATTTCTCTCTGCAATGTGAGTTTCAAAATTAATTCTAAAATTCTTACCAACCGTTTAAAGCTTTTTCTCCCTCATTTTATTGGTCGAGAACAGCCTGATTTTTTTTTTTTTTGTCAGTGTTCATTTGATAACAGCATTGATGTGTAAGAGATTGTGCACACCTTGGAAAATGATAACAATTACCCCCCAAGGATGTTAATTAAGTTGGATATTGAAAAATCTTATGACACCCTCAATTAGGGGTTCATTTCACTGGTGGCCACAAATATTTTATCATTATAACGCTATGGCCATAAATGTTATTTTTGTAACGTTGTGGGCACAAAACTATTCTCTGGTTGCACTGATGGCCACAATGACATGTTTGGGGGCTATTTCCGGTGAAGTTGATGATGTGGCCTTAAAACACATGATCAACGTGGAAAGCCTTTGTGGCCACAACGTTATAATGATGAAACATTTGTGGCCACAATGTTACAAAAAAAAAATATTTGTGGCCATCAGTGCGACCGGATAATAGTTTTGTGGTCACAACGTTACAAAAAAAAAACATTTGTGACCATAGCGTTATAATGATGAAACATTTGTCACCACCAATGAAACTACCCCTCTCAATTCTAGTGCAATTCTTGCTATCCTCTTTAGAATGAATTTTCCTTCAACTTGGCTATCCTAGATTTCTTCTTGTCTTCATTCTTGCTCTATCTCTCCTCATCAATGGTAACCCTTCTCCCTGGTTCTCTTCTTCCAGAGGTGTTTGTCAAGGAGATCCTATTTCTTTGTATCTGTTCATTTTGGCTTTATACATCTTTATTTCAATGCTTAATTTTGGTCTTGCTAATGATATGATTATTGGATCTAACTCAAACTTAACCCACTAAATCTTATTCCTGCTTCCTTTCCTTTCAAATATTTGGGCATCCTGATTTCTCCTAAAAAGAATTATTGCATCAGCCTTTAAACCTATGGGGGGATAAAATTCATCACACTTGCAGTAGATGGAGTAATTTTGCTCTATTGATTGCTGCTAAAACTATCCCAATTAACTCCACTTTCCTCTTCATCCGTATCTATACACTTTCTGTATACTCGATTGCTGATCTTATTCTCTCTAAGATTGCCAAAGTTGTCAGAAAATTCTTTTGGAGTAGAGGTGGCAATGGAAAGGGCATCCATAATGTGAATTGGAATACTATTAATGAAGGTAAGTCTGAGAGGGGGGCGGCCTTGGGATAGGAACTTGTCTCTTGCTAAACATTCTCTTATGGCTAAATACATTTTTAAATACTTAAATAATGAGGATGTTATTTGGGTTGATATCTTGCTTTTGAAATATAGTAATATCAATTTTTGGAATAACTCTGTTTCGGCTAAGTGTTCTTGGTTTTTTCGAGGCCTTTATAACTCTGCTGCTTGCATTAAACCCTTATGTCGGATAAACTCTGTTAATCCTGTCAATACTTCATTTCTTTGGGATTCATGCTGTTTTGATATTCCCATATCCCTTAAGCCCACTTATATTAACATGAATGAGGAGTTAGATCAAATTTCTATTTCTGATCTAATTCAGGGTGACAGTTGGAATGGGGATCATATGAATCATGCCTTTGGCCCTAATCTCAACATGAATGATTTATATTCTGGCACAATTGACACAATTTCTAATAATCACTGGATATGGAATCCCAATGCTGGTAACATTAAAATTTTTGCCACAGTCTATCATGATTTAAATCATAGCTCTACCTAGTCTGAGAGCTGGTCTGGTTGGCATATCCTCTGTAGAATTCAAGTCACCCCCCGAGTAAAACATTTCCTTTAGTTCCTCCTTCATGACCATTTAACAACCTCTAACTTCCTTTATCAGTTGAGCTTGGGCCCTAACAACCCATGTATTCTATTTGGCCTTTCCCAAGAAACCACTGAACACCTATTTTGTCATTGCACTAAAGCTCATTTGGTTTAGTCTCAGCTCAGCACCAAAGTTAACACGTACATTTCCTTTCCTAATTGATTTGCATATGGTATTTGGTTTACTGAAGGCAGTTACTCCAAGTATATCATCTTCGTCATTGCTGCGACCACTTGGTTTATCTGGAAATCTCATTGTAATGCTATTTTTCGTAATATTAGCCCCAAATTTCCTGCTGTTGTTTGCAGAGCCCTTGCTCATATGGAGGAACACACCATTGGTCACAACGATCTCCTTGGTCAGAAACTTATTCTCAACAATTTTTCTAGTGCTGATGGAGAGTTTCTCTTTACTCATGTGAGCACTAACTAGTGTACCAAGGTAAGATCAATCGAATTCTTCTTTTCAAATATTAATTATGTTGTACCCATTGCAGGTTGCTGCTTTCAACCTACAGATGACACTTTCTTGGATGACCTACTGGCATTGGAAGTTGCTCTCCAAGTCGCTTTAGACACTCACATTCAGATCCGGCCTATCTTTATTGATAATCAGACATCTTCCACAACAATCACGAACCCGGATTCAATCACAACTTGGTGCTTCAACTCTCATATTTCTAATCTAAGATTCCTCCTCGACACGTATGGTTCCCCCAGCATTCATAGTATACCCGGCCCTTGGACGTCTCCTGCCATCAAGCTTGCTGCTCGAGGATTCAATTATTCAACTCTTAATCTCATGTTCGTTTTGCCAGACTGTTTTATCTTAGTCCTTTTCTTTATTTGTTCTTTCTTTTCATAAATTAGCCCTTTGCTTGGGTTTCCTTCTTCAAAAAAAAAAAAACCCACTAATATTTAACACACATTCTTTTTATTCCTTTCCATAGAGGAACAGAGTTGCTGCATTAGCTTGTAAAAGACTGTCAAAGGAACCGGATTTTGTCTTTAACCATGGCCCATGGGTGTCTTTTACCAATTCTAATGTTATGATTTTGATATAAACATTTTTTTGTCTACCTGTATGAAAGAATTACGGAATGAGGGTGAGTATGGTAAGTGTGCCACCCTCTGAATCTTGGGTGAAATAATATTAGACTATTAGGTGCTTACATTTCTCAAGATAATTAAGAAAAGTTTTGGTTGAAAAGCACTGAATAAGAAATTTTCTAGGGATAAGTCGGTTGCTTATTCCATCTCTTTATTTCCTGTCCAAGGGCTTTCAAAATAAATGAATCCCAATTATAGAAAACATCAGTGATTTACTAGATTTTTTTTTTTTTTTTTTTTTTTTTTTGCAAAACTAATAGTTAAAAAACAAATTGCGTTGCAAAGTACTGTTCCAAACATTTTGCAAGTAACTGTTGCAAAATGTTCCATACACACAAGAAAACTAAATTTAGTTGTTCCTTTTTTTAAAAAAAATTGTTAATTATATTAGATATTTTATGCATGGTCAATTATCTCTAAAAAGAATATATTTATTGCATTAAATATATATTTTATGAATGATCAATTATCTCTAAAAAGAATATATTTATTGCATTAAATATATATCAATTATCTTTTCACCGAGGCTTTTTGCAGATACCTCCTTAAAATGTTTTATTTTTATAGATGATTTCCAAACTTTTGGTCATATTGACTATGATAATTGTGCGTGTGTGAGAGAGAGAGAGAGAGAGAGAGAATTGAATGTGAATTATTTGTCGAATTGAAGGAACATTAATAAATAACACAATACAGGAAGTTAGTTCATGGCAAAACCTTAGCATTTACAAACACAACAACAACAATAACTAACAAACGAGGAAGAAAATCAACAAGAGAAGTCATCTTGCATTTTTCTATTGTAACCTTTATGATTCATCTTGCATGATTAGCTCGAAGACTGACCATTCAGAAACTGTAAGATTGGAACCACAACCATTGAAAGGTAGAAATAATGGGTGCCAAAAAATGATCTCCGGTCATCATTGTGGGGCTCATCTTGCAACAGCAATGACTTGTGTACATAATTTTTGCAGCCATTTAAATAAACTTGTTGTGACTAATGAATATATATGATCAAGCTACAAATTTGATTCACAGTATACTGCATACACATCTGTTCTGCTTTGGAGCATTCACCAATTGTTTTTCTCTAAGAACCGCAAGAATTAGTACTAGCTGCTAGAAGTGAAGTTTTAGAAGAGAAAACAACAAAATTTTAGATTAAAAGATCATTCTCTGAGTCTAAGTGTATGACTGGAGAATCGGACCAAAGTAGGATTAATGTAAACACTACATTTTACGAAACAAAAAATTGCCAAGCAAATGCTGCATTTCTGCATGAATGACTTGAAAAACTAGTATGCCCTACAAAGCAAATTTTAGTTATTGTTTAATAATAAAATAGTTTTATTTCATTGCATGCATAATTATAGGTATTGTATTATTCATGTTTGATGATATATTATTATGTACTTGCATTGTATAAACTTTAAATTAACGATAGAGACAATTAAAGTGAGACATGATTATTTATATTTGTTCATTGTAACCCAAAATAGTTCACAACCCACGAGATAAAATATAATTTTTATTCATTATTGGTTGTCACATGTTCTACTACTATATGTGATAGAGTGGTATGTCTCAGCCACTAGAGTGGAGACTCTTAGTAACATTGTGGATATTTGTAATTAATAAATATTGAACTGGACCATACAAAAGTCTTACACTAAACACCGTTATAAAACAAAAGAGTTATTCTGTTACAGAAAGTCCTTATTGGCCGAGAATGTTATTAAATCTTATGTATAAAATATATTACTTTTATATTGTCAACCAATGATGCTAATTGTAGGCTATATACAGACATGTTGGGTTATATATTTAATAAATACGCATAGGTTTGTTGTCATCCAAGATGGGATCTATCACCCCTATTGTAGGAGAGAATATTTTAGATTGTGTTTCTTATGTGTTGGATAAAAATCCGGCTAATTAATTTTTGAAAGTATTTTATTATATATAAAATATATATTATTGTACAGTTTGTTTTAAATTGTTTTATGTCCACTAGTATAAGGAAACACATAGATAAGTGGAGATCGACAGTGCAATTGGTGGTCTAATTGTACCCACTTATATGAAATATTTATCAAAAGAGGGACTAATATGTAAAATATTATATTGGGTCTCACATATGAATTTCTCTAATCTTTGAATTAAATTGCAATTTGTCGATGGACATGATTGTGATTATTAAAATTAGTATGAACTAATTTGCTAAAGATGTAGTGATCCCAAACGGCCCCAACTCTACATGTTCTGATTTTTTTCCAAATATATATACTCCCCATAAATATATGTGATATGAGATTAGGGTTTTTGAACTAATTTTTTTCCATAAAAAGACAGTTACGACAAAAACCTTAGTATTCACATTAGTTGCTTGAAGAAAAGAAGCCATCACTTCTTCCAAATCACGGGTGAAAAGTTTGAGAACATTGCGCATGCTCATTGAAGGATTTTGCGCTTGTTAAATCTCTGTGAGGTAACCTTGATCAATCACATATAATCATGTGTTTATGTGATCGATTCTTGATGATTAATCAATTGCTAATTAAATATCAGTTAATTGTAATTGATAGTTATAATTTAATTACAACGATTTTCTTAACCCTAATTGGATTAGATTAATTATTTGTAACATGACTAAGAAGGATTTCCATAAAGATATTGCAATAATAAGAGTAGTTCTAGCCACAGATTACTAGCACCGAGTAGAGTTAATGAGGCTTATAAATATAAAAAATTGATAATTTCTACAAAATGATATGTGATTTTAAAAATTGGAACTTTTACTCGAGAATTGAGATGATGTATTATTGAAAACAAATTGATCAAGTTGGGGTTACTTGAATCATAAAATAATAAATAACTGATTTCTGGAAAACCATAAAAAATTCTAACAATTTATGAATCATAGACTACCAGAGTAGATGGAACAATTCAAAACTATGCCAAAATGGAATAGCATCAGACTAAAACTATACCAATCTATTTCAAGTACAAAGACTGGTGGTTGCACATTAAATTGGGTTTTTTTTTTTTTTTTTTTGATAAACTATATTAAGATGTTATATATATGCTTATATCAGTTAAAAAGAACTCAAATGAAATAGAGAAATTCTATCCTGAGATAACATAGTAAACAACCTGATCAGAGTTATACTTTCAATCTTCATTATTCATATAGAACATCCTAATGGGCGAGTAATTATAATAATGAGCAGTAGTAATAAGCAAGAACATGGATGCACAATACCATTGTTTTTATCAGGTAGGGGAGCCCGAATAACCACATGTATAATGGTTATGTTATGGTGGGAAAGAAAGGAAGAGCGCCAAGCAGCTGTGCAAAGCTTTTAAATTCAAGTTATGTATGCAGGAGATCATCAGATGAGTCAGTAGATTCATTACATGCCAACATATAGCAAGTGACGAGGGAAGGAATGTGATGATTAGGTGGAGGAGTAAGAGGGAAAGGTTCCTTATGAATGCCAGGGTGGTGAGTCAATGATGAGCTAAGAGCACAAGGTGAGAGGAGTTTGTTATGTCTATGTGTAAATGTGTATAAAATGATGGAGAAAAAAAGAAGAGAAGCAGGGAAGTAGAGAGAAGAGTCTAGGCCTGACTCTTGTTTGCAAGAAGCTCCGATGAGCGTCTCAAGTCGTTGGAACAAGAGGAAAGCGTCTTCTTCATAGTTATCTTACTTTTTCCACTAGTTGTTGAGTTGTTTTCAATAGTTATCTTACGGTGGCTAGAACAACATTGTCATCCATGTTGACTGGCGAAACAAAATTTAGAAAGTGCAAGTGAGAAGGAGAAAATGTTAGCCCAGGATCCAAGAAAATAAGAAAAATAGGGTTTTTAGGGTTGTGGAAGAGAATTAGGGTTTTTGATTACTAGGGGAGATTAGGGTTTTTCAATTCAAAACAACTCTTCTTTCTCCTTTCTTCTTATTAATTTATAGAAAATAAAACTACAAGATAATCTTGATTTTAAAACTAACTTACAAGATAAATCTGAATTTTAAACAAACTAGATAATAAAATAAAACTAAAATAAAACTAGATAACTAATCTTATCAATCAGATGCTAATCAGGATTAATTTGCTCACATACTCGCCCGTAATCCTGATATGCATTCAAATCTCGAACACCAAGTAGTTGTCGCATGGAAGCTAACTTTATTCCTGACAAAGCTTTTATCAACGCATTAGCACGCTGTTCTCCAGACTTTACAAAATCCACCATGATCTGCCCCCTCTCCACACACTCTCTAATAAAATGAAATCTTGTGTCTGTATGCTTGCTACGACCATGAAATACAGGATTTTTCATGAGAGCTATGGCAGATTTGTTATCAATAAATAAAATTACAGGCTTTAATTTTAAACTTGTTAATTCACTAATAAGATTCCTCAACCAAAGCCCTTGACATGCTGCTGCAGTAGCCGCCATAAACTCTGCCTCGCATGATGATAACGCCACTATCTTTTGTTTTTGAGAATTCCACGATATTAAATTTTCATTTAAGTAGAAAACCATACCACTTGTGCTTCTTCTCCCATCTTGGTCTCCTGCTAAATCACTGTCTGAATACCCAACAATGCCTACTTCTTGATTTTCCTTGTGATGTGTGATAGTAGGTCTTTCCATATACTGGCTTACTATCTTCAGGTTTACCTTATATAACCTGTTCTGCATCCTCTCTACTGACATCAGGAGTTTCCCACTCCTGTCGAACACTTTTATTGTGTCTCCTTCCATGAGCACCTTGTTCCCATCTTCTGTCATCTGTCCAAGACTTATAATATTACTACAGAGTTTTGGGATGTAGTATACCTCTTGGAGAGCCTTGTGTTCGCCGTTCTTGCAAGCGAACACGACTGTTCCCTTGCCCATGATCTCACCTTCCTGGTGACAGCTTCATCCAATTCTTGGAACTTCTTGTGATGGCCAGTCATGTGATTACTAGCACCATTGTCAAGGTACCAGATATCTTCATTATCTTCCTTCTTATCGTAGTGCATCTTTGGCAATGTTCCTTCTTCATTAAGCAAGACCGCCTCTCGACGTTCTTGTACATTGTGCATCTCTTCTTAGGACACAGCCATCAACAATGCTGGCTCTTCATCGACGACCCGTGTGAGATAAGCTTCATTATTGCGCCGCTCGCTGTGACACTCTGACGCGTAATGCCCCATTCTTTCACAATTGAAGCACTTTATGTGACTCTTGTCGCGAGAGCCACCACTAGCGTCGCCAAAGCTTTCTCCTGCATTATCTTGACCTCGGCCACCCCGGCCGCCACCGCGCCAACGCCCACGCTCTCTTCCACGATCGAGATTGTTGGAGCCTCGGCCTCTTTCCCCTGATGAACTGCTCCCGGCGGCCCCTTTCTGCCTTGCCATCCACTCGCCCTGAGTGAGCAGAAGTTGGCTGCCAGTGTTAGCGGTGTTGTCACGAAACTGTATTGCTCTCTCTTCGTATGCTTTTAATCGCCCTATTGCCTCTTCTAACGCCATGGTCTCGAGATCATAAAACTGCTCGATCCCAGCAACAACGGGAAAGAATTTGTCGGGGACAGAATCGAGTAGCTTCTTGACAAGAGCAGAATCTTCAAGTGTGTCACCAAGTGTAGAATACTTACTTGAGATGACACTAAGTTTTCCGGCGAACTCATCAATAGTTTCGTTCTCCTTCATTCGGATGGCATCAAATTCGCTCTTCAGAGTTTGTAGACGCGCCTTCTTCACTCGATTAGCACCAAGATACCTTGTCTTGAGACTGTCCCAAACATCCTTCGCCGTCTTCTTCTTTGCAATCTGGAGTAGGATGTCTTCGGGGACACACTGCAGGATGTGTGCTCGCGCTGTCTTATCCTTCTTCTCATCCACTTGTGCTCCATCCACCGATTCCACGGCCTCCCACGTACCTTGGGCATCAAGGATTGCCTCCATCCTTATTGCCCATACCGTGTAGTTGGAGGAGTTCAAGATCGGGAAGTGGAACGACACTCCGCCGCTTTCCTTCACCGCCTGTTGGTTGTAGATGGACATCACTTTGAGTTTCAAGATCTTGGTTATGCAACCTTGCTCTGGTACCAATTGTTAGCCCAGGATCCAAGAAAATAAGAAAAATAGGGTTTTTAGGGTTGTGGAAGAGAATTAGGGTTTTTGATTACTAGGGGAGATTAGGGTTTTTCAATTCAAAACAACTCTTCTTTCTCCTTTCTTCTTATTAATTTATAGAAAATAAAACTACAAGATAATCTTGATTTTAAAACTAACTTACAAGATAAATATGAATTTTAAACAAACTATATAATAAAATAAAACTAAAATAAAACTAGATAACTAATCTTATCTAATCACATGCTAATCAGGATTAAGATGCTCATAGAAAATGTATATGATAAACATAAATGTAAATATAAACATCATCCAAATAAAGAAACTATCAAAAGAAAGGGGAAAAAGGGTGCCTTAAGGAGAGTTTCAATAGTGAGGTTTTGGAAAAAGATTTCCATATCTGCAGACTCCCACTTAGAACTCACAGCAAAGTTTAAAAACAAAACATACAGATAAACACCTTTCACAAAAAAAATTATGTAATGGTAAAAAAAAGCATATTAACAAGGATTGCAAGAAGTGGTTTTATGGAAACAAAATTCCTTATTAGCAGATTGTTAAACAAATGCACCATTCAACTGCAAGTATCTCTACGTCTTGTTTTCGCGTGCATGACCGCATTCCAGACATGCATGGATCTGCATGCATGACATCTATCACCTGCCTAATATTCTCTCCTTCTGTTAGCTCTTGTTGAGCTATTGTATCTTTCTTTTGTAATACGTACATATATACCCATATATAGATCAATACAAATGCGTGAGAGATTAACCTGTTTGCATACAATCAGAGCTGGTCATTCTCCTACAGGCCATGGCTTCTTCCACTCTACTAGACTCCTACTCAAAACCCATGGTAAATTTTAAAAACAAAACATCCAGATAAAAACCTTCCACAAAAGAAAATATGAAAAGGTAAAAAAAAAAAAGCATATTGAGAAGGGTTCCAAGAAGTGGTTTTATGGAAACGGAATTCCTCATTAGTAGACTATTAAACAAATGCACTCCTTAACCGCATGTATCTATGCGTCATGTTCTCACATGAATAACTAGATCCCAAGAATGTGTGGATCTGCATGCATGACGTCTATCGCCTGCCTAATATTCTCTCCTTCTATTAACTCTTATTATGCTCTTGTATCTCTCTCTTGTAATGTGTATATATACACGCATATATGGATCAATGCAAATGCATGAGAGATTAACCAGTTTACATGGTATCAAAGCTGGCCATTCTCCTATGATCAGCCATGGCTTCTTCCACTTTACCAAACTCCCACTCAGAACCCATAACAAAGTGTAAAAACAAAACATACAAATAAAAACCTTCCACAAAAGAAATTATGGAAAGGTAAGAAAAAGAATATTAAAAAGGGTTACAATTTGTGGTTTATGGAAATAGAATTCCTTATTTGTAGGCTATTAAACAAATGTACTCCTCAGCATCACCTATTTGTGCATCCTATTCTCACGTCCATGACTGTGTCCAATGCATGCATCGACCTGCATGCATGACGTGTATCACCTGCCTGATATTTTCTTCTTCTGTTACCTCTTGTATCATTTTCTTGTAGTGTGTGCATATACACCCATATATGGATCAATGCAACTGTGTGAGAGCTAGATTAACCAATTTACATGGTATCAGAGTTGGTTGTTCTCTAGGCCTACCGGCCATGGCTTTTTCCACTTTACCAGCCATGAGCGATAGCATGTCGAGCGTTTCTACCTCCTATCCTGCCATTCATGCGATGCATGTTGAAAACATCAAAGCTCACCTCCCTTTCTTGTTAAATCTTCAAGCCAACAACTAGTCCAAATGGAGAACCTTGTTCTACATTATCCTTTGAAAGCACAGACTTTGCCACCATGTCAATGGTGCTGATCTACACCATGACAATAGGGACTTGGTCCATGAAGGCCTCACTGTCCTCACAAGGATCTATAGCACCATCTCCGAGGAGTTGCTTGACATCATCATGAAACCCAATAGTATTGCTTACGGTGTGTGACGAATCTTGAGTAGCTCTTCCGTGATAACAAGCAGAGCCATGACATACATCTTGAGGCAAAATTCTGATCCTTGGTGTAGGGAGACCTTTCCATCACTATGTACGGCCACTGGCTGAAGACATTATCTAACGCCCTTGCCTACGTCGACCAACCAGTCTTCGATGAGACACTTATTTAGCAAACGCTTCAAGGTTTAAATCCAAAGTTTGCCACTCTTGTTGTTATCATACTGATGCAGCAGCCAGTCCCAAGCTTCATCAAGATACACTCTGATAACTTCTTGAACATGCATATTTAATATATTATTTATACTACATCTAGCATGAAATCTTATATATTTATTACCAAACTAGTACAAATTTGCGTTCTTGCATACACCATGGGATCTAAATGGATTTCAGGGACAAAGAAACAAATATTGAGGCGATTCGAGACAAATTAGACCAAAATACAACCTTCAAAACATCACCAAGGCTTCATCAAAGCCATGGTTAGATCGCGTCAATGTGCAAGTCCACAGGAAGATGTCTCAGGAGCCATTACGGCCCTCACAATGGGCATTGTGCATAAAACGCCCGTGGTCAATGTAAACAACGCACAAAACTTGACCTTGCTATGATATGACTTATGGCCCAAGAAATTAACTTTGATGACAACGACCTTTACAACAACCATTGTGACCCCGTGGCAAACTTGGTCTATAAATAACACTAGATTTTACAATTCAGGAGGATTCTTTTACTGAATTTGGTTAGAGGCAGCCGAAGTTTTGGAGAGTATTGCTGTTGGAAATGAGGATTATCTTTATTTCAACGAATTCCGGAGGATTTCTCAAGAGGGAGTCAACACGCATTGATAGTGCAGGGCGCTCGAAGAAATTTGCCACCATCTTAACGTCTTTGGGATCTTCTCAACCTCAACCATCGGAAAACTATTGGAGGGAGTTAGTTTTTAGATTCTTTATACATTTCTTGTGGGTTTGTTTATTCTTTAATCTTTATTCTTTATCCATAAGATGACCCTAATTTGAGGGGAATTGTATGTCAATGTATCTAGCCTTTTTCTTGTGAATTTTAACTTTCATTGGCGATATATTTTTGATCTAGTTGATTGTGATTCATTGGATGTTTACTTATTAATTAATGTGTTGATGTTGTGAGGAAGAGATTCCCACTTGACAGGGGCCCGAAAGTGCACAGGTTGTCGCAGTAATAATAGTACCCTGGTGAGAGGGTAGTTGAATCCACAGGGAGTAGGGATTGAAGACACAAGCGTTTGCTAATTAGCTAGTGCGATGTACAGAGAGTGAAAACAGAATCAGTGTGTGTATGCAAGAGTAATTAAAAGAAAAAGAAATAAAAGTGAAGTATGGAAGATAGGAGAGTGCTTGCAAAAAGTGAAAGAAGGATAATCAATGAGTGAAGTAGGGTACCCAGACAAGATACCCCTAGGATTAATGCTTCTAGTGCAAGACAGTGCTATTATACTCTCCTATTGATATTTAATGAGTCGAGGATATCCTTAGATACACGGTCCCAAACCTAAGGTCAACCGTGACTAATCCCAATCATTATGCCCCAGCATTAGGTTTTACTATGACCCTTAACTCTTGTTGACCTGTCAACTAAGTCCCAGGGGAGTCCATCTTTCTAAACCTCGCACTATGCAGGATTGCTTTAAGTCCTAGGGGACCCTGTTCCTATATATAGCTCTAACCCTTTGGTCCAAATGAAAGAACCCTAGTCTTAATTAAGCTCCAGCACTAGGATTTACTACAACCCTTCACTCTGTTGCTCGCGCAACTAAGCCCCATGGGAGTTCATCTCCTAGCACTTCACTCTATTTTGACCGCTAAGAACTCGTGGAACATGGAGGTAGAGAAAATCACACCGTAGGGGGAAGGGGGCGTTTTGCTACCTCACAACTCACCCTCTCGACCCTCTCCAATCTCAAGTAGTCTAACCCTATAGGAGTTGTCACACCTCCAAAGGATAACCTAAACGATTCTCAACCCTAGTGCCACGGGTAAGGGAAAATCAATATAATATGCAATTAAGATTGAAACTCCATTAATTTCATCAATAAAGAAAGCATAATAACGTGTCATAGAAACATAATCATCCTAGGGTTTACAAGTCCAAATACCCACAAGGGGTTTAGCTCCTCATGGAGCTATACAAATCCATTAATGTATACGAATGAATACAAATCGAAAACATAGATGAAAACCCCCATGTATAGCGTAGCCGTGGTCTTGTATGGCCACCGGGTGTCGATATCGATGCCAATTCAGCGCTCTAATCCTCCACAAGGTTCTCTCCAAACCCTAGCCGCGACTCCCCAGAAAATAGGCAAAAAGATCCAGAAAAAGTCCCAAAAAGGGCCTTCAAATAGTGTTGAGTCGCGGCTTCAAATCGGCTGAAATCGGGATTTCACACGCCTGTGTGAAGTTTCTGTTTTGCTGAATTTCGTGAACAGTGAACAGTAACTTGCTACATTATCTTGCTACAGTGCTTTGCTGCAGTACTCTCGCCGAAATGCTCCCGAATTCATCATTCTTCATCGAGGCCGTTGAATTAGGCACATAATCAACGGTAGATTGTGTCGATTGCTTTAATCCTCCTTCTTGGTGAAGTTCTCCTAAGCTACACGAGTTAGACTCATTGTGAGTGTGACTGCCTTTGTGCCCCTCCAAAGGAGGTTGGCACACACCCACAAGTCTAGACTAATGTCTTGTTCCTTGCTTGGTCCGAGAATTCCCCAACAACGACGAACACGATCTAACTTTGCTCTTTTTCTCCAAACTAGCTCCATAACCCTACAATGCACAAAAGTACACAAATGTACACAATTTAATGATAAAATTTGATAAAAGTAATGCTCAATGTAAGACAATAACACTTTGCATTATTATAACACGAGCACTTATCACCACTCATTAGAACACCCGTGCCTTGTTAAAACTATGCATCCGTTAAAAGATTAGGTATTGCTAGATTTCTGGATTTGAATTTGATTACCCTTTGAGAGGAGTTCTTGATCTTAAGACAAACATAGCAGGCTAGAGTGGGAGAAATTCCATCATAAATTCTTAGTGCTTCAGACATGGTTGCTAAGAGATTAGGGCCAATAAGCCTTTGAATTCCCCAGTCCATCACTAGATAACATTGTCATAATCGATCTCACATCACAAGTAATTGCTAAGGGAATCCTATACGAGTATCCACTCTTTCCAAATGTACTTCATGATCCTCAATTATATTTTAGTAATTATTTTGTAGAAGTAGATCTAAGAAACACCATAAATATTAGGCTATTGATTAAGTGAAAAAGAAGTAATAGGAGCTTCTCGCCATTTCCTGAGGAATACGACCATCGTACTTACCAACGAGGTATTACTTGATGGCATGTACACTTACTGTGTTACATGTACCAAACCATTCGTGTGGTTGGTGTGTGTCACACTCCCTCTAGCTACTCGAGGAAAAAAGCCAAAACAACTCTACTTGGAACACAACCATCTCCGTTCTTCTCGTTGGGCAATCTTCTTCAAACTCAGGTGATCATTGAAGCCACCATGGTGATGCGATCAACAGGGCCACAGAAAGAATGAACGTTGCCGTAGTAGCGGCCACAAAGGTGTCGGTTGTCACCATGCCTCGTAGCTTCCATGGTTGCCCTACTTCTTGCCGCGAGCTACTTCTTAGCCAAATCAATGGCTTGGGCCTTGGAATAGGCTATTTGGACCAACTGTTCTTAGGCCTCATTCGATATCTGTACTGGCATAGGCGTACCTTATGCTGTTCAAAACATAGAAGGGCTTCATGTCTACTTCTTAGGCTATAACAACATAGCCATCATGGGCCCAGATGATGCTTCTAAATGGCTCATTTAGAAATATCTCCCTACACCATCCGAACGACAACGTGGATTGGTACATGGACACCTGAGCCTCCTTGCACATCAATGATGACAATGGTAACCTCTTAATGAGTTCTTGTTTGATATATATTTGATCAGATTTTTTATGCACTTTGACCATGATTATATTCAAATATTTACACTAATAGCATGCGTTTTGTGTTCTTCTGTGCAATCAGGCCATGTGAAAGGAATTAATGAGAAAGAAGCAAAGCAAGGGTTGTAGAGAATTTTTTGAGATGGTTTCGCAAGCCTCAAGGGTGAACACTTAAGTTGGATCATCTACACGCTCATATGTGCCAACTCCTAAGACTTTAGAAGCCAATTTACTTGTCAAAACGGTAGGAAGACAGTCATGTGTGCGTGTACTAGCTTGGTGGTAGCTTTCAGGAATTATCTCAGCTATTTGGATAGACAGATTTCCACACACCCTTTCCCAAGGCCGTATTCCCAGCTATGTCACCTCACACATGCATTTGCTGAGTACTGTAGATGAGTCACTATAGCTGAGTTACTGTAGTTGAATCACTGTGGGAGCATGTGGACCCCCGATAGAAGAACACACACTCTTCCGCACAGACAGGCACACATCTTTCCACGGGTCAAATAGAATAGCGCATACCCTTCCACACGGCCTTGTGGGAGACCGTGTGGACCCCCGATTTTCTGTTATAAAAGGGCCACTCAAAGAAATTTTGGGGACTATTTTTGCCTAAGTTTGGAGAAAAGTCGGCTAGAGTTTTTGAGGAGGTCTATGCACATCAAAGGGGAGCTTCTCCATTGATCTTCATCACAATCCTTCCAAGGATAACCATTTGGGGAGCTACCGATGACTTTAATTCTGAGGGGTGTGCCCTAGGCTTGAAGGAGTGATTCTTGGAGAAAGAAGAGTGTCTCTTGAAGACCATTGACACGGATATAAAGGGGGTTTTTCTTATGAATTATACATTTTCTTCATTCTCATTTTGATTGCATATTGTGTTGCTCCATTAAGAGTGAAACCCCTAGTGGGTATTTGGATATGTAAACCTTAGGATGTAATCTTTTTTCAACTCTTATTGTATTTCTTTGAATTTAGATTTAATTTTGAGTTTCAATTTTGTGTGCTTAGTGTATTGCTTTCCCTTTGAGTGATACTTAGGTTGAGAGCTTAACATAATCATCCTAGTGATAAGAGAAATCACCGCTAGAATTAGATTTACCAAGATTGAAGAGAGTTGAGAGAGTGAGCCGTGAGTACTAGAGTGTCCACTTTCCTTTTTGAATTGATTTACCTTGCTTCCTTATTCCAAGAGGTCTTAGTAATTGTATGTGGTGTAAAGCATCGAGAGAACTCTCCATCATTAACTTGTATGGGATCAAGGATCTTTCACCTAGATGAAAGGGTTAGATCTACTTCTAGAAATAGGATTTATCATTTGGGATTCTTAGAACTCTAAGCAGTTGATAAGTGCTTGTGTTATAGTAACGCGAAGCGTTATTATCTTACAATGAGCATCTCTTTATTCAGATTTTATCACTAAATTATGTGCATTTGTGTACTCTTATGCATTGTAGGGTTGTGGAGCTAATTTGGAAAAGAAGAACAAAGTTAGATCGTGTTTACCGTCGTTGGGGAGTTTTCAGACCAAGCAAGGAACAAGGCACAAGCTTAGACTTGTGAGTGTGTGCCAACCTCCTTTGGAGGGGCACAAGAGCAGTCACATTCACAACAAGTCTAACTCACGTAGCTTAGGAGAACTTCACAAAAATTAAGATTTGAAGCAATCGGCATGATCTACCATTGATTGTGTGCCCAATTCAATGGCCTCGATGAAGAACAATGAATTTGGGAGCGTTTTCGGGGGGATACTGTAGAAGCACTGCAGTAAGCACTGTAGCAAAACACTGTTCACTTTCAGCCGAAATTCAGAAATCCAGAGAGTTCACATGGGCGTGTGGAAATTCCACACGGCCGTGTGACGGAAATCCAGCAACCCAGAAATTTCCACATGGCCGTGTGAAGTCCAGATTCAGCCAATTTAAAGCCACGACTCAACGTTATAAAAGCCCGTTTTGGGAGACTTTTTACACATCTTTTTCCCAATCTTTCTCCCTAACTTCTGGAGAGCACGGCTAGGGTTTCAAAGAGGACTTTGTGGAGGTTTGGAGCGCGTCATCGACATCGTCACCGATGTCCGGCGGCCACACAAGTCCACGGCCACATCATACGCAAGGCGGTTTTCATCGATGCTTTCAATTTGTGTTTTTTTTATATTTTGATGGATTTGTATAGCTCCATAAGGAGATAAACCCCTTGTGGGTATTTGGACTTCTAAACACTAAGATTATTATGTTTCTATGATATTGTTATTATTCTTTTCCATTATTGATGAATAAATTTAAGTTTCAATCTTAATTATCTCTTGTAATTGTTTTCCGTTAGCCGTGACACTAGGGTTGAGAACAATCTAGGTTATCCTTTGGAGGTGTGACAACTCCTATAATGTTAGACTACTTAAGATTGAAAAGGGTTGAGAGGGTGAGTCGTGAGATAGCGGAACGTCCCTTTTCCCCTCCGGTGTGATTGTTCCTACCTCCATGTTCCATGATTTCTTAGCGGTCGAGATAGAGTGAAGTGCTAGGAGAGGAACTCCCCTGGGGCTTAGTTGCACGAGCAACAGAGTAAAGGGTTGAAGTGAATACTAGGTCTTAGTTGACAGGTCAACTAGAATCAAGGGTCGTAGTGAAAACCTAATGACGTGGCATAGTGTTGGGGTTAGTCACGGTTGACCTTAGATTTGGGACCGTGTGTTTAAGAATATCCTTGACTCAATTAACGTCAATAGGAAAGTATAATAGCATAGTCTTGTACTAGAAGCATAAGTCCTAGGGGTAGCTTGTTGGGTACCCTATTTCATCCATTGCTAGTCCTCTCTATTTACTCCTACTTGCACTCTCTTACCTTCCATCTTTCTATTTAATCTCTTGTCTCTTTATATTTGCTTTCATATTCACTCATTAATTCTCTTCACACTCACCATACATCGCTTAGCTAATTAGTGAAATCTTGTGTCGGATTCTATTACCCACTCACCAGGGTAAATTTATTACTTCGACAAGCCCGTGCACTTGCGGGATACATGCAAGGGGTCGTGTCAAGTTTTTGGCGCCGTTGCCGGGGAATAGGCGTATTTTTTATACTTGTTTTTGCTATTTTAGCTATTCACTTCATTTTCTATTTCACACTTCTTAATCTATCATTGTTCTTATTTTTCCTTTTCTTTGTTTTGGCTTCAGGTTATGACCCGCAGGAACCCTTCGATTCTTGTTGAAGGAGACCCGGATATTGGTAGAAGAACTCACCGTAAAGGGAAAGAACCTATGGAAGAACAGTCCAATTAAGCCAACATTGAGTTAGAAGGGTCAGAAGCAATGGCAGAACAGAATGAACAACAGAGGACATTGTCCGATTTTCTAGACCCGCAGTGATGGGGACCCAATCAAGCATTGTGAGGCGCAAATTACCGCAAACAATTTTGAGTTGAAGCCATCGTTCATTCAAATGTTGCAACAGTCAGCACAATTTAATGGGTTGGCCGATGAAGATCCTAATAACCATATAGAGAACTTCCTTGAAGTGTGCGACAAGTTGAAGATCAATGGAGTAACGGACAACACGATTCGTTTGAGAGCCTTCCCATTTTCATTGAAGGGAAAAGCAAGGCATTGGCTACATTCATTACCGAGAGCATCTATCACTACATGGGAGAAGATGGCCGAGGCATTCTTGGCTAGGTATTTCCCTCCTGGAAAATCAGCGAGGCTCCGGAATAAGATTTCATCCTTCACACAAATGGATTTGGAGTCTCTATTCGAGACATGGGATAGGTTCAAGGAGCTCCTTCACAAATGCCCACAACATGGATTCCTCAAGTGGATGATCATTCATACCTTCTACAACGGGTTGGATCCGAGCACCAAGCAACTCTTAGACGCAGCGGCAGGAGGAACTCTAGGAAACAAGACTCCCGGTGAAGCCCGGCACCTTTTGAAGAGATGGCTATGAATAGCTATCAATGGAACACACGAGACCGAAAGAAGGTAGCCAGAATTCATGAGGTTGACGCAGTTACATCTTTGGCGGCACAGGTGGAATCACTGAGTAAGAAGCTAGATGTTCTAACTTCACCAAGAATTGCGGCCATCACTACTTGTAAACATTGTGGGGGAGGTCATGCTTCGAGTGATTGTCCGATTGCTATTGGAGGCACTAGTACGGTGGAATAGGCTGATTTTGTTGGTAACGCTTACAGAGGGCAAGGCCAAGGCAACCCATACAGTGGAACCTACAATCCGGGGTGGAAGAACCACCCAAATTTCTCATGGAACAACCAAGGGCAGTCACAACAAAAGAATAACACACCACCGGGATTTCAAGGTCAACAAGCACCGAACTTAGAAAGCCGAGTGACCTGCCTAGAGGAGAAGATGACCGATCTTGAGAGAGCTCTCACGAGGTTTGTTGCTTCGTTAGATGCTAGATTCCAATCGATGGAAGCTACACTTCGCAATCACACAGCCTCCCTACATAATTTGGAGAATCAAGTGGGGCAAATTATGAAGACTTTGGTGGAAAGACCTCAAGGTAGTTTGCCTAGTAATACGGAGACCAATTCAAGGGAACAATTGAAGGCAATCACCTTGAGAAGTGGAAAAGAGGTCGAGAGAAATCTCCCTCTAGAGAAGACAAAAGAAGCACTTGAGGTCGTAGAGATAGGAGAAGAAACATCAAAGGAAAAAGAGGTGGCACCCCCACCTTACAAGCCGAGGATCCCCTATCCCTCGCGATTGAAGAATGACCAAGAGAACGAATAATACAAGAAATTTCTGGGTATTTTCAAACAGTTGCAAATCAACATACCGTTCGTGGAAGCATTGGCCCTAATACCCAAGTACGCGAAGTTCTTGAAGGACCTCTTGACCAACAAGAGGAAATTGGAGGAGAGTGCATTTGTGATCCTTGATGCCAATTGCTCGGCCGTATTGCAAAAAAACATGCCGAGCAAGAGAAAAGATCCCGGAAGTTTCATCATACCATGTAACATTGGTAACTTGGGTAAAGAAATGGCGTTAGCCGATTCGGGGGCAAGCATCAATGTCATGCCCTATACCTTCTTTCAAAAGCTAGGCTTAGGTGAGCATAGACCCACTCAGATGACACTTCAATTTACGGACCGATTGGTGAGGCATCCGAGGGGGATTGTGGAAACTGTGTTGGTGAAAGTCGACAAATATATATTTCCTGTTGACTTTGTGGTGTTGGACGTCGATGAGGATGTCGAGATGCCATTGATCCTTTGAAGGCTCTTCTTGCGCACTTCCAAGGCTTTGATTGACATGGACTGTGGGGAGCTCACATTATGAGTTGGAGATGACAAGCTTACGTACCACCTCGCCGAAGCCATGAGACACTCTCTTGACCTTGATGATACTTTATATTTTCTTGACACCACCGATGATCTAATTTATGATTATATGCAGGAAATGTTAAACCCGGATCGATATGAAGGGTGGCTGGACCAAGACGTGGAGATTGAAGAAGAAGTACTTTCGCTTGGTCTAGTCGAGAAGGAGGTCAAGCCGGAACCAGGACTTATGAGGAAGATGAGAAGAAAGATAAAGAGAGCGAAAAGGTGCCACACGAAAGACCCAAGGACAATGGGGATGAGCATTCACGGAGTAAGGGTGTTTCACCCTTGTGTGGTAACAAATTCGACAACTTTTCCTCTACTCTACAAAAATTATGTTCTGCATGCTTTTAGGTTGTAGGGAAGAGGGCAACCTTCATTCATGAACCACCGTAAGGTAAGGCAGGTACGTCAAGCTAAGTGACGTTAAACAAGCGCTTCTTAGGAGGCAACCCAAGGTTTAACAGCTTTTCTAGGATTTAGTTTAGTCTTAGCATGAATAAGAGTCTTAGATTTGTTGTCCTGAATTTTTAATGCATGTGCTGCAATATTTTTGTGGAGTGTTGATGTTTTCGTGTGCCTAAATGATAATTAACGAAGTTTGAGTCGGTTGAGCATGTTTTTCATGGTATCTGGTCGTGTTTTGATGGTTTTCACAGGCTCTAAATATCGTATTTTTGTTTCTAAATTTTTCTGTTGAGTCTGTGAATTTTGCTAAGTAAACCAAAGAAACCACACGGCCGTATGGAATTTCCACACGGGTGTGTGTTACCAATTAAGGCTCAACCGGAGAGGGTACAGGGGTGTGACCTTGCCCCTGTGAAAACCTTAGAAGGGGCACACGGCCATGTGGAATTTTCACACGACCGTGTGAGATCTTACAGAACTTAAACTCTCGTTCTAGAGAGTCCACAGGGGCGTGTGGGTGCCCTTGTGAGTGTCCATGTCTTAAGGCACACGGCCGTGTGGTTGTTCCACACGGCTGTGTGAAATTCTGCAGAGAATCCCCTTCCATCCCGAGAATACACAGGGGCGTGTGGTTGCCCCTGTGAGAGAACTTGTGAAAGGCACACGCCGTGTGGACATTTTACACGGCTGTGTGAAATACTTAGATAAATTCTGGGGACGAACCAGAGAAGCCACAGGGGCGTATGGGTGCCCCTGTGGCCGGCCTTATGTTCTTGGCTAGGTTGGGCACACGGCCGTGCGAAATATTCCAGAGAGCAACCAGAGTGCGCACAGGGGCGTGTGTCTGCCCCTGTGAACCCTCCAAGTAGAGGCACACGGCCGTGTGGTATATCCACACGGGCGTGTGACTGCGCAGAATTAAATAGGGCCGAAACTTTTGTTTAGACCCTTCTGGCTTTTCGTTTCTAGACTCCTCTACACTCGAAGGAACACTCTTCTATACATTCTTAATCACTTCTCTTGTGATTTCTATTGGTTTAAGAGGGTTTTCCGGCCAGATTTTGAGTTTTTGATTTATTCATCACCGGTAAATCGTTCTTGTTCTTTCCACTTCGTTAATCTGATTTTATTAATTTATTGGATCTATTTACACGAGTTTTACTTGCTTATTTACTTCTGCAAAGGTTCTGGAAAGTTTCAAAACAATTTGGGGGTATTTTGTACGAGATTTTGGCCTCACTACCATGTGTTTACTACGCCCCGAGGATCCACACGGCTGTGTGGAACCCTGTAGAGTAACTCTCAAACAATGTTTTGATTAGTTTTTACATTTTGCAGGAATGGTACCTAGAAAGAAGCAAGTAACTGGTAAGAGGCCCCTTGAATCCTCTCCCGAACAGTTAAACTTTGCCACAATGGAACACCGGATAAGATATGCAAAGTTGACAAAGCTCAAGTTCGGACAGTCTCGATACATAGATTTGAGCTACCTAAGGCCAAGTTATTGGGCTAATGATATGGCGGACGAGATTGAAGAGCTCATAGCAGTGGGGAATTGGAAGAGCTTGCTGTCTATTCGAGATCTAGCTAACCGCTCACTTTATTTGGAGGTGCTCGCATCCTTTGAGTTTGACAGATCACATAAAGGCTTGACAAGTGCAGACGCTATACAGTTTAGGGCTTTTGGGCATGATTACAGTATGTCAGTGACGCAGTTTTCTATTTGCATGGGTTTGTATGATGAAGCATTTACTGAGACAGAGGAGTATGAGAACCTTCTGACTGATTACCCCGGCAGTTTGACTCCTCAAGGAGCTTACCGAGTGTTGTGTGGACAGGGGCAATATGAGCCAGGGATATCAAAGGCTACTTGTCTATCACTGGCAGCTTATAGATACATTTACGCCATTCTGAGTAGATCAATGAGCGGCCGAGGTGATAGTACAGGGGTCCTTAGCCGACAGGAGCTCCTGTATCTACATTCGATGGTACAGAGCGAGCCGCTCCATCTTGGTTATATTCTTGACACGACCACTTGCGTGTATCCCACAAGTGCACGGGTTTGTCAAAGTAATAAAAGTTACCCCGGTGAGAGGGTAGTCGAATCCACAGGGAATAGGGAGTTAGAATACAAGATTTCACTATTAAAACTATGCGAAGTACGGAAAAGTGATTAATTGATTCGATGAGTGAATTATGGAAACAAATATACTAGAAAACGAGAAATTAAATAGAAAGATGGAAGATGAGAGAGTGCAAGTAAAAGAGAATAGAGAGGACTAGTATTGAATGAAATAGGGCATCCGGACAAGCTACCTCTAGGGTCTATGCTTCTAGTGCAGGACTATGCTATTATACTTTCCTATTGATGTTTAATCAAGTCGAGGATATCCTAAGACTCACGGTCCCAAACCTAAGGACAACTGTGACTAACCCCAACACTATGCCCCGGTATTAGGATTCACGTCACCCTTCACTCTATCGCTCGCACGACTAAGCCCTAGGGGAGTATATCTACCTAAACCTCACACTACGTGGGATTGCTTTAAGCTCTAGGGATTCCTAATGGTGAAACCTGTTCCTATGTGTAGTTCTAACCCTTTGGTCCAGGTGGAAGAACCCTAGTCTAGATTAAGCCCCAATGCATAGGATTCACTTCAACCCTTCACTCTGTTACTTGTGTAACTAAGCCCCAGGGGAGTTTATCTGCCTAGCACTTCACTCTATTTCCACCGCTATGAAATCAAGGAAATGGAGGTAGGGAGAAACCATGTCGGAGGGGAAGGGGGTACATCACTACCTCACAACTCTCCCTCTCAACCCTCTTCAATCTTAAGTAGTCTAACCCTAAAGAGTTGTCACACCTCCAAAAGGCAACCTAAATTGTTCTCAATCCTAGTGTCACATCTAAGAGAAAACATTAACAAGATGAAATTAAGATTGAAACTCAATTTTATTCATCAATAATGGAAAAGCATAATAACAATGTCAAACAAACATAAGAGCTCTAGAGTTTACAAGTCCGAATACCCTTAAGGGGTTTAGCTCCTAATGGAGCTATACATGTTCATCAATGTATGAAAGAAAGCACAAAATAAGGACATCAATGAAAACCCCCTTGCGTATGGTGTGGCCGTGGTCTTGTGCGGCCGTCGAACGTCGGTGACGATGCCGATGACACGCGCTAAACCTCCATGAAATCCTCTCCGAAACCCTAGCCGCACTCCCCAAGTTGAAGAGAAAGATAGGTCAAAAGATATCCCAAAAGGTCTCCAAAATCGCCTTTTATAATGTTGAATCGCGGCTTTAAAATTTGACTTATCGGGGGCTTCACACGGCCGTGTGGAATTAACACACGGGTGTGTGAAGTTTCTGTCTGCTGAAAAATTAATACACACGGCCGTGTGTTAATTCCACACGCCCGTGTGAATTCTCTGGAATTCTGAATTTCGGGCGAAGTGAACAGTAACTTGCTACAGTGCTTGCTACAGTACAAGCTACAATGCTGCTACAGTACTCGCTGAAACGCTCCCGAATCCGTCGTTCTTCATCGAGGCCATTGAATTGGGCACACAATTAATGGTAGATCGTGTTGATTGATTCAAGTCTCCTTCTTAGTGAAGTTCTCCTAAGCCACACGAGTTAGACTTATTGTGAATGTGACTGCCTTTGTGCCCCTCCAAAGGAGGTTGGCACACACTCACAAGTCCAAGCTCGTGCCTTGTTCCGTGCTTGGTCCAAAAACTTCCCAACATCGGCGAACACGACCTAATTTCGTTCTTCTTCTCCAATTTAGCTCCACAAACCTTCAATGCACAAGAATACACAAATGCACGCCATTTAGTGATAAAAACTGATAAAAGATATGCTCAATGTAAGATAATAATGCTTCACGGTACTATAACACAAGCACTTATCAATTCTCGCAGATTACATGCGTCATCAAGGCCAATACCCCAGGCTTGGAGCTATCTTTGCAGGACCATATGTTACAAGACTTATCAATGGGATGGGCCTTCGTGAGGCAATTAGAGGGATGGAGAAGACTGTCATACCCTCTCCTATCAGCTTGGAGATGTTGAGACAGATGGGCATGGCCAAGAAACGTTATCAAACTTATGCGCTTAACTGGCCCACATCTGGGCCAACAGAGGGAGACATGGGCGGAAGTTCACAACCGCTGTTGCAGCTGCCTACGACACTACCAGAAACACAGGTACCACCTACAGTGCAGGAGCTACCTCCAGTGCGCATGTTTTTACCTTCTCAAGGCCAGGACAGACTTGAGCGCCTCGAGAGTGCTGTAGGGGTGTTACAGAGTGAGGTAGTTGAGTTTAAAGCGACACAGGCTGCTCAGTTTCTGCATACATCAACACAGCTAGCCACCATCTTTCAGTTACTTGAGCGATTGGTGTCGACATCTCCTTCTGTGGTGCAGCCCAAAGCCTCGACCCCACCTCCATCTCCATCACCACCAGCAGATCCACTAGCGACCTCAGAGCCCGCAGTAGCAACACCAGAGGCTCCTGTATAGGACACCGTCGCTGATGCATGACACGACCCCTTGCGTGTATCCCGCAAGTGCACGGGCTTGTCGAAGTAATAAAATTACCCTAGTGAGTGGGTAGTCGAATCCACAAGGAATAGAGATTTAAAACACAAGATCTCGCTATTTAGTTGTGCGGCGTACGAAAAGTGATAATAAAATTGATGAGTGATTTATGGAAGCAATTAGCATAAAAGGAACAACAAATTTAAATAGAGAGATGGTAGGCAAGAAAGTGCAAGTAGAAGTGGATTAAAGAAAGACTAGCAATGGATGAAATAGGGTATCCGAACAAGCTACCTCTAGGTCTTATGCTTCTAGTGCAAGACTATGCTATTATACTTTCCTATTGATGTTAATTGAGTTGAGGATATCCTTAAACTCACGGTCCCAAACCTAAGGTCAACGGTGACTAACCCCAACACTATGTCCCGGCATTAGGATTCACGTCAACCCTTCACTCTGTCGCTCACGCAACTAAGCCCCAGGGGAGTATTTCTACCTAAGCCTAACACTACGTGGGATTGCTTTAAGCTCTAGGGATTCCTAGTGATAAAACCTGTTTCTATGTGTAGTTCTAACCCTTTGGTCCAGGTGGAAGAACCTGGTGCGTGCGTTTGCTTACCCACAAATGCACCGGGTCGCCAAGTAATACCCCTCGCGCAAGCACGAGGGGGTCATATTCCTAAGGGCCCGAGAATCTATTCTTACTTCCTTATCACAATGTTGTCCAACCTAAGCATTCACTTCAAAGAGAGAACTACAAATAATCTACTGAAGTAAAAAGCATGCAGATAGCAAATACAAATACGGAGGGAAATCAAGACGAGGGAATGGTCACGAATGAGGATTCCCTCGGGGGCTACTAAAGTGCTAAGGATGCCCTAACTAGCATGCACGTGGGTGGTTTTTACCGAGAAACCCTAAATTAGACCAACCCGATGGTCACGGTGTTTGGTCCCTAATCCGGTACGAGTATTGGAATACGGAAATACTTCCACCCAAATCCTCCTACGATTGCAATGGGTCTAGTGGATTTCTCAAGCTAGGGTTGAAACACAATCAAGGACAACCCTAACAATTAGAGGGGTACAAATACCCGATGGTCACGGCGTATTCGTACATGTATTCCCTTCCAAGCTTGGTGAGCCTAATACTAGGGCAATGGTCATGCAACCTAGTATTGTCTAGGAATTGATACATAGAGTTCTCATACATACCAAGGCATTCAAGAAACACCAAACAAGGATCACAAACCAAGCTAAATGCATAAACTAGCTCAAGCATCCAAAATTACACAAGTTCACCCCCAAGGTTCACCTACATCCGGTGACCTTGGGGTTTAGTTACTCATGATCACAAAATAGGCAAGAAAATACATGAAAACAACCAAATGCATAATAAGAACACTTCCTCAAAAGATCAAGGCCGAATGACGCTTCCAAGGACGCCACCCAAGGAGTGGCTTCCTTTGTCAATCTTTCTGTCAAATGCAAATCGAAGGCGTGGGCTCGTCGTGTCGTGCTCTCCCCGTCGTCCTCTCCTCAAGAATTGCCTCCAAAACCCGGCCTCAAGCTCCCAAGGAAAGTGGTGAAGTCAAGCTCTCCCAAGACCTAGGTTCCCCCCTTCTCAAAATGCTCCAAAAACCCTTAAAAACGAATTCCAGCGAGTTATGCAGCCTCCCATGCGGCGCCGCATGCGGGGAGAGAAAGTTTCCGAGAAATCGCGAAGTCGCGTAAGTTGCTACAGTGCCGCTACAGTAAAACTGCTACAGTACCGTATGCGCCCTGTATTGCACCCGCATGAACCTCCTGACCAAACCGATCTTCAAGTCTTCATGCTACAGTGGTTGCCACAGTGCTCCCGAGCTTAAAAACAGTGTTTTCGATGGCGATTTCTTCTCCAATTCTGTCATCAAGCTTGCTGGGGCCTCATTGGTACCTGTAACATGAAAGAAACCAATTCAGACCAAAAACGGGCGTCAACTCATATAAAAATACGCAATACATACGCCCACATACGAAGAAAATATATATATTTAGGCGTTTATCAGAACCCTAGTCTAGATTAAGCCCTAGTGCTTAGGATTCACGCCAACCCTTCACTCAGTTGCTTGTGCAACTAAGCCCCAGGGGAGTTTATCTACCTAACACGTACACTTTGGTCTATTTTGACCACTAAGAAATCAAGGAAAACGGAGGTAGGGAGAAATCACACCGGAGAAGAAAGGGGACGCTTCGCTACCTCACGACTCACCCTCTCAACCCTCTTCAATCTTAAGTATTCTAATCCTATAGGAGTTGTTACAGCTCCAAAGGATAACCTAGATTGTTTTCAACCCTAGTGTCACGGCTAAGAGAAAACAATTGCAAAAGATAATTAAAACTGAAACTCAAATTTATTCATCAATAATGGAAAGGTATAATAGCAATGTCATAGAAACATAATAATCCAAGGGTTTACAAGTCTGAATACCCACGAGGGGTTTAGCTCCTCACGGAGCTATACATGTTCATCAAAATATGAAAGAAAGCACAAAGTAAAGGCATTGATGAAAACCCCCTTGCGTATGGTGTGGCCGTGGTCTTGTGCAGCCATCGAACGTCGATGATGATGCCGATGACGCGCTCTAAACCTCCACGAAGTCCTCTCCGAAACCCTAGCCGCACTCTCCAGAAGTTGGGGAGAAAGTTAGGTCAAAGATCCCTCAAAAAGTCTCCAAATCGGGCTTTTATAATGTCGAGTGCGGCTTTAAATTCGGACTTATCGGGACTTCACACGGCCATGTGGAATTTCCACACGCCCGTGTGAACTCTCTGGAATCCTGATTTTCGGCAGAAAGTGAACAATAGCTGCTACACTATTTTTGGTACCGTAACAAGCTACAGTTCTGCTGCAGTAACTCGCCGAAACGCTCCTGAATCCATTGTTCTTCATCGAGGTCATTGAGTTGGGCCCACAATCAATGGTAAATCGTGTCGATTGCTTTAAGTCTCCTTCTTGGTAAAGTTTTCCTAAGCTACACGAGTTAGACTTGTTGTGAATGTGACTGCCTTTGTGCCCCTCCAAAGAAGGTTGGCACATACTCACAAGTCTAGGCTCGTGCCTTGTTCCTTGCTTGGTCCGAAAACTTCCCAACAACGGTGAACACGATCTAACTTCGTTCTTCTTCTCTAAATTAGCTCCACAAACCTATAATGCATAAGAATACACAAATGCACACCATTTAGTGATAAAATCTGATAAAAGGTATGCTCATTGCAAGATAATAACGCTTTGCATTACTATAACACAAGCACTTATCAAACTCCCCCGCACTTAAGCTTTTGCTTGTCTTGAAGCAAAAATAAAACGTGAACGTACTTGGGAAGAACAATTGAAAGTGCTCGGCCTTAGGTTCACCAAAAGTATGCAAAGGAAGCATTCTACAAGTAAGGGGAAATCAAAACATCGCATAAGGATATCATTGCTCTAGCTAAAAACATGAATAAAAAGGGTCAATTAACTCGAAAATGTGTAAGTGTGTGTGAACTCACTCAAGACAACCCAACGAGTACTCCTCAAACTTTTGTTAACAAGGACTTATTTATATACGAAAAGCAAGAAAGGAAGTAGTAGCTTCACACAACCTTGAAGGTAGCCCTTTCCTAGGCGGCCGCCAAATGTGGCATTCACTCTTTCGAGGAGGTAGCTCTTTCTACCGGGGTAGTAGCTTTCACGCATCCCATGAGATAGCTCTTTCTCTCATTAGGGCATAACTTGTATCTAACTATTGAGAGTAGCTACATACTTCATAGGTGGTAACTCTTTCCACCCCAAATGCATAAATAAGACAAAGCACATATTCACAAACTCATATATATATTTTTTCTTTTTCTCATTTTCCATATTTTTCTCTTTTTTTCATCTTTTTCATTTTTATTTTTATTATATATTTTTTTATATGCATTTTCCAAAGTAAAACTAAGAACGACGATAAACTTGTCCTTAAAAACTTCAAGATCGAGTTTCCAAAAAATTCCAAAAGTAAGTTGTGCAATATAAGGTAATCGAGTCAAAATTCCCTAAAAATTCAAGTAAAAACTAGAGCATGATAGAATACACAATGTTAAAAATTCTCCTAAACTCTAAGAATACAAACGTTGCAACTAAGGTGAACCGCCATAGGCTACATGAGCATGAGCAATTGAACGAACAAATAAAGGTGTGTGCAATGTGAATCCCCCCCACACTTAAGATGTACATTGTCCCCAATGTATGCATGCAAGCACAACAAAAAAAAGTAAAAAACAATTCGCACAATTAATGTTAGGATAGGTAATTGAAACATTACTCCCCTTAACTCCAAATGTTGCGTTTGATGGAGCTAGGTACATTGAGAGTTGAGTCTCAATGGTTTTGTGGAGCACACACGGTCCCATGACCGTGCCTATGACTATTCCTCAAATTCCTTACATCCAAGACCATCTGCAGACATACGCAAGGGTTCAGTATAGCTCAAGAAAAACCAAAATAAAGCTCGAGTATATAAAGATATGAAAATGAAAAACAACTCGAGACAAAATAAAGCAAAATAAAGATAAACTCAGAAGGAAAATGCTTTCTGAGTACCACTGTAGCAAGCTACTGTTCACTTTTAGCTGAAATTCAGAAATCTAGAGAGTTCACACAGGCATGTGGAAATTCCACACGGCCGTGTGACGGAAATCTAGCAACCCAGAAATTTCCACACGGGCGTGTGGAAATTCCACACGGCCGTGTGAAGTCCCGATTCTGCCAATTTAAAGCCGCGACTCAACGTTATGAAAGCCCGTTTTGGGAGACTTTTTACACATCTTTTTCCCAATATTTCTCCCCAACTTCTGGAGAGCACAGCTAGGGTTTCGAAGAGGACTTTGTGGAAGTTCGGAGCGCATCATTGGTATCATCACCGACGTCTGGCGGCCGTACAAGACCACAGCCACATCATACTCAAGGGGGTTTTAATCGATGCTTTCAATTTGTGTTTTCTTTTATATTTTGATGGATTTGTATAGCTCCATGAGGAGCTAAACCCCTTGTGGGTATTCGGACTTGTAAACCCTAGGATTATTATGTTTCTATGACATTGTTATTATGCTTTTCCATTATTGATGTATAAATTCGAGTTTCAATCTTAATTATCTCTTGTAATTGGTTTCCCTTAGTGGTGACACTAGGGTTGAGAACAATCTAGATTATCCTTTGGAGGTGTGATAACTCCTATAGGGTTAGACTACTTAAGATTGAAGAGGGTTGAGAGGGTGAGTCGTTAGGTAGCGGAACATTCCCTTTCCCCTCCGGTGTGATTCTTCCTACCTCCATGTTCCATGATTTCTTAGTGGTCAAGATAGAGTGAAGTGCTAGGAGAGGAACTCCCCTGGGGCTTAGTTGCATGAGCAACAGAGTAAAGGGTTGAACTGAATCCTAGTGCTGAGGCTTAATTTAGACTAGGGTTCTTCCACCCGGACTAAAGGGTTAGAACTATACATAGAAACAGGTTTTATCACTAGAAATCCGTAGAACTTAAAGCAATCCCATATAGTGTGAGGCTTAGGAAGACGTACTCCCGTAGGGCTTAGTTGACAAGTCAACGAGAGTCAAGGGTCGTAGTGAAAACCTAATGCCGGGGCATAGTTTTGGGGTTAGTCACGGTTGACCTTAGGTTTGGGACCGTGTGTTTAAGGATATCCTCGACTCAAGTAACATCAATAGGAAAGTATAATAGCATAGTCTTGCACTAGAAACATAAGTCCTAGGGGTAGCTTGTCCGAGTACCCTATTTCATCCATTGCTAGTCCTTCTCTATTTACTCCTACTTGCACTCTCTTACCTTCCATCCTTCTATTTAATTTCTTGTTTCTTTATATTGCTTTCATATTCACTCATTAATTCTCTTCACACTCACCGTACATTGCTTAGCTAATTAGTGAAATCTTGTGTCTTAAATCCTTATTTCCTGTGGATTCAACTACCCACTCACCAGGGTAAATTTATTACTTTGACAAGCCCGTGCACTTGCGGGATACACGCAAGGGGTCATGTCAGCAGTCATATGTGGTTTGAGGCATTGAGATATTTCTCCGTCGAGACCTCATAGGGGACTAGTCACCGATCAGCCTAGGTTAGGGATCTGTGTGCTTTTGGATTTCCATGATTCAATTATTCTCTATTAGGAAACATGATATTAGTTTTACACTTTATAACATCCTAGGGGAAGCATTGTACGAGTTCCCCATCTTTCTTGATTGGTATCTCCTTATTGTCCCTATTGTTTGTTTACTTCTATTTGTTTATTTACTTGCAAATTGATCTCATACAATCATTGATTTGTTTTGGCTAATTAGTGAAGTTACAGTTATTATTAATATTCCTATTCCCTGTGTATATGATTACCCGACCCTTTGGGTACTCTATTACTTGATGACCCAAGCACTTATTGACGCATGCAAGGGGTGTGTCACCTCTTTAAGTTTTATTCTTCTTCAAAGCCTTACTCGCAGCATATAGTTATCGGTAATGGATCCTTTTTACCCATCATTGGCAATGGCTCTACTACTTTGCGCACCTCTATTGCATCATTTCATCTCAATAATTTTCTTGTCACGCCACATATAGTTAAAAATCTCATTTATGTGCGTCAATTTAGTCATGATAATCCTTGTTCCATCAAATTTTATCCAAATGGTTTCTCTGTGAAATATCTTTGCACCAAGAGAACAATCCTAAGATCCAATAGTTCCGGTGATCTCTATTTGTGAAGCCTGCCAGCTCGGCTGACACACTTAGCTTCCATTTTCATAATCTACTTCTTTCACCACGTTACTGTTTCAAATGATAAATCACGAGTTATGGACATCCCCTATTGTATGTTTTTTTGGTTACAAATATTATTTAGTGGTGCTTCATGATTTTACTCATTATTCTTGGACTTTTCCTTTACGCCAAAAGTTTGACGTGTCTTCTACTCTACAATGCTTTTATCTCTTCATTTTTAATCACTTTCATCTCTCTAACCAATGTGTTCAATGTGATAATGGCCGTGAATTTGACAACGCCAATCTACACAATTTCATTGCTTCTAAGGAGATATTTTTTACATTTTCTTGCATGCATACCTCATAGCAAAATAGGAAAGCTGAGTGAATCATTCACTCCATCAATGACATCCTTCGTACACTTCTTTTTCAAGCTCATATGCCCCCTCAATATTGGGTCAAAGCTTTGCATATTGCCACATATCTCCTAAATCGCCACCCCTCTAAGCCTCTTCAACTCAACACGCCCTATCAAGCTTTCTGCAACTAGCCGCCTAACTATGACCACTTATGTGTATTTGGATGACTTTGCTATCCCAATCTCTTGGCCATTACACCTTATAAGCTTTCCCTTCGCTCCACTCCTTGTGTATGTTAGGATTATGCCCCCGAATGCCAACATTAATACTTGTATTAGGGCATTTGATTTGTATTATACATTCTTATTATTATTAATAAGCATTTATTTGATGTTCATGTAAATCTTGTAATGGCATTATTAATTAGTTTTGAACATCATAGTCCATGTGTATTAAGTTAAACCTTCTACTCTTTGTGGGAAAAAAAGGAGGGCACTAGAAGGGTTTGGTACTTATACACTTAAATAGTTGACAAATAAAAAAATCTTTAATTGGGCATTAAAGGTTAGTAACGATTTATATGACGTATACTTTAATAAAGAGTTCTAGTTGAACACTATGTAATAGTGGGAGTATATGTCATAAATACATCACTGGGATTTGTGTATTCAAGCATGACTCGCAATAATCCAATCACATGGGTTTTACTCTTTGACATTCAATGATTGGGATTGTAGGTTATGATCATATGAGTGAACCTTAGACCTGAGGTATCATGATCATCATGTCCTTGTGACATTTAGTCTATTATTGAGTCGTTAGGCTCAGTTTACCTTTTGGTATGGCCAACCTTGAAGTCTGGCTATATTTGGTAAGTAGCAGTTATCAGTGGCCACCAAGAAAGAATTCATTCTCTCGAAAGTAAACCAGTTAGTATCGTATGTGATTATAAGTATGTGACATTAGAAGACCTTGACCAAGACAGTCAAACTAATTATGTGGGACATAAAGGGTAGTTTGATAATCTTACTTTACTATGATTATTAGCATACAATCGAGCTTAGTGAGTTTGATAGTTATCATGGTGGTTGGGATACAAGAACGAAGGGTTTATACGCATATGGTAATCATAATTGGAAAGGTTCGTAATGATCTATTCATTGGTGTTCAATGGGGCTACAATGTGGGGCTATGGAGCTGGCTAGGTGTTACCCATATCCTTTGGTATCTTTCCATTGCTAGTAAAAATGAACCTAGGGAGTCACTGTTAAAAGGATTAAGATTCAGTCTTGTGTTGAGGGTAGAGGTAAAATTGTCAATATATAATTTTACTTCATGGGATGAGTGAAATTATAAATTGATCTAGGGTTTTTGTCTTAAGTTTAAATTTTGATTAAAATTTGATGAAGTCAAATAATTAATCAAAATTATAAGGACTTAAAGACAAAAGCGATTTTAGTCACATTGAGACTCATATTTCTAAAAGAACTTCATATGATAATATTTATCATGTTATGAAGTTGTATATATCATAATTGAATAATGTTTATCATGTTTTATAAAGTCTCTATAAATTTAACTCCTCTCTAACCCTAGAAATCATCAATTGATTCTCTGGTGAGAAAATCCCTAATCTCTCTCTTCCTCTCTAACCATAGCCATTATTTGAAGAAGTAGACGAGACTGTTTCTCAGTTCCTGCATATGATTTAAAGGCGTAGGACTTTCGCTCAGCGTTAGAAGATCTACAACTATCCGAGGACAAATTCGGCACCTCAAAAGAGTGGACAATTTTATTCTTGCTTCCACATGCCTCTAATGGTGTCATATTTAATTTTGAGATATTTACTAATAGTGTATTCCATGGGTATCCCAATGAAAATAAAGGTTATAAATATCTTGATCTTTCCACAAGCAAAATTATCATTTCGAGCCATGTCATTTTTGATAAATCAACATTTCCTTTTTCTCCGAAGTCCAACACAATCCCGAGGAAATACATCTTCTCCTGATCTGGCCATAGAAAATCCCACATCTCTCTCTCTCTCTACTTTTCCCATCCGAACGCTACACCCCAACAACCTCATTCTAAGTGAGCGAGACTACCTTCGATCTTCCTTTCGCATCCTTCTCCTGCTCCATCGCCACCTTCTTGCAACATTCCACCTACGCCATCTTCCGCACACACTACTCTCTCGCCCAATCTCAAACAAATGCACACTAAATGATGACTCTGGCCAAAACATGCTTTAAAGTACCAAAGCAGCACTTCAACCTTCGTACTACATCTACTCATATCTCTCTCATTCCTACCATATACCGTACCATTGTTAAGGACCCCAATAAGTACAACACCATGCTTGATGAATTTAATGCTTCGATGTAGAATAATATTTGTTCTCTTGTTACTCACCTGTAGGTATCAACATTGTCTCTGGAAAGTGGATTTTTTTTCATCACAAGCTTAACCCCGATGGCTCCCTAACTAGTTATAAAGCATGTTGGGTTATCCGTGGCTTCTCCTAGTAGCATGGTGTTTATTATAACAAGACCTTCAACCACATTATCAAGCCTACCAGAATTTGTGTCGTACTCAGTCTTGCAATCTTCCTATCTTAGCCCCTCAATCAACTTGATATCAAAAACACATCCTGGCACAGTAATCTTTCAGAAATTGTTTACTGTCAACAGCCTTCCAGTTTTGTGGACCCTTTTTGACCTTCTTATGTTTTTCACCTTAATAAGTCACTTTATGGCCTCAAACAAGCTCCACGTACTTGGTTTCATCACTTTACCACATTCCTTCTTTCTCTTGGATTTCTAGCTTCCAAGTATGATCCCTCACATTTTATCTATCTTTGAGGTACTACTATTGTGTATCGTATTCTTTATGTAGATGACATTATTCTAACCGCTACACCACTTCCTTCTTTGCTCCATTATTTCTTCTCTTTAACGTGAGTTCTCCATGAGTGATCTAGGTGAAATTAACCATTTTCTTGACATTTCTGTCCACCTCATCTCTCATGGTCTCTTCCTATCTCAACAACAATAATCGCTCCAACCTTTCGGCTAAGTATGGTTCTCCTGTCCATCGCACCTCACCTTCACCCTCCTTGACATAGCCTATGCCATCAAGCAAATATGCATTTCCATGCATGACCCATGCGAACCTCATTTTCATCTTGTAAAACACATTATCCAATATCTCAAAGGGAATTCCCACTTTGGCTTATAGCTCTACAATTCCTTTTTCTCACTAATCTAGTTACATATTCCGATGCAGATTGGGCGAGCTATCCGAATACTCAAATGTTCACTTCTGGCTTTTGTGTCTTTCTTGGCAGCAATCTCATTTCTTGGTCCTCAAAATAACTAAAGTTTCTCATTCAAGTGCTGAGGCTGAGTATTGTTGTGTGGCTAATGCCGTGGCAGAATCATGTTGGCTTCGCTGACTACTACTTAAGTTTCATCGACCACCGACCAAGGCTACCATTGTGTATTGCTATACAGTGCTATGTACTTGTCATCAAATCCGCTACAACATCAATGGACCAAGCAAGTCGAGATTGATCTTCACTTCGTGCATGAACACATTGTTCTCGGTAAGATTTGTATGCTACATGTACCATCTACTTCTTAGTTAGCTAATATATTCACCAAGGGACTGCCCACATCTGTGTTCCAGTAGTTTAGGTCTAGTCTCCACATCTGCCTGGTAATCATTCAGGCTAGGGGGGCTTGTAAACAAATGCACCACTCAAATGCATGTATCTGTGTGTCATGTTCCACGTGCATGACCACGTCCCATGCATGCATGGATCTGTATGCACGACGTCTATCACCTGCCCAATATTCTCTCATTCTATTAGCTCTTGTTGAGCTCTTGTATCTCTCTCTTGTAATGAGCGTGTACATATTGATGGGAGCAAGAAACAAAGAAGAGATATAGAGAAAGAAGAAAAATTATGGAAAACAATATTTATAGAAGTGCAATTCATGGTTATATATATATATATATATATATATATATATATATATATATATATATACAAAAGACTTATTCTTAACATCACAAGTTTTATTGACACATAAACTCCTAAACTTATCTAGATATTTCACGTGTGCAACTTTAATCAAACCCTCAACACATATACACCCATATATGGATCAATACAAGTGCATGAGAGACAAAACAATTTACACAAGACTCCCACGTAAAACCCACAAAAAAATTAAAAAAAAAAATTGAGAAATGGAAGTAGAAATGTTTTTAAAAGATAAAAATATATCAAGAAATCATACAATAATCCTTGGGATGACAACAAAAGAGGAATACGGAATTATTAAGATTGTCAACGTCCCACAACCAATCCATAAACCAAAGCAACTTATATGCGCACTGTACCAATGCTAACGAGAAAAATCACAGAAAATATAGCAGACAACTCAAAAGCAGTTCATCAAGGTCCAGTATACATAACTTTGACTCAAAATTCACCATTTAAATTGAGTTGAATCAGAACAAAATTAAATGTTAGTATACATACAGATAAAAATCAACTATATAAATAAATTAAAATATCAAATTAGTTAGTATCTTTTTCATAAATTTTAGATTACTAACTAAATTTAACTGTTTTAATCTTTGTGATTTAATTAAAATGGGCAAATAAAAAAAAACAAAGGGAGTATAACACATCAAATTCATTCCCTTTTTTGTTAAATTACAAAAAAAAAATGTCAATGTATGGGCATTAAATGATTGTATTTAGTTTAGTTGCCATTTATTGTTTATGTTCTGATTTTTAATCTAAATTATGCAATGGCAGAAGTATTATGGCCAATTCTTAAGTTTGAGATGAAATAATAATATTGTCAAAGGCCTTTATATAAATGACTTTGATTGTTTTACAATTAATATACCTAATAAGAAGACGTAAGGAATATATAAATTAATTATATTACAAATTAAAATTTTTAATTTTAAAAGAAATTAAATTGTATATTAACTATAATTTGCAATATAGTAAAGAGATGAGAAATCTATGAAACATCAATTAAATTTATATAGACACAAAGGAAATATTAAAAATGGTAAACAAGGAAGATAATACTTTGAGTTTAATCTAAATGCAAAATCAATAAATCTTAAATATATTGCTTTTATATGGCCATTGTATTCTTTTAATTTTTTTTAAATCTTAATTATCACACGTTATTACTATTTTTTTGAATGAGTTAACAAATCTCGATATTTGTAAACTTTTTTAAATTCTTGTTTTTAATATACAATAGTTTTATTTAGTTATTTTATTTTTATGATAATAAATTCTAAAACATCTAGATACATTTTTATTAAAATTTTTCATGATGTGCAAAAATAAATGTATCACCAACGAGTTTATGTCATTTAAGCAAATATTCTTGGTTTAAAATATTTATATATGAAAACAAAACATTGGTTAAGAAAAATTTGTCTCTCTTACGGAGGTCAAATAAGTGAGTCGATGATTAAAAAAATTATATTAAAATATTACATCAACAATAAAAAGAAAACAGATATTTATTGGAAGAGTACCCTGCAAAAAATAAAAAGCATCCTCATCGTCCATTTTTTTTTTTTTGCTGGTTAGCAATTTGAAAAGCTTGCACGCTTTGCACTCAGTCACTAGCACCGAACACCATTTCCTTCTTTAGATCTACTCCCATTCATCATTTCTCACTTCCAAATCGCTCCCGATTGCTAGATCTCTCATCTTCCCCCATTGTCGCAGCTGTCGGGTGTTAAAAATATTTTCAAAATATGTGAGAATAATGTTATGTAAAATCTGGTTTTAATTCAAATTTTACTAATTAATGATTTAAAGAATTAGCGGATGCACCCGTTATTAATTTAAAGAGACACATCATATACATCCGTTTTCTTTAAAGAAATGTGTCCGTTATTGTTTTAAAAGATGTTGTTAGTTCCAGTGGGTGTATTGTGGGTTAGATTTCACTCAATCTTTCGTGCAAACACTCACACAATCACTCACAAACCAAAGAGAAAGAGGCATATGAAATTGGTAACCTAGTTCGGTACAACACTTGTCTACATCTAGGGGTCAAGCCCGGAAATAAAAATCCACAAAAAGAAGGGGATAAAAATGAGTACAACTCTTGCACTCATCCTCACAAAGGTAAAAAAGAACCCACTCTAAATTATCCGATTCCCATTCTCTCTTACCCACACACTTGGGTCTCTCCCCAGTTGCTCATCCTATATCTCAGAGTAGGGTCTCTTATATAGACGTCTCCATGTTCCGAATATAGCACCTTCCTCTTTTATAATCTCCGCGGCTTCTAATTTGACACCTTCTAAAATTAAACGTCGTAACTCCTATTATAATCAAGCTTACAACACGACCTACTTGCTAACCTTGACTGAGTGGCAGCTTCCGTTGTAAAGCAACCTGCAAATGCCTATAGTCCTCCAGATTATGTCCAAGTCAGAGTCGATGTAGTAGAATCCTCCCGATCTTAACCTACCTGCAACTAGCTCTCCTCCTCACATCCTTATTAGCAGTATCTTCGCAAAACCCACACGGCACATCTCCATCATACCAAAGATAGTTTTCAAAGAATTTTCAATGATTTTCATATCTTTCACTAAACTTAATCTCCAAGTCATCCAAGTTTAATCTTCATGATCTTTCCAAACTTGATCTTTATTCATCTAATTTTAATCTTCAATCTTCAGGTTCAAAACTTGATCTTCATTCATCCAAATTTGATCTTCAATCTTCAGGTTTCCAAACTTGATCTTCATTCATCAATGTTTGGTCTTCATAGTCCTCTTTGTTACCCAGCTTGATCTTCTATTCATCCAATCTTAGTTCTTCAATATTCTCCATGTATAGTTGTGTCTTCAAATAGATCCGCCCATAAATAGCTTATCTCCAACTTAGAGATTGTGTCTTCAATTAGATTCTCAACAAACTTGGCCTCTAAAGTAGTTGACCTCCCAAACTTGATTCACTTGCTAAATATAGATGTGTCTTCACATGGCCATTGCTTGTACTTTAAGAGAGATCCTCCAATTTGATTGTTTTACTAAAAATAGCTCATCCAAAGATAGCTTCATAACAACATCTCTTGTCATATCATTATTAGTTCCCACATCACCATGCTATGACATATTATCTTGGTTTCATGTTGTTTTGCCACATCATCATGCTTTGCCACATTACCATTGACATGTATCAAATGATGGCCAAATATAAAGCCTAGCTCTAATCCATGTTTATGAATTCTCCTTATCTCTTAAATTTAAATATAAGATTATCTTTTTGTCTCAAAGAAAACAATAACATAAAATTTCTAACAAGTTGATGCTCTCTATTGTGAAAATTAAAAAAATTGAATCTATGAATGCAATATATATTTGAATGAGCCTTCGCTGTATCCTAAAGGTTATTTTTACTTTCCCTTTTGCATACCAAATTTAGTAGGGGTGAATTAAGTCTAGAAGAAGAAAGTGGCATTTCGGAGCATGCCGGGAAGCCTTTTCCAAATTCTTTTTCGTATACAATCTCTAACACCGAGAAACCATGATGGTTCTGAGCATGATGTCCATTCTCAGTTTCTCCACGTTTCTCTTATTGTTGTTTTTCATTTGACGATTGGAATTGTGGACGTTGTCGTCGAGGTTGGTTCATTCGTTCTTCGACGAGGGGGTGATGGCGATCGTGAAGGGAACATAAGCACTGCCCCACCAAGGAGGAGTTTGGAGTTCTATGCAGTTCTAGTAAAGGGTGACCTCACCCTGAGGAACCAGCGATTAGGTTGGTTGAACTTCTAGACGTCGTTCCCATCCGAGGGTAGCTAGATGATGTTTCTTGGGAACGATTTCGGATGGTGAGTACTTATGATTTCATGTCTGCTTATTTGAAGTGTTTTTGCAATAGATTTTTTGGATAAGATCCCTGAAAATGAACGCAATGTTTGATATTTGATAGCAAAACTTAAGGAAAAATGCTTCTTTTATCAATAATTTCACCAGCCAATTATTCTATTCTATTATTGGTTTTTTTGGAAATATTTTATTTTTATATGTTTTATATGTTTGGGCATTCCTAGGCTTTGAATGTGGCCATTGTTGAAGATGCACTATTGTGATAGTGTAGTAGGGTAATAGATGATGTGTTGCATGCATCCACAGGTTCCATTTTTAGTAACTGTTGAAAGCTACATTACCTAAGAATGTAAAAGAAAGCTTGAGGGAAATCATTTATCCTATTTCAGTAATAATTGAAAGCTTCTTCTTTGGTTTGCTAGAATTCTCATTTTTTTTAATTGCAGGAATATGGCTAGAATCACGAATTGAGCCAAATATGACTCATTAGAATTTTTCTTTGGCTTACAAATGATTATTTATATACTTTTGTCGTGTTCGGTTTATTTTGTTGACTTCTACATGCTTTCCCCTACAATGTATCCTCTTTATATGTCGTTTATTGTCCATGTCATGCTTAAACTGAGGGCTCACCATTGGACTACACTAAGACAATGCGTGCAAATTTTCTATTATCTATTTCCATTTGTGATAGCTTAAATGATGGACATGCGTTGAAGAATCCTTTTAGATATAAACCTTGAGTTGTTGCCTTTGTGGATTCCGATGAATGGCTATCATAAAATAAGAAACCTATTGACTTCTATGGCATTGTTCACAACCTAAGAGACATTAGATTTGAGTATGCCATCATACAAATCAAAAGAAAATATTATATGTATTCAATTTTGAAATGAGTCCAATTTAAAATGCATCCACTTCTTTGAAATTAAATTAGGAGTGGCTGAAAGTGAAGAGTTTGTATCTTGTTAGAGAATTACTTGTGTAAAGATTTTAAAGGATGCTAGTTTATTAAGTTATGGTAGGGTATCTATTTTGCAAAAGTAAGTATTAAATCTTCTTTTTTTTTTATTTTTTATTTTGTGGCATACTGCAAGTTGCATTACACATTGATCGACTTAGAGACACCCAAAGTTTCTTTTCTTGTTGCTCTAGATGTGGGGAGTGATCTGTTGTGGGTACCATGTGATTGCATACAATGTGCTACTCCTTTATCTAAATATTAGTGGAGTTTGGCAAGCCAGCCATACCTTTAATGATTTTTGGTGTTTGGAATACATTATCTAGTTTACCTATAATTTTTCCCCTAATTTATATTTCATGCATGCATCTTATGTTTCCAATTATCATATATCTTCTCATTGTTATTTTGTCTAAAAATACTAGCTGTCCAAAAGAGGCTTGTAGTTTCATTACTCTATTATTGGATTTTGATGTAGTCTTAAACTTCTAAGTTACATAATAGGTACATAGTTGTAATGCAGACAAGTTACTTGTGCATATGGTTATTGATTTTGATGTCATCTGAAAATTAAAATAGAGCTGAGTGAAGCCATTAGGGGTATTACGAACTCTCCTTATTAACAGAAACACTTGCTATCCATCTAAAATTTGGATGCATGTTTGGCACTTATTTCAAATGATTGATTGCCATGGTGCTCCATCATATATGGAGCATCTATTATGCAGGTTAAAGATCTTGGGATATATAGCCCTGTAGAATCAAGAACCAGTAAGAATCTTTCTTGCACCAATAAGTTATATTCTTTTGGTCCCAACTGTGAAAAGCCAAATGAGCCATGCCCTTACACCGTTGATTACTATTTAGAGAACACAACCAGTTCAGGGTTGCTGGTTGAAGATAAACTGTATTTGGCCACTACTAAGACAAAATGGTAGCCAGGCAAAAGTGATCATAGGGTGGGTTATAATATTACTAGAAATCATTAGTTCTACTCATGCTTGCTAAATTATTTACCTTTTTTCTAATTTGGTACTTGCAGATTTCATTTTGATATGAACCCCTCCAACTCGTGACGAAACCCATAACAAAATTGACCTAAATTGTTTGCTAATGCTAGCTTGGGATGGAACCTTGACATGTTGCTTATGTCAAGCAAAAAAATCGCTATGTGAATACGCCATGAACAGTTGCGGAAGATTGTTCGATAAGTCAATGTTGAGCGCTATAGAAACTTCGCTAAGCCGATTAGTTTCCAAAGAACCAAAAGAGAACTAAAAAAGAATCTCGCAATTTTCTAGTAAAAGATAATCTGATTATTTTTGCCAAAAAAAGGCTTCTTAAATAAAGGAGTTAATGAATTTTGGCAACAAAAACTCTAAATTAATTACAAAATTCCTAAACATGCCTCCACACCAACAACAATATAGGCTATCTCGAAACTAGCGCTCTTCTCACCATACTTACTCTTGTCACACAACTCTCCTTTTGCAAGGCGACACTCTCCTTTACTCTCACCACTAAAGTTGAACCTCTTTCGACTTGGTCCCTCTCACTCTTTCTGGCCTTCCTTTCTTTTAGTTTTTCAGTTTTTTTTTCTTTTTTCTCTCTAATTTTCTCTCAATTTTTCACTCTCCCTTTGTTTTTCAAATGATTATTGAAGCTGCAATCAATCCTCATACACTTGTTTAGGTGTTAAAGGTGTTAGAATAAAGTTCTACCATTGTGAACAAGAGAATACTTGTTTGAGAAGCCATTATGAATCAACCCTCCTGTAAAATTGCCATGGCCTCCCCAATAACATATGATAAGCTTACATTGGTACTACATCACACATTAACTCATCCTCATACCTCCCGTTACGAAATGAAATCATAGCTGGTTTGTTCACTTTAGTCTCACCGTTATCATTCAACCACTATAGCTTATATGGTTTAAGATGTCTGGTGGTCTTGAGCCCTAACTTTCCCACGAGAAATATGCTGACAACATTAGTACAACTACCTCCATCGATAATCATACTACATACCTTGTCACCGGCATAGCACCTAGTATGAAAGATATTTTCTTATTGCATCTCTGCTTCCTCTTTCACTTGCATATTTAAGGCTCGCTTCACAATTACCACTAACCTTCCCATTTCAGCTTCTTCAATGTCACTAGCATCTTCTAGTGGTAGCATTGCTTCTTCCTCACTCTTCTCCTTTGTCTCATACTCACCATCATCATGTAAGATCATAACATATTTGTTTGGATAATGGCTTGTAATGTGACACCTGCCTTGGCATTTAAAACACTTAAGATCATAATTCATAGAGTTAGAAGAATAAAATTTACCTTGTCCTTGTTGTGAAATAGAGGCTTGATTTACTTCAGTCTTCAACTTGATTGGCATTGCTTGTTCCGTCTTCTTCATATTTGCACTTGGTTTCCAACTCAATCTCAACCTTTCTTATTGGAAACAGTTACTACTACCCTTCTTCTTGAGTTGGTTCTCTATTTTGATTGCCATGTGAACCATGTCCTCCAACTTTACATAGTGGTACAACTAATTAAACTATGTTGGAAATCTCTAAATGCAATCCTACTAAGAACTTTGCCATGGCGGCTTCCCATTCCTCCTCTACATTTGCTCGAATCATAGCCATCTCCATATCTTTCAAATAATTATCAACACTTCGGTTATCATGCCTAAGGTTTTGTAATTTTTGGTATAACTTCCTCAAATAGTGGCTAAGGACAAAACGCTTCCTTATTATGGTCTTCAACTCATCCCATGTTTCTACTGGTCTCTCCCTATTTCTCTTCCTACTTGTCATCATCTAGTCCCACCAGACTATAGTGCAATCAGAGAACTCCACAACCGCTAATATTACTTTCATGGTCTTGGAATACTAGTGACAATCAAATACCAACTCCATCTTCTTTTCCCGCTCTAAATATGCCTCCAGATAATTTTTCCCCAAGAATGACAGGATATTCATCTTAATGCTAGCTAGGCTCATATCCTCTCAATTCTGATCATCTCTAAACCTTTTGTCTCGTCTCTTATCATCCTCCTATTTACCATGCCTCCTATAACTCGCTATCGAACCATGGTCATCCTCATCATCATATCCATCATAGTGATCATCTCCATTTTCTCACCGAGCTTCTGTAGATTGTACTCTCCCAAACCGACGTGCTTGTGGAATGTATTGGGGTTGCTCCACATGTGCATTCTCCAACTAGTCTAACCTCTCATGAATCTATTCTAATTCTCCCCTCATCATACGCCTCATTTCTCCGACCATAGCCTCCATAAACAACTTAGGATCAACCACTCTTTAAACACCATCTTCTCTATTATCTGACATTTTTTCTCTTTTTTTTCAATATTTTTTCTCTTCTTTTCTTTTCTTTTTTTCTTTTCTTTCTCTTTTCATTTTTTGGACTACAAGGTAAATAAAATAGTATGTAAAAGAAGGATCTCACCATACTTCCTTACTTGTTTTCACTCAAAAAATTGATTCTCTCGATATCACTCTAATTTCACTCAACGAATTTAACTTTTCCCTCAATTATACTCATCACTATTGCCTTTTTCCACTCAAAGCAAATTCTCGCTTCGTTCTTATCAAACTAAATATGCCAATATCAGAATCCTGGAGCAACTCACCAAATGGTATAGAGGAAATTTAATTATAGAGTCAAACAAAGATATAAAGGGTGATATGGTTTTCGGGCTCACCAAATGGGGCAAAGTTTTCTTCTTCTTTTTTTTTTAATCTGAATTCCTCTTTTTTGTGTCCAACTTTTTTTTATTCCGGATTTTTTTTGCTTAGAGAAAAAGAAAAGGACAGACAAGCTTTAAAATAACCTGCTCTTATACCGACTGATATGAACCCTGCCAACTCATGATGAAACCCTTAACAAAATTGGCCTTGATTGTTTGCTAATACTATCTTGGAATGGAACCTAGAACCATTGCTTATTCAAGCAAGAACCTTGGTATGTAAAGATGTCATGAACAGTTACGGAAGATTGTTCGATAAGTCGATGGTTGAGCACCACAAAAACTTCGATAAGCTCAAATAGTTTTCAAAAAACCAAAAGAGAATTAAAATTTCTGGTAAAAGGTAATCTGATTATTTTAGACAAAAAGGCTTCTTAAATAGAGGAGTCAATGAATTTTGGCAACTAACAAAAACTCTAAATTAATGCTAAAATTTCTATATCATTCAAACTAAATAGGAAAATACTAATTTCTTAGCATGCAAGACTTATACTAATTTCTTCTTATGAAAGCTGTACAATCTCCAAATTAAGCTAAACTAAATAACAAATAAGATAACAATTATTTTGCTAAAGTTGTTTCTCTAGTAAAGCTAAAATGGTAAGTAATCTTTAATTTTGATTTGTGTCTTTTATGTTGTATCCTTGAAGAATTTCTTTACAAAGTCGAATTTGAATGATAGATTAGCTTGGGCCTAAACTTCTTTAATCAACCCATTTAAAACCTCTTTGAATTGCTTATTTTATGAATGAGTGGCTGGTCCAATTGAACTTGAATAGGAGTTTTGATAATCATGTCCTCATCACCTCCACTCAAATTCAATTGTGGCAGTGATAAGTGCTCGTGTTATAGTAATGCGAAGCGTTATTATCTTGCAATGAGCATTAATTTAATCAGATTTTATCACTAAAAAGTGTGCATTTGTTTACTTTTATGCATTGTAGGGTTGTGAAGATAAAGTGAAGGAAAGGAACGAAGTTAGATCGTGTTCGCCATTGTTGGGAAGATTCTTGGACTAAGCAAGGAGCACGGCATGAGTAGAGACTTGTGAGTGTGTGCCAACCTCTTTTGGAGGGGCACAAAGGTAGTCATATTCAAAATAAGTCTAACTCATGCTAGCAAGGAGAACTTCACCAATAAGGAGATTTGAAGCAATCGGCACGATCTACCGTTGATTATGTGCCCAATTCAACGGCCTCAATGAAGAACGACGAATTCGGGAGCGTTTCGGAACAATTGCTATAACAGACTGTAGTAAGTACTGTAGGGAAAATGCTGTAGTAAGTTTACTGTTCACTATTTGCCGAAATTCAGCATTTCAGCAACTTCACACGGGCGTGTGAAATCCCGATTTCTGCTATTTTAAAGCCGCGACTCAACATTATAAAAGCCCGATTTGAAGACTTTTGAGATATCTTTTGACATAACTTTCTCCCCAACTTCTGGAAAGAGCGGCTAGGGTTTCGGAGAGGACTTCGTGGAGGTTTAGAGCACGTCATCAGTATCGTCACCGACGTCCGGTGGCCGCACAAGACCACGGCCACACCATATGCAAGGGGTTGTGCTTTCTTTCATATTTTGATGAACATGTATAGCTCTATAAGGAGCTAAACCCCTCGTGGGTATTTGGATTTGTAAACCCTAGGATTATTATGTTTCTATGACATTGTTATTATGCTTTTCCATTATTGATGAATAAATTCGAGTTTCAATTTTAATTATCTTTTGCTATTGTTTTCTCTTAGCCATGACACTAAGGATTGAGAACAATCTAAGTTATCCTTTGGAGGTGTGACAACTCCTATAGGATTAGACTATTTAAGATTGAAGAGGGTTGAGAGGGAGAGTTGTGAGGTAGCGATGTACCCCTTTCCCCTCCGGTGTGATTTCTTCCTACCTCCGTTTCCTTGATTTATTAGCGGTCGAGATAGAGTGAAGTGCTAGGTAGATAAACTCCCCTGGGACTTAGTTGCCCAAGCAACAGAGTGAAGGGTTGACGTGAAGCCTATGCACTGGGGCTTAATTTAGACTAGGGTTCTTTCACTTTGACCAAAGGGTTAGAACTATACATAGGAACAGGTTTTATCACTAGGAATCCCTAAAGCTTAAAGCAATCCCACGTAGTGTTAGGCTTAGGTAGAAATACTCCCCTGGGGCTTAGTTGCGTGAACGACAGAGTGAAGGGTTGACGTGAATCCTAATGCCGGGACATAGTGTTGGGGTTAGTCATGGTTGACCTTAGGTTTGGGACCGTGTGTTTAAGGAAATTCTCGACTCAATTAACATCAATAGGAAAGTATAATAGCATAGTCTTGCACTAGAAGCATAAGTCCTAGAGGTAACTTGTCTGGATACCCTATTTCATATTTATTGCTAGTCCTTCTTTGTTTACTCCTGTCTGCACTCTCTCACCTATCATCTTTCTATTTTTAATTCTTGTCTCTTTAAATTTGCCTTCATACTCACTCATTGATTCTAATCTCACTTTTCGTACACCGCATAGCTAAATAGTGAAATCTTGTGTTTTAAATCCCTATTTCCTGTGGATTCGACTACCCATTCACCAGGATAAAATTTATTACTTCGACAACCCGTGCACTTGCGGGTACACACGCAAGGGGTCGTGTCAGGTAGGAATTAAAGTAGCGGATATTTGGATGGCGTAGCTCCTTATGGTCTTCTTAGATTTGGATTACAAGAGATATCTGTCAATTACAAAGGCTAGATTAGTGTGCAATTCATTTTCAATGTGTTTTGCAGAAGATGATTTTGGGAGAATGCTATTTGGAGACCAAGGGGTTGCCAAACAAAAGTCAACTCCATTTGTTCCTTTGGGTGGAAAATAGTAAGTTAACTAGAAAGCTAATGGCTTAAGCTTTTACCATCTGTAACGATGATGTTATTCTTGTATGTGCCAAAGTTTGCTGTTATTTTTTCAATCTATTTGTTATTGTTATTTAGATACAAATCATGCTTTTCATGTCTTATGTTTGGTAATACCACCCAATCTTCAACTCTATCCATGATGTACAAACTTTTTTTTTTCATTTTGTACAAAATATATCTGCACTAATTTGCTAATAACTATTAGAAGAGTGTAAAATAATAAACAACTAATAACATATGAATTCACCATCCATCATTCTAATCCACTTGCAGGCATAATCCAACAATATTCAGAACTCAGAACTCTAGTGGGAGCTTCTCAGTTGTGGGAAAAAAAATTTATTCTGCCTACTATATCACAAGAAGAAATATGCTCTGATACTTTGGACTTCATCCATTTTGATTTCTCAAAGGTAACCATGTAGTGAGATTTCTAGATTTTAGTGTCATCAGCACAATTTTACTTATTTTTCCTTTAGATGTTTGAGCTTAAAGATATTTGCATTATGTTTAATTGCTGATCCTTGCAACAAAATCTTAAACTCTATATGATTCTATCAAATTCCAAAAGTTAACTTGCAGAAACTAACATATTTTGGCCTTATGGTACAATGTCAGACATTATTGAGGTGGAGAGCTTTTGCATTGGTGCTCACTGTCTTCGAAAGAGTGGTTTTCAAGTATTAGTCGACAGTGAATCATCGTTTACATTTTTTTCCTTCTGATGTTTGTAAGAATGTTAGTCAGGATGTATCGTTGTTTTCTTGGAGGATATACATTTCTCTTTCTTTATTCTACCTTAAACCAGATTATTTTTATGATTATTTTTAAAACTTATAGTTTGACAATAAAGTTAAATCTCCAAGGCTTAAGCAAGATGCACCTCCTTGGGAGTATTGTTACAAAGCCAGGTAAACCTTTATAATGAGCAACTCCAGTATGTCCAACATCTCTCTTACATTGTCTTTGATTGCTACTAGCACAACCTATTGAAGATGCCTAATGTACCTACCATCTGTGATACTGTCGTTTACCACCAACAAGAGCTTTTAAGTCACCTACCCTATTATTCCACTATAGTAAGGAGGTGAGTTGTTCTGTAGTTGTTGCTTAACAATATAGTCTACCAAATTACCATTAGCAGGCGTAGTTACACATGATCAATTATCTCTACTAAAGCTATAATTTTCTAAGACTTTCAATCTTTTGCCAAATTTCATGCCATAAATGAATTATCTTGTTTGGTAGTTGGCATAACTTGCAGAAAGAACATTAGACACATTCACACCTATTTTTTCATCTTGAATTTATCCTGATATTTGACACATTGAGCGCTTGTGGCACTATATTTAACTGCTCAGTCATCGGGGAAAACTCTGGGAACCATTGGACGTGTGTATTTTGGAAGCCTTTGTTGCAACTTTCATGCCACATTGTCTAGTATCCTGTCAATTATGAACTCAGCTTTTGCATTTCCTATCCAGAAAATTTCATGAAGAGATACAAAATGGTCTTTGACAAAGAAAATTTAAAACTAGGATGGTTGTGTTCTGATACTAAGACTTCATTTTCTTGTGCTCTATGTTAAATGATATGCCTTCATCACCTTTCTTGATATTTATTAGGGGAAATTTTGCTAAACCACCATATGGTTTACCTCTTTATCAATTCGAGACTTACTATTTGACTTATAACACTTTAGTACCCTATACTCTAAACTATTTATAACAAAGTGTCAAAAAGTTTAACTCCATTAATTTAAATATAAATTTACCTTTTTGCTCTTATTTACATTACTAAAACATATACTAATTAAGAACCATTCAAATTTACATCCATTTATAACTTGAATGGTTTTTAAATACGATGCAAATAGACTGAATGGTTCCTATTAATATATGTTTTAGTAATGTAAATAAGGGCAAAAAAATAAATTCAGGTTTGTTTTTAATCCACATTACCAGAAATTAACAGAGTTAAGATTTTTGCAAATTTTTGGCAAACATTTTAAACTACATTGTACTAAAGTGTTACAATGGTTAGCAAAATTTCCCCTATTTATTAACTTATTGTTCTAACACGTTGATTACTGCTTTATCTTCTTCATGCATCTGCAGCTTGGCATGCTGCAATTAGGACAAAATGAATTGAAGTGTTCACTAACAACTCTCTTTATCATTTGAATCTATACTCAATTACCCAGGTAATGATCTTAACAACAGCAGGACTTTACCGCTAACTCCACTAGCAAGGTCACAAAACCGGCCTAAGAATCCATTGCCATGTGATCATTGGTGGGCTTCACCCAATGGTACAACCATAATTGCCGTTTGGTTTGATCTTGAACTTAAGATGCTTTTTGTGATTTTCCTAGCTTTAAGAAGTGGAATTATTATTTGTTTTTAAATAAATGCATGTTGTAAGTAATGTATCTTTGGTTTTTTTTTTTTTTTAAATCTAATTATAGAGATCATGGGATGTATGACCTCCAAATCTCACAAGGCACACAACAAGCCTTCAAATGCATTGGTGGATCTAGGGTGTGCTAGAGGCGCCTTCAACCACCCCTAGCGCCAATGAGGTCACCCTTGCCAATGTTTATATGAGAAGTTTTGCGGAGTTTGTTCAAGAGAGAAGCCCTCTCAAAAAAAAAAAAAAAAAAAAAAAAAAAAAAAAAAAAAAAAAAAAAAAAAATTCAATTTGGGGTGGCTTGTAGTAGGAGTGATCTTAAGGAGTGGTGGAGCCACCGCTGGTGCACCACCATCATGAGGAGATCAGAGACGCAGATCATAGGAATTAGAGGAGAAGATTGGTGGTGGCTATTTCATTCAATAAAACCAAATCCTAGAGCCTTCCATTCAATCTAGACCATCCATCATTGTTTAAATGAAATTGATGGCTTATAGGACCTTTCAATCTTGATCATTCATCATTAATGTTTAAACAAAATCAATGGTTGATAGAACTTTTCAATCTAGATCATTCATTAGTAATGTTTAAATAAAATCAATGGTTGATAGAACCTTTCAATCTGAACCATTCATCATTAATTTTTATTGAAATCAATCTTTAAAACGAAGATTAGATTAGTGTTGGTTTTTAAGATAAATCTTAGCCATTCATTCAAGACTCAAGCCTTTTAATGAGAAGCTTGAAAGAAAATTCAGAAACCCCCAAATGTTAGTATGCAGCTATCCTCTGTTAGTCACATGCCTCGCAAGTCTAGCCCTGGCACTAGCGACTGTTCTAGTTCAAACGTGCATAAATAGTAATTTTATGTTTTTCAAGTATATGTATTCAAATTATGGTTGTTTTAATTAAAAATTATATAATCATAATATCTTAATTGGAAACAGTTGTTTATGTTTGGTGAAACTTAATTTTACACTTGATCTTTAGCACCCCTATCAATGATTCCTGGTTCTGCCACTACTCAAATGGGAGGGTGCCATATAAGCAACCAAAGTGACAACAACCTTCCAACATGGCAGTGAGCATACACGTCAACATAACTCCTCTCCAATATCATTGCAGCCAATAACCCCTTCCCTTTACTCCAAGTAACTCTACACCTTCAACTTATATCTCATGTTCTATATATTACCCTAATTCATTTTGTCAAATAAAAATAAAGTGGTAAATAATAGCTTTCAAGTAATTAGTTTTTTAAATTATTGAGTCATATATATCTCCTTGGGGATGTAAAATATGCATTTCTATAGTTATGAATGAAAATAATATCTTTTGTCACACTGAAAAATCTTACTTGTTGATGTTACCAGCAGCACATGGCTGCCAGCTGATTTGCCAACTATATTACCACATGAACAAGTTGAACGTACAATAAGTTACTCACACGTGCAAGGAGAGACAGATGGCACGTGCACCACACAACTTATGAGGCTAATTCAGGAGTACAAGTTAATGGTGGTTGATAGATGATATATTGCGAGAAATAAACAAGTGAAAGTATTCATAAATTTAAATTACCCAAACAAAGACCATGAAAGTAAACATATCCCCCAATTTCATTCTTTGTTGTTTTTAAATAATATAAATTTTTTATTCCTTTTTAGTGTAAATTTTCTTTCCAATTCATTTACTAATTGCAATATAAAATTCCATGAACTCAAAAAAATACAAAAAAATAAAAATAAAAAAATAAAATATAAATGAAATGAAATGTGTTACAGTTATTTAGACAATATTTGTGGGATTGCATTTGGACTAGGTATATTTTTAAAAGCTTATGAGAGACCGAATTTTTCTGTTCTTGTTTAATACAGGCATCTTTGCCTGATCTCTCTTCTTTTGACCTTTTTTTTTTTTTGGGATGATTTTACTAATTTTATGAATAACACTATGATTTTCCTTGCTTACATTTTGCTTTAGTTGTTAAAAATTTGCTAAAGATCTCAATATTGTAAACTTTTGGGTTCTACTAGTTAACTTGGATAAATTGAAATTTGGCACTATTTAAGGCTAATTGTACTCCTTTGTTTATGTACTTTGGTTTCCAGTAAATCAAAACCTAGAAATCATGGTTTCATATTGTCATGTGTCAATGGCTTCATTTGTTAATATTAGAATTAATAAATTTCACACATTCACACAATTGAGGTCTAAAATTGGAAGTCTCGCAAAACCCTAAGGATTATAATCCACGATGAATTAATAGGACAAACATTTAAATATAATGAAGCGTACATAATTTCATAACCAGTAAAAATTATGATCTTCCAATCATCTACCGGGGATGAAGACCTCTTTTATTTAATTGCACTTTGTTCAATTAGGCCCTTCATCAAATTAAAAATTATATATACTCTCTACTCATAAACCCTATAATAGTTGTACTCCTTAACCCATTAAAAAAAACCCAATTAGATCACTTTAGTTGAATTTAAATAAAAAAATAGCACACACACATTTAATTTATGTGTGCCCTTTAAATACAAAATTTCCAACATCATCTCCTCATACTTCATCCCAGATTGTGAGGTAATGACAATATAACCACTGGTTATTGGAGCCTTGGAACCAACTCTGCTACCAAATTTAATAGGTGTGACCATAGATGCTAAAATATGTCATCATTGGTGGAACAAAAAGCCAAGTTATTGATCAAGCAGCATTCATTTCAAACTTGCTTCCAATGAAAAGGGGAATGAAATTAATTCCATTTTGATTTCATGTCTTGTATGAGATAAATTAATACTCCCTCTTGGTTTAAGGATGTTGCACAAAAATTAAAGATGATATTAAATTATCTAAACTTTAACATAAAAAACAACCAAATTACTAAACTATCCCTCTCTTAAGACCATGTATTTTTCTTGGGAATATAAATATTACTCTCTTCATTTATATAATTTAGAAAATTGAAGATGGGTAAAATTGAAAAAAAGGAATAAATATTGCTTTGATATTGTAAAACGACAACTATTTTAGAATATATTTTTCTAAACAACATGTATTTTAGAATAGAGAGAGTACATCTCCTGGTGGTCATATGAGAAGAATTATTATCATGTTTTGTTCATGTGATAGAATTTATGCTTAGATTGTACATTAGGTTTGTGTTTTTGTAGAATGAGGGTTCTTTTCAATTATTTTAACAACATATTTTACCATTTTGATAAAATGTTAAATGCTATGATAATTAAAATATTCTTTGAAATTATGATAACTAAGTTAATTTATAATAAGCAAATATTTGATTATCAAAATTAAATTAGATATAGGCATTGATATTATTTTATGAATATACAAATTTTGTCCATCTTTTGTTAGATGTTTGTTTACTTTATGTATAAGATGGTTAAAGTGTATTATTTAATTTAAATATGTAATTATATTAATCCAAGTGTATAATAGGCAAAATAAATTATTTAATTAAATACTTAATTGTAAATATAAAAATGTATAATAGTCAAGTAAATTATTTTATTTAAAATGTTAATTATAATAATTAAAATACTAAAGAGAATAATTATGATTGAATTATTTTATAAATAAATAAAATTAGTTATCATTAGACATAATTAATTATCTTATAAAACATTACTTATGTATATTAAAAAACATAAAAATAATTTTATTGCATTTTCCTATCTTACTGTTTTTTTTTTCCATTCTTTCCAACTAAACCAGAGCCATTATTACATCACCAATGGGAAGTGCACATCGACAAACTTATTTGGTGGAGTGAAAGGGTTCGCATGTTGAATATTTTCAGAATTCTTTCAACATACTTCTCCCGTGACAACCACAGTTTTCTAGCCTTCCTATCTCGGACAATACTCATCCCCAAGATTTGGACCTAAGTCTTTCATATCAAAAGACTTAGACAAATCACCCTTCAACTTGCAAATCATCTCAACATCTCTTCCAACTATCAACATATCATCAACATACAACAAGAGAATAATGAAATCATGTCCAAATGATTTGAAATAGACACATGGATCTGCATTTGTTCTTTTGAAAGAATGACTCACCATTAAAGAGTCAAATTTCTTGTACCACTGCCTTGGAGCTTGCTTAAAGCCATACAAGCTCTTTTTCAATTTACAGACCATGTTCTCCTTCCCCATGACCTCAAAACCCTTAGGCTGAGTCATGTAAATCTCTTCTTTCAAATCTCCATGCAAGAATATTGTCTTTACATCCATTTGTTCTGTCTCAAGGTTCAAACTTGCCGCTAATCCAAGTACCACCTGTATAAAGCTCAGCTTTACTACTGGAGAGAAAACTTCATCAAACTCAATGCCCCTTCTCTGAGCAAACCCTTTCACTACCAACCGGGTTTTATACTTGACTAGCTTTGTCACCATTTTTCTTCAATTTAAAGACCTACTTATTCTTAAGTGGTCTTTTATCTTCTGGAAGCTCAACCAAATCATATGTACCATTTCTCGACAAGGAATTCATCTCCTCTTGCATAGCATCCAACCAATACTCCCTGTCTGAAGAGGACTATACTTCTTCATAGCTCTTTCTCTCCCCATCTTCAACAAGCAAGAAATATTCAGAACTAGGTTACCTCGTGGATGGTACTCTCTCCCTAGTAGATCTCTTGACCTAGGGCTCTTTAGTCTCAAGCAGTGGAGGCAACTCCCCCTGCTTAACACCCACTGCATCTGGCTGTGCAGTATCATCATCACCATCCAACTGATTAGTAACTGTAGCTGGCTCATCTATACCCTATTTTGTCTCCTGTTCACCTCCATCACTGTGGCTCTTCTCAATGGAACAGTTATTGATGTAGAGCATTTATCATCAATAATAACACGAGCAGGCTTCTCTGTCTTCTCACAATCTGCTATGGTTTCCTGATCATGAAACACAACATCCCTCACTACACCCTAGTAGACCTTTTGTGGTGTTTATAATTCGATTTACTAGCGCCTTTAAATGCCACTATATATAAAACCGGCACTACATTAAAACACTGGCTCAAGTGTCGGTGATACATTCGTCGGGATATTCTGGTGTTTTATCTATAATCGCTGCTAATTTAGCGGCGTTTAAACATTAAAAGTGCCGGTAACATTTCCACGACGTTCAACATCAACAAGGACTGTTAACGGTGTTTATAGACATAAACGCCACCAATTATTCACGCATATGGCGGCGTTTTTACTATAAAACGCCTTGCTTTTGTCAGTGTTTTCCAAGCATTTTTGTATTAGAACTTCGTGAGGTCTCCGCAGTGTAGGATTTTATTTTTTCGGTGTTCATGGAGTTTTTTTAAATAAATGCCGGGAAATTCACATTTTTTCTGGGAATTTTGTAATTAATGCCACTGAGAAACCTGGAATTAATAACCATTTCCATTATAACACTCACATATATTCTTGTTTACACACACAAACAATTAACCATATGCAATAGTTGATGATTTCTAATAATCCACATTCATTCCAACAAGAAGTCACATAATAGGGATTCCAATCATCACACAATAAGTTCCAAAAATACCAAACCAACTAATATCAATGTCTGTGATTCTTGTTCCACATAAAGTCATAGCATAACATATATATAAATGACTAAAGAGCTTAATGCATCACCAACGCCATTAATTAATGATCCGTAGAAGAGTTATCCTGCAAATAAAATAAAATCATTAGAAGATGGACCTAGGCATAAGCAAAATAATTTGTGCACTTTTATAATACCCGCGACTGCGAGGATGAACCAATATTGTTAATTCTGGGGATAGTTACACCAGGAAACTGATTTTGTAAAAAGCTAAGAAGAGCATTGTATTGATTATTTTCTTGTTCTACTTGAGCTCATTCTTGCATACGCTTGTCTTTCATTTTTTGCATTTCTTGTTCCATTTGATGAAGTCGCTCAACAACTTTACTTGATTGAGTGTTTGAGTTAGTAGACTTTCGGTTACTAACCCAACCACTCTTACTCAGCCACAGCGTTCTTTTCCAATAACTTGTGTCAAAATTTCAATTTCAGCCATTTGCATATCCTCATCTGTTGTTTGACATCCAACTAACTTCTCATTTGCCAACTCCTATATCAAGAAACAATTTTTAAAAGAAATACTATACTTTAAAACAAATTGTAAAGTGATTAAAGAACACTAAAAACATAGGTATTACCATAATTTGTTCAGTTTCCGCATTCGTGTGAGACACATCCTTCTTAGTATGAGTTGCTCTAAAATGTTCAAGGCGACCTACGTTTCTTCCTATGCTAACCTCCTACAAGTAACTGAACACAAATTGGTTTGAATGAAAAACATAAAAAGTTTATAGTTACATACCATTTCTTTTTTCTTTCTCATAAAACTCTTTGATCCACAAGTGCATGTATATTTTTGTTGCTTTCTACTAGCAACCCCAAGTTTTTTGAATCCTACATACAACATGCATTTTAAATTATAAATAACAAAGAAAAGATACTTTCATTGAAATAAGCAAAATATTTACTCCAACCTCTCCTTTCTTTGAATACCAAAAGTCAACTAATTGTTCCCATTGCCATCGACTAGTAGCACTTGGATGTTTGTCCTTGTTTGCTTGTAGACCTTCTTCTTGTTTGAAATGTTTTGTTTTCAAATCATGGTTATAATCCCTCCATTTCTTCCCCAAAGATTTGAGCACATACTCTCTTGAAATTTCAAGGGAAAATCGTAACTATATGAAAACATTATAAACCATTTGGATTAGTAATAGAACTTACTACCTACGCTTGCATATTTATAAGCATAACATTTGAACAATTAAGTTCAGTGAATTTACCTCGATAAATTTGAATAATTCATCCTTCAATGTTTTTGGTACTTTATGCCAACTCTCATATTGGAGGCCAATATGTTGACCCAATCGAGAAAGCATACTTAGAAATGCAACCAATAATTGTGCTTTGGGTCCAACTGGTTGTCCTAAATGATTGGAACTCACTAAAATCCTTTCTTGAGGAGGTAATGTCCATAACTCTTTGATAGTAGTTCAACATCTTTTTCTTTGTTTTCCTTGATTATCAACTGCAATAATATATAAACATATCATAAAATATTACTATCCATGCAAAAACAGTGATTTTTAATTACAATTGAAGACCATGAAATTACATGAATTTAAATCACTGCCTTCATTGATTGGGTGAAGATTATCTAATCTTGTGCATGTGCTATTAGTTGCAACTTCATCATTAAGGTTTGAATCATCCGAGGATGACGGAGTTGAGCTATGTGGAGTAACATCAGGTAATGGAGCAGACCTTATAGAACCAACATGGATTGGTGGAATCGAGCTATGTGGAGTAATGTTAAGTGCTAGATCCGACCTAGTAGCACCACCAGCATCACATCCACTTTCATTTTTCGCATCATGGTCAGATTGGACCATCTTCATACCCTTCAACTTTGACCTTTGCATGTTTTCCCTTGTCTGCAACAAAAAAAAAATTGATACAGTTAATATGCATTTAGTTTGGCATCATTTCTGGTCTCAAAATTATAAAGACCAGAAATGATGCCAAACTTTTACAAGATAGTGATATGAAAAAAAAAATATGGGAGTAAATGATAGCTAAACAAATGAAATAAATCTCCCAAAGTATATGAAATTGCTGTCAACTAATAGTGTAATGTATACATTAAAACCAAGATGGATACATCAGATATCAACATGCAATTCCAGGCAACAGGTTGGCTGATTATCCCAGGCAGAACACATACCCAGTGACACGACCCCTTGCGTGTATCCCGCAAGTGCACGGGTTGTCGAAGTAATAAAAGTTACCCTGGTGAGAGAGTAGTCGAATCCACAGGGAATAGGGATTTAGAATACGAGATTTCACTAATTAAGCTATGTGGTGTATGGAAAAGCAATATCTGGATCAATGAATGAATGTAGAAGTAAACAGAATAAAAGACAAGAAATTAAATAGAAAGATGGAAGATCAGAAAGTGCAAGTAAAAGATAATAGAGAGGACTAGCATGAATAAAATAGAGTATCCGGACAAGCTACCTCTAGGATCTATGCTTCTAGTGCAGGACTATGCTATTATACTTCCCTATTGATCTTAATTGAGTCGAGGAAATCCTTAGACTCACGGTCCCAAACCTAAGGACAACCGTGACTAACCCCATCATTATGGCCCGGTATTAGGATTCACGTCACCCTTCACTCTGTCGCTCGCACGACTAAGCCCCAGGGGAGTATATCTACCTAAACCTCACACTACGTGGAATTGCTTTAAGCTCTAGAGAATCCTAGTGGCAAAACCTGTTCCTATGTGTAGTTCTAACCCTTTGGTCTAGGTGGAAGAACCCTAGTCTAGATTAAGCCCCAGCACGTAGGATTCACTTCAACCCTTCACTCTGTTACTTGCGTAACTAAGCCCCAGGGGAGTTTATCTGCCTAGCACTTCACTCTATTTCGACCGCTATGAAATCACAGAAACGGAGGTAGAGAGAAACCACATCGAAGGGGAAAGGGGTACATCGCTACCTCACAACTCTCCCTCTCAACCCTCTTCAATCTTAAGTAGTCTAACCCTAAAAGAGTTGTCACACCTCCAAAGGGTAACCTAAATTATTCCCAATCCTAGTGTCACATCTAAGAGAAAACATTAGCAAGATGAAATTAAGATTGAAACTCAATTTTTATTCATCAATAATGGAAAAGAAAAATAACAATGTCAAAGAAACATAAAAACCCTAGAGTTTAGAAGTCAGAATACTCTCAAGGGGTTTAGCTCATCATGGAGCTATACATGTTCATCAAAATAGAAAAGAAAGTACAAATCAAAGACATTGATAAAAACCCCCTTGTATATGGTGTGGCCGTAGGTCAAAAGATATCCCAAAAGGTCTCCAAAATCCCTTTTTATATAGTTGAATCGCGGCTTTAAAATCGGACTTATCAGGGGCTTCACACGGCCTTGTGGAATTTCCACACACCCGTGTGAAGTTTCTGTCTGGCTGAAAAATTGATTCACACGGCCGTGTGGAATTTCCATATGCCCGTGTGAATTCTCTGAAACCCTGATTTTCGGCAGAAATTGAACAGTAGCTTGCTACAGTGTTTCGCTACAGTACAAGGTACAGTGCTGCTACAGTGCTCACCGAAACGCTCCTAAATCCGTTGTTCTTCATCGAGGCCATTGATTTGGCACACAAACAATGGTAAGTCGTGCCGATTGCTTCAAGTCTCCTTCTTGGTGAAGTTCTTCTAAGCTACACGAGTTAGACTTGTTGTGAATGTGACTGCCTTTGTGCCCCTCCAAAGGAGGTTGACACACACTCACAAGTCCAAGCTCGTGCCTTGTTCCGTACTTGATCCGAAAACTTCCCAACATCGGCGAACACGACCTAATTTCGTTCTTCTTCTCCAATTTAGCTCCACAAACCTTCAATGCACAAGAATACACAAATGCACGCTATTTAATGATAAAACCTGATAAAAGATATGCTCAATGTAAGATAATAACGCTTCGCGGTACTATAACACAAGCACTTATCACCCAGTTAGCTGATTATCCTAGGCAGCAGGTTCTAAAGATCTGTCACCGGAAATTCACACACTTCTCTATTCACTTTACTGATTACTCCTTATTTCTGAATATAAATACAGTAGTACCAATTCAGAAAAACAAGAAAAATAGGCAAACAAATACCTCAAAAATTTGAAACTATAAAATTCTGCGCGTGATATATGCTCTGTGGAAGATAGAACAAGTTAGATATATTTTCTTGTGAAAATAATTTCCAGAGGTCCCCTTTATGAAATACTTACAGAATGTAGAAAGGAACAAGTGTATTTGTTGGTTTGGCCAACAAATACACAACCATAATTATCGTGTCCCTTGCCCCTTCTATGATTAAGTATGCATCCAATTGGCTTCTTGCTCTTCTCTACTGAATTATATATGTTACAGTCTTATGATATCACAACTTCATATGATCATCATGAATTTGTCTGATTGATCAAATTCAGTTGTCTTACTGTCTCATGCTATAGTTACACCTCAAATTTCTGGGTATGTATTGTACTGGGTATGCATATTTAATTACACCACAAATTTCTGGTTTTTCCAAGATGGAATCTCAGCCCATGCTGATGTCATTATGCATTGTATTGGGTATGCATATTTAATTAGGCCTCAATATTATCTATGATTGATCGGGCTCTGCTGTGCATGAGTTGTTTTCAGTCAACAATGCAACAAAAATAGATTAATAAATCTATATACAGGACAAAGAAAATAGATTCATAAATATAGAGCAAGCATGATAGATCTTGCCCTAGCTTCAATGCCATTCTAGTGTTTCATTCTTAATGCTCGCTTGAAGACTGTTTTGGCTTCATCCAATTAGAGCAGGTGACATGACCATGAACTCTTATTTTTTTTCCTATCTTGTTTTCTTCATTCACTAAAACATTATAAATCAAGTAAACCTCTTGTGATTTTCTGTTTGGTTGAATCAAGGAAAATATTATATTCTTCAATGAATCAAATGAATGAGAGAATTTTAGATCTCTTCTTCTATATTTCCATTACTCTCTGATCACATAACTCAAACATTAACATGAGACTTCAAAACAAATTAATATTATTGCTAGTAGGATGGTAGTCTTGTTATGGCTTTGACTTAACTTCACTGTCAAACAAGCAATACTTATAATAACTTATCAACTAATAAATAATTCCAGATTACAACAAGGCACAATGAACATAAATTGTAGAAATGTATAAATTTAAAGGCAAGGACTTACTGTGCGCTTCCGTAGCCCAACGGTCCAGCTCGCCAGGCAATTCACCACTCCCACAAATAGGCCTAAAGTAGTGAATTATAAATTTATGAATCAGTACTATGCAAGGAAATGAAATGGTCTTGCTAATGCATCAAAGTTGCATAAAACGGTGTTCTTGTGGTAAGTTTGGCACAATGAAATGTTCTTTCATTGCAGGCTTATTAGTGTCACTGTAGTGGAACTCCCTCATTGAAGAAATTCAATCCAATTACTACTCATTATGTTATTATAATTACTTAATCAAATTGAAATACCTTTATTCAGTTTTATCCATTAATTTTTCAACATCATATCACATTAATACAAGAGCCATATATATATATATATATATATATATATATATATATATATATATATATATATATATATGGCTCTTGTATTAAGCACTCAGAGAGTTTGTTAGAGCTATGAAAATTGTTATAGGATAAATCACTACACTATCCAGTATCATGAATGAATGGTATGCATCATTTAAAAAATGGCAAAAACTATTGATCAAAACAATCTGAAATAGCTCTAGTACTATTCAAAATCCAGCCTGGTATTTCTCCAGTTAGCTTATTATGGGTAAGAAACTTGCATAAATGTTTTTTATCAATTTCCCAGCATACACAAGAAAGAAAAATATCACAAGAAAGAAAAATATTAAAGACATCCCAAGATGTGGAGCTTAACCATAGTAGGATTTTAGATAAATAAATATATCAGCAATGATCTCACAGATACTGAAGGTTATGCTTCAGGCTGCTAAATGTGTCTAGAATCTTCCCGATCAAATTGTTAAAACTCAAATCTCAGCATTAGGAAGGGTAATTAATCACATACAAGCAAACAGTCAGCCATATTCATACAACTGAAGCTAACTTCAAAATAAAACAAAGACTAACCTACTTTCTTCGGGCCAGCAGTAAGCTTAAGAAAACACCTTTTGAGATGGAGTTGCTCTTTCTGGACAGATATGGCTTATGTTTGCACCCTGTATATGTTTTAATGTAAGTAAAAATCATGAATATTAATTCATGTATATTATCTAGATTATAATTATACCACCCAAATAAATAAATAAATAAAAACTAACCTTGCAATGATAGAAAAAGACATGAAAAAGACAATCATAGAAAGTAGCAAACCCTAAAATTACTATGGAATTATTAAAAGGGAACATGAAAACCGTCGTTAACAATCGAAACTAAAAATATCTACAAATCAAAACTAAATGGCGGGTGTCAACAATCATAAATGTCATCGTTAACATCTTGACGGGCCCAATCGACGGCATCATATGCACTGAGAATACCCTCATCAGTAGAAGGAAACATTCAGTTGTAGGTCCAAAATCTGCAATTTCATCACCCATGTCGTACATTTCCCTCGGTTGATTGTGTGTCACAATAAACCAACCAGGTTCTTTTGTATCTTCAGAATAAAAAACTTGCTTCACTTGAGATGAAAGCACATATGGCTCATCGAGAATGTGTTCGCCCGTGTGAATTGTGCGAGAAAAATTAACCATTGTGAACCCATATTTATCATTCTTGATTCCCCTACTATTATTCACATCAGCCCAATCACATCGAAATAGCACAACATTGAACTTGTTCAAATAATCCAACTCAATTATATCAGTCAATATCACATAATAGTCGGCATTTCCTTCTAATGGATTAGCATCCCGTGCACTAGCATAGCTCATCGCGGAAGAAGTAACAAGAACTCCAGAATTTTGTGTTCTTCTACATCTTTCATGAGATTTTGTATGAAATCAAAATCAATTAATGATGAGCCCTTTATACCTTTTTTATAATCATGTTTGGACCTTGTGAAAGGAATTTAACTTCTTCAACCACATCACTACGATAAGAAATCTGCCCAAATTACATGTATGTAATTAAACATATGTATTTGAATGCACATATAGTAATAGGGAATTGATATAGTTAAAAGGTTTTCCAATTGCTTACATTTTGCCCCATCCATTCATGGAAAGTTTCAATAAATTTCCTATCATGACATCTTATGTGTTTGAACATTGACCACGCATTTGATATCTTAATATATTTTTATATTCACTACAAGTAAGGATAATATAGCATGTCAACACACTATTCCATCACCAAATAAAAAAGACAAAAATGTTTGGCTTACTCCTAGAATGGTTTAATAGCTTCATGATGTAATAGCGCATAACCATGTACTTGTGCCCATTATCTATCATCCAACTCCACCACATCAATCTTCCCTATTGTCTCTCCACCACTTTGGAATAAATAACAGCTTGCAATACTCTCATCATGCACTTGTCTTAGATTTCTTCAGCCAGATATCCTTTTGCAATAGACCCTTCAAGAAATCTCTTATTTCGGACATAATTTTTTAACTTGAGAAAAAACCTATAACAATAAGCTAAAAATATTAAGGCCACGAATTTTGCTTGATAAGGTATTATCAAATTTATTAAATGAGAAAAATAATACTGTTCAATTGGATACATCCATCGGTAATAAACAAACCGCAGAGCTTAGCCTCCAAAGGAAGATGTATAACCAGGTGCACCATTATAGTGAAGAAGTTTGTGATCGGAATGTGTTTGTACACCAAAGGAGGAGCCCCATGCATCTCAACTGTGCCGTCAAGCATATGTTTTTGTGATAGGAATGGATGATCATTTTCTAACCAACATCGATGTGCCATGAAACAAAACTTTTTCCCATTAGGTAACCATCTTGAAGAAGTTTGTGCCGCATAACAAGGACATGTATATTGATAAGTGCTTGTGTTATAGTACCGCGAAGCATTATTATCTTACAATGAGCATATCTTTTATCATATTTTATCACTAAATTGTGTGTATTTGTGTGCTATTGTGCATTGTAGGTTTGTGGAGCTAATTTGGAGAAAAGGAATGAAGTTAGATCGTGTTCGCCATTGTTGGGGAGTTTTTGGACCAAGCAAGGAACAAGGCACGAGCCAAGATTTGTGAGTGTGTGCCAACCTCCTATGGAGGGTCACAAAGGCAGTCACATTCATGATAAGTCTAACTCGTGTAGCTTAGGAGAACTTCACCAAGAAGGAGATTTGAAGAAATCGGCACGATCTACCATTGATTGTGTGCCCAATTCAATGGCCTCGATGAAGAACAACGAATTCGGGAGCGTTTCGGCGAGTTGCTATAGAAGCACTGTAGCAAACTACTGTTTACTTTCTGCCGAAATTCAGAAAACCAGAGAGTTCACACGGGCATGTGGAAATTCCACACGGCCGTGTGAAATCCCGATAAGTCCGATTTTAAAGCCGCGACTCAACATTATAAAAGTCCGATTTAGAGACTTTTTACACACCTTTGGACCTATCTTTCTCCCCAACTTCTGGAGAGTGCGGCTAGGGTTTCGGAGAGGACTTTGTAGAGGTTCGGAGTGCGTCATCGGCATCATCACCGACGTCCAGCGGCCGCACAAGACCACGCCCACATCATACGCAAGGGGTTTTCATCAATGCTTTCAATTCGTGCTTTCTTTTATATTTTGATGAACATGTATAGCTCCATGAGGAGCTAAACCCCTCGTGGGTATTCGAACTTGTAAACCCTATAATTATTATGTTTCTATGACATTGTTATTATGTTTTTCCATTACTGATGAATAAATTCGAGTTTCAATCTTAATTATCTTTTTCAATTGTTTTCCCTTAGCCGTGACACTAGGGTTGAAAACAATCTAGGTTATCTTTGGGAGGTGTGACAACTCCTATAGGATTAGACTACTTAAAATTGAAGAGGGTTGAGAGGGTGAGTCGTGAGGTAGCGAAGCGTCCTTTTTCCCCTCTGGTGTGATTTCTTCCTACCTCCGTATTCTTTGATTTCTTAGCGGTCGAGATAGAGTGACGTGCTAGGTAGATAGACTCCTCTGGGGCTTAGTTGTGCGAGCAACAGAGTGAAGGGTTGACGTGAATCCTAAGCACTAGGGCTTAATTTAGACTAGGGTTCTTCCACCTGGACCAAAGGGTTAGAACTATACATAGGAACAGGTTTTATCACTAGGAATCCCTAAAGCTTAAAGCAATCCCACGTAGTGTGAGCCTTAGGTAGATAGACTCCCCTGGGGCTTAGTTGCGCGAGCAACAGAGTGAAGGGTTGACGTGAATCCTAATGCCGGGGCATAGTGTTGGGGTTAGTCACAGTTGACCTTAGGTTTGGGACCGTGAGTTTAAGGATATCCTCGACTCAATTAACATCAATAGGAAGGTATAATAGCATAGTCTTGCACTAGAAGCATAAGTCCTAGAAGTAGCTTGTCCGGATACCCTATTTCATCTGTTACTAGTCATTTTCTATTCACTTCTACTTGCACTTTCTTGCCCTCTATCTCTTTATTTAATTTCTTGCTTTTTATTATATTTGCTTCCATATTCACTCATCAATTCTATTATCACTTTTCGTACACCGCATAGCTAAATAGTGAAATCTCGTGTCTTAAGTCTGTATTCCCTGTGGATTCGACTACCCACTCACCAGGGTAAATTTATTACTTCGACAAGCCCGTGCACTTGCGGGTACACACACAAGGGGTCGTATCACATATTTTCCTTTGGTGCTCCAACCCGATAAATTTGCGTAAGTAGGAAAATTGTTAAAAGTCCATATTAAAGCAGCCCTCAGCTAAAAATTCCTTCCCCTTGATACATCAAATGTCTCAACACTGACACACAATTGCTTTAACTCTTTAATAAGAGGTTGCAAGTAGATGTCAATATCATTTCCAGGACTTTTGTCGCCTGGAATAATCATTGATAAGATGAAAGAAGGTTGCTTCATCCCAATCCATGCCAGCAAATTATAGGGAATCAAAACTACTGGCTAGGTACTATTAGATGTACTTAAAATCTTGAATGGGTTAAATCCATCTGAAGAAAGCCCAAGCCTAACATTTCATGGTTCAAAAGCAAAATCTAGATATCTTGCATCAAATGATTTCCATGCCTCACCATCGGCAGGGTGTCTCAAACAGCCATCATTTGTTCGACTAGTAGCATGCCAAACCATATCAACTACAGTCTTAGAAGACATGAAAATCCTCTGTAATTATGGTATTAAAGGAAAATACCATAAAACCTTTGCAGGTCTCTTATTAACGATATCACCATCATCATACAAAGATTATTTGGGATCATTTGACACCCAGCGAGAACACCCACACACATGACAAGATTGTTGATGTTCATTAAGCTCCTAATATATCTTGCAGTCATTAGGGCAACTATGAATTTTTTCATACCTATGAGCTCTCTAAGGGCTTGTTCATTTGGGCAAAAGTTGGGGAAGAGGGGGGGAGTGGGTTGACTTTCCCCACTTCAGCTGTTCTTTTGTCATGAAGTGGGGGAAGTGGCATTTCCCCCACTTCCCTCAGAAGTCAAAATTACATTAGATCCATTTCAGAGCATTTGCCACTAAAGTGGCTAAAGTGGATCTAATATAAATATTGACTTCATTCCACTTCCCCCAACCAGTTGGAAATGTTGGAAGTGGAGCTGCATACCCTCATCATCGGTTGACACCATCATCGCTGGCGCTATCATCATCGCGGGCAAGACTCTGTCATCATCTCTGTCAAGACCTCGTCAGCATGAAAACTTCATCACCATTGCCATCAACGGTGGACACCATCTATTGATTGTCAGAAGGCTTGTCTTTGTCCACATTTGTAAAGCCCCGGTGAAGAGCTGCCGATCTCATCTTCTTGTCAATCTTAGCTCATTAGGTCTCTTCTGATCTTCTCTTTCTTCTTTGATCTTCTCTCTTTTATGTGGGTAAAGTCCATTTGATTTCTTGGAATGTTTGTGATTGTTGGTGTAGTTTGAACCTTTTGACAGATCTGAGGTTCCATCATATTGTGTCCTGCCTTGCTTTCATGATTCTCTTCCCTAGATAACTCTCTTTCCCTTTTCTTATTTTTATTTTTATTTATTTATTTATTTATTTTTGGCCCCAACCTGGGATTTTGCAGATAGATAGTAGGATTGGAATGGCCATTATGAGGCCACAATCAACATTTTTATGTGAATCATTTGGGTCTTTCATTCATTGCATCCTCGGTTTGTGATTTTCAATCATTGATGTTCCTTTGTTGCTGACCATTTTGATGTGGTTTTGAAAGAACACAGAACATGGGATTTAATGTAGCTTGTTATTGGACTGATCAAACCTGAAAGGGTTGCTTATTATGGTAGGCTTGGAATGATGTATGTGGACCTAACTTTATAATTGAAGAAACTGAGGGTTGTGGTTTGATATTTTTCGTACGTTGGCATCAAAGCTAATTTATTGATCCACCATATGGTTCTAAATTCATGTTGGATCCTAGTACCATATAATCATTATATCATGGAAAGTAATTGCTTTGATTTTGATTAATTTTGGTGTTCATGTGCAACGCATCTGCTTTCCTTCTGAGTATTTTGTGGAATGATACATGCATTTTATGAGCTTTGGAAAATAACATTTATGGGAAGTTGGTTAGCCTGTAAGTATTATGAATGTTCTTTTAGTAATAAATTGTTTATAAAATCAACAATATTCTTATGAATTGTTCTGAAATCTCATTTAATCAGATAACACTTGGATATTTGTTCTGCAAGTTGTACATATATAAATTTAGCAACTTGATCAATCAAAAGTCAGCAATAATTTTATGCAAGTTTTTTTTTTAATTTTCATTGTTGAATATTGAGTCAAAAGTCATCATTTATTTGCTAACAAATGGTTGTTGTTTGGTTGTTGAGATTAGTGTTTTCTTGATGAACTTTAAATCATAGCCATTGGGTTTAGGTTAGTGGAAGGACAGATGATTTCTTATTAAATTAGAGCCATTGGTATTTTATAAAGTTAAGTTATTTGAATTTTGTTAGTGTTTTTACTTATCAATTAATCAATGAAAAATATTGGTATTATTATGTTTTTATTATTCAATTTTAAACAATTCCTTAGAACCACTACTTTTATTTTTATTTTTCTTATTATCTCTGAGACATAATTTTTTTTACTTGAGTTGCAATTCAGGTAAATATATGTTTTTAATTTTTATAAAAGATATATTACTACATCAAAAAATTCCTTAGAACCACTACTTTTTTATTTTAATCTTGGTCTATGATGTTAGCAAGTTATTGATTGGAGTTTTAAATTTTTAAGACTCAAACATATAGAGTTTGAAATATGTAAAAAATTTCTAATCTTGGTCTATAATGTTAGCAAGGTTTTTTTTTAATCTTTGTCTATAGAGTTTGCAATTAAATTAAAAGATGTAAGCATCAAAAATTAAAATTTAATAAAAATTTAAGATGTAAAAAATAAATAAACTTTCATTTAAACAAAAATATAGATTTTCAATCCTGCTTAATAATAATTTTATTGTAATATTTTTATTTGTAAGCACTTCCTTCACTTTCGCTGAAAAGAACATGTTATGGAAGTCATTGCAGAAGTGGCATCACTTACACTGAAATGAACACCTGAAATGGGAAACTTAACACTTCATGAAAGTGACACTTTCATGCAAAATGAACACAGGAAGTGGTGGAAATCATATCACTTCCACCACTTCAGGGAAGTGGTACTTCCCTCACTTCCTGACTTTCCCCCACTTCAGCCCAAATGAACAAGCCCTAAATGTTAGACCTTCCTAGATGAAGAATAATTTAGGAACAAAAAATTTTTAAGCCATCATATCCTTGTATCTCTTATCTAGCTATTTATTTGGCAGTCTGCTTATTATTGTTCTCCTATGAGCTTCATCGCCTGCTTCATCTTGTGGATCCATCTCCTAATATCTCTGTCATGTATGCATCCTCAATCTCTTATCTAGCTATTTATTTGGCAGACTACTTTTTCTCATTCTTTGATTTTTATTTATTTATTTATTTATTTTGAAAAAGAGGGGAGATAAATAAGGCACACAAGAAAAATACCAAATCTATTATTTAATAATTTGGTATTTATTTTGACAACCTAGATGGCCTAGGGGAATTCACCATAAGTGATGGTTTTGGTGGGTGACACACACCTTGCATGTGTGTACCTCAAGTGCACGGGCTTGTCGAAGTAATAATAGTACCCTGGTGAGAGGGTAGTCGAATCCACAGGGAGTAGGGATCAAAGATACGAGCAATTGCTATTTAACTAATGCGCAATACGAAAAACAAGATCAAGATCAATTGTGTGTGTGCAAAGGTAAACGAAAACAATAAAAAAATAAAGAGAAATGTGGAAGGTAAGAGAGTGAAAGCAAGAGTGATAAGAGAGACAATCAATGAGTGAAATAGGGTACCCGGACAAGCTACTCCTAGGATTTATGCTTCTAGTGCAAGACAATGCTATTATACTCTCTTATTGATGTTTAATGAGTCGAGGATATACTTAAATACACGGTCCCAAACCTAAGGTCAACCGTGACTAATCCCAATCATTATGCCCCGGTATTAGGTTTCACTACAACCCTTAACTCTTGTTGACCTGTCAACTAAGTCCCAGGGGAGTTCATCTTCCTAACCTCACACTATGCGGGATTGCTTTAAGTTTTAGGGATTCCTAGTGATTAGCCATGTTCCTATGAATAGCTCTAACCCTTTGGTCCAGGTGAAAGAGCCCTAGTCTCAATTAAGCCCCAGCACTAGGATTCACTTCAACCCTTCACTCTATTGCTCGCGTAACTAAGCCCCAGGGAAGTTCATCTCCTAGCACTTCACTCTATTTCGACCGCTAAGAGCTCGTGGAACATGGAGGTAGGGAAAATCACACCGGAGGAGAAATGAGACGTTTCACTACCTCACGACTCACCCTCTCAACCCTCTCCAATCTCAAGGAGTCTAACACTATAGGAGTTGTCACCCCTCTAAAGGATAACCTAGACGATTCTCAACCCTAGTGTCACGGCTAAGGGAAAGTCGATACAATATGCAATTAAGATTGAAACTCAGTTTTATTCATCAATAAAGAAAAGCATAATAACAAGTCATAGAAACATAATCATCCTAGGGTTTACAAGTCCGAATACCCTCAAAGGGTTTAGCTCCTCATGGAGCTATACAAATCCATCAAACTATGAGAATAAGCACAAATCAAAAGCATAGATGAAAACCCCATTATGTAATGTGCGGTCGTGGTCTTGTACGGCCGTCGCAACCCTCCAGAAGTTAGGCGAAAATATTGGCAAAAAGCTCTAGAAAAAGTCTTAAAAGGGCCTTTAAATACTGTTGAGGCGCGGCTTCAAATCGCTGAATCGGGATTTCACACGGCCGTGTGGAATTTCCACACACCCGTGTGAAGTCTCTATTTTGCTGAATTTCGGCAAACAGGGAACAGTAACTTGCTACAGTATTTTCTCTGCAGTAACTTGCTATGGTGCTTTTGCCGAAACGCTCCCGAATTTATCGTTTTTCATCGAGGCCGTTGATTTGGGCACACAATTAAGGTAGATCGTGCCGATTGCTTCAATTCTCCTCATTGGTGAAGTTCTCCTATGCTACACGAGTTAGACTTATTGTGAATGTGACTGCCTTTGTGCTCCACCAAAGGAGGTTGGCACACACCCATAAGTCTAGACTCGTGCCTTGTTCCTTGCTCGGTCCGAAAACTCCCCAACAACGGCGAACACGATCTAACTTTATTCTTCTTCTCCAAACTAGCTCCACAAACCTACAATGCACACAATTTAGTGATAAAATCTAACAAAAGGAATGCTCATTGTAAGATAATAACGCTTCGCGTTACTATAACACAAGCACTTATCAGTGGGTGAATGGTACAAGATCGAATCCTTCGTATTTCAGTACTGTGCAAATATATTATAATTATATATAAATAACATTTATCTACTGTTTATCATGTCCCCTCTTGTGGGAGCCATATTCTCCACCCTTTTATGGTTACAAGACATGAGGATTTACAATTGCAGGGTTGTGGTCATTGTGTTGGATTGTGGACCACACATCATGTAGGGATATAAGGACTTATGTGCGTAAATTGTGTAGAAACAAACACATCTAATGCTTATAATTGTGTATATCTTATTATATTTAATTTTAAACGAACCCAATTTAGGTGATCTAAATTAAAGTTTGAATAGGGTCTTAATTATCTAATTTTAAATGTATAGATCTACATATTAATAATATGTTGTGTAGAATTTCTGGGGGAAAGGGGGGGGGGGGGGGGGGGGGGGGGGGGCCAAAATCATCAAATCTATGATGGCCAGACTTGAATTAGGTGTTTTTTGAATTAGAGTTCCCATCTCCCCTCTTCCGTGTGATTAGCTACAAGAACCACAAGGTCCAATCATCTTCATTATTATCAATTGATTCAAGTACAGGTACACTTCCGTCACTTTCTTTGTTCCTAAGCAATCTCCAAATAAGAAGATCCAGGGGTTTTTACTGTATTTATACTCATTAAATTTACGGTTAATATTACATACATTAATTATTTCACAACAATTGAAGTGCAGATGGATTGATTTATAAATCACGCATGTGCACAGATTTGAATACATGTTTAGATTAGTTTTTATTGAATTAATCATGATGATTATCAAAATCAAAGCTCATGAGCATAATTAATAATATATACTAGTTTCATTTTTGAATTAGGATAATATTTGTATTTTACTTTAATTATTATGAATTTAATTTTTGTTCATAATTATAAAGTTGTTTTAATAATAATTAGAAAAATAACAACTTAGAGTTGCTTTTATAAGCTTTATTATGTAATTACTGTAATTGGTAGAAGCAACATCATCACCAAAGTGACCTCTGTTGTGGAAACCTTTTGTTGTGAATAACCATGGTGTTAGTGTATGCTTATTCTCATGCCCCAAAAAAAAAGACTGTTGTCTTGCAGAGATTTGTTTGCACATGTGATAATTAGCTGTTTATAGTTATAAAGTGTCTATTGTGAGTATTTAGTGTATCCAAAGGAAGACTTTATACTTGACTAGATTTTAATATAAAAACTTAATTACTGCAACAAGTTAATTTCTAGTGAATTGAATCTCTGTCCAAAGACTAGATTTGATCTTACTCGATTAACTTGAAGATGGGTTGTTGTTATTTGTATGTTTTGATTATTAGACGTCCAGTTAATTAACTGTGAGTTGATAATTGATTATTGCTCTCTATACAGTTGACGTCATAAGTGTTAACAATATGTTTTCTACACTCAATGGCATTCCCATGCTTAACGGCTTAAATTTCAAGACTTGGAAAAATAAGGTAATACTTGTTTTGGGATGTATGGATCTAGACTATGCATTAAGGGAACCATGTCCTGCACCTTGACAGATCAAAGCTCTATTCATGACGAGAGAATCTTTCATAGGTGAGAAAGTCTAACCATATAGGTCTAATGATCATGAAGAATACAATCCCGGAGGCTTTTATGGACACTACATTTGATGAAAAGGACATTAAGCAGTTCTTCGACACCTGGAAAAATGCTTCGTAAGAAGTGATAAGGCGGAGACTAGTGCTACCCTAAGGAAACTAGTCTCTATGAGGTATAAGGGTGTTTGAAATATATGAGAATACATCTTTGATATGTGTCATCTATTTGGGAAATTGAAGAGTTTGAAATTTGAGTTACCAGAAGATATTCTAATGCATCTAGTGTTGGTTTCACGCCCTCCTCAATTTAGCCAGTTTGAAGTGAATTATAACTGTCAAAAGGAAAAATTGACAGTAAATGAACTCATCTCACATTTAGCACAAAAGGAAGATCAGATAAAGCAATGTAAGGTTGAGAGTGCTGATTTTGCATCTTCAAGCCCTTTGAACAAGAGCAAGAGTTCAAAGTAGTTCTGTGAATATTGAGCTTATCGGGATAAACTCCATTGTTGCGGATCCATTTGCATTAGCACCTATAGTTTTTAATAAGCATGTTGCTTATATGGTCAACATTAGTAGAGATGCTTTGACTAGTGGGAGTTTATATTTAATTAGCTAAATATTTGTATTGATGTCATGACATTTTTTTCTTAACAGATTTTATGACATTTCTAGTTTATTCATTATTTTACCCTGAACTATAATCTCATAAGGTATTTAAAGTTAGAGCAGTTAGAAATAGACAAGCGTAGATCACATTAGCTTGTAATTTCCATGCTGCACATCCACACTTGATGTATGTCGTTAGTTAAGTCGGTATATGTGAGCATTGTGGGTTTTGTTGCATTGTACTGGCGACAACTACCACCATGTTCCATGTATAGATAAGGCTGATGGACGAGATTGATTTAGATGATTTTTTAGTTGTTATTATATTCGGTTGTTGATGATGATTTATACACAATTTTGAATTACCGAATGTACATGATTTATACACATCATGTAGGGATATAAGGTCCTATGTGCATAAGTTGTGTAGACATACACAACTAATGTTTATAATTGTGTATATCTTATCATATTTAGTTTTGAATGGACCCAATTAAGGTGATCTAAATTAAAGTTTGAATGGGTCCTAATTATCTAATTTTAAATGTCTTGATCTACATATTAATAATATGTTGTGTATAATTTCTGGAGGCAAAATCGTCAAGTCTATGATGGGCAAACTTGTAATTAGCCCCATAAAAATTTCTTATAAAAATAGGGTGATTGAGCACGCAACGATCTGAGATCCAGAATTAGGTTTTTCTTGATTAGGGTTTCCATCTCCCCTCTCTACATGTGATCAGTTAGAAGAACCACAAGGCCCAATCATCTTCATCATTATCAATGGATTCAAGTAGGTACGCTTCCGCTACTTTCTTTGTTCCTAAGTAGGGGCGGAGCCAGAAATCATATAGAGGGGGCAAATTACAAATTTTAAAATAATTAATTAATAGAAAATTTTAAATTAAAAGTTTTAAACTATAAAATACATTTAAATTTTTTATAAAAATAAGTAAAATGTAAGAGAAATAATTAACATTAATTAATATATCAAAATAAATATTTTTATCAAAATTTAGAATTCTTTATGATTCTAACTAAGGAGGTTTAAGATAACTGGAGGTCTATACGGAATTTTAAAATAAACCCTCTAAATTATTTAATAAAAATTGATTTTATTTTAATAAATACTTATTTGACATATTTGTTTATCTTTTCACATACTACTAAACTCATGATAAAAAGGATATATTTGAATTTTTTGAATAAAACTTAACAAAGTAAAAATCTAATAGAAAAATTGTAACAATATAAAAACTACAAAAGCTCTTATTTATAATGAAAAGAAATAAATATTATATTAATTTTGGAGAAACAAATGCATGAAAAAGCTATTACATAGGATCATAATAGAATTTTGAAAAATTAGTTAGTTAGAGAATATATAACTAATTAAATATTAAAATAAAATATTTAATATCTTACCATATTATTTTAAAATTTAAAAATTAACTAAGATTAAATTGCGTTGATTAAATATTAAATTAAAATATTTTGTATTATGATAATTATTGGTGGTCTTTCAATTTATGTTTTCAAAATTATTATTAAAAATAATCTAAAGATGAGGGTTTAAAAAAATAAAGTGCCTAAAGTAATTACTTTATTGGCCTTACCATTGGCCTTTAAATTAAAAAAAAAATCTCATATACAAGACATATTTAATTTAATAATTTATCTTAATTTATTTAAATATTTTTTAAAAAAATTTAATTTTTATAAATTATTTACATTTAAGTTCTTATTGATTACAAAATAAATTTAAATTTAAATATTTTGAAAAATAATATCTTTCATTTAAACTTCAATTTAAATTAATCGTAATTAAAAAAATATTTATTACTAGATCAAAGCTTTAATATTTCTCCAATCCCTAAAATCCAATGCACATTAATCAATCATACATATTTTACAAATTTTCTCAGAATTTTTAAAAATAACAAATTCAACAAAAACATCTAATAAATGAGAAATAAATAAATAAATCATTCAACTGAAAAAATAAAATAAAAAATAATGAAAATAAAAAAAGATAAATAAGATAAATAAATTAAAAAATAAAAAATATATTAAAAAAAACTTTGAAGGGAGGGCGGACGGGGAGGGGGAGGGGCGGAAGAGGGGTAGGATAGGGTGTCGGGAGGGAAGGGGGGCCGAGGTAGGCCGTTGGGAGGGAAGGAGCCAGCGGGGTCAACAGAACCCTCCGATGACAAAGGGGAGCTGGCCCCCTCCCCCCTGTTGCTCTGCTCTTGTTCCTAAGCAATCTCTAAATAAGAAGATCCAGAGTTTTTTACCATGTTTATACTGATTAGATCCATCACATTGATATATTATTTGGGTGTATCTGTTTGTCATTTTAACACCTATTTGTAAGGCCAGGCTTTTCTCCATTTTTTTAAAAACTAAATAAGATCCAGAGTTTTTTTTACCATGTTTATACTGATTAGATCAGTCACATTGATATATTATTTGGGTGCATCTGTTTGTCATTTTAACACCTATTTGTAAGGCCGGGCTTTTCTCCATTTTTTTTAAAACTAAATAAGAAGATCGAGAGTTTTTTAGCATATTTATACTGATTAGATCCATCACATTGATATATTATTTGGGTGTATCTGTTTGTCAGTTTAACACCTATTTGTAAGTCCGAGCTTTTCTCCAATTTTTTTTTTAAAAACTAAGTTGATATAGCTTTAAAAAAAAATTATATTATCCACATAAGTAAAATATTAAATATTTAAAAAGTGCATAAAAAATGATGTAAACAATTTTTCCATGCAGTTTCAGGACTCAATAGCACAATATTAGATGTATAAAAATTTGAATTAATTTATTTTAATTCATTTTAAGATTTTAATTTGTGCTCTGCTGAGTTGGTCTTTATATAGTGGCTCATAATTAGGCAGTGGGTGCCTTTCAACGCTTGTCACGGCGACACGGTCGCAGCCCAATCTTATCATAAGACCAGATTCTTTTGTCCTTAATTTAATTCAAGAATACAAAGGAACCTCATTTTAATTAATCAAATTCTAATCACATGATTAACAAAAATGATTAAAAGATGATAACACAGGGATACCTCCAAAATCACTCTGTTTTGTTAGTTTGGTATATTTATTTGAAAGTGATTAAGAAGACCTTTTCGCATTATTTTATATTTTGATTCGTAGTAAATATATTTAAATTTTTATTTTCCGCCAAATATTATTCAATTCAAATTATTATTATTATTATTGGCTTTTAATAAGCAACTCAGTATGGTTCATTAAAATCATGGTCTACGCTGATACATTTGTAGTACAATAGCAAAAATATTCCGGGAAATAAATACATTGCAATGGATTAAAAAATTATAAGTAAATGAAAAAAAATTTAATTAAGGAGATTCATCTAATTGTGGCTTGTCCACATATTATATATATATAAAATCTAATGAGATAACCGGGTAATTTCCTATTGCATGTTTAGGGAAAAAACAAGGTATTTATTTATTTTATAAAGGTGATAATCACCGACCCATAAAAAATGTTACTAAAAAGCTACGAAAGTATAATCGTATATAAATTACGGTAGCTTAACAACCTCCAAAAGATTTATCTTATAGAATGAGTTAATATACTAAACAATGATGACTTATCACATGCACCCAAAATGATAAAATATTAGGAATCATAATCCCACAATGTTAAATCTCCCGCTTTATAACCATAAAAGGATGAAAAATACGACTCTTCCTAAAGAGAATAGTGAACAATATTGCAAAGTATTCCACAATATTTCTACATTGCTGCTATAGTACTTTTGAATTTCATTGAACCTGGAAATTTTACAATTTATCTTTTATGATCATAAAGAGATAAAAGATAAAAAATAAAAACATGTTTTAGTACTTTTGAATGTCATTAAACCTGGAAAGATTACAATTTATTTTTTCTGATCATAAAGAGATAAAGATAAAAAAAAATATAAAAACATCTTTTAGTCCTTTTGCATAATCATGATAAAGGAGAAAAAGATATAATTATATTTATCAACTTTCTGTAAAACCGAAAATGTGAATATAGCTTACAGTGACCTCATTTCATAGTCTACTTCAAGTATAATTTTCTTCGTCATTGTTTGCTAATCGAATGATCTCTGTACTTCTTCAAAGAGCATCATCGATCGAGACCATAGATTTTTACCGAGTTGAGCATTGTAAGAGAGCTTTGAAGATCTGACTGTCCTGCCCCTTCCTCCAAAGAAGTACTCGCCTGATGCATCCTGACACATGAACAATTCGACAAAATACAAGAGCTTATAATCTCATCATGAAACTGAACAAATACCATGTAACTTCTGGTGGGTTAAAAATTGACATAAATAACTCACAGATGGTGCCAATGCAGCATCAATGATAGAATTGACACCAGACTCAGGTGATTGCAGAAGCCGCATGATTCTCAGAGCCTTAAAGGCCAATTCAGAGATGATTGGAGGAATCTCCCGCATAATTTGGGTTTCTACCACACCTGGATCGGCGGCACTAATACACATTAACTTTAAACAATTAGTCTGTCACTCTGTCACTTTGCATAGATAATGCTAGAGTTTGCCATAATATCGCTATCATGGATCTTATTAAACCGCCAAGAGTTCCAACACTTCAGATCAAAATTGAGCTATATCAGCCTCTTGTCATACATTAACATACAATACTAAGGCGTTGTTCAAGGTTCATGATGCAACTATTTTCCATTTTAAAGACAATGAACAAGCTCATGAGGTATAATTTACACCAGAAGAGATTGAGGATACATACATGACAGAGATATTAAGAGATGGATCCACAAGATGAAGCTGCCGATGAAGCTCATAGGAGAACAGCAATAAGCAGACTGCCAAATATATAGCCAGATAAGAAAAACAAGGATATGATGGCGTAGAAATTTATTGTTCCTAAACTATTCTTCATATAGGGAGGTCTTACATTTAGAAAGCTCATAAGTACGGGCAGAAGGATAGCTTCCTGAGGTTGGCAAGCAATCAAAGATCTTCGCACCTAAAGTTCCCTCATTTAAATCTGTATTAGATACTACAGAAAACAAAAAATTGTTTCTGGTGGTTAGTAACTCATGCAGGAGGATTATACAACTAGGTTTTATTAACTTCTATGTTTGTAGTTCTACCACAAGATAAAACTAGAAGCAAATATTCCAGCTCACATATAGACCAACAACTGTTATGAGAAACTCCTCTGAAAAAAGCAACAATAAAAGAAAACCCTTTGCCATGGTTATGAACTTGAGTGACTTGAACGCACCAAACAAAAGGTTCTTGAAACCTAAAAGCCAAATCCATGCAATTATTTTCCACCATTAGAAGTACATAAACTTTAGTTGGGGCAAAGGATCATTAAAAAAGAATATCAAATTTTAGAACAAATACTTACTGCATCGATGAGTAAATGATGTCACATTAACTATCTTCGAAGGCACTGGGCTGAACTTGAGTAATGGCAAAAGAAGATTGGTCAAAACAAATGCTCCAATGAAGTTTGTTTGCATCATTCTGAAAATTTCAAACAACAATTAACAGCGGCACATCACATAGAATTGATCTTCAGACAATAATAAAGCCATAAATGGTATTTCTAGTCATTAAATACTAATCTGAAATGTACTCAAAAGCCACAATGTCACTTCTATTTATCCAATATGTGCAGTGAAAATCAACATCACTATATATCCAACTTCAAATTTCATCATTTAAGGAACATGGAACTATAGCACAAATGGTGTTGAACAAGCTAAAAATCATATAGTCCTGAGAAAATTACTGGTCATATCCATCAGATGTAACTCTGCATGAAGTAGCTAATATCCCAGCATTGTTGATCAACAACTGAATAGAAGGGTGAAGATTGGAATCCAAAAGCCACTGTTTAATTCCACTCTCGAACTTCTTAATTGAACTAAAGGATGACAAATCAACCTCGAAGACACTCAATGAAGCATCATTATCTTGCTGCTTGATTTCTCCAATGGTCTGAATCCAAATCACAAAAACAAAAGATTTAAGGGGATAAACAGCAAGATTGAAAAGCTAGGGTTTGAAACTCACTTTTTGAAGCAATTGAAGGCAGCGACCAACTGGGAAAAGGTCAGAGATGAAGGAGTTGCAATTGGATGGAAAGATATTCGATAAAATGCCAGAAAGCAGGGAACTGGAGAAACTCACCGAGAATAACATGATAGCCCTGAAAAGCTAGTGCGCGTGCCGCAGCAGCTCCCAAGCCGGACGACGCCTGGATTTCCAATAGACAAAAGAATCAAAGAACCAAATCACAAAGAAAGGAAAAAGATTGGACAGGGAGGCATACACCAGTGACGACGCAAACAGGGCGCTTGATGATGGAGTCCGGGGCAGAAGAGAAGCGGCAGCGAGGGTAGAAGCGACTCCGGTGGTGCCAGTGCAGGATGCAGGGAAAGCAGGCGGTGAGAAGGAGATGGAAGTGGGAGCAAATGAGGGCTAGCGTCCATAAAACTGCCATCCTCCAGAAGTCATAGGAGAGCAGCATCCCGAGCGCGGCCATGGCCGAAGCTCGGGAGCTTGGGACTAGGTTTGGAGCGGGAGCCATGCAACAGCGCAAAGGATGACACTGCAATTGTTCGATGAAATGCCATATGATATTAATAAGTCATATCTTGAGGTATTATCAGGGTATTTAAATTTTATTTTTTTTTGTTAATTAATGCATTTTTTTAGAATTAATTTTTTTAAGAATTACATACATACTTTGTAGCAAAACAGAACAACTCTTTTTAACCACTATCACTTGAATCAAGTATTACATTAATCAAATCGATAAGTAATATGAGCACAATAAAAAGATTTAAAAATAAATAAATAAATAAGAGCGTTGAGCTCATGAACATTGTGGGCCAGCCTGTGCAAGTAGAATTGGTCCTTAAGTTAGTTCCAACAAACATAGTTCAATCAAGATGTTTAAGATGATCATCAATAAATTTTTTCCAGAAAAACAGTCCAACTCATGCACAATTTTTGCATTGGAATGATACAAAAGTTTGAAATGATCACGCAAAAGATTACGCTCATCCTTGTTCAAGTACAAGCAGAAGAGCAATTCCAACAAGAAGTCATAGGCCAAAGTAAAACACTATCAATATGACCCCTTACCGGATTTTTGGGGGCCAAGTAAATACAGTCAAAAAATTTAGGATGAAAAAGAAAGTGGTAAAAAGTAATATCAAGAAAACATGAATCATGATCACCATATAATACATTCTTGAAAAGCCACCAAAAATTTGATATTGTAATATGTATAAAGAACTGATAAGCGCTAGTATGAAAATACATAAAATATGAATATCACTTGCACAGAGCCATACCTCAGGTGTGACATCAATGTCAAGATCTGTGGGATCAAACACAAATGAGTCATCAACAGAATATAAGATAACCCCTCAGTAGTTGCCACTGCCAAGCTTCTTCCTCTTGGTGCAATTTTAAGACATTTTGTACAAACAGTAGGCTGACCCCTGATTTGGCAGAGACCCTGGTAAACCACCACCTAGCTTAACCCTAGTTTGCTGATCAGCACCTTCATTAATATCATCATTCTCGTCATTGATTAATTCCAGTGGACCAGCATCTTCCATTCTTTTGGAGTTCAAAAAGTCGAGAACTCCATCCAAAGAGATTCCAAGTTATCTGAAGCCTACGAATCAATACCTGAAAGTATTAAGTTCTATTTATTATGGCATATTTTACGATGCCATTCTTAATCAACAACAAAAGTAAATCCAGAAGAAACATTGCACAAGTTACTGGACTAAAGGAGAATTTTTAGAAATAACTACATAGGCTGGTCTCTCACATGCTATAGTGAGGAGCAACCGCATCTTTTGACATTCTCATCCAAACACAAAATCTAGCACATAGAAAAAGTTCTAGTAGAAGGACAATTTGCTTGATGGACAATACAAGAGTGTAAACTGAGCACTTCAAATAAGTACAGCTGAGTTTTAGAGGAATTACTTAAATTTTAACAGAAATGTCTATATTCTCTTATTATGAGCTTAACTAAGAATGTTAGCAAATGCTAGTTATTTTTAAGCTGTGATCAATCAACTAATAGAATCTACATTGACCATGCAACTCAACAACTCTCAACGGTTCAACAAAAACATAGTGTTTTTTTTTAGATGGCAGGCTCTTCTAGTGAACCACCTCCTCCTCTGTCTTGGGCAGACATTGCGAACGCAGTCCACAAGCGTCCGGCGTCTTCAGCTCCCCTGGATGAAGCTACACTAGCAAGGCTGAAAACTTCAGTCTTCAACACCGTTTGGGTGAATGCTGAGATGAAGCAAAGAGCACACAGGAGATTCCAACTTGCACTATATGGCAAGTTGTTCGGCAAGTCTCCTTCTTTTAAAACGGTAAAATCTACTCTTATGGGTCTTTGGAAACCTTATGGGATCATACACATCTCTAATATGCCAAATGGGTACTTGCTTATCCGATGTGAAACTGAGTCTACCAAATAGCGATTGCTATTTGGTGCACCTTGGATGGTGAATGGTCTCACACTACAATTGGTACCTTGGCAACCCTATTTTGAACCAGCTTATATTAAGCTCACTTGGGCAATGGTGTGGATTCAACTCCAAAACTTGCCGGTTGAACTATGGGATGGTGAATTATTAGAGACCATCACGGAGTCCATTGATAAATTATTAAAGGTGGATGAATTTACATTATCATTGTCAAGGGCTAGTTATGCCAGAATGTGCTTAGAACTTGATCTTGCTCTCCCGTTAAAGAGGGGTTTCTGGTTAGAGGATGGCGATTACAAAGTGTTTGTAGTGATTCTCTACGAGCGGTTACCTATGTTTTATTATTTATGTGGTATGGTTGGTCATGGGTCTACCGGCTGCAGTAGCCGGCCTGGAAGCTCACTAGAGGACCAAATGATGGAGGATGCCATGGATGGCGGCAATCCTCCTGTCATTTCTAGGTTAGAACCGAAGGGATCACAGGGCAGGCTGGAAGAAACTTGGTCCACTGGTGATCTGGTCCATAATCAAAGTGATGCAGCAATTGAGTTCAGCTCTTAGATCCTAGCCATTCGCCGGAGAAACAGGGGGAGGAGCGGCGATAGTGCTGGTTTCTCCTCGGCACGTGGATCTCACGCGAGTCAGGGGGGTAGGGCTGATGCGCTTGCCGTTATTCATACGTCTCAGGATGAGCCCAACGTCAAGGCTGTGTCTGATGTGCAACACATGGAAGGCCGGGGTCGAACGGGAACTACACGTGGCGGACATCAGGCCCATGGTGGGTGGCATGGTGGCCTCTCAAATCATGCTTCTGACCGTTCGACTTTACCTCCCCTTTGTCTTCGAGCCTCACGACTCTCTAATTTCTAACCATTCGAATATTATCCCTCCTTCCAATACTGATAATCCTGCTTTTGAGAATAATGCGGCTTCTATTTCACAGGGTTCCAAGGAGCTATAGCGGTTGGAAGCTTGTGACACCCTAGGCTCCTCGAAGAAGGATAAAAAAGGGAAAAAGATTATTATTGAAGCATCGGGCTCGTTGTCTGGTGAACTATTCTCGACGGGTTCTCAGAGGAAAAAGGAGAGGGCAAGGGGCTTTGCATAATCCCTCACAGAACCTAAGCCATCTTCCATCATCCTCATGGGTATTGATGAGTCTTTGGCTAAACTTGATTGGGTTCTCGATTTTCATCAACAAGTGGTGGAAAATTTAGAAACCATACTCTCTGAAGAGGAGAAGGAGGAATCAGAGTATTCTGAGGACTAGACAGACGGCTCCGACGATTCAGAAAAAGATATGGATATAATTGATGAAGTAGAGGATTCGACAACGTTGAGCAAGTTCCAGAAGAAATCAGGAAGGAAACCCTAGCCTGAAAAGGAAGTGTATTACAAAGGGTCTCTCAAAAGAAAAGAAGGCTAGGAGACAATGATAATGGGGATCCCATTAGGATCTCACGACCACAGGCACCTTCAACTTAGCTGTTTCTCTTTTACTCCCTATTTTGATTTGATAAACTTGTTTTTTAGTGGAATTGATATCTTGAATCTTTGCTTATGACGACAGGGAAACTTAATATCATTATTTGGAATTGTAGGGGGACTACTGGCAAAGACAAGATTAACCGTATTCGAAGGTTTATTAGTGCTAACCAAGTAGATATCTTTGCTTTGGTTGAGACCAAGGCCAATGGTGATTGGGTTCTTCAGTTCTGCAAACACTTTGCTAGGACTTGGAATTGGGCAGCTATTCCTACGGAGGGCTACTCCGGCGGGATCATTGTCTTTTTGCGAAAGTATTTAGGCAAAATTTCTCCTGTGGCTCACTCTCGTAGAGTTCTTCACTTAATTTTCTCCTCTTCTGCAGATCACCCCTGGATAATTTCGGTAGTTTACAATGCCCAACAAATTAAATTACAGAAAAAGCTCTGGAAAGAACTCTCTTTGATTCCAAAACTGAACTTACCCTGGATTGTTTTGGGCGATTTTAATGCGAGAATTCCTTTATCGGAACACAAGGGGAGTAATTTCCATCATTATGCTAGAAAAGATTTCTTTTTCACTAAATTTATTATTGATAATGCTCTTGTTGATGTTAGTTAGTTGGGAACTTCTTTCTCTTGGTGTAATGGACAAAGTGGACTTGCTCATCGCTAAGCGCGACTTAACAGATGCCTGGTAAATGACCTTTGGTTAGCTTGCTCTAACACTATTCATATTAAGTACCTCCCTAAGATCTTTTCTGATCATTTGCCTATGCTTATAAATATCGCTAATTTTAATATTACTTCTCGTGGCATCTTTCGTTTTGAGAATTATTGACTAAAGCATGCTAATTATTTTTTTTAAATTCGTAAAGCTTTAATTGGTACTGCTCATTCCAATCTAATGCATGCTTTCTATCATGGTCCATATTAAAAAAGGGGTATGTTATATTAGACAATATGGTTTGGGTGATCTTGATAAAGATATAAAAAATATGGAAGTTTTCAGCTCCAGACCTTAGAGGTTGATGATAGGTTAAGCTCCAATGTGAACCTGGACTATATCAGGAGTGTTCAAAACAGATACAGAGCTTTGTTGAGACAAAATCACAGTAGGTGGGCTCAAAAGTCTAGATTAAGCTGGATTATGGGTGGGGATATGAATTCCTCCTTCTTCCACATAAGTGTTAGGACTCGTAAACACCATAACTCCATCTTTCATATCTATGACCTTAATGACAGGAGCTTTAATGATTCTCATCAAATTAATCATATTCTTGTGCATCATTTTTTCTAATTTCTGGAAAAATCCTAACCATCGACCCCTTGATTGGTTTTTGAATGCTCTTCCGCTTGATTTGCCTACTCTGTTTACTGAGCAAAAAAACACTATGATCAGGCCAGTTTCTAAGATGGGATTTACATTACTTTTCTTTTTCTTCCTGAGGGGAAATCTCTGAGTCCTGATGGCATGAATGTTGAGTTCTTTAAATTCTTCTGGAATGAAATTGAGAATCATTTAGTTCCTGCCATTAATTATTTTTTTCAAAATGCTGTGATGCCTAGAGCTTGGGGCAGAACTTACATCACTTTAATCCCTAAAAATAGTCACCCTAAATATGCTTCAGACTTCCGTCCCATTTCTCTATGTAATGCGGCTTATAAGATTATTACTATGATTCTAGCTAATCGGGTTAAAGAAGTGATTGCTTCTTTGGTGGGTAAAGAGCAGTGTGGTTGTGTGCCTGGTCATTCTCTTATAGACAATATAATTGCGATTCAAGAAATAATCCATTCTATTAATCAGGAGAAAACCATCCCTCCTAGGATTCTTATCAAAGTAGATATTGAGAAGGCTTATGGCACTCTTGATTGGAACACTATTATAGCCACTCTTATTAGAATGAAATTTCCTAGCATTTGGATAACTTATGTTAGAGCCTGACTTGAAGCCACATCTTTCTCAATCATTGTCAATGGTAAACCTTCAACCTGGTTTCAACCTTCTAGTGGTGTTAGACAAGGTGACCCACTTTCCCCTTACATTTTTATTCCGGTGGCCCAGAACCTTACTACAATTTTAAATAAAGCTAGATCTCTTGGGCTCACCCCAGGACTTTCTAATAATTTGAATGATAATTTTAATCACCTTATGTATGCAAATGACCTTGTCCTTGTCACATCTGCCTCTAGGAAATCTATTAGAAATATCTGTTTTTGCCTAAATCTGTATGCTACCTCTCTGGTCAGCATCCTAATCAGAATAAATCAGAGATTTATTTTTCAGAGTGGTTTAATAGCCAGTTTTTTGCTAGAATTTGTAACATCTTAAATTTCAAGCCTGGTAAAACTCCTTTCACCTACTTAGGTGTCCTCATTTCTCCCAAACGCCTAGCCCTTTCCCATTTTGATTCTATGATCAATCGCATGAATGTGGCAGCTGTTGGATGGAGCAAGGCTAATCTGTCTAAAGCTGGAAAATTTGTAATCATCAATAGCATTTTGATGGCTACTCCCATTTACTATCTTTCGGTATATCCCATTCCTAACTCAGTTCTTGCTAAGCTATCCAAAATTGCTAGGAAGTTCCTGTGGGCTAATTATGATCATGGTAATGGTATGCCTGACACGACCCTTTGCGTGTATCCCGCAAGTGCAAGAGCTTGTCGAAGTAATAAAATTACCCTGGTGAGTGGGTAGTCGAATCCACAGGGAATAGGGATTTGGAACACAAGATTTCGCAATTTAGTTATGCGGTGTACGAAATGTGATAATCGGTTTTGATGAGAGAATTATGGGATCAATTAAAATAAAAGACAAGAAAGTAAATAGAGAGATGGGAGACAAGAAAGTGCAAGTAAAGGTAGAAGGAGAAAGACTAGCAATGAATGAAATAGGGTATCCGGACAAGTTACCTCTAGGACTTATGCTTCTAGTGCAAGACTATGCTATTATACTTTCCTATTGATGTTAATTGAGTCGAGAATATCCTTAAACACACGGTCCCAAACTTAAGGTCAACCGTGACTAACCCCAACACTATGTACCGGCATTAGGATTCACGTCAACCCTTCACTCTGTCGCTCACTCAACTAAGCCTCAGGGGAGTATTTCTACCTAAGCCTAACACTACTTGGGATTGCATTAAGCTTTAGGGATTCCTAGTGATAAAACCTGTTCCTATGTATAGTTCTAACCCTTTTGTCCAGGTGAAAGAACCCTAGTCTAAATTAAGCCCCAGTGTATAGGATTCACGTCAACCCTTCACTCTGTTGCTGCGCAACTAAGCCCCAGGAGAGTTTATCTACCTAACACTTCACTTTATTTCGACTGCTAATAAATCAAGGAAACGGAGATAAGGAGAAATCACAGCGGAAGGGAAAGGGGAAACATCGCTACCTCACAACTCTCCCTCTCAACCTTCTTCAACCTTAAGGACTCTAACCCTATAAGAGTTGTCACGCCTCCAAAGGATAACCTAGATTGCTCTCATCCTTAGTGTCACGGCTAAGGAAAAACAATAGTACAAGATAATTAAAATTGAAACTCGAATTTATTCATCAATAATGGAAAAGCATAATAACAATGTCATAGAAACATAATAATCCTAGGGTTTACAAGTCCGAATGCCTAGGAGGGGTTTAGCTCCTCATGGAGCTATACATATTCATCAGAATATGAAAGAAAGAATAAAGGAAAAGCATTGATGAAAACCCCCTTGCGTATGGTGTGGCCGTGGTCTTGTGCGGCCGTCAAATATCGGTGTCGATACCGATGACGCGCTCCAATCCTCCACAAAGGCCTCTGTGAAACCCTAGCCGTACTCTCCAGAAGTTGGGGAGAAAGATAGGTCAGAAGATCCCTTCAAAAGTCTCCAAATCCCCATTTTATAATGCTGAGTCGTGGCTTTAAATTTGAACTTATCGGGACTTCACACGGCCGTGTGGAATTAACACACGGGCGTGTGAAGTTTCTGTCTGCTGAAAAATTAATTCACACGGCCGTGTGGAATTTCCTCACGCCCGTGTGAATTCTCTGAAATCCTGAAATTCGGCCGAAAGTGAACAGTAACTTGCTACAGTGTTTTTGCTGCAGTACTCGTCGAAATGCTCCCGAATCCGTTGTTCTTCATCGAGGCCATTGAATTGGGCACACAATCATGGTAGATCATGCCGATTGCTTCAATTCTTCTTCTTGGCGAAGTTCTCCTAAGCTACACAAGTTAGACTTGTTGTGAATGTGACTGCTTTTGTGCCCCTCCAAAGGAGGTTGGCACACACTCACAAGTCTAATCTCGTGCCTTGTTCCTTGCTTGTTCCGAAAACTTCCCGACAATGGCGAACACGATCTAACTTCGTTCTTCTTTTCTAAATTGGCTCCACAAACCTACAATGCACAAGAATACACAAATGCACACTATGTAGTGACAAAATCTGATAGAAGATATGTTCATTGTAAGATAATAACGCTTCGCGTTACTATAACACAAGCACTTATCAATGCCCTTAGTTAATTAGGACACTATTACTTCATGTAGGACTAAGGGGGGTTTAGGTATAAGAAATCTACTCAAAGTAGATCATTCTCTAATGGCTAAGAATCTTTTTAATTTTCTTAATAAGCAAAACTCTCTCTAGGTAGATATTCTCTACTTGTAGTATGGAGATCATAATTTCTGGACTATGAAAGACCCTTCAAACAACTTGACATTCTTCAAAGGTTTGTGTATTAATGCTAATATTTTAAAACCTTTTCTGTGGATTAATTGTATCAATCCAGTAGTTACTTCTTTATTTCATCACCCATGGATGTTTGACATTCCTATAGCTTTTAAACCTATTTTTCTCAATATGAATCTTAATTGGGATAATATCGATATTAATGACTTGTTAGATAATTCTTCTTGGAATTTGAATCCTCTAAATCTTGCATTTGGCAACAACTGTGATTTGCCCATCATTTCTCATGGGAGCATCATGAATAAGGCAACAATAACTGGATCTAGTTCCCATCTTCGAATGGTAATAAACACTCTACCAATATTTATAAATTCCTGAACAACAATCATTCTACGGCTGATGAATGGAAAGGTTGGTCCAATATTTATTTGGAAGTTACACATTGCTCCTAAAGGCAAGAATTTTATCTGGCTCTTGAATCATGGTAAAATCAAAACTTATGAATTTCTATATCAAATGAATCTTGGACCCCTAATCCATGTGTGTTCTGTGGTTTAGTTTTGGAATCAGCAAATCACCTCTTTTTTTAGTGTCGTACAAGTATAAGAATTTGGAGGATGGTAGAATACATAGCTGATATCAAGATTAATCTACTGAATCTGGTCTCTGGTGGTCAATGGCTTGAGTTCTACAATCATGGTAGTTTTAAATATGTGGTGTCTTTGATTGCTGCTACTCTGTGGCAAATTTTGAAATGCCGATGCAATCATATTTTTAGACAGGAGAATCTTGATGTTTTCAAATGTGCAAACATGGTTGTGGTGCATGTGAAATAATTCTCTATTGGACTTAATAATCATAAAATGAATAGTTATCTCATACAGAACCGACCAAAACCAGGTTTCGTTGGCATTTTCTCTGCCGCAGCATGGAATGCAGCTACTGGTAAGGGTGGATTTGGTTTTATTTTGATTGATGACAATGGTAATGTCTGTCATGCAGGAATGGGTCCAGGTATGTATTCAGATAGGATGGAAATTGAGTTGAAGACTTTGTGTGGGGCTCTTCGATATTGCCATGATGCTAGAAAGAATTGCTCCAACATTTATACTAGCTCGACAGACCTTTGGGCAGTGATACATCAATATAAGGATGCAATCAGCTGGTGTCAAAAAGAGCACCTAGAAACCTTGAGGGAGCTTCTGAGTCTGTTGTCTAATCCTAAGTTTGAGGGGTTCATTTCACTGGTGGTCACAAATGTTTCATCATTATAACGCTATGACCACAAATGTTTTTTTTTGTAACGTTATAGCCACAAAACTATTATCCGGTTGCATTGATGGCCACAATGGCATGTTTGGGTCTATTTCCGATGAAGTTGATGACGTGGTCACAAAACACATGATCCACGTGGAAAGCTTTTGTGGCCACAGCGTTATAATGATGAAATATTTGTGGCCATCAGTGTGACCGGAGAATAATTTTGTGGCCTCAACGTTACAAAAAAAACATTTGTGGCCATCAGTGCGATCGGAGAATAGTTTTGTGGCCACAACGTTATAAAAAAAACATTTGTGGCCACCAATGAAACTACCCCTAAGTTTGAGCTCATCCTGCATTAGTGGAATCGGGTCACCGGTACTTTAGCTGGCCGTGGTATAGAAACGACGTAGCTTTCTTTATTTTATATGGGAATGGAGAAGCCACAATGGCTAATGAAGTCGATCAACCAAGCTGGATTTAATTTTTAATTTATAGTTTTTTCTATAATCTTTTTTTCCTGTATTTTTTTCTATTTTTTGGATATTTTGTTAGTTTGTTTCTTAACTCTTTTGTGAACTTTGGCTTTTTGTTTTAATAATAATTTGCTACGCTAGTAGATCTTTCCCCAAAAAAACAAAATAATAGACTCTACATTTGTAAGCTTGAATTGGGCTCAATGTTGTAAAGCGTAATGTTGTAAAGTATTTTCCTAAACTTGAATTGGGCACTGATATCCCTGGGGCCCTCAATAGTGTACATCAAGAGGCCATCCATAGGATCCCAGAAATGAATTTGGCCATCTAGTGTGCTGCAGGCTATTTGCTTTCCATCTGGATGATAAATACAGTAAGAACATCATGTAAATGTCAAAATGTCTCAAGTGCACCTTTTCCGTCAAAAGTATCCAATAATTGAACTATTTTATCCTATGAAGACGATGCCAAAACAGCCTAAGAGAAAAGCATAAATAACATCAACACAAAATTAGGACAACAATCAACAAAAAATAAAGGACCCACCTTGACTTGTAAATATACTACATTAAAAAAAAATTAAACAAGAATAATAAATTCATGCATGGGATTAAAAAAAATGTTATAAAAAAAATGCATTGCTAGTATTGGCTATGATCATAGTTGTCAGAGGCATGAGGCTCATCTAGGCGGAAGGGGTTCTGGGTGGCTTAGTCATAAGGTGCAGGCACACACCTAAGAAACACTAGGCGCATTGATAAAAAAAAATTGAAAAATAGTTTTCATGTTATATGTTTTAAATTTTTAGAATATCCTAAAGATTAATATCATAGAAGACATAAAAACATACATAATAGCATACAAAATAATTTTCAAAAGATCAATACAAAATGCAATTACATGATATAATACATGCAGTGTCTGTCATCAAAATCATCAAGCCTATCATCATTATCATCACCACCAACATCAACAATTTTCTCTTCAAATTTATCATTCTCTTCATCTAAATAGGCGTTTCGGAAATTTTCTTCATCATCATCACCATCTCTAAGAATTAAGCGGGTACTCAAACTAGCAAATGCTTTATCTTTCCCCTTTGATGGCCTTGAATTGAAGGTTGCATTTGGTACATGGGAAAGTTGGGTAATTTCCGAGAAAAGTAGCACATGGGAATGACTTTACCATGTTTGGTAGAGGGTTTTTGTTGGAAAATAATTTTACCATGGGAACCAAAATCCATCAATTTGATGGAAAGTCATTCCCTCACATTTTGGTGGGAAAGTTTGTTTCCCATGGGAATGAAAAGTTAACAAATTTTTTGGACCAAAATACCCTCAACCATTTTCTAAAATGATTAAACTACTTTGTAGGGTTTTCTCAAGGACTCCATTTCTTCCAACTGTGCCTTCATCCCTTCTCCAAGAAATCAGACAACAACCCCCACCGCCTGAGCCTCCCACACCTCCATCTGTGCCATAAGATCAAGAAATCCAACAACAACCCCATCACTCAAGCCTTCGACACCTCCATCTATACCACAATCAGGTATGTGGATAATTTCTTCTTATATATATATATATATATATATATATATATATATATATATATATATATATATATTATTCTGATTTTGTTGATTTTATTGTTTGATTTAATAGATTTGATTGGTTTTATGTTAGATTGTTGGTTTTAAACTTTTGATTTAATGGCTTGTTATGATTTGGTTGTTAGATTTGCAACTTCAAAAATTTTGACTATAATGCTTCATTATACTATTTCAAGATAATTATTGCAAAAAAAAAAAAAAAAAATTATCTTATGGATGGCCACCTTGCTTGTGATATGCTTGGAATAATTTATTACTCAATGCTCTTGATCTGTTTGATGTTGGCTATGATTTTAATTAAACATAATGACTATGTTTTTAAAATTATTTATCCAATAATTAAATGATTTATTAATTAATTACACTTTCATTTGTTGGTTAGGGAAAATGCACTCCTTCATTGATGAAGAATTCTCATCGATGATGGTTACATGTGCAATGGGTTTAGAGCTTTTTAATTTGTTGATCAAAATTTATCTTATGATGTTATGGTATTATAAGCTAAGGATTATGCGGAAAAAATGCAAGAGAGTGTCATATTCTTATCATGGAAAGCACGCTATTAGGCAATTAAAATTTAGGAGGATGATATTTGATTCGGACATGGCATGCATCCAAAATACTAGAATGGATAGGAATGCCTTCTATAAATTATGTAACTTGCTTCAAATAATTGGTGAACTTACACCAACAAAAAACATAGACATTGAGGAAATGGTAGCAATGTTCTTGTACTCAATTTCTCATCATGTAAAAAATAGAGTTCTCAGAAGAGAGTTTGTACGGAGTGGTGAGACCGTGAGCAGACAATTTAGGGTAGTATTTTAATCCACCCTCAAATTACATGGAGTATTATTAAAGAAACCATAACCTATATCTACATCAACACTTGATGCAAAATGGAAATGGTTTAAGATAAAAATAATTTATTACAAATATTAGTTTATATGATACATCCCTTAATTGAAACTAATTTTGTTTCTTTTTGACTAACAATTCAATTTGGAATAATAGAATTGTTTAGGTACTCTAGATGGAACTTACATTAAAGTGAATGTATTTGAAATTGACAAGCCAAGATATAGAAATAAAAAAGGAGACATTACCACTAATGTCTTGGCGGTTTGTTCACAAGATATGCAGTTCATTTATATCTTACCAGGATGGGATGGTTCTATAGCTAATTCTAGGCTTCTTTGTGCTGCAATATCTAGAAGACATGGGTTGAAAGTACCTAAAGGTAAATAAATATCAAGCATCCTAAATATTAGAAAATTATCCAGTTTATTTAAAAAATGATTTATTTGGGTGTAGGTTTTTTCTACTTGTGTGATGCTAGATATGCAAATGGTGAAGGGTTTCTAACTCCATATAGAAGCCAATGATATCATTTAAATGAATGGAGACAAAATCACACCCCTCGAAATAAAGAAGAGTTTTTTAGTTACCAACACTCAGCTGGTAGGAATGCAATTGAAAGACGTTTTGGGTTCCTTAAGATAAGATGGAGTATACTTTGAGAGAGGTCTTATTATCCAGTGCAAGCAAAATGTTGAATCATTTCTGCTTGTGCTTTGATACATAATCACATTAGAAAGGAGATGATACTTGACCCATTGGAAGTTGAATTAAGTGAAGTGTTTGTAGAGTCTGATGCATTTCAAGATGCTGACATTATTCAATAAATTGAGACCTTAGATGCATGGACTACGTAGAGATATAATTTGGCACAAGAGATGTGGTTTGAGTGGTTGACGACAAGGAACATGAGGTTATATTAATTACTCAACTGTTTGTAGTATTGCAAATTGTTTATTATGTATGGTTTTGTATGTATTTTATATGATTTTGTATGTATTATAGATGGTTGATATTTGATATGTACTCATAATATTTTGTGTGTTTTATTGTATACAGTTATATATTATCTTTTAATGGAGATATATAAGTACTTGTACTCATTATCTTTTGTATAATAGATGGTTTGTTATATGTTTGGTATGTTCTCATTATCCTACCTTTACATTTTTTGAATTTAATGGGCATATATGTTTGATATGTCCTCATTATCCGACCTTTATATTTCTTTGTCTTTGTTTTGATTTTCAAATACTTCCAAGTGCTAAAATCATATCAGGCAATTTGCTTATTGACACATCTTTGTCTTTGTCTTTGTTTAATGAAGATATACAACCTCTATGTCTCATTTTAGATGGATGGCTCTTCATCTCAAGAATCTACAAAGGGTGGCAAAAGAAACACTTATCAGTGGAATGTTAATGAAGATGGAGTCCTTATACAATGTTGCCTTGATTTGAAAGACAAAGGTGGTTGAATGGAGATAATTGTATATTTAGGCCTGGCTATTTGGTGCATCTTGAAAAAGCAATGGCAGAAAAGATACCAAATTGTAAAATCAAGGGAACTCCACATATCCAGTTAAGGCTAAAGACTTTGAACAACGAATATAAGGAAATATCATAGATGTTAGGCAATGTTGCTTCTGGGTTTGGATGGGATGACATGAACAAGTGTGTGACTTGCGATATTGAAGTATGGAATGGATGGGTCAAGGTTATTTTTTCCCTAATATTTTTAATTTTATATTAGAACATTTTATTCTTGTTTTTAATTAATAAAGTCTATTATTTCAGTCTCATCCAGTTGCTACGGGAGTTAAAAACAAGACTTTTCCTTACTTAGACCAATTGGATCATTTGTTTGGGAAAGGTAGAGCAACTGGATCAGGTGTAGAAGGACCAACTGAGGCTGTGGAGAACATACAAGCAAAGGAGGCCACTCAAAATGTTGGGTTGAACTTTAGTGAGCATGACTATGAGTTCTCATATGTTGAAGTTCATCTAGACAACATCCAAGAAACAATAGGGGCCACTCAAAATGTTGCAACAAATCAAAATATTCCTAGCAAGTCATCTATTGGCATTTGTAGAAGATTCAAGACAAGAATATTGAGTCATCTACTCAAAGGAAGAAGGCTAAGACCAAAAAAGATAATGCGAATATTGATGAGGCTTTCATCAACAGCATGCAACAAGTGAGTAAGATTTGTGAGAGCACAACAGTTGAATTTGGTAGCTAATGATGTTGCAAGGAAAGCTAAAGATACAGAGAAAATGAATGAGATGAAGGCTCGGCTATGTACAACTATATCTTCCATTGATGGCTTGATTGCTGAAGAGGTTGTTAGGGCTGGGTCCATCATCTCTCTTGATAGTGGGAAAATTTGATTATTTCTTTAGCATTTCGGATGAGTTCAAGGCTATTTATATCTGTTGTCTTCTTGCAGGAACAATTTAGAGATGTCATAAACCTGACTAAACATTTTAAACTTTTATAAATATGGTTTGTTATGAACAACTTAAACTTGTTATAAGTGTGATTGAACATTTGGAACATCTTAAATTAGGTATTCTAATTTTACATGTTTTTCTTTTCTCATTTATATTTTGATTGCATTTGATTTCTGTACATCTTAAACTAGTCATTCGAATTTTGCATCTTAAACTTGATTGTTTATTATATATGGTTTTGTATGTAATTTATATGGTTTTATATGTAAAATAAATAAGTTTTCAATTTAAAATGAAAAACAAAATGCTAACCCCGGGGCTGGGGTTGCTAACACCGGAGCCGGGGTTACTACTGAATTCTAACCCCGAGGTTTGGGTTGTTAACCCTCAAGATGGGGTTATCATCACTCTAAAATGAATTAACCACTTATTATAGGCTTTTTCACTTACTAAACTAGCTATCCACTCATTATATTAAGTTTTAACTTAATATAACATGTTTGTACTTATTATTTTTATACTAAAACACTTATTATAGAGTTTTTTTTTTCACTTACTAAATTAGCTATACACGTATTGTATTAAGAACATGTTTCTATTTATTTTTTTTATAATAAACCACTTATTATAGAGCTATTTAACTTATTATTTTAAAACATTTTATTTATAAAATGCTATTCATTATTATTATTATTATTATTATTATTATTATTATTATTATTTAATATTAAATACATTTTATACATTTAAAAAAATGTATTATTATTATTATTATTATTATTATTATTATTATTATTATTATTATTATTATTATTATTATTATTATTATTATAGAGCTAACCCCGTAGGTGGGGTTGCTAACCCCGTAGACAGGGTTAGCATCACTCTAAAAAGAATGAACCACTTATTATAGAACGTTTTCATTTACTAAACCAGCTATCCACGTATATGTTTTCACTTAATATAACATGTTTCTACTTATTTTTTAATTATAAACTACTTATTATAGAGTTTTTCACTTAGATATCCATGTATTATATTAGGTTTTCACTTAATATAATATTTTTGACTTTTTTTTTTAATTTTTTATAGTTAACCACTTCCAAAACCTCCAAGCAATCAAAGTATAAATGGTTAATCTAAATTTTTTGCATGCTAATGAGTTTGCTAATGTGTATACAAGGTTAATTTATTATTATTATTTTGATTTTAAAACTTGATTGACGAGTTGTTTATATGTATAATACCATAAGGGCATTTATGTTATTATGACAAAAAATTCCCAAGAATACCTTCCCATAACAAAACACATAAATATTATAAAAATAATTAATAAATTTTAAAATATTTTATTATTATTTTAAAATATTTTATTTATAAAATACTATTTATTATTATTATTATTATTATTATTATTTAATATTAAAAATATTTTATACATTTAAAACATGTTATTATTCTTTTAATAATATTATTTATTATTTAAAAAATCATTTAAATATTTAGTATTAAATATATTTATTACATTTAAAAACAATTATTACTATTTTAATATTAAAAATTAATTAACAAGTTGTGAATAAGTAAAATAACACAAGGACATTTCTGTCATTATACCAACAGATTCGCAAGAATATCTTCCAATACCAAACACAGAAATATTACTTTCCCATCAATTTAATCAAGATTTCCAATGTATATCAAACAAAGAAATGTTATTTTCTCAAGAATTACTTTCCCATCAATCAAATTCCGTCAAAATATTCCCATGGTAAAGCACCAAACTCAACAAAAGTGTTGAGCTTTGTGTTCTACTTAGTTGCGGTAGCCTTAATTTTAAGTGGATTTTGGCTGCATGTTATAGTTTTATTTATTCTCTTTTTATTATCAATCACCAAGATGTGTGGGCAAGACTAAAAGTCAAAGTAAAAATAAGAAAACATAACAAAATTGGTATATGCTATGGAGGCACGCCTAAGCCCTCACTTGCCACCTAGCGCAGGCGCAAAGGAGTGTGCCTTCTTGACATTGCCCGCCTAATATGCATAAAGGTGCAAGCCTTTGAGCTTTGTGTGCCTTGCGCCTTGGGCGCACCTGACAACTATGGCTATGATAAACTAAAGCTAACCATTGTTGTCTAAGCTATGTATCCCATGACACAAAAAATGTTGCTTACATTTGTTGGTGACAACATTAGCCCATGAGCTGGGCCTTTATGACCTCTAAGAACATCCACCAATCGACCAGTGTTCATTGACCAAACAAAAATCTGAAATTCCGTGCTAATAAGAAATAATCAATAATATAACCAATAAAGCTCATCAACATCAAAGATAATTTTAGTCTTTATTTTTTAATCTGAAAAAAGAGAAAGAAATAAAAGATAATTACCTCAAAGGAATCCAGAGTTCCAACACAAATTACTTCACCACTTACATCAGATGCCAAAGAGACAAAAACTGCCTAGGTGAAGGAGTGGTAAATGTTCTAAAATTTTGATAACGGAACAAATCCCAAGTACGAGCTGTCCCATCCTTTTAGACTCATCAAGATTCTGGCTTTCATCTAATTTGCATGTGAAAATATAGCTTTCATTCAATTTCCATGTGAAAATAGACCCATCTTTAGATATTGTATAGACCCGATAAACATTATCATTCTTCTCCATTGCAAAAAAGGCGCCAACAACAGACTCCCTGCGACCTAGAAACAACTAAGGCTTTTTAGAACCCTCGTAGCTCTTCAAGAAACAAAGCCTAATAGTGAGGTCCTTTGATCCTACTAGAAAGTATACCGAATCGGGCCTCCAATTGATCACTGTTGGTGGTGATGGTTCTTTGAGGTATAGAGAAGAGATAAAAAAGAAAAATAGTGCACAAGTCTTCGAGGCACGGGCAACACTATCCTTTAGGATTAATTTGCCTCCACCTAATTTCAGACCTTGGATGTAAATTGGATTGAATGGAAAATTTTCTTTAAAATACAATGAAGACCCTTGAGTATGGTTTGCACATCCAAACTCAAGCTAAGACAACAATGGCTTTTACAAACGGAAAGTTTCCTTCTATCTTTTCTGCACTCAAAGAACAAAGCAAGTGAATTTATGAGGATTTTGTTTTTTCATTCAATTGTCTTGAATGATGGTAGGAGATCATTTTTATAGGAATGAAGTGGTGTTTAGTAAAAAGAAACACTACTTCAATAATGAGTGTCATTTAAAGAGACACATCACTTCAATACACTACTTCATTAAAGAGACACACCACCTTATTAAAAACAAAATAATCTTTCATTAATTAATGAAATTAGAAATGACAACCTCTCATTAGTTATATTACAAGTGGTTCTTATTAAATTAGTGTCTTTTGGAGTTTTAACTACTCTTAGTGTAGTATTGTGTCTTAATGAAAAGGCATGGAAACTTCCTATATGACTTTTTATATAAGGGTATGATTAATAGATGCAAGATACACCTCTTCATTTTTAAAGTCCCTTCACAATCACCGTCACGTTAGAATTACATGGCTGGAGCTCGTGCACGCGCTCGAAGAGAAAGAACTTTCTCCAGAAACTTGGTGACCTCCAAACCTGAACGCGGCGACAGACAATGACAGCGATCCACTATAATGTGTAAGGAAATGTTTAAACATTATCGTCGGCGTGGTAATTTGAAAAAATTACTATATTTGGATTGGTAGTGGTCGTAATATTGATAGTAATATATGATTACAAGCGTTGAAATATTACTAACTGGTGATAATCTGAAACATTTTTTTGGATAAATATGCCCTTTGTATAAAAGAATAATTTTTAAAGACCACATACTTTATATGTTGGATAAAATTTTTTTTTAATAATATTATTTTGGGAATATCTTCACATTCAAAAATTTAATTTTTTGTATTATAATTAATATTTAATGTAAAAATTTTATTTTACCTTAAACTTTTGAATTGCTCAAAATTTTAGAAATAAATCTGTTTTGGAAAAATATGCAAAAATTAATCTTTGATGCTATATATAAGGTTATTTTGAGAAATTTGGAACATTACCAAGTTGATTACTATATAATATGAGTTCCCAACAAAACATGGTTATCATAAATTACTACACATTTCTAGGCATATAACATTCTCAATCATATTACCATGGTAATCTCATTATGTGGTAATATATCATTACCACAAACGAAATGACCCTTGGGGCCGTTTGGTTCATGGTAATGACATATTATTATGTAACGAGATTACCATGGTAATATGGGTGAGAATGCTATATGGTTAGAAATATTGTGGTAATTTGATATAACCATGTTTGGTTGTAAACTCTTGTTACCGAAAATAGTTTATTACCGTGTTTGGTTTATCACAGTAATCAATTTGGTAAAATATAAAATCCCAAAATACACTCATTTGATAGGGTATGAGCTGCCCATCGGCCTACTTCATCTCTAGACACTCTACCAACCAAAGCTCCCACCTTTTCGATCCATTTTCTCATAAACTTCCTTCTTTCCATTAGGGCTTAGATGGGAGTTTGATTTCCCGTGGCTTTTTTGTGCAAAGCGGGAAGAGGATTATGATTTGGAGTTGCGATTTTTATTGAAAATCCCTTTTTTTTATTTTGTTGGTTTTTGTTGGATATTGATTTGTGAGAGATGGTGTGTTTTCCGTGCTTGGAACCGAAGGAGGAGTAGGAGTTTAATGGCTTGAACGTCAAGACTGAGAAGAGTGAAAGGAGAAACCCTAGTTTAATAGTGTGTGTTAATGGTGTTTTCCTCTTTTGTGAAAGCCTAGCATGAGAGAGAAAGGAGGAGATAAAAGATATTTTTTTTTATTTTGAACCCTGTGCTCTTTTTAAATTATTTAAAGAAAAAAAGGAATATTTGACCCAAAAAAGTTATGAGATTACCACATATTTGGCAATCCAAGATAGAGACCAAATTTAGTGGTAATAGGATTACTAACTTTCTTGGTAATGTTCTCAGGTTGTTAATGTGATATTACTATTCACATTCCCACTGGTGCAATGCCAAAGATGGCAATATTTTTAGATTACCGCGTAACACGTGGTAATATTTCTACATTACCGTCAACCAAACGGCTTGGGGTAATCACCATTCCACCCAAAATGGGGGAATGAAGAGGATGGAGGGGGAATGATTGTAAATGATCTATTTTACCCCTCCTTAATATCAATATATATATATATATATATATATATATATATATATATATATATATATATATATATATATATATATATATATATATATATATATATATATATATATATATATATATATATATATATATATATATATAATTAATGTTCAATTATAATAGTCATATAATAATTATAATAATTAAATATTTATTCCAAATATAAGTCATAAATTTAAACATTAATGCTATGTTTGGATTAAGGACCACTTTAGGTAAGTAAAATAAAGCGAGGGTTATGGAGGGTCAAAGTGAGCCCTTCTCTCGCTTGGATAGATATTTTTAATTTAATGAAGAGAAAGGAAGGGTTAACACTTACCCTCAGAAACCCTTTTTTTTTTTTTTTTTGCCCCGATTGGGGTGCCAAGGGATGGAGAACATCCTAAAAATTTTAAAATGTTCTGAAAGACCTTAATACCCTTCATTTTTTAAATTAATTACATAACGCCACTTGATAAGTTTCTTTTTTTACTCTTTTCAATCTAATTTTATTTTAATCAAATATTCACATGACACCCATGACAGATCCTTGTTTTTATGTATTTTTTTTATTGTTTATTTGTTTATTTGTTTGTTTATGTTGTGATTTTTATTTGTCAATTCATCCTTAGAAGAATTTATCTCAATAGAATTCCTTGCTATCCAAATTTTATTTAAAGTACAAATAAAATTAAAATTTTCTTTGAGTGAGGAAAAAAACTAATAATTATCTAATTCAACATGATTATTATGCTATGAATTAAAATATTAGAATAGGTTTAGTAATAATATGATAAAGTGATCTTGTGATGATCCAATAGAGTTATAGGAGGAATTGGTCTTTAAATAATGCATGCTATATTTTCAAAGTCAAAATAAATTGTCTTATTTGAGAAGAGGCAAAATTAAAGTATAAAAATCAAAATCAAAATAATAATGATAATTATAATAATTTTAATATTTATTAAAAAATTTACTTAAACTATGAATTCATTTGCGATATTTATGATGCATGTGTTTAAATAAAAATAAGCATTTTTTATTTAATATAAAGGTATAATTGTTAAATCATATTATTATATGTCCTTTCCTTTTCTTTCCATTCCTTTCCTTTCCTTTCCCTTTCTTAACCAAGCAAGGTTTATCAGAAAACCCTCCAAGCAAGGTTTATCAGAAAACCCTCATTTCCTTTCTCTCCTCTTACTTTCCTTTCCCTTACTTTCCCTCCCCTTCTCTCCTTTTACTTTCTCTTCTACTTTTAAATCCAAACACTATGTAAATTATAATTAACATATATTACTTACATAATAATTAAGTTAATGTTATTTTTCCCCTAGTAATATATTTAATTATATACCATAAATAATTAAAATAATTAATTATAATAATTAAAATTTATTTAAAATATTTAAATAAATCACATAATTTATTTATTTATTTTTATATCAAGAGCATAAAAAGCAATTTTATATTATATCTTTTGTCACTTTTTTCAATTCCCAATAAATTACTTTTATACTTTTTCCAATCCCAAGGAGTTCTCCTTCCAACCAAATATTTTCTTCATTCAATTCCCATCCTCTATTCATTTCCATCCCCCCTCTTTATTACCCTATTCCACCTATTTTTATTATGATAATCCAAACCCACCCCGTATTTGAAAACAGGAGTGGGTGCAAGTTATGGTTCAAGAAGGCCCAAGACATGGGCTGCTCAAGGTAACTAGGGACCTAAAACAAAATTCTAGAATAAAACCCTCTAATTTATTTTATAAAAATTAAATTTAAATAAAATTTAATTTCAATAATTACCTAGATAAAAGGGATATATTTAAAATATATAAGCAAAACTCGTCAAAGTAAAAAATGCAACAAAAAATAAGTAACAATATAAAAACTACAAAAGCTCTTATTTATAATTAAAAGAAATGAATGCTACTGTTAGAGAGGATCAGAATAAAATTTTGAATAGTTAGTTAGAGAAGATATGAGACTGATTAAGCATTACTATAAAACAAATTACTTTTTTATGATTTTTTTAAATTTTAAAAATTAGCTAATATTATATAATATTGACAAAATATTAAATTAAAGTTTTTATATTACAATAATTATTGGGCATACTTCAAATTTTTGAGTTTTTTAAAATTATTATTTAAAAAAATCCAAAGATGAGACCTTAAAAATATTAGGAGGGTAAAGCAATTGCTTCATTTGCCTTACCTTTGAGCCATCCTGGCCCAAAAGACCACAAATGAACATCTAGACTTGGGGCCCAAAATTTAGGTTCTATACAATGGATCTTTTTCTTTTCCCTGCATGACAATATGTGTTTTATTTTAACATCTTGCAAATAATGATGATATAAATTATGCGTATAAATGCTTTCATTTGTGTAGTCTCACTAGCAGCCTTGTATCGATATCTTGATATTTATATAAAATAATGACTTCACTCAATGGACATTAGATTTATAAAAAGAGAATATATAAGAATAAATTTACATAAGCCAAGTATTTCAAATACTAATAAGGCTAATAAAGTGCAAAGTGGAAAAGCAAACTAAAATGTTTTTAATTTTTTTTATAAAAAGTAAGGAATCGTGGGCTAGCACAGTGGTAACTACTTGTGATTGAGAGGTCTCGATTTTGAGCCTTTCATATTACAAAAGAAAATTGAACATACCAATTATAAATAATCCACAAAAAATTACAATTATATATATATATATATATATATATATATATATATATATATATATATATATATATACTTAGTTTCCAACATTATTAACAATATAAATAAGATTTAATTCATATAACTCTTGCGCAATGGTGAGTAAAGGGTAATTTTTTTGGGTGGGTACTTAACTTTGCCCATGTTGCAACTTGAGCACTTAAATTTAATTTGTAACTAAGTGAGTACACAACCTCAATTTTGTTTCAACGGGAGGGCAACAAGGCTATTCCGGCCTGTGTTTGCTGATGTGTCCACCTGTTTGCTGACATGGACGATGCTTTACCACGTCAACTGCTCACATGGTAAGCTCCACATAAGCAACTTATCCACGTGGCCTCCCTTCAACGCCACATAAGCGCCACGTGGTAAGTTCCCTCCTTTCTTCTTCTCTTCCCTGAGAGCTTCTCCCCAATTCTCATTCTCTCCCCTAATTTCTCCAGATCCACCGGCGAGCTCCGGCCAGGGACACCACTCCTCCGAGCTGCACACCAATTGACCCAGAACATCCTCTGTTCGGGAAGGTAGCATTGTAGACGAAGAAACTAGATCCCTTGTCCCTAAGCTCGATGATACCACTCCTCTGTGACTAAACTCGATGATACCAAGTAGGACAATATGTCCTCAAAAGCAAAAAAGGCATGCAAGATGTAGTTACATGTTCCGGCATCATTTAACATTATTGTCAAGCCCTGAATTTATTTCTGTAAAGCTTTGAATTTATGGAGCTTTGAATTGGTTATTGAATTTATGGAGTGAAGCTTTGATTTTATTGTTGTAAAGCTTCGTCCATGATTTTATTGTTGTACTTGAAGAATGTTGCTGAGGATTTATAATTTCAGAAATATAATCCACTATTATTTTTAAATGAATTGTTGTGATTCCTAGTTAATCATGTATAGACAATTAAATTTCAACTGATAAAAAATGACACAAAATTTCTGGATTAATGCTAATGCATTAAATTCCTTCATATACAAAAAATATTCCTGTAGAAATATAGAAATAGTAATTGCTGTAGATGTACAAAAAATACTGAATGCTGAAGATTTTAATCAATGCTATACATTCCATTGTTCTGCCAAAAATACATTGGAGAATTTCATTGCCAAAAAAAAATCATGTTTTAGAACAAAATTAACTAGCTTATGTATACATTAAGATTGGCCACAACATCCCAAATACCTTGTTTCAGAACAAAATTGAGTACCCTCTTGTATAGAGAACAACACCAGAAAAAAAAATCCAGTGCATCAGGTCAAGTTGCTTTTCCAGTACCAGAAGCACCACCAGCACCTGGTAGCACCCATCCTTTTCTTTTTTGGGTTCCAACTCCTGAGGTTGTGGGATTTTTTTTACTTCCTAGATTTTGCTTCTTTGCATTTTCTGCAGGATTTTGCATCTTCTGATTTTGAACCAGAATTGTGAAATACTGACTATTAGGTGCTATCATGAAAATAAATCCATATCAGTGTGCTCACAATTCACATATCACAGTTAATTATGTTCTCACTAATACATGATTAACATCTTTCAAAACATTATCAAACTCCATTCATGTGAGACTTTATAATTAAATATCAAACTTGGCGAATGAAAACCCAAGATAACATGGCAAATGAAAACCCAGGACATAAATTTAAAACTAAAATCTGGGTTAAATAACACTAAAAGACTGATACCAAATTAATAATGAAGGAGCAAATATACAATCTGGAAACCAAAACACTAAAAGATAATACTCACCTGAAGGAGCAAATATATAGTCATCAATAACCCAAAATCACAACACTAAATCTGAAAACCATTACAAGAAACACTAAATCAATGACACTAAAAAAATCATTTACTGAAGGAGCAAATATACAGTCATCAATATTTGTTGTCATCCATTACTGAAGGAACAAATCAATAACACTAATGGATTTTTTTCTTGTCATCAATAACAACAAATATACACTCCAATATACAGTCATCAGCAACATTATTATACAATTTGAAAACCAAGACACTAATATTTGCTCCTTCATTATAAATTCTCACCTGAAATTAGTCTTTTGGTAAAAAATAATACTCAAAATCACAAGAAAACTGAAAAACCAAATAGCCCATCTTCCCACAAACACTAATTCAAAATCAATTGTCATCCAAAACTCCATTACAACCCCACCAACAGAATTCATCCCAAACTAAAAACCTAATTTATACATTTCAAATTTCACAACAATTAATCCAATATCTTATCTAAATAGGTGATCCTGAGTCTGGTGGCCTTATCACCCAATAAACCTCCATGATCAACGGTCGCAATCGAGGAATCTGGTTTCCTCGGCTACAATACTACCTTCCTGAACAGAGGATGTTCTGGGTCACTTGGCCTGGGTCACTTGGTGCCCAGCTCGGAGGAGTGGTGTCCCTGGTCGGAGCTCACCGGTGGATCTGGAGAAATTAGGGCAGAGAACGAGAATTGGGGAGGAGCTCTCGGGGGAGAGAAGAAGAAAGGGGAGAACTTACCACGTGGCGCTTATGTGGCATTGAAAGGAGGCCACGTGGATAAGTTGCTTACGTGGAGCTTACCACGTGAGCGGTTAACGTGGTAAAGCATTGTCCATGTCAGCAAACCGGTGGACACATCAGTAAACACAGGCCGGAATAGCCCTGGTGCCCTCCCGTTGAAACAAAATTGAAGTTATGTGCTCATTTAGTTACAAATTAAACTTAAGTGCTCAAGTTGCAACATGCGCAAAGTTAAGTACCCACCCAAAAAAATTACCCGGTTAGTAAACCATGGTTAAGTTTAATTAATCACAAGTAGCAAATTGGCTCACTTAACTATATATGGTTTAAAATTAATTAGTGATAAACCAAAAGGAGAATCTAACTGATCGAATCATGTTTCATCTTTGGTCATAGATGCTTGTGAGTGTCATTACCTTTAACTAATTAGTAAATTTCACCCTTTGCACACACACACAATTACTTTTTTATTTGTTATTTCTCAGCATTTTAATTTTGATTATAATACATTTGACGTACCGATTAAAACTTATTTGATGATTAATTTTGTGATAGTGATCATCTACTGAATTCATCAAGTCATCAAGTATATATATAGAAAGTTAAGAATTATTTAATGATCTAATTAAGATTAAATTAAACAAGACTTTAGATGGTATATTGTTCATAAGTTTAAATTCATAATCAGTTTAAAAATAAACATTATATATATATATATTCCTCGTGTAAGTATTTTAAATTTATTTTCTTTAAATGTCGCATTTTTTTAATTAATACAAAAAAATGAAAGGGCATAATGTATATAATAAAAATAAAAGGGAAATTATCACAATAAATCAATGATATTGTTGGGTAAATTTTTGGGAAGGGTACCCAACTATGGTGAAATTTCATTTTGGGTTCAAACTTTGATTTGTATCAAAATGAATACTTATCTTTAATTCCATTTCACCAGTTGGGTACTAGGGTAATTCTAACCAAACTTGAATGACGTGGCAACCTAGAAATATGAGTCAGCAAAGAAAAGCTAATGGCGCTCGCCACATGGGATTGCCATGTTAGCAACCTGGCCAACTCAGCCTTATCTTTCCACGTTAGCCCTTCACTCACGCACCCCTCTAAAACCCCTCTTCCATTGTAATGGCAAGCTGAGGGAGAAGACAATGGGATCTTGCTGTTCTTACTGTGGCCATCTCAGCAAAGTATAAATCCCTCACCGCCGGGGGGAGTACAAGGCCACAATCAATGGTTGAGGTTGAAGATCTTAGGTCTCAGCTACTATCATGTGAAGGAGAAGAAGAAGAACAACAAGTAGAACAGAGAGACTAGAAGATGATTAATTCATTATTGACTCCCACTTTACATTTATGTATTATACACTTCCTTCCCTCATCTCCCTTCACACTTGAAGATCTTATGTCTTAAGGCCACACTCAATGTCCTTGTTTTTTTTTTTTTTTCAATTTTTTATTTTTTCGCTGTGGATGATTTTATTGTGTATAATACACTGAGATTTTGAGTTGTGGTTAATTGTGGTTACTTGTATGAAGATGTACAATTTTTTAGTTGGAATGCACTGGTACCTATATTTGGAACCAGATTCCCCATTGTATTCTCAATTATGGTTGTATTACAATGAAAATAGTATAGGGAGATTCGAAACTGCGAATTAGCAACTCTTGCAATTACCACATTTACCGGCATTTGTTCCAGTACTTTCAATTACCAACATTCAAATTTGATAACCACTAAAGTTGGCAATTGAAACTCAGAAACTAGTCACATATTCAAATGGATCAATCCATTGAATTCAAAATACTATTATTATGAGCGTTCAACATAAATCATGCTTTAACTTTGGAAATGCATCTTTACAAAAAACCTACAAAGGCAACATCGCCTATGCAAGTTTTAAAGCTACAGTTGTATAAAATTTTCAAAAGAACAAAATTTATGCAATGTCAATGGACCAAAAAAAAAAAAAAAACAGGTTAAATAGAGACATTGTCATAAAAACGCAATTCCAAAAAGGATCCCTTGTTGTCAGATTAACCTACAAATGAACAAGCTCCTGGTGGCACCCACACTCTCCTTATATTGTCAGCATCTCCTACTTTACTCCCTTCTGTAGAATCCTTGTGTTTCCTTTGTGCCACTTTTGATGCATGCCCTATCTCCTTTGTATCAGACCTTGTATTTTTTTTTAATCTCTATTTGATTTATTTCATGCCTCCTCAACATGTCATACATTCCTTGGCTCCTTTGTGCACACCTACAACTTGTAAGAACTAGATAGTAATAATAAGACCTAAGACGAGTTAAATCAAATTGTTTGGCACTCCAACAAGGCAAGTTTATGTGTAAATTGAACAATTGAAAGGATATCCATACAACATGGTTGCAGTTTCAGTTTACATAATAAAAAGAAAGAAAATTGTAAAACATATAAAAAAATATATCATACACATAGGAAAAAAATTGAACATGTATGCCCATCAACAATCACAGAAATGGAAGGCATGATGCATTAAATGTTTGGCAATCTGTGATGTTTACAGTTCTACAACTTATATGCAATTCATTAAAAAAAAAATGAATAGTGGGATATGCCACAAATATATCTAAAGCATATCACTGAAAAAAAAAATTAAGATAAGCAGATATAAACCCTCTAGTTGTTATAAATTCAGATCAAAAGCATATTAGTGAATTAGCAATATTTGGTATTAATTCTAATCATTTAATTTCTCTAACTTTTCCCGCATTATATTTTTCCCTATTCTTGCAATTCATATAATAGCAAAAAAACTTATGGTTCAATACATTAATAATATGTTAGTATTAATGGGAAAAATTAAGATTAAGTGTCTATTTTTGTATAAACTACATTTAGATGAACATAATGCATTGACGTGGGAAAAATTTTTGAATATGTGTGCCCATCAATAAGGGCATTCACAATGAATCACATCACAACAAATTTGCATGTCATACACATAAGGATAACAATAACAGAAATGGAAGGCATGATGCATTCAATTGTTTGGCAATCTATGATGTCTACAATTCTACAGCTTATATGCAATTCATGTACAAAGAAAAAAAAAAAAAAGAACCGTGGGATATATCACAAATATATCAAAAGCATATCATTGAATATAAAACAAGATAAGCATATCTAAAGCCTTTAGTTTGTTATAAATTCAGATGTAACTCTTATTAGTAAATGAGAAATATTTGGAATTAATTCTAATCATTTAAACCCTATGGCGTGCTATGACTTTTCCCGCATTATATTTTTACCTATTCTTGAAATTCATACAATAAAAAAAATTTATGGTTCAATACATCAATAATATGCCAATAATATGTTAGTAAGATCGGAAAAACTTAAGATTAAATATCTATTTTTTTATAAACTACATTTAGATGAATAGAATGCATTGATGTGGGAAAAAAATTGAACATGCAATAAGGGCATTCATAGTGAATCACATCATAACAAATTTGTATTTCATACACATAAGGATAACAATCACAGAAATGGAAGGCATGAAATTGGATCATGTCTTCACAATTGAAATGGAATCATCTAACAACTTAAAATCATATCTTCACATACATATTCTAAAAGGTCAACATTACAAAGATGATTTAGGGTTTTTGAATAAGGGCACTCATAGTATGCTTCCTCTCCCACCTGTCATTTCTCCCAATTAACTGCCATCTTCAAGGTTGGCATTCTCTTCTCTTGGCTCACCGCCGATAGTACCCAACCCCTTCCTCATGAGCATCAAGATTAGAAGAATTAAGGAAACCCTCATCTCCATGCGTCTCTTGGAAGGGGAAAGTAGATGGCATTGATGGCGAACAGTGTAGGGTTTGGGTTTATCCAATATGTGGAAATGAGGCATGTGAGTGAAAGGCTGACGTGGAATGGTAAGGTTGAATTGGCCAGGTTGTTGACATGGCGATCCCATGTGGTGAGCACTATTAGTTTTTCTCTGTTGACTCACATATTTGGGCTACCACATCATTCAAGTTTGCTGAAATCACTAGCTTACCCGACCAGTGAAATGGAATTAAAGATTGGTACTAATTTTTATATAAATCAATGTTAGGAAGCTAAAATGAAACTTCACCATAGTTGGGTACCCTCCCCAAAAATTTATTCTCAGTGGATGTATTAACTTTTGGTGGCTGATGTCATGTAATAGTTGATGTGTTCAGGACTTGCATGATTATAGGTTTTGAATATATATTATGTAAGAGAGTATGTTGAGAGGGTGAAATGAATGAAAAAGAATTCTTTGTCGAAGTGTGTTTTTTTGGTTTCATACTACACTGAAGCTCTGTTTTCTTTAATGTAAGTAGTGTGATAGAGGTCACCTAACTTGGGTTATTTTTCATAACTCAATTATAATTTTTATTAAAAAGGTCACCCAATTTATATTTGTGTTTGATCGGCAGGTCACTCCAACAAATCTGATAGCTGGATGCTGATTTGGTGGCCGACTTACACAATCAGTAAGGTTAATGCTTATCAGCATTCCACATCATATACGAATCCAGATCAACAGTTGGGATCCTCCTATCCGAAACCCTAAATCTTGGTGATCGAATTGTAGAGAACTTCATCGTCGGATCCTTTGTCTACTTCATTATTCGGCTGAAGCTAGCGGTTAATCCTCATTAGCATTCCGCATAATCTATGGATCTAGAAAAATGATTGGGATCCTTCTATCTAAAACCCTGGATCTTGGTGATCGGATGATCGAGAACTTAATCATTGGATGCTCCATCTACTCCATTGCATGGTTGAAGTCGGTGCTTAATCCTCATTAGTATTCCATATAATCTACGGATCCAGATCAATGGTTGGGATCTTTCTATCTAAAACCCTAGATCTTGGTGATCGGACGGTCAAGAACTTCATCTTCGGATGCTCCGTCTACTCCATTACGCAGCTGAAGCTCGGGCTTAATCCTCATTAGCATTCCACATAATCTATTGATTTGGGATCCTCTAATCCGAAACTCTAGATCTTGATAATCAGATTATTGAGACTTCATCATCATATGCTCCATCTACTCTATTGCGTGGTCGAATTTGGCACTTAATGCTCATTTGCATTCCATATAATCTACGAATCCAGATCAACGGTTGTGATCTTCCTATTCGAAACCCTAGATCGTGGTGATTAGTAGGTCGAGAACTTCAGTCGGATGCTCTGTCTGCTTCATTGCGTGGCTGAAGGTAGTACTTAATGCTCATCAACATTCCACATAATCTACAGATCTAGATCAACGGTTGGGATCCTCCTGTCTGAAAAACTAGATCTTGGTGATGGGACAGTCGAGAACTTCATCGTCGGATGCTCCGTATACTTTATTGCGTGGCTAAAGCCGGCAGTTAATCCTCATCAGCATTCCACATAATCTACGGATCCAGATCACCAGTTGGGATCTTTCTATCTTAAACCCTAGATCTTGGTCATCGGAAGGTTGAGAACTTCATCAACGGATGCTAGTCTACTCCATTGTATGGCTGAAATGGATGCTTAATCCTCATCATCATTCCACATAATTTACTGATCTAGATCAACTATTGGGATCCTCCTATCTGAACCCTAGATCTTGGTGATCGGACTGTTAAGAACTTCATCATCTAATGCTCCGTCTGCTCCAATGGGCGGTTGAAGCCGGCAATTAATGCTCATCTGCATTCCACATATTCTACTGATCTAGATCAACGGTTTGTACCCTCATATCTGAAACCTTAGATCTTGGTGATCAGAAGATCTAGAACTTCATCGTCAGATGCTCCATCTACTCCATTGTGTTGCTGAAGCTAGTGCTTAATATCATTAGCATTCCACACAATGTACCAGTCCAGATCAATGGTTGGGTTCTTCTTATCCAAAACCCTAGATCTTAGTGATGGGACGGTTGAGAACTTCATCATCAGATGTTTAATCTACTCCATTGTACGGCTGAAGCCAATGCTTAATCCTCATCAGCATTCCACATAATCTAAAAATTCATATCAACAGTTGGGATCCTCCTATCTGAAATCCTAAATCTTGGTGATTGGACACTCGAGGACTTCATCATCAAATGCTCAGTTTACTCCATTACGCGGTTGATGCCGGCGTTTAACCCTCATCAGCATTCCACATAATCTACTAATCCAAATCAACGATTGGGATCATCCTATCCAAAACTCTATATCTTATTGATCAAACATCCAAGAACTTCATCGTCAAATGCTTCATCTACTCCATTACACAGTTAAATCTGACGCTTAATGTTCATCTGCATTCTACATAATCTATGGATCCAGATCAACAGTTGGGATCCTCTTATTCGAAACCCTAGATCTTGGTGATCAGACGGTCGAGAACTTCATCGTCAGATGCTACGTCTACTCCATTACGTAGCTTAAGCCAGTGCTTAATATTCATCAACATTCCACATAATCTACAAATCCAGATCAACGGTTGGGATCCTCCTATCCGAAGCGCTAAATCTTAATGATGGAATGGTTGAGAACTTCATCGTCGGATGCTCCATCTACTCCATTGTGCGGTTGAAGCCAGTGGTTAATCCTCATCAACATTCCACATAATCTACAGATCCAGATCACCGGTTGGGATCCTTCTATCTGAAGCCTTAGATCTTGGTGATTGGATGCTCGAGAACTTCATTGTCGAATGTTCCGTTTACTTCATTGCGCAGCTGAAGCCGGCGCTTAATCTTCATCAATATTTGACATAATTTATTGATCCAGATCAATGGTTGGGATCCTTCTATCTGAACCCTAGATCACCAGTTGGGATCCTTCTATCTGAAGCCTTAGATCTTGGTGATTGGATGCTCGAGAACTTCATCGTTCCAATGGTCCGTTTACTTTTATTGCGCAGCTGAAGCCGGTGCTTAATCCTCATCAATATTTGACATAATTTATGGATCCAGATCAATGGTTGGGATCCTTCTATCTGAACCCTAGATCTTGGAGATCGGATGGTCAAAAACTTCATCTGCATCTACTCCATTGAGCGGCTGAAGCCGGAGATTAATCCTCATCAGCATTTTGTATAATTAACGAATCCAGAGCAACGGTTGGGATCCTCCTATCCAAATCCATAGATCTTGGTGATTGGACGGTCGAGAACTTCATCGTTTGATACTCGATCTACTCCATTGAGTAGCCGACCTGTGAAATCACTAGCTTCAGCCATGACGTCGTCTCTTTCCCAGCATAGGTCAAAGTGAAGCGCTTCTCATGTTGCCTCATTTCTCGTTGATTCGATGACATCTATGGAAAAGCCAGATGCATGGTTTTTGGTGGTGAACAAGAAAATTTCACCAGCGTTAGTTTCACTCCGATGAGGAAAAACCCAAATATCAAGCTGAGATCACCAACGTCTGTGTACTACTATGTAGATCTGAAGAATATCATGGTGAGAGGGAAGAAGGTGATGATAAAAAAGAAAGTGATGGTTCTGAGAAAGGACGAGAGTGGAGGAACGATCGTGGATTCACAGGCATGCACCCCTTAGCGCTGTCTCTGCTCTGTACGGCAAGCCTCCTTCTCCGTCGCCTTTTTCTTCATCTCCATTTCTATCTCCTACCATTTGATCGTAATGATGTCTTGTAACTCTGGTGTTTTGAGTTAAAGAATTTGATGGTTTGAAAGGAGCCCACTCTCTCAACCATCCTCTGAAGTAGCCAGAAGAGCGAGGAGGATATAGGCTACTGGCCATGTTTGCATGGGTAGATGCTCTTGCAAGATCGCTGGAAGAAAGGTTTGTGCTTTCTTTGTTCTGATTGACTTTTTGTTGAGAAGATAGAGCACTTGGAGTTCTTGCAAGTTTGCTACATTACTTTGTTAGTGAATTTAGTTTGCAAGATGCTCAAAACTTGAAGAAGATGAAGCGCAACTCAAAAATCAGAAAAGACATTATAGCTAGGTAAGTTTATGTTTCACCCTTTGAGAAAACAATTTTAGTCCACATTGCATTTATTACATGAAATATTTCACCATTTCATTGTCTGGTTAGAGTCTTTATGCTCTATTGACATTAAAGTAGCATGTACAAATTAAGCTTTTCCTTATTTTGTATGTTCATCAAGCATATGCTTGCTTATTTTGTCATGAACATAGAGAATGTCTACATTTATGAGCTCCGAGGATTAATGCTGTATTGTTTCAGTAAGGCCTATAATTTGTTCTTTCAGTTCATTGATTTTGAAAGCAATTTCAGCCTATGATCTGAAATATTTCACCATTTCTTTGTCTAGTTAGAGTTTGTTTGCCTTATTGACATATAAGGTAGTAATTTCATGAGCATGGAGAATTTTTACTTTTATATTATTTGTTTTGTTTGTTTGTTTATGCCTATGCTGGACAATTTATACATATCTATACATGTATGTGCATTGCATGCCACTTAATGATGCTTATGTTCAAGTTCATAGAATATAACAAGATGTATGTGGTGAAGATAGGATCATAATGCTTAGTGACTAGAAATACATCAAACTGGCCTGGTTGATGTTAGAAATAGTGGGAAAATGTCAAACAAGATTATGCACACAAATATTGTGTGAGCTTAAGGCTTATTTGCCCACAATTATTGTTGGGTTGTGACAAAATCATCTAGGATAAACAATGCCAAAATCTTGATCTCCATATAAAAGCAAAAGTACAGAAATCCTTAAGAAAGAGAGAAGAAATAGTGTTTTCAACAAAGAACAAGAGAAAGAGAAAGGAAAAATGATCATGAAATTCTATATTTTTTCTCTTCAATATTTCAGTAGATATACATGTATATGTTTTTTCACACTTTCAATGGTTAGAATTCAGTTTCTAGCTATTATGGAGATGAAAAATAGTTAGAAGCCGTTAGAATCTAAAACTAAGTCAAAGGATGCATTATCTCTTGAAAACACACAATTCTACCTGTGACCAGCACTTGATCTGCGCTATCACTAGCGTAGGTCATGAAATTCTTTTCAATAATTTCTTCTTTTGTTGTGTTATATCATCAAACTTATCATCTAGTGTTTTAAATTAAATAACAATTGTTCCCCTTTTGTAGTGGATTTATATTATACACCTATTGCAAAGGAACTTGACATCATAATTCTATTCTATTGTTTCACATGTTTCTGTGATTAAAAAGAAGGTCCAAATCCAAAATCAAACACGCTCTCAACAGCTGTGCTAGAGAAAGCCAAAGAGCTTGATGTGCCAAAGGAACCTATTGAACCTAATATTAAAAGAGCTTAAAAAAAAGGGGCAAGAGACATACATTGTAATGTTCTATGAGGTGATTGTTGCATTGGAATTTTTTTCATGCTTTAAGATTTAAAAAACTATCATTTGAAATCTGATCATGGCACACTATTAACTTGAGAAACCAGGTATACTATTTTGGTGGTGTTGTGATGGTAGTTGAGATCTTGACAGATAAAATAACCAGATCAATGGTTGTTGTCCAAGGAGTAGTGAATGATTGTGGGGTAAAACTTGCTGATCTAGGGTCTATGTTATTCAAGTCTAGACGTGCGCACATAGTAAGTGTAAAAGTAGCTGATGTTGACAAAGATCAGTTGCTTGCTATTGCATTAGATGCTAGTGCTGAGGATGTTATTGAACCTAGAGTTGACGATGACGACAATGAAGAGGATAGCTCAGAAAGGTATGATAATATTATGTAATGGCACTATTCTTTTATGCCCTTCATTGAATGTTCTTACAGTTGGTGTGCATTTTATAGCTACTATAAAATTATAGCTTCTGCCGAAAATTACTCTGATATACTATTTAAATTATGAAATAAAGGAGTTGCTTATGAACCAGACAACGGTTTTGAGCTATTGCCGTTAAACCACATTGAGGTAGTTTTTTCATCTTCCCTTGTTGCTTTATTGTTGATTTTCCCCCTTATGGTTAAATCACTCTTACATTGTATTGCTTTGCCCTGGTGCCTTAGATATATATGTAAAACAATACAAATCTAATACTAGTTACAACAAAAGGCTGGACTTCTAATGTTCTGTGAATACACTTTTGTGGATTGTTGTTAGGATATCTAATGTCACACCCCAAACCCGGTTTGGCGGACATGGCGCGGGGCCAAACGACCGCATACCCACAGGGCGTGAACTCCATAGGCCTGTAAGGCCTCAGATTTTTGATACAGAGTAGAATAAAACTAAAACAAACCAATTGAGTTCCAGGATTACAGACTCTACAAAGTATACAATGTGGGGGTACAAGAAGTTCAAAATACCAATACAAGGATATAGGGACAGACAATGACATGAACTCAAATTTTACAAAAAGACAAGACAACATCTATAGACAGTCTTTCAAGATCCACGGTGGTCTATCACTCTTGATCTGAAAAGGATTTAAAGCAAATCCATGAGCTCACTAGCCCAGTAAGTAATCTAGAAATTGTTTAGAAGAGCAGCAGGGTTAAAAACGTCAACTTCAAATATTAAGAATAATTCAAAGTTTAAACATAGTTTAAACAAATACAAAATAAATAATTCAGCAGACATATAGTTCCCAAGTAGTACCGGTGTTCAAGAATATTGTAAGCAAAGAAAATAACAAATTTCAAAGCTGTAAATCAGAAATATACCAGATTTTCTAAATAACCAGAAATTACATAAGTGTGATTCAAGTATACCAGATTTTCTAGATAATACAAGTCTCCGAAATCATAATTTAAACAAAATACAAAGTTTAATATTCTAATAAAAGAATATTTCTGAATATGTCATTCACCAAAATCTGAAACCAAGAAACGCGATCTTAGAAATACAGATACTTCAAGGCAGGACAAAAAAGTTTTTGTCTTTGCAGAAAATCAAAATCAAAAGGGCAAAGAAGAAAGTAAAAGATTCCAGTGTATGCCTCCAAATTCACTATAGATTCCAGAGGTCATTTATTTATCCTCGGTGACCCGAGTCAGAATAAAATAGGTCATTTATTTACCTTCGGTGACCTGAGACTGAGTATCATGTGACCATTAATTATTTCACCGAGCGGACACGGTGCGAAACTATAGTTTAATTTTTCCAAAATTTCTTGTTGACAAAGTCAAGGTTTAACCCTCCATTGACTGGGTTGCATATCGCTCATTTGAAGAACAAAACATTCAGATAAAATAATATTTGCAAGGTACAAATTCGGAAATTTCCTAATTCCTCCGATTTCCAAGCCCACAGAATAATAATTAAAATTTCAAGACCCTCACTTTTGGGAGAAAGGAAAATATACGGAATTTAAATATATAAAGATTTAGTGAATAAAACATCTTAAAATTTATTCAAAATACTAATTTCTCCAAAAATAAAGTAAAACAATTATGCGAATAAGTAAATAAATAATGGAAATATATCAACATATGGATTTATATAAAATTCACAGTTTAAAACATTTAATATAATTATCTAAATGAAATCACAATACTATCATAATTATTAAAACAATATTTAAATAAAATAAATTACTTAAGCAAAATATCTGAAAACACTTATTTGATAATAAATAATTTTCAATATTTACACAATACAATTTTTAAAAATAAAAGCCACAACAAGGTAATAGGCAATTATTTTACCCAATAAAATAATTTTCACAAATATTGAAAATACGAAGTTAATGGTGAATTACTTACCTAGCAACAATCTAACTGTAAGATACAATTTCAATCCCAAAATCACTTCTCCACTGGTCCTATTTACCAAGGATTGACAATAGTCAAGGAAAAATAAATACAAACTATGACCTAGAAGAAACACACATTCGAACAAAGATACCCTAGTGCAAAAGTGTATACAAGAAATAGTTAACTATGCACTAGATGACTAAATGCTCTCAAGCAAACCCTGCCCATTCTTTAGGTAACGGGGGTGGGATTGAGATCATTCACATGGAGCACCGACTACAAGAACATCACATTGATATAACTATGTATATATATATATATATATATATATATATATATGTGTGTGTGTGTGTGTGTGTGTGTGTGTGTGTGTGTAACATGAAAGACAAAATAAAAGAAAAAGGGTTTGCAAATAGCAATACATGCATATAGCACATGCATAAAACACCCACTCATGAAATGGTTGCTGTTCAACAATTTGAAATCAATACCCAACTATATATGTGTATGCAACTGCAACAATCTCAAAGGATGGCAGGATAAAGTGAGATGTAGATCAGAAAACTGCAAATAGATGTAAAAACCTTGGCCTTAACATGCAGATCATGCACAAAAAAAAAACCACTATTATCTAAGGCAACATGATAACCATCACCCAAGTATTTGCAAGCACTACAACATCTAATAATCAAATAGAAATAAAGGCTAGAAGATTACTTGGAAGAGTGAAAGACGAGGCAAATAAATCTATGCTGAAGGACAAGGCTCACAATCTCATTATCAGAGCTTCGCCGAAGGTTTAACTGTCCAGCCAGGATCACAAATATCTCTCTCTCTCTCTCTCTCTTTCTCTCTTTGTGGCACACACACACCACCACAGAAGATGGGTCGTAGAGGAAGGGATTTCTAATGGCTTAGCTCAACAGCAGGAGGGCAAAAGCAAGGAAAAGCTGAAGGACAAGGCTTCCCAAACTCAATGCTTGCATGGAAATGACCGGGAATCCTGGCTTGAAAAACTTTTACAAATGAATGGAGACAAACTTGGGGCCCACATCTAAGGGCAAGTTACAACCATGCATGTAACAACCACCATTTCAATGTTGACATCTTTACAAACACCATTAATAGTTTTGAATTCTTTTAACACTATAATGCAGATTTCAGAACTTTCTCTTGAATTTGATTCACATATTTATTATACTTCAATAATTCATGTATCATGATCATGAGTCTATAATACAAAAATTGCTTCAATTCTAGCTTATATAAATATAATACCAGTTGCCCCCACCCTTCATGAGTAAATTCTGATCAATGAAAAATATCTCATGGTCCTGAAAAATCCCAGAGCTAATGTAACTATAGCAAGCCTCCTTGATTAACATCAGTAAGCAGTCATTGGTGATTTATGAATTGTAATAACTTTTTGCATATTAAATTTAATGCATGATAATCATATCCTATGAATACTTTGTAACAATTTGCAACTTCAATATAGAAGACGTTTCTAATTTATTAATTAGTCAAGAAATTATGGCACCTTTAATATCTTTCTTTTTTATTAAGAGTATTTGCTATCCTGTACAAGTGATATAAAACTTATATAAAGATTTTTTTCTGCCTTTTAATGAGATTGTGAGGCACTTGTATAGATGGTATTGACTCATCATTAGAAGGGCACTCAAACCAAATGACTAATTTTGATATATTTTGGTTCAGTTAATTCCAATTTTCGATCAAATGTTATGTGATTTGTCTGCCTACATTTGGCAGGTGGATGATGAAACTGTAAGACTAAATAAGGAGCTCATGTGTAAGTTACTTGAATTTGATGATGTTGATGTTGTTTATTCTGATCAAAAGTGATTACTTCAACAATTTAACCATTAGGTACTGAGAGAACAAAATAACATTTCTTCAACATTTTGCTTTGTAGTTGGAAAAATGACTACTCCTTCATTTGGTCAATTGCACTATCAATACCATCTCTTTATTTGGCAAATGAATAAAGTAATAAGGACAGTGATAACAGGGGCCCGAAAGTATACGGGTTGTCACAGTAATAAAGTACCCCCGGTGAGAGGGTAGTCGAATCCACAGGGAGTAGAGATTGTAGACACAAGAACTTGCTATTTAGCTAATGCGAAGTACGAAAAGTGAGAACAAGATCAATGTGTGTATGTAAGAGAATAAAGAGAAATATGGAAGATAAGAGAGTGCAAGCAAAGAGTAAGAGAGAAGAACAATCAATATGTAAAGTAGGGTACCCGGACAAACTACCTCTAGGATTAATGTTCTAGTGCAGGACGAAGTATTATGCTCTCCTATTGATGTTTAATGAGTCGTGGACATCCTTAAACACACGGTCCACAACCTAAGGTCGGCCCAACATTATGCCTTGGTATTAGGTTTCACTACGACCCTTTACTCTTGTTGACCTGTCAACTAAGCCCTAGGGGAGTCCATCTTCCTAAACCTCACACTATGTGGAATTGCATTACGTTTTAGGGATTCCAAGTGATAGACCCTATTCTTAAATATAGCTCTAAACCTTTGGTCCAGGTGAAAAAACCCTACTCTTAGTTAAGCCCCAGAACTAGGATTCACTATAACCCTTCGCTCTGTCGATTGCGCAACTAAGCCCCAGGGGAGTTCATCTCGTAGCACTTCACTCTACTTCGACCGCTAAGAACTCTTGGAACATGGAGGTAGGGAAAATCTGATCAGAGGGGAAAGGGGACGTTTCGCTACCTCACGACTCATCCTCTCGACCCTCTCCAATCTCAAGTAGTCTAACCCTATAGGAGTTGTCACACCTCCAAAGGATAACCTATATGATTCTCAACCCTAGTGTCACGGCTAAGGGAAAATTAATACAATAAGCAATCAAGATTTGAACTCAATTAAAAGCATCAAATTAAGAAAGCATAATAAAAGTCATAGAAACAATGCCATCCTTGGCTTTACAAGTCCGAATACCCACAAGGGGTTTAGCTCTCCATGGAGCTATACAAATCCATCAATGTGTATGAATAAACAAGAAAGATAAACATAGATGAAAACACCCTTGTGTTGCATGGCGATGGCCTTGTGAGGTCGCTCCGTCCTTTCCACCAAGCTCCTCATCAAGCCTAGGGCACACCTCGCCGGATCGATGCCGACAAAAACTCCCCCAATAGCTATCTTCTAATGGGCTTCGATGTCGATGCCAAGAACTCACTCCAATCCTCCACAAAGTCCTCTCCAAACCCTAGCCGCGACCCTCCAAAAGATAGGCAAAAAGATCGTCAAAAAGTACCCAAAAAGGACTTTAAATAGTTTGAGTCGCGGCTTGAAAATCGGCTGAAATCGGGTATCCACACGGCCGTGTGGAATTTCCACACGCCGTGTGGATTTTCTCGATTCGGTTTTCTGGCTCTTAGTGAATAGTAAACTGCTATAGTAATTGCTACAATGAATTGCTATAGTAACTGCTACACGAGTTAGACTTTTGCGAATGTGGCTGCCTTTGCGCCCCTCTAAAGGAGGTTAGCACACACCCACAAGTTTAGACTTGTGCCTTATTCCTTGCTTGCTCCGAGAACTCCCCAACAACGGCGAACATGACCTAACTTTGCTCTTTCTTCTCCAAATTGGCTCCACAACTCTACAATGCACAAATGCACACCAATTAGTGATAAAATCTGAGAAAAGTAATGCTCAATGTAAGATAATAACACTTCGTGTTAGTATAGCACTAGCACTTATCAAGTAACAAAATCGATGATGATGGTTCAGTGAAATCCTAATCATTGATTTGTTTTCTTTTAGTACAAATGTGTGGTATTTTAAAACCCTTGCCCACAATTAGATCTAGGGTTAAGATCCACAATTGCATAAAAAAAATTGAGGAAAATCTAAGATTCACTTTCCTATAACCATCAGCAACCAATGGTGGAGAAAGATCATAAGGATAGGGTTTGAAACTAATGGATATGAGATGGAGGTGGAGGATACAAAGGGTTGATGCTTTTAAAAACAAATTTCTCAGACTGCTACAGTAATGGATTGCTATTGTAGTGGCTGGTACAGTGATGGCCAAAAAATGGGTTATAACAAGATGTTTGGCCTATATGTAGGTGTTGGCAAGGGTTCAAGCCAAAAGTCACCGCAGGAGTGGCCTCTCATGGATGCCTCATTCAGTTGAGATTGCCTTACAGAGCTAGACTGTAAGCACAAGTCCAATGGGTTCATGATTATCACCCTCGCGGTGCTGCCGGAAACATCAAACGCCATCGTATACACAAATATTAGCCAAGATGAATGTAGAGGAAGGTGTTTGAAGAATTGCTTATAGACAGCCTATGCCACAACCAACATCAATATTGTAGGACTCGGGTGCGTTAGTTGGGTAACGGATCTTATAGACCTGAGAATGTATACTCATCCTACACAGTATGTCTTTGTCCGGCTTACCGCTGCTGATCTAGGTAATTAAGCTCCCTGACCAACTTAGTAATTGCTATTATTGTGCTAGTATAATGTTAAACTTGAGTTAGAATTACCACAGAGATCATCTGACAGTATATGAATGAAAATTTTGATTGCTAGATTAATTTAGCTCACTAAAATCATTATTATATATGTGTGCGTGTGGATTACATCTGGCCGGCGCTTTTTGACCATTTATTTCCATAAAAATACACCACATCAGTCATTAATTGCCATCTACTAGTTGGAGCTATACGACAAATCTGACGCGTGAAATTGGACAATTTAGAACTTGATGTTAGGTTGTGATGAAAGAGAATTGACATGTGAACAAGTTGAATGCGTGTTTGGATGCCCTATTAATTTCCACAATAATTATTACTGAATTTAATTTTATTGTAAAAATAAATGAATTATATATATTATCATTAGATAATTACAAGGAACTCAAGGGTTAGTGACATGAATTTTTCTTAGAAAAACATTATGTTGTTTCAAAATTTACATGGCCTTTATAACATAACTCTTGAGTATTTTTTTTTCCTAAAGCACATCTTGGAAAACATCAATTTTTTCTTGTTGATGTCATTGTTCTCAATCGTGAACAATAATTTTCTCAATGGTCGCATTGATAATTTCATTAATATACTTTTGAACTAGCACAACTTCAATGGAGTACTCTAATAGAGGCTACCCAAAACTTTGCTAAGACAAACATTCTAGGAAAAGGTGGTTTTGGCCTTGTCTATAAGGTAATCCATGTGTGTGTGTGTATATATATATATATATATATATATATATCAAATTAAATGATTTATTACATAAGAACTTGTGATTAAAACATTAACTACCTACAGGGGAAGTTGGCCGGGGGATGTGAAATAGCGGTTAAGAGACTCTCAAGGAATTCAACACAAGGCGTTGATGAGTTTGAAAATGAAGTTACTTTTACTGCAAAGCTTCAACACCGTAACCTTGTTGACTTTTAGGATACTGCATTAATTAAAGGAGATGAAAAGATTCTTGTCTATGAGTATATACCCAATGGAAGCTTGGATGCATTTCTATTTGGTTAGTGTGTGTGTGTTTTTGAAAATTATTTGGCTAGTTTTAATTTGCTTCTCCTAAAATATACATTCTTCTTTATAATTGCCATAGGTTTGAATCTCTTGATTTATTTTGTTTGCACATAATTAGACAAATAAAAAGGAGATCATTTGGAATGGCAAACACACTTCCACATCATTGAAGGCATTACTCGAGGTCTTTTACATCTTCATCAAGACTCATGATTAAGAATCATACATATGGATCTCAAAGCAAGTAACATCCTTCTAGACATTGAAATGAATCTATAAATCTCAGATTTTGGTTTAGCCAGAAATTTTGGAGATCATGAAACAATGATCAAGACAAGAAAAGTAGTTGGCACATAGTGAGTCCACTTTCACAATTTCTATATTATTTATGTTGAAAAAAAAATTATATATATCAATGATTATAAATGGTAACAATACATTGGATATATGGCCCCGGAGTATGCATTGGCTGGAGTTTTCTCAATGAAGTCAGATGTGTTTAGTTTTGTGGTATTAACCTTGGAAGTCATAAGTGGCCAAAGAAATAGGGTTTTCCTCTCAAATCCACACCTTTACCTTCTTGGGAAAGTAAGTAGTGCAATATATGTATATATATAGGACAATTTATTTTAATATATAAATTTTGGCCACTATTTCCAAGAAAAAAAGATTATCATTACAACTAATAATTAAGCAATCATTGCAGGCTTGGAGATTATGGAATGACGGGAAGGTTTTCAATTTATTATATCCATTAATCAGAAACTCATTTTCAATGACTCAAGTTATGACATGTATAAATATAGGTCTCTTGTTCAAGAAAAGCCGGAAGATAGACCAATCATGTCATCAGTAGTTATCATGCTAGGCAATAATGATGCCCCATTACTAGAGACTAAAGAACCGGGGTTTAAAGCTATTTTCTCCACTAAACATGATGCTATTTCAAATCAGAATGACTTGCATACTTTTAATGATATCACACTCACAGAGCAAATGGGTAGATAGCATCATTAAATAAATCCAAATACCTAACTTTGTTGTATTAATTTAATTGTGTCTAATATATTAACCTCATGATGTCTTGTACTCTTGGAGATTTCTTTCTCATTCAGAAAATGAAAATGAGTGATTGGTAAGATACATATTTGTATACATTTATGATAGGCATATTTGTTTATATATCCTAACAACATAGTTTTATTTGGTTGTATACATACCCCTATAAATAAAAGCGAATTAAAAAATATTGCATATTTTCATCTTTATATTTTCTCGCTCATAGTTTCATATTTTTACTTGCATTTTTAAATGATTTAAAGCGGGAAAATGTATAAATAATAACACTGATTGGCAAAATTATGTAAGCTATTTTTATAAATAATAACACTGAGAAATAATAACAATATTTTTGTTTGAAGTTTTTTAAGCATATCTGATTTTTTTTAACATTGATACAATAGATTATGATCAGGTGAAAATCCTCTATGTCCTCATTTGTATATCTTAACCATATTTGCATATTACAAAGGTGTTGGATTCCAAGATAACCCTCAGGATTTTTACTTTACCCATGCTTGAGTTTTCAATTTCTTGTCACACATTTGTCAGTAGAACCCATCTGTTAAAAAGGAAGCCAACAACACTTCTTTCTCTATTCATTTTCTAACTTAGAGCGTTGTGATTTCTAGATCTAAAATCTCTAAAGCTTGGGCATGCAAAGACTCGTAGTCACACTGTAGGCACAACTCATATAACATAAAATCATGCCCTTCGTCCAGCGTTTTTTGGTGTTTAAATGCAACCATTTCCACTATTGAGGGACTACTACAACTAGTGGTGGAACTAATCATCCAAGATTCTCTGGTATGGGAAGTTAAAGGCAAAGTGTAAAAAAATTTATTCAATAACTCAATTATTTCCAATGAAAAATAGTGCTTACATAAATTCTTTATATATTTTGAAACAATTTTTGAATTTTTTTTATAAATTTTATTAAAATTTTGAACTCCCTATAATTTCTTAAAATAAAAATTGGAGTGTAAAAACCACCCAAGCAATATTTGAATCTACGTGGGAAGGTCACATGACTTCTATTCATATGATTAATGTGAAAGTAAATAGATTTTGAGACGTAAAGAAACAACAGTGATGCAATTTTGTGTGAAATGAGTACAAAGGAATAATTCTAGAGAAAAGCACGGCCTTAACACATTTGTTATATGACATTTGCATGCACTTAGCTTGTATTGTCACATGAATTTCTTTATTTTATTGTTACTTTGGGTATTTTATAATTTAATGTGCAGGCAAACAAGTTTGGGACAGAATAAAAGAAAAAGAAAATAGGAGCAAATGGGAGTAAAAAAATGTGAAAAAACATCATTCCAAAGAAGTGCACGGGCAAAGCACTAGTGTCTTGAGGCCATGCAAATTATAGGAATTGGAAATTTTTAGCACATGACCCATGCACGATTTCTTTTCCTAAAGCATGACCGTGCTTTATAGAGCATGGGTGCTTGATAAACGCCTAAATGAGTGTATTCTATATGTATATTTATTATAATATTCATATATTAATTAATGAATCGATGTTGTTTTTGTGGTTTAATTGGTCTTATTCATGTTATAGACCTCAAGGGTGCCCAGGTGAGCTCGACGACGCAAGTGAGAAAGAAATTGACACCAAAAATGATGTTTTAGAGCCCCGAGCACTATAGCAACAATGTAGCAGGCACTGTAGCACGAAAGAGTTATGAAATAGTTAAGTCACGGGTTTTGTTAACGGGTTTTTTGACAGCTGTGAAGATGCCCGTAAACCAGCTGAAAAATACGCAGTGTAATTCATGGAAATTTTTGCAAAAATCCCAAGGCTCTTACAAGTTTATTCACACTCGTGAACCAAACCCTGAAGCTAACCCGATTGTGTTTTTAAAAGAGGATTTTAGGGCTTTTTGAGTATTTATCATCCCTCTCCTTGAAGCTCTCAACTCCACAATTCAGATCTGAGGTGAAAGAAGGTGATTGAAGACATTTTTGAAGAGGAAATCAATGGGAGAAGCATAATCTACCAGGATCCACCTTTGATTCTACTTATAGAAACTTGGAGATGATGAGGGAAGCCGCCGCCATTGTGGCTTGTGTGGAAGCTTTTCATGAAATCCGAAGCGTCATTCAGCTTCTAATCTTTGAGGGAGTTTTTCTTATGATTGTTTTAGTTGTTTCCACCATGATGAACTTGGTATTTTCTTGTATGGATGGCTAAACCCCAAGGCCAACGGATGCCGGTGAACCTTGAGGTGAACTTGCTTGTATGAATGCTTAGTTTGCTTTGAATGCATGTGGTTCGATTTTGTGATTCAAGCTTTGTGATCTTTGATGTGTTGAATTGCATGAGAACTTTGTGGTTAAGAAAATCAAAAGATTGGAAAGGAGAAAATCAAGAGTACAATGCTTTATATAGTTTTGGTGCCTAGAGTGCAACTATGCTCAAAATGCACGGCATGCTCCTTGGCTATGTAGACCTCTCGATGCTAAATTTGGCATAGAATCTAGTCCCAAGTGCCGCTAGAAATCAACAAGGGACAAACACACGCAAAACATAGTCGTGCACTAGCCTGCTACCCAGATTTTAAAATCTAAAAGCTAGGTTTTGTTTAGGGGCTTTTTTGGGGAGGCCTTCATTGATGGCTAGGGTTCAAAATCAAAGATTGAAGACAAATAATCCAAGATTGAAGACAACTAATCCAAGATGAGTTGACATTGTTCCTTCTTTCAGGCTCAAGAACAATAGCACTATCTTCTCCAATCAGGGAGTTTTCATCACCACCTAGTTGAAGAAAAGTTAGAGTGAGTTTTCATAATGTTTCAATCTTTTATCTTGTATTGGAAACTCTATTACCAAATAAAACTCTCAACAAACATGGGAAATTATGTGCAAATAAAACCCAAAGATCATATTAATAATTCTTACAAGCGTTTTTGGTAATAACTGTTTGATAAATATATCTTTAGTATCTTACTGATTACCTTTCTTTATAGGTTGATTTTTTTTAATAAAAATAAATAAATCACCACTTTGTTAAAAAAAATAAAAAAAAAAGCTTAATATAGATACATAAGGGCAAAAGAGATAACAATGATCTAATAGATTACCATGGAACCAAGAGGTGGCAGCCTTATAACATATGTTAAAGGCCTAGGTAGAGAGAGAATGAGGAGTGAGGGAAAACTAGGGTAAAAAGATTAACTTAATCCTATATATATTATGGTATAATTACGCTTAGGTGTTTAATTTAGTTATATTAATTGTGGGGGTTTAGTGTGCCACATCTCGGTTCCATGGTAGTTGGTATGGAAATGTATCTATGGGATCAGCACTCTAAAGAAAAAAGGAATTAATGATAAAATGGAGAAGTAATTACAAATGATGATTTGACTTCTTTAAAGACATAGACTTCCTTATAAGAACACCAAAGAAAGACAAAAACACAAGTAGGAGACATAGTTTTTCTATGTCTCTTAGGGGAGGAAAAGGATGGTGAGAGTTCAAACCTTGCGTAAAGGAATTAACTCCAGGAGAGGTTGGACTCCCCACACGGATCCTATTAAGCCAAGGTGAGGACATGTGAGGCATTAACTCAGCGCACACCCTTTTGAGATGTCCCAGCACTTGTTGCCCTTTAAAAAAAATGATTTTCCAGCAAAAATGATGTCTGCCATTTTGAATCTTTTTTTCTCATGCCCCGCCTGGTTTCCTTTGTGAAACCTTGTTTAATTTTTTTTCGGTTCTCCTTGTGTTTATTTATAACCTTGCGAAGGAATTTTTCTCCTACTTTAGGATTGAATGGAGAACCTCAAGCTCGAGAAAATCTTACTGCTTTGAATGCCATATAAAATAATTCATACCCAATTCTCTAGATTAGATCACAATGATGAGAAGCCTCATTTTGATGTTAATAACAATTTTTAAGAGAATATCTTCATATTACAATCTTCTATTTTTGTTTGTCTGAAATTGAACAGTAAAGCTCGGAAAGTGCCATTGATATAACATCAGCTACTTAAGCTTGTCATTGAAATTCAAATAAAAGATAGTCTTATCTTAGATGATGTTAATCTTGATAGTAAGTTAATTATGAAATGGATCTGGAAGTAATTTACTTACTTTTAATCTTCTCTTTAATTTATTTTCCTGTTCAATCTCTTGCTGTTTTTGTTGTTCCAACGAAGTCTTATCTTTTCTTTGTTTTTTAAGTAGTTGACATTGCCATCTTGTAATTTGGAGTTCTGGACTACTACATGATGCACTGCTACTTTCTTTTGCAGTATAATAAATCTGGGATGAAATCAAACTCTCAGGTGATGATGATTATGATGATGTCGTACACGATGATGATGATGATGATGATGATGAATGCTCTGCCTCCCTATGAAGTTTGCTGTTATGGCTCAATTGCATTTCACAAACATTATTTGTGACAAGTCACTCAGTTTATTTAGAACGAACAACTCCCATTGTAAACTGATATCTTCATTATTCGTTAATCAAATTTATCTCCATGGAGCCCATCATACATATATTACTCAAGCACTGCAACAAAACGCACATTGATATCTGTGGAGAAACTGTAGCTTAGATTTATCTTTAAGCTATTACTACATTAGATATATAATTCAACATTCCATAACTATACCCCAAGAAATGCAAAGCTATGATAATACAACAATGATGGAATTTCAAGATGCGAACTTTAATAGCACTAGAACACTTGGGGTTTTTTTCTTTTTTCTTTTTTCTGAAGAAAGGAGCCAAGAGGCTAAATTTATTAAACACAAAGGAAAGAAACAGCAAGAGTTTTTAAGGAAAGAAAAATGCAGGAAACAACTAAAACACCTAAAAACAAATAACCCAAAATTAGAAGACAAAACCAGACTAAGAAAAACAACGCATGAGCCACTGAGGAAGATCTAGCCCAGAATTGAAAAGATTCAACTCTTGAAGATTGCGCCCAAAAGTAGCAAGCTTAAGGGTGGCATGCAGCCAAGCATGAGGAATAGTGTGAATGCGAGGAGTATTAGCATCTAGGAAAAGACGGTTAAGGCTATTGATCCACAGAAGAAGATGCCAAGAACAGACAGAAACGCTAGAATGGAACAGAGAAGGAATGCTCGGGTTGCTAACAAAGATATTATGAATTCGCAGGGGCAGGTTGTTGACAGTTTGCAAAGTAGCTACAAGAGTTTGGAGGTCCGCCTCAATTTGGGCTTCATCAGTAATAGGGATGCTGATGAGTGCATTTTATATCATGTTTCTTGCCTTCTATCATATTCTTTTCTCTATCGTTAAGCATATTTACTGAGTGGAATTGGTGCTATTTAAGGTATTTTACTCCTTGTGTATGAATCTGGGGCCCGAGTCAATTTGATATGAAACCGAGGGCGTTTCCCGCATGTGCAGTGGCCAAAGGTTCAGAATTGGCTGACACGGGCATGACACGCCCGTGCCCCTAGTGCTGCAAGTCCCAGCCTGGAGTGTAGAAGAGCTAAAATCCTGACACGGGAGTGTCCCAGGACGGATACGGTCACCACACACTCGAATCCCAAGTGCTGCAAACCTCAGGAGACGTTCTCTCAAAGAACGACACACGCACGTTGCCCAGTACACGGTCGTGTGCTAGGTAACACGGGGGACGCATGCCTGGTCCCAACTACTGCAAACCTCAGGAGTGTCACCCCAGGATTTTCTAGAAAAGTACACAGTTTGAACACGCCCGTGTCCAGACCGTGTCGGGCACCAAATCATCCTTTTTAACTCCAGAAATTAGGGTTCTATCTTATCTTTTGTTCGGGGATTAATCTCTCCACCGGGAGGACGTTGATGAGATCAAAGATCAAGCTTCACCAAACCGCCTAAGGAGATCAAAGACTAGTAGGAGGCATTGCAAGAGGTGGAGAGTTGGCGCAAGGACACTATAAGGGAGGACATCTTGAGTATTGAAGGGGGTTCTTTTTCTCTTTCTTTGTTCCATCTTTTGCCCCACCTTGTGTACCTGCCCTCAGGGGCTAACTGGCCATAGTGCCTTGGTTGTGGACAATCGTCAGACTATATTGCTTATAAACTCATCGTATTTGACTATGGAGTTCTAATTGATGCTTGTGTTTAATCTTGTATTGCATAACTGTAGTGTGTTTGGAGTGCATAGTTGTTAGGTTGTCCTAGCAAAACTGTAGTGTATCTATGAACACATAGATGCAATATTGCTATTGAGCACACACGAACGTTATTGGAATGTACCGAGATAGTCAACTAGGATGAGATAGTGTGCACAAGTCATTGGAGACTTCCGAAGGGATTTACTCTTGTGGTTGCTGAGTACTTAGTCCTAATCTCCTTCGTTATCATCACTATTACCTTTTATTCATTGTTGTTATGATCCCATACCTGTTCTATTTGTTTCACTATACATCAAAGGATCAACGAGTACTTTAAGTACAGTTCCTTGAGGTTCGACAACCCTACTCTAAATTGAGTACCACTTTATTACTTCTTGCGACCCGTACACTTGCGGAGAGCGCATCAGAAGCATCCTGCAATAGAGATATTATAGTTAGAGGAAGAAACAAAGAAACCCCCACTACAAACCTGGCTATGATCATTCCACGGAGAAGCAGAGAAGAGAAAGAGACAATCAGAACTGGTAAAATTACTAAGAATCATTCTACTGTACGTGGGATCCCTGTGAGCACAGTTATTTTCTTTAGAAAAATTAATGACCTTATGAGCAATAATGGAAAAATTGGGGCTGATATTGCAAAAGATTGCATCACACCGGGCTTTACAAAGGTACTAGGCCACCAAAGCTATAAGAACTTTGATCCTCATAGGGTAAAACGGTTGAGAAAGCTAGCTGCTTGTTACAAATCCCTCTGAAAGCTGAATACACTTACCAGTTAAAGCCAAAATCAAATTCCAAACACCCTAAGATTTATAACAATTATAAAACAAATGTTTAGGAGATTCAGGGTGGAGGTTACAAAAAATACACATGCTTCTCTGACCCAAATTTATGGAATGAAGGAAATCAGTGATGGATAACCTCCCATTAAAGGTTAGGCAAAGGAAGTACTTGACTTGGGGGATGACTTTGAGAGACTAGAGCTTCTTCCAATCCACCTAAGGATCAGGAGGTGCAAACATGGAGGGACCACTACAACTAGTGGTGGAACCAGGATCCTCTGGTAGGCGAGTTAATGGCAAAGTTTAAATAAAATTCATTCTATAACTCAAGTAACACTAATGCTAAGGAATTCAAGTGTATGGCTCTTTGGGTAGATATACTTTTAGTATAAAAAACTGATGAAAATTAACTAAAGTCAATAACAAAAAAAGTCACATTTTTTATCTCTTGATTTCTGATTATGTGACTTAAATTGCTCTAATAATAGATCTTGTTAAATATGCTCTGTTATCTCCCTGCTTGTTTGTATATTTGTAGAGTTGCCTTGCCAGCCAATTTTTCTTAGGCTTTCACTTAAGAACTTCATGTTCATAAGAAAATCTTACTGATTTGAATGGCATACAAAATATTTCACTGAAGAAGACCGCAGTGTAAGACTAGTTGCATTGTGATGCTGGTAACAATTTCTAAACAATGATATCTTCTTATGACAATATATTTGTTGATGCTTGTCTGAAATTTAACAGGGCATCATGGTTAAGCATTGGTTGCTTGCGCCTGTTTTTAAGGTCCAAATAAAGGGTTGTCTTTTCTCAGACAATAATGATTTTGATGAGAAAGTAATCATGTTCTAATCTGTAGAGTACATATTTCTATTTTTGTTTTGTCATTTCTTTATTTTCTTCCCGTTTTCTACATCTTGATGTTTGTTACTGTCAGTATGTTTGTTCATTGATCCAATAGTGTCTTATCATCTTCAAGAAGTGAAGGTTGTTATACTGCAATTTGGATTTATGGACCACAATATGATGCTTTGCTGCATTGTGTTGCAGTATAATCAAGCTTGCTGAAGATTGATTGCAATTTCAGACTGCATCAATGCCACAACTCTCTGCCTTGCTATGGACCTTCTTATTTGTACATATTTTCCACTTGCATTGATTTCAGCATTATTTGTGATAAGTTTTGCAGTTTACTTACAATGCTCAATACCTATTAGAAACTAATGTCTTCATTATTGTTTGTCGATTTTACTTCCATGAAGTCTACCATGCATATATAATGTAAATAATGCACCCAAATGTACATCTTGGTCTTGAAGAAAATGTAGCTTATATTATTCATCTATGGCCAATTATTAGATTAGGTTAGATACATTTCAACATTGCATGACAACATCTCACCAAACATAAAGCTATTATTATAATAAAAGAACAATGGAATTTTGAGATGCAAACTTTGATAGCACTGGAACCCTTTGGTCTATAGACTCAATACAAGCAAAGCTTGAATGCAAATATGGGAAAGCTGTCTGAAACACCAGTACTAGTCTTGAAAGTGATCTTCTTCAAAGAACGATCCTCAATGTACATCTCAACTACAGAGAGCCAAAGCATAAGTTCATTGGTCTTCACTCCAGTCATCTTCTTCATCTTCCCATTCTCAACAAATGTCTTCACCTCAGGAGCATATGACACTGCCTTTTTGATTTTTTTTTTGAATGTATGGTCCTTATTCTTCTTCTGAATTAACCAGACAAACACTATGTCACAGTTGTATCCAAACTCTTCTATGTCATCCACTGGAAACAAACCATTTGGAAGGTCAATCTCTTCGAGCAGTTGAATGGATTTCTTCTTGCAGAAAGCATCACCATTGTACATCTCAGCACCGCTGCGGTAGCTCTGGATCATCCGTGATGCCATTGTGTGAGTTTTTATAAGAAGTGATTCCTGAGAGCTGATAGAAGCAAGCAAATAAGAGAGGTTTTGGAGAATGGATGCCTTGGGTGCTGATGTAATGGAAATATTGAGTGTGCTATTTATAGATACATAAGGCTACTGATGAGAAGAGGCACACAAAAGATTTTGACCTGGTACTCCTCTGCAATAAGATGTTTTATGGAATCAATGGAAAGTCTCAATTGAGACATGCTTTAGAACAAGTGCATTGATTTATTTTGTATCAAATGGAATTGCAACTTCTTTGACCTCGTCAAAACGGGCAGAGTTGATTGACCAAGTCTTTCTGTTTTTAATCTATCAATGTTGTCTCACATACTAATTACTAGTTACTTCATTGTTTTCTCAGGAAATAAGTTATAGTATGATATCAGCTAACCTTTACTAACTCAATCTTTAGCTGCAGCTCCCAGGCTTTTTTCCAGTTTACACAATGCCAACCTCATGGAGAAGTGCCAAGATTGTGGACCCCACCAGCACACCATTTTTTTTTTCACATTCTTCATTAATATACCCGTGAGCAATTTTGCTACTTTCTCCTTTACCTTTCACCTTCTCCCACCTAATCTCAACAAAGCCCTCTCTCTCAACCTTGTTTAGGGTTTCAGTTCCTGTCTCCCTAGAAATTTCAACCACTTAATGTTCGCTGATGACTTACTTTTAATCACCAAGGCCTCTAGAGCTTCTGCCAGAAATTGTCTTCGATGTCTTAATATCTTCCAAGATCTCACTGGGCAACGTCCAAATTTACTTAAATCTACTCTCTATGTTCCCACCTGGTTAAATAAAAAACTTTCTAACTCTATCTCTAGGATCATGGGTATAAGCTTAGACAGCTTTCCTTTCACCTATTTAGGTATCCCAATTACTCCTAGGAGACTCTTGATTAACCAGCTGCAACACATTCCTCATAGAGTTAATAATGCCATTCACTCCTGGAATCATTCTTCTATTTCCACTGCTAGTAGAGTTGTCCTTCTAAACAGTACAATTTTTTCCATTCCAAATTACACTCTCTCTATTATGCATTTGCCCAACACCATCCTGGATCAAATTTCCAAATCTGATCAGAATTTTCTCTGGGGTAGGACCAGCAATCATATAGCCTTTCACGCGGTGGGTTGGTCAGTTACTACTCTTAGCAAAACTGAGGGGGGGCTTGGCCTTCGTAACCTTAGCCTTGCTCAACATTCGCTTATGGCCAAAAACCTCTTTTCTATTCTTAATCAAGACAACAAAATCTGGGTCGACATCTTTAAATTTAAATACAAAACTTGGCATATTTGGAACCCTGGCAAACCTGCTCATTCCTCCTGGTTCTATAAGTCAATTTGCAATATGGCTAATGTTATAAAACCTGTCCTTAGATTGACCTCTTGTAATGCCACTGATGTTGATTTGTGGCATGACCCTTGTATCTTGGACCTTCCAATCTCCCACAAGCCTACCTTCCTGAATATGTACTTAACTTTCAAAGATCTCCATTTCTCTAATTTTATTTCTCCTGATGGCCCTTGTTGTGAGAACTTAGAACATTTGTTGGGTCATTCTTTGGATTGGGACTGGGTTGCTAAAACCAAGAGTGCTCCTGATTATAAAAATTTCTGGGTTTGGAGTCCTAAATCTTGTTATGCTTCCATTGCCTCATCAGTTTACAATCATTTAAACATCTTAAATCCTGATTTGGTGGTTTGGAATAGCTGGCATGATATTTGGCGACTTCCTGTTCTGCCTGTTGTCAAGATCTTTATTTGGAAACTTGCTCACGGTCGGTTACCCATTGGAGATTATTTTTATCAACTTAATATTGGACCTGTCTCCTCCTGTCTTTTTTGTGGGCTTGTTGGAGAAACCTCTGACCATCTCCTTTGGAAATGTATTAAAGTTAAATGTTGCTGGCATCTACTCTTCTCAAAGCTCGGTTTAGGAGTCAATAGCATTCATTATCTTAGCACGTGGAATGGCTCGTTGATCACTCCCTGCCCCCTATAGCTAAGGCTATAAACAAAGCTTTGATTGCCACAACTGCCTGGCTAATCTGGAAGCACCGATGTGATGTTGTTTTTCGCAACCAACAAGTTAATGTTAAGAATGTCACTAGCAGAGCCTGGTCTCAATGCTTGGAACTCTTCAAAGCATCGAACAAAACATATAGGGAGTCTCCTCTTCCCTTTTGTTCCATGCCTATGATTACTATCTTCACAGATGCCTCATGGAATTCAACCTCTACTCCAGCTGGCCTGGGGTTTATAATTCTTAGTAATATGAATTCTGTTTTGATCGCAGGGGTAGCTGGGAAAATTCTTGACACGCCCATCATGGCTGAAATGGTTGCGATCAACCTTGCCCTTAATATCTGCGTTGATTGGTGCTGGAATCCAGATAGAATCTATTGTGACTGTCCTAGCATTGGACAACTCCTAAAGAGATACTGTCCGTGTGTGGCTTGGCATTCTAATACTGAATATTCAGAGCTTAAACACAATCTTGGCAATTTGTCTCTCATTAGCATCGACTCAATTCCCCGTGAAGACAACCTCATTGCTGATGCTCTTGCAAATTTTGGAAGATCAAACCCAAGACTCTTTCTTTTCCTACTTGGAAGAGATCAACCCAATTGGCTTGAAGACCTCTTAGCTTTGAAAAACCTGTCTTTGTAATTTGTCTCTTTTTTATTTTCTATTTTTATTTTCTTAGCTCTCAGCTTCTTTAAAAAAAAACCTTCTTCCACCTAAAGCCATGCTTCCGGTCTCCACCATGCCACACCACACCGGCTCATCAGAACTTTGGGGCCTCAAAAAGGACTCTGGCATCGAGTCTTGTTGTTCCGGCTGAATTTGCTACATCCAGCCATGTAAGTCTTTTGTTTGGTGGATTCTTCTTGTTCCTGCAGTTTAGGTTGCCAAGCTTGTGGGTATTATGATGTTGATGGTAGCTTGTTATTAGCCTAGTTTTTTAGTTCCTCTTTGCTTTACTAGTTACATATGTTGGTTTGTACTGATAGCATGTTCTTTATTTGTCAAGTTGTCAAATTGCTTAGTTTTTCATTATGCCCACAAATTGTTTGTTGATATGCCAATGCCCTTGAAACTTGTTTTTTTTCCCCATCTATTGCTTGGCTAAATAATTTTGTGGTTGGATGTGTGGTTCAAAGCTTAGCATGTGTGCTTATACCTGGTGATTGTTGCTTTTCGTTGTGGTGGCTCTAAAGCCTTGGAGTAGTAGGTGTATTACAAGCTTCCGTTGTTTGAATCCTATCTTATAAATTGGCTTCTTGCAAAACGAATGATTTCTTATTGGTTATATTTTGTTATTGCTTCCTATGATTATGTTCTAAGTATTCTTTTGCTTAATTGTGCATTTGTTTGAAATTACCCTTATTGTAACTTGGTAGGTTAAACTTTCCATGGCTATCTTCAGTTAAAAATTAGGATGTCTTGAGTAAATTGTTCTTAAATTCCCTTGTTTAAATTTATCCCTCATTTATTGGTGATCGTGATTAGTAGTTTGAGTTAACTCTCTTGCTTTACCTTCAAAAACTAGAGTTGTAAATTGTTGGAAGCCTCACATTTCAACACATGATGCTTTTTACCGATTATCACCATTTGGATTGTTTTCATTGTTAGTTTGGTAGATACTTTTTGTTGACATCTAAGTTGGTTGTGTTAGTGTGGAGTTAGTGTGGAGTTTCAACCCATCAAAAGTGGTATGTACCTGGTATTAATTCCTTTACTAGTATTATATCAGTATACTTTAATTTTAAGAGGGTTAAGTGCTAGTTACCCTTTTCTATGGTTCGAAGGTCAAAAGATGATGTCTAGATTGTTGCCGGTTGGAGTGCTATAAACACAGAATTATCATAGTTTATTGTTGGTAATTTAAGAAAATTTTTGAGCAATTAGAGTTGCTTTTATGTTTTTAGGACTATTCAAGAAGGATTGATTTTGTCTGTGAGTGTGAGTTAGAGTTTGGAGACTTCTACGTAAGTAATCCACATTTAAATTATTGATTATTTTATCGTAAAAATTAAGTTATTTATCCATCCTTTTTATTTTGAAACAATTGTCTTAGTTTCCATATAAATGTCGGATCATGCAATTCATTGACTTTATGCTAAGTTATACTATCTTTGCTCAAATGAGAATTTTGGAAGATTTTGATATTATAAATCTTATAATATTAATCTATTTTAGTTTGATAATGTAGAAATATTTTCGTTGGTAAGTATTGACATCTAGTTCTTTGGAAAATATGTATATTCTGAAATGTGGGCCAAATTGATTTTGTTATAATTATGTTTTGTCTCCAACCCAGTCAATGGGTTCAACAGTGACTATGCTGACATAAATCCTTTGAATTGAGAAAATGCTTTCGTGGTGAGCCGTGAGTGAAACAATAACGACTTCCGACTCGAGCCACCGAGGTAAAATAAATAAATTTTGATATTTCTGACTATGGTTATGGAGGTAAAATAAATTGACTCAAATATTTTTACTTAGGTATCACTAAAGTAAAACAATTGCCATAGTAAGTCTGGATATATTACAATAGCGTACTTCCCCTAATTTAGATAACAACTTCAATTTAGGAAGTGCATTAACATGCGTACTAATCAAATGAATGCCACTGTTATTGCCACTCTTAGTGGCCTAAAAAAGGTTCTTAACTAATTTGGAAATGTAATCTAAAATTAAATCTAGAATGAGATATACAATGGAATGGATAATTAAAAAGCTGTTAATAAGGATATCAGTATAAGCAATTGATATATTGGATGTCTCCAAGTGCCAATAGTTTAAGATGTTTTGGAGACCAATGGCATAAATTTGGCCGTTAGAATTCTTGTTGGGGCAATGAGGATTCCAAGGTAAGTAAATGGAAAGCTTACGATTTTAAAATTTAAAATGGTGCTAATCGTTTTAAACACTCTTCTATTGAACTAAGTAGGAAGATTTAGCATTATTGGGGTTTCTTCCACTAAGGTGAGAGCAGATTGTCAAACAATGTTTGCAATTGCAGGAAATTAACCTAGAGGCTTTAATAATAAGAATTAAATCTATCAATATTCATCGAGTGCTTAAAATTAGAACAAAGTCTAGAATCAAGTTATTGATAAGCGTGGCAAAGGTTCTGAGATCTATAATACACTCTGCACTAATATCAAACTATTAGAAGAGCCAGGCCTTCAAAATGATTTGTTCCCTTTAGAAGACACTGAAGATTTAGATTAAACCACGACAAGGCTTCATTTGGTTCTCCAAAACATGAAGAAAATACAACAATTTTTAAAAAAATTAAGAGAGTAGTGTCATATATATACACAAAAAGTCATTGCTATTGTTAAGAAAAATAAGATGAATAAGACAACTAGAACTGAAAACCAAAGAGCTTATGTTATGAATTTCATCATTGAGATGCATGGACATTGACACTTCTACTAGGAAGATCACCTTCAAGGTTTGCACTTGTCTCTTTTGTAGAAGATGCCAACCTGAAAAGAGTAAACAAGAGAAGAACGGGAGAGATGCACAACTCTAAATCTCTCTTCTTTTTTTTTATTTTGAAAACTAGGATACAAACTGTATATATAGACTAACAAAACCATCTAGATAAGCTATGAGAATGTTTATCTTATCAAGATAAATTCAAAACAAATACCTTTCTTATCTAATCGAATCAACATAATTAAATGTTAATCTTCTACAAGATAAACTAACACAAACTTAAGTACGATGACGTTAGATCCAAACAACCCAAGTCTTGATTATTTCCAACAAACTCTCCCCTTAATCTAGACTTGGTTGTGTTAAGTTTTTGACTCCAATTAACAGTCGCATCTCTGAGAACTTCACATTTGCAAGTGACTTAGTGAGAATATCTGCACGTTGTTCTTCTCCACTTACATGCTCAACAATAATCTCCCCTCTTTCAATACATTCACGAATAAAATGAAACCGGGTATTGATGTGCTTACTTCTCCCATGAAACACTGGATTCTTCATTAATGCTATCGCTGATTTGTTATCAACATATAGCTTGACTACTTCTGAAGGACTCCTTGTCACTTCACTCATCAATCCCCTCAACCATAACGCCTGACAAGCAGCTGCTGTTGCTGCCATGAATTCAGCTTCACATGACGACAATGCTACGCTCTTTTGCTTCTGTGAACTCCATGAAATCACACTGTTATTGACATAAAACACCATCCCACTAGTGCTTCTTCTGTCATCAATGCCACTGGCCAAACTACTATCACAAAACCCAATAATTTTGCCATCACCTCCACTTGTGTATTCCAAACCAAATTCAATTGTACCTTTAATATACCTTAAGATTTGTTTGACAGCCTTTTGGTGTAGCATTGTAGGCTTCTCTATATATCTACTGACCATCCCGACTGAATATGCAAGGTTAGGTCGAGTGTGTAGCATGTACATTAGGTTTCCAATGATACGCCGATATTTAGTTGGATCAACTAACTCTCCCTCAGAATCTTTTCCAAGTTGTAGTTTTGGTTCCATGGGACACTTACATGGGTTACAATCTTCCATTCCAAATTGTTGTAAGATCCTTCTCGCGTATCCCGATTGTTTGAGGGAAATTCTCTATTCCCTTTGTTCCACTTCAATGCCCAGATAATAGGAAAGAAGTCCGAGATCAGACATCTCAAATTCATTCATCATCTGATGCTTGAGTTCTTCAATGTCGATAGCTTCTGTTCCAGTTATAATAAGATCATCAACATAAACTCCAATAATCAAAATATTAGATTGTTTAGTTCTCACATAAACAGCATGCTCTTGAGGGCATTTAATAAAACCAAAACTCTTCAATTTTCTATCCAACTGAAGATTCCAAGCTCGGGGTGCTTGGCGTAATCCGTATAGTGCCTTGGATAGCCTGTACACCTTGTGCTCTTGTTGCTTTACTACATATCCTTCTGGCTGAGTAACATAGACTTCTTCCAATAGCTCTCCATTCAAGAATGCCGTCTTGACATCCATGTGATGCACTTGCCACTTGCATTGAGCTGCTAGTGCAAGTAATAACCTTATTGTTTCGATTCTTGCCACTGGAGAAAAAACTTCCTCGTAGTCAATTCCTTGTCGTTGTACATATCCCTTTGCAGCAAGTCTAGCTTTGTGTTTAACTACCTTCCCTTCTGAATCCTTTTTCAATTTGTAAACCCATTTCAAACCAATAGGTTTATGTCCTGCTGGCAAGTCAGTTAGTGACCATGTCTTATTCTTTTCAATTGATGCAATCTCTTGGTCCATTGCTTCAACCCATTGCCTTTCTTTGACTGCTTCAAAGAAGGTTACAGGTTCATGCATTTCAGCCTGTAATAGTTCCTCTGACAATGGATGTAATTCTTCTGTTTCTTCATAAATTTCTGCAAGAGACCGAAGCTTACTTGGTTTATCATCATATGTGGATGAATCTGGAGAACTCAGACTTCCCATAATGGCTGGCAATATTGGTGCTACATCTGTTGGTTTTGGTGTGGCCAAGGGTGAGCCACAAGTGTTTGGAGCTACATCCGATGTCGGATCCACATCTCTTGGCATCCCAGGTGAGTTCGACATTCCTGCCTCCATGTTTTCCGAGAATCTAGAACTACATTTATGTGAGCGATGAGCATATGCTCAATTTTGCATATAGATCAAAGATGTGAAAAATGCTATGGAAGAGAAAATACAGCTATTCCGTTCCATCTATATGGACCAACACATTGCTCGACAAAGGAAGTTTCCCCAACGATGTAAACTTGAGATCCTAAGAGTAGTGGTGTCAAGTGGGATGGCTTGGCATGGCACGGCCCGAGCGCATCACAAGGCAAGTGCTGTGCATGCCCGGGTCACCCTGAACTCATGCCAGATCAGCACGGCCCATCTACCACTAAGGTAGGCCTAGCACATGGCTCGAACCAGGCCATATTTTATTTATATTTTTTTATTTTAAATCCAAAAATATATAAAAAAAACTCCAATAATTGCTAAAAAATTTATTAGAAAAAATGAGAATTTTAGAGACATAAAAGTGAAGGATTCATAGGAAAAAAATAAGTTGAAAGCATACCAACAAAATAAAAACAAAATAAAATAACCCCATGGGCATGCGGGGCCTTGTGGGCCTGACATAGCCGCGTGTTGGCACGTTCCACGGGCTGCAAAACCCTGGTCTAACACTGCCTAGGGGCCTATACAGCGGACGCAGTACTGTGGCACCTCTAGCTAAGAGTATCCTAGGAAAATCAAATGTCAAAGGCTTGCCTTCCAATCTTATCACCAAATTAACATGGTTTCACAATAATCAAAAGAACTAATTGATGATTTCTATCTCAAGAATAATTTAATAAAATATGATAAAAATTTATATTTGAGTGTAAATAAACGTTTTGTGAGGACACGAAAATTCAAATATAAAATGAAGCAGAAGCTATTCACTATTATTTTTATATCTACTTATTAAGTTATGGATTATATAAATTATATATATAAGAGAAAAAGCGAGAGAAGGAAGTCGTATGGCAGTTGTGGCCGAAAAATCTTTTCAAACTAATGCACTACTTTTGCCCATCAATAGTCAGCTTCTTTATTTTGCTTTTTCTCAGAAAAATTCATGTTAACGTTGATTGGTTCTCTCTCTCTCATCTTTTGTTTTAGTAACACCAACACTAATCCATTTGTTCCTCAAGTTGAAGAGTAGTATGATAAGTTCCACCATGATGGCAATGGCACAGTTAGTCAGGCAGCTTGTCTTCCTTTTAGTTATCTTCCATTATTCCATCGCAGCCGACACTTTGAACCCTAATCAGCCTCTCCGCGATGGCCAAACCATAGTCTCAGCCAAAGAAACCTTTGCCTTAGGCTTCTTCAGTCCTGGCCGATCAAAGAACCGATACGTCGGGATATGGTACAACAAGCTACAACCGGGAGGGCAGAAAATAATAGTATGGGTTGCCAACCGCCGAAGTCCATTATCAGGCACCAATGGAAGCTTGGAACTGAATGGCAACGGAAGCCTTACCATCAACTCCATGATGTTCCTGCCCATGCCGATGGTGACCCTTACCAATCCAGTGACACAGGTTTTAGATGATGGCAATTTTGTTATCAAAGAAGCAAACGGCAGTGAGTTCGCTTGGCAAAGCTTTGACTACCCAACCGACACACTTCTCTCCGGCATGAAGCTTGGATGGGATTTGAGAACTGGTCTTAACCGCAATCTCACTGCCTGGCGGAGCTATGACGATCCATCTCCAGGGAGATGTGTCTTATCCATTGACCTCGAAGGGATTCCTCAGGCCAATTTTTGGTCTGGTTCAACTAAAAAGTGGCGATCTGGGCCATGGATTGGTATCCAGTTTAGCAACATAGGAGAACAGCCGCGCACCTACGGCCTCCGTTTTGGTTTTGTTCACAACAAGGACGAGGTTTACTACATGTATAACACAACGGGCACAGAGTTTGTGAGTCGGGCGCTAGTAGACCAGTCTGGCAAGGTAAAGGATTTTGTATGGTTTGAAAAGACTGGCATGTGGAATCTCTTCTTGTACTACACCATGAACGAATGCCAAGAGTACTCAAGATGCGGGTCCTACGGCTTGTGTAACATCGATGTCTGGCCCATATGCAGTTGCTTGCAAGGGTTCAAGCCAAAGTCACCGCAGGAGTGGCCTCTCATGGATGCCATGCCCGGTTGCGAGCGCCTCACGGAGCTGGACTGCAAAAACAAGTCTGATGGGTTCATGGTTGTCACCCTTGCCGCGCTGCCAGAAACGATAAACGCCAGCTTATACCCAAACATCAGCCAGAATGAATGCAGAGGTAGATGTGTCACGCCCCGGCCCCACAGCCGGGCCCGCTGACAGATCGGCCGCATCCAACGGGGCGGACCCCACTGGGTGCAAGGCCTCGGATTTGACCTGGTCAGAGTCAACCTAATAGGCAGAATAGGAATAATAACAAGAACTACAAGCAAATCAATAATAACATAGTCGATACAGATACGAGCTTAAGCAGCTCTACAAACAACAGTGCCACACATACATGTTCTGAATAAAATACAGACAAAATAGAATTCTCACTCACACAGGATAATATAACTGACTACAACAAACAGAATAAGAAGTGACTCCCCAGCTACCACCCCTGCTCCTAAGCCTGATCTTCTCCTGTGGAAAAAGAGTCCACAAAGTGCGTGAGCCACAAAGGCCCAGTAGGATCGCAGCTAACAGATAATGCAGAATAATACACTATAATACAGGTATTACAGAATAATTATATTCCAAACAGTTAATGCAGAAAATGCTCAGAAATAGCAGAATCCAGAATTTCAGAAAAATAACACGAAAGCAGACGGTACATCTCCCTGGCTAATAACAGAAATCAACAGCACTGAGCTGGATCTTCGACTGCGAAGTCGGAACAGAACAGAACAGAATATCGACGGCCGAAGCCGGACCTTCGACCGCAGTCGGGGGGTAGCGCTACTACAGAAATGTGCCAGAAATGGAGATGTACTGAAACCGCGAAAAACACAGCGAACATATAGAAAATACAGAATAAATAATACGAGATAAAAATGCATAATTAAATAAGTAAATATACAGTTACATAAATAAACCAATAAATAATTAAATAGCTGAAATAAAATTGTCATTGATTTACCTTACAATGGCAAAACAGAAATTAAACGGGTGCGAGAGCCTACCTGGTACCGGGTCACAAAACTAAGCTCGGCAAGTCCCACGGACTAAGACTCGCTACGGAAATCTAATCCAACAAAATAAATTAACTTAGATAACCAGTCCTGGATCGAGCCTAGACTTACAACTAAAGCCCCACACAAGGGATTAACACTCAATCACAATTATAACAACTAGCAAATTGACACACAAGCAAGAGGATAGCAGCTCAAAGGTTTAATTGCTACCAAAAATACAAAACCAGAAAAATGGTCACTAACCCGAATGATTAAGAAACCAACTCAAGCTTACAATCATTAATATGAATGATTAGACCAATCACCTTCAGATTCTCATTTAAAGCATGCTTAAATAAACAATAACTAATTCCCAAAAATTCAATGGAATGAAAGATGTCACCAGAAATTCAAAGTGCAGAAATATGCTAGTAATAATGACACTATTCACTAAATTAAAAGCATGAAGTATTCTGGCTTTAAACCCCAAAGTCAAACTCCACTAACTCATTAAGGAACTAATAATTTAACAACATGAAAAGATGGTGCCTGCTTAGTAATTAAGGCTACCAACGAATGAGCATAAACTTAATCATTGCCACTAACAAAGAAATTAGCAACTTAAATCATGTTTAACACCCTTGACATGAATGTCTAAACAAAAAGCCATGCTCTCTCTCTCCTATTAAAAAAAGGAACTTTGAAAGAAATCAAATAAAATCAGAACATCAAAAGGTTGCTTGCAGGTTCCACAAATTTAGCATCTCCATAACAACCACTATCAGGATCTCATTACAACGGATTACATGCATAAATATCAAGTCATAATCATGAAAACAACAACAATCACAAGGTTAACCAAATACACAGGGTTCTCACAGCAAACATAAGTTTAAGGCGTTTAACACTAAGCTTTGGTTAAGCTAAACAAGCATTAAAGCTAACCAAAGATAACCAGGTTGCAATATAAATGCACAACACACAAATGCTCATAATATCATCACCACAAGAGCACACACACAAGACTAACTTAGCAAACCAGTCAAAACAAACAATAAAAAAAAAAACACCAAGCTTAAGGATTAACAAACAAGATGAGAACCTTGAACTTTGGTGAAGAAAATAAACCCGGAAAATCTGTCTCCTTGACAGCCGCCTCCTCAGCACAAGAAATCCAAGAGCAAGATTGGTTGAAGAAGAAGAAGAACAAGAAGCTCTAGAAAGGAAAGTGGTCTTCAATGGCAAGCTTCAAGGAATCCCAAGTTCTCCAAAGATTCAGCCTAAATAGCCCTAAAACTCTCCCGACCAGATCCAAAAATTTCGGGCAAAAGGACAAGCGTGGGCTCCACCACTCAGCCCAACCACCCCGGTCAACTGGTCAAACACAGACAAAAAGCAAAAGTTACCAAACATTACAATCTCCCCCCCCCTTAAAGGAGTTTAGTCCACTAAACTCACGTCAAGAGTCGGGGAACAGCTCTGGGTAGCGCTCCTTTAGATCGGCTTCTCGCTCCCAAGTGGCTTCATCACCAGAATGGTTGCTCCACCTGATCTTGATAAATGGAATCACCCGATTCCCTCGCTGCTGCTCTTTGTAGCCAAGAATCTCCACTGGTTGCTCTTCATAGGACAGATTCTTCTGAAGCTCCACTGGTTCATGCTGAATAACATGAGACGGATCTGACAGATACTTCCTCAACATAGAGACATGGAAGACATTGTGAACCTGGGCCAGATCTGGTGGTAGTGCCAAGCGATAGGCAACAGCTCCTACTCGCTCCAAAATCTCGAAGGGTCCAATGTAGCGTGGGTTGAGCTTCCCACGTCTCCCAAATCTCACGACGCCCTTCATAGGGGATACCCGCAAGAAAACTGAATCGCCAACCTGAAACTCTAGGTCTGAGCGGCGCTTGTCAGCATAACTCTTCTGTCGGCTCTGAGCAGTCTTCAACCGACTCCTGATCAGTTTCACCTTCTCTTCTGCAATCTGTAACATCTCTGGACCCAGCAGCTTCCGCTCTCCAACATCATCCCAGCACACAGGAGATCGACACTTCCGCCCATAAAGAGCCTCGTACGGTGCCATCTGGATGCTCGCCTGGAAACTGTTGTTGTAGGCAAACTCCGCCAAAGGCAAATAGTGGTCCCAAGAATCAGAAGAATCAAGTGCACATGCTCGCAACATGTCCTCCAGAATCTGAATTGTCCTCTCAGACTGACCATCTGTCTGCGGATGAAAAGCTGTACTGAAAGTCAACTTGGTGCCCAACGCTGACTGCAGACTTCTCCAGAATCTTGAGATGAATCTCGAATCGCGATCAGAGGTGATTGACACAGGAATGCCATGAAGTCGAACGATCTCACTAAGATACAGCTCTGCTAGCTTCTCCAGACCCAAGCCAGGCTTCAAAGGTAGAAAGTGAGCTGACTTGGTTAGGCGGTCGACAATCACCCACACTGACTCATGCTTCCGCCGGGTACGGGGAAAACCGGTCACAAAGTCCATCGTGATGTGCTCCCACTTCCACTCGGGTATCGGTAGCGGCTGAAGATAGCCTGCCGGTCTCTGATGCTCTGCTTTCACCTGCTGACAGGTAAGACAGTGGGCGACGAAAGTAGCTATCTCTCGTTTCATGTTGTTCCACCAGAAGTGTTCCTTGAGTCCTCTATACATCTTTGTACCTCCCGGGTGAATGGTGTAACTCGAATAATGGGCCTCCTCCAGAATGTCCCTCTTCAAGTCAGGATCGTCGGGGACGCATACCCGGTCTCCAAATCTGATAGTACCATCCTCATGCACCCGGAACTGAGACGGCTGCCCTTGCTGAAGTTTAGCACAAATCTCCTGCAATTTGGGGTCCTGCATCTGAGTCGTTTTGATCCTCTGCAGCAAATTCGGTCTGATGTGCATGTTGGCCAGACTAACCTCGGAACTTGACGGAACGACCTCCAACTCGAACCTCCTCATTTCTTCTAGAAGTGGTCTCTGCTCAGTCAAATCTGCGGCGGTTCCATAATTGTACCTCCTGCTCAACGCATCAGCTACCACGTTGGCTTTGCCTGGATGATAGTGAACACTGAGATCGTAGTCCTTGATCAGCTCTAACCACCGTCTCTGCCTCATGTTAAGCTCTTTCTGGGTGAAGATGTACTTTAGACTCTTGTGATCTGTGTACACTTCACAGGGCTCTCCATACAGAAAATGCCTCCAAATCTTCAGCGCAAAAACAACTGCTGCTAGCTCCAGATCATGAGTAGGGTAATTCTCCTCATGAGGTTTCAACTGCCTCGAGGCATAGGCAATCACTCGACCACCCTGCATCAGAACACACCCCAAGCCTGTCTTGCAAGCATCACTGTAGATCACGTAACCACAACCACTTTCAGGCAGAGCAAGAATAGGCGCAGATACGAGTCTACGCTTCAACTCCAGAAAGCTCTGCTCACAAGTGTCAGTCCAAGTAAAACGGGCACCTTTCCGGGTCAGTCTCGTCAACGGCGCTGCCAACCGAGAGAAGTCCTGAACAAACCTCCGATAATAGCCAGCTAAACCAAGAAAACTCCGGATCTCTCTGACCGTGCTCGGTCTCTTCCAGTCCACGACTGCTTCTACCTTCTTAGGATCCACAGAAACACCATCCTTGCTGATGACATGCCCCAAGAAAGCAACACTATCAAGCCAGAAGTCACACTTGGAAAACTTGGCAAACAACTCATGCTGTCTAAGCGTCTCCAGTACAATCCTCAAATGCTTCGCGTGCATCTGCTTACTTGGCGAGTAGACCAGTATATCGTCAATGAAGACAACCACAAATCGATCCAAGTAGCGTCGAAACACCCGGTTCATCAAATCCATGAATACCGCTGGGGCGTTCGTCAGACCAAAAGGCATCACCAAAAACTCATAGTGGCCATACCGCGTACGGAAAGCACTCTTCGGAATGTCCTCGCCCTTGATTCGGACCTGATGATAACCAGATCGGAGATCAATCTTGGAGAACACCTGAGCTCCATGCAACTGGTCCATGAGATCATCAATCCTCGGTAAAGGGTATTTATTCTTGACCGTCACCTTGTTCAACTCACGGTAGTCGATACACAATCGCATAGATCCATCCTTCTTCTTGACAAACAGCACTGGGGCTCCCCAAGGTGACATGCTCGGTCGAATAAACCCTTTCTCCAACAGTTCCTCCAACTGCTTCTTCAGTTCCTTCAATTCAGCAGGTGCCATCCGGTACGGTGCCTTGGATAAAGGAGTTGTACCTGGAGCTAGATCGATGGCGAACTCCACCTCCCTCACAGGGGGTAAACCAGGAAGATCCTCCGGGAAAACATCAGAGAACTCGCTGACAACTGGTACATCTGCTACTGCGTAACCAGTGTGAGAGGCGTCCGAGACAGAAGCCAAAAACCCAACGCAACCATTGCTGATCAGCTTCTGAGCTTGCAGAGAAGAGATCTCGCGAGCCAGGGCGTACCCCTTACTGCCACTGAAGATGAACTCCTCCTGATCAGGAAAACAGAAGTGCACCTTTTTCCTCCGACAGTCCACTACAGCAAAAACTGAAGAAAGCCAATCCATGCCGAAAATGACGTCATAGTCTCGCAGCTCCATCAAGTGCAGATCGGCGAAAAGCTCGCGCCCGTCAATAATCACAGAACAAGCTGGTGCTAACCGATTAACGGTTCTCACCGCTCCAACAGGAGTAGCAACACACAACACATGCGGTAGATCAACAATACACAAACAATGCTTGCGGGCAAAACTCGACGACACAAAAGAATGCGTAGCACCAGGATCAAACAAAGCACATGCATAACTAGAATGCACAGAAATGATACCTGCTACCACATCGTGAGATGCCTGGGCGTCCTCCTGAGTCAATGCAAACACTCTGCCCTGAGTGACTGGTCTACCACGGCCTCCTGGGCGAGAAGAGGAAGAAGGCTGGTCTGTCAATGGCGCCTTCCCCTTCCTACCCCTCGAGCCACTCTGCTGTGAACGGCCTGAAGAACTCATGTGCCGCGACCCATCCGACGGTCTAGGCTGCTCGGCCGCTACACTCTGTGTAGCATCGCCTCCCTGGGTCCGAGGCGGACTGTGCGGGCACCGGGCGACGAGGTGGTCCATGCTGCCGCAACGATAGCAAGCCCCTGAAGCACGCCTGCACTCTGTCAGAGTATGAGGCCCCCCGCAAGAAGGACACTGAACCTCCTGTGCTACGCTGCTAGACGATCCCCTGCCTCTAGAACCAGAAGACGAACTCGGCGGTCTGTTATATGGCTGTGACCTGCGCTCTCCTCTGGAGTGTCCTGAGCTACTCCCGGAAGACTGACTCTTCCGAGGGTTCTGTCGGTGGCGCTGGTGCTCACGCCTCCCCTGATCCTGTGTCTCCTGCCAAATGATCTCCACGTTCTTGGCGATATCGACTATCTTGGCGTAAGGCTCACCCATAAAAGGCACTATAGCTCGACGTATGTGGTTCTTCAAGCCATCGACAAAGCGACGAGTCCTGCTGCTCTCATCTGAAACCAGAGGCGAAGCAAACTGGGATAGTCTGTCGAACTCAGCCTCGTACTCTGCCACACTCATGGATCCCTGCTTCAAGTTCAGGAACTGCCTCTCCATCTGGGATTGACAGCTTGAAGGAAAATACTTTGCGTGAAAAGCTTCCTTGAACTGCTTCCAAGTCCTGAAGGAACTCTCACCCTTAAGGCGCACCTCATTATCAAACCACTGAGCTGCACTGTCTCGAAGCATGAAAGTGGCTAATCTGACCTTGTCTTCATCTGGGCTCTGCATGGCCCGGAAAGTCCTCTCAACCTGATTGAGCCAGTAACCAGCCACTGTCGGGTCAGTAGTCCCTGCAAACGGCGGCGGCGCATGCCGCTCGAACTCTGCCAACAAGTCTCGGCCACCTGTAGAACTATGCTGGCGACGCTGAGCGCGCATCATCAACATCATCTCGCGCATGATGTCGGTCAAAGATGTGGGATCGGGCAGTTCTTGTTGCACCTCCTCATCCGACTGGTAAGGAGCCTCCTGATCTTGCTGCATAGGTTCTGGGGGTGGACTAGCAGGCCTCCTGCGAGGTCGTCCTCTACCCCTAGGCATGATTCTGCGAATTACAAAACAGATAGAATTTAGAACAGATTACACTACCCAGACCCACTCTCAGAAAGAACATTGAAAGTTGACAGAATTTAAGACATTACGATGACATCTAACAACGGCTCTGATACCACTTTAATCTGTCACGCCCCGGCCCCACAGCCGGGCCCGCTGACAGATCGGCCGCATCCAACGGGGCGGACCCCACTGGGTGCAAGGCCTCGGATTTGACCTGGTCAGAGTCAACCTAATAGGCAGAATAGGAATAATAACAAGAACTACAAGCAAATCAATAATAACATAGTCGATACAGATACGAGCTTAAGCAGCTCTACAAACAACAGTGCCACACATACATGTTCTGAATAAAATACAGACAAAATAGAATTCTCACTCACACAGGATAATATAACTGACTACAACAAACAGAATAAGAAGTGACTCCCCAGCTACCACCCCTGCTCCTAAGCCTGATCTTCTCCTGTGGAAAAAGAGTCCACAAAGTGCGTGAGCCACAAAGGCCCAGTAGGATCGCAGCTAACAGATAATGCAGAATAATACACTATAATACAGGTATTACAGAATAATTATATTCCAAACAGTTAATGCAGAAAATGCTCAGAAATAGCAGAATCCAGAATTTCAGAAAAATAACACGAAAGCAGACGGTACATCTCCCTGGCTAATAACAGAAATCAACAGCACTGAGCTGGATCTTCGACTGCGAAGTCGGAACAGAACAGAACAGAATATCGACGGCCGAAGCCGGACCTTCGACCGCAGTCGGGGGGTAGCGCTACTACAGAAATGTGCCAGAAATGGAGATGTACTGAAACCGCGAAAAACACAGCGAACATATAGAAAATACAGAATAAATAATACGAGATAAAAATGCATAATTAAATAAGTAAATATACAGTTACATAAATAAACCAATAAATAATTAAATAGCTGAAATAAAATTGTCATTGATTTACCTTACAATGGCAAAACAGAAATTAAACGGGTGCGAGAGCCTACCTGGTACCGGGTCACAAAACTAAGCTCGGCAAGTCCCACGGACTAAGACTCGCTACGGAAATCTAATCCAACAAAATAAATTAACTTAGATAACCAGTCCTGGATCGAGCCTAGACTTACAACTAAAGCCCCACACAAGGGATTAACACTCAATCACAATTATAACAACTAGCAAATTGACACACAAGCAAGAGGATAGCAGCTCAAAGGTTTAATTGCTACCAAAAATACAAAACCAGAAAAATGGTCACTAACCCGAATGATTAAGAAACCAACTCAAGCTTACAATCATTAATATGAATGATTAGACCAATCACCTTCAGATTCTCATTTAAAGCATGCTTAAATAAACAATAACTAATTCCCAAAAATTCAATGGAATGAAAGATGTCACCAGAAATTCAAAGTGCAGAAATATGCTAGTAATAATGACACTATTCACTAAATTAAAAGCATGAAGTATTCTGGCTTTAAACCCCAAAGTCAAACTCCACTAACTCATTAAGGAACTAATAATTTAACAACATGAAAAGATGGTGCCTGCTTAGTAATTAAGGCTACCAACGAATGAGCATAAACTTAATCATTGCCACTAACAAAGAAATTAGCAACTTAAATCATGTTTAACACCCTTGACATGAATGTCTAAACAAAAAGCCATGCTCTCTCTCTCCTATTAAAAAAAGGAACTTTGAAAGAAATCAAATAAAATCAGAACATCAAAAGGTTGCTTGCAGGTTCCACAAATTTAGCATCTCCATAACAACCACTATCAGGATCTCATTACAACGGATTACATGCATAAATATCAAGTCATAATCATGAAAACAACAACAATCACAAGGTTAACCAAATACACAGGGTTCTCACAGCAAACATAAGTTTAAGGCGTTTAACACTAAGCTTTGGTTAAGCTAAACAAGCATTAAAGCTAACCAAAGATAACCAGGTTGCAATATAAATGCACAACACACAAATGCTCATAATATCATCACCACAAGAGCACACACACAAGACTAACTTAGCAAACCAGTCAAAACAAACAATAAAAAAAAAAACACCAAGCTTAAGGATTAACAAACAAGATGAGAACCTTGAACTTTGGTGAAGAAAATAAACCCGGAAAATCTGTCTCCTTGACAGCCGCCTCCTCAGCACAAGAAATCCAAGAGCAAGATTGGTTGAAGAAGAAGAAGAACAAGAAGCTCTAGAAAGGAAAGTGGTCTTCAATGGCAAGCTTCAAGGAATCCCAAGTTCTCCAAAGATTCAGCCTAAATAGCCCTAAAACTCTCCCGACCAGATCCAAAAATTTCGGGCAAAAGGACAAGCGTGGGCTCCACCACTCAGCCCAACCACCCCGGTCAACTGGTCAAACACAGACAAAAAGCAAAAGTTACCAAACATTACAAGATGTTTGAAGAATTGCTTGTGCACAGCCTATGCCACAGCCAACATCAGTGGTGCAGGACTCGGGTGCGTTATTTGGGTGACGGAGCTCATCGACCTGAGAATGTCCTCTCGTCCTACACAGGATGTCTTTGTCCGGCTTGCCGCAGCTGACCTAGGTAAGCTTCCTGACTAAGTAGCTGCTAATATTGTGCTACTCCACTGTTTGCTTATTCTTCAAATTAAGCTAGCTCACTAATATGATTATTATTATATATATTCTTTCCATAAAAATGCTCCACGTCAGTCATTTATTGGCAATAAGACGAATCTGACGGGCGAAATGGGAGAATTTAGAATGCTATGTTAGGTTGTGATGAGACAGAATTGACATGTGAATAGTTTGAATGGGTGTTTAGATGTTCTAATCATTTTCGCAAGAATTATTACTGAATTTAATTTTATTGTAAAAATAAATTAATCATATTATCCTTAGATAATTACATTGAACTCAATGGTTAGTAACTCGAATTTTTCTTTGTTAAACATTATGTCTTTTTGAGAACTTGGGCTTTATGACATAACACTTGAATAATTTTTTATTTGATATAGTTTGTTTTTATTTGATAAAGTGAAATTTATTAAAAAATAAAAAATACAGCCACTTGATACATTCTTTTGTAGTAAATTCAAAATTTTAATTCCTTTGGAAAACATCAATTTTTTCTTGTTGATCTCATTGTTCTCAATCGCAATATAATTAATCATCTAGCAATGTAGTTGATTATGTTCCAATGATTCAACAGCTACAATCTCAAACAAGTCTAGTAAAAAAAATCGATCCAAGTCAGTGTCGGTGGTTTGGATCATAGTTTTCTCAATGGTGGCATGGATAACTCCATTAATATACTTTTGTTCATGGGAAAAGAAGAAGATGATACACAAAGGCAAACTAATTTCTATTCTCTTAGAAATCAAATGGCACTATATATATATATATATATATATATATATATATATATATATATATATATATATATATATATATATTCATCTTTTCATTAAGCTATCCTAATAATATTAAGCTTTTTTTTAATATAACCAATTTGAGAAAGACAGTAGAGGAAATGACGAATTTGAACTAGCACAAGTTCAATGGAGTACTCTAATGGAGGCTACGCACAACTTTGCAAAGACAAACATTCTCGGAAAAGGTGGTTTTGGCCTTGTCTATAAGGTAATCCATGTATAGCAGTTAAGAGACTCTCAAGGAATTCAACACAAGGTATTGAAGAGTTTGAAAATGAAGTTACTTTTATTGCAAAGCTTCAGCATCGTAACCTTGTGCGACTTTTAGGATACTGCATTAAAGGAGATGAAAAGACTCTTGTCTATGAGTACATGCCCAATGGAAGCTTGGATGCATTTCTATTTGGTTAGTTTTAATTTACTTATCTTGATATATATATATATATATATATATATATATATATATATATATATATATATATATATATATATATATTCTTCATTATAATGGGAATAACTTAGATGAAGTTAGATAGGTGTAGTTTATGTAGTTCGCCATTGGATGTTTGACATGTGGCATGAGATGAGTAATTTTTAGAAAAGAGTAAGGGCATTATAGGAAAGTTATTATATTTTCATATATTTTTGGGACATGTGTCACAATGCCAATGGTGAACTACACAAACTACACCTATCTAACTTCACCTAATTTATTCCCCATTATAATAGCCATAGATTTGAATGTCTTGATTTTTTTTTTGTTTGCTCTTAATTAGACAAAGACAAAGGAGATCATTTGGACTGGCAAACACGCTTCCACATCATTGAAGGCATTGCTCGAGGTCTTTTATATCTTCATCAAGACTCAAGATTAAGAATCATACATAGGGATCTCAAAGCAAGTAACATCCTTTTGGATATTGAAATGAATCCAAAAATCGCAGACTTTGGCTTAGCCAGAAATTTTGGAGATCGTGAAACAATGATCAAGACAACAAAAGTAGTTGGCACATAGTAAGTCCACTTTCACAATTTCTATATTATCTTATATTAAACAAAATTTGCATATATCAATGATTATAAATGACAACAATGCAGTGGATATATGGCCCCGGAGTACGCATTGGATGGAGTTTTCTCAATGAAGTCTGATGTGTTTAGTTTTGGGGTATTAATCTTGGAAATCATAAGTGGCCAAAGAAATAGGGTTTTCCTTTCAAATCCACACCTTTACCTTCTTGGGAAAGTAAGTAGTGCAATATATGTATATATATTGAACTATATATTTAAATATATTGAATTTTAACCACTATTTTAGAGAAAAAAGGATTATCATTGCAACTAATAATTAAGCAATCATTTCAGGCTTGGAGATTATGGAATGACGGGAAGGTTTTGGATTTATTAGATCCATTAATGGGCAACTCATTTTCAGTGACTCATGTTATGAGATGCATAAATATAGGTCTCTTATGTGTTCAAGAAAAGCTGGAGGATAGACCAATCATGTCATCAGTAGTTATTATGCTAGGTAATGATGATGCCCTATTACCAGAGCCTAAAGAACCGGGGTTTAAAGCTATTTTCTCCACTAAGCATGATACAGTTTCATATCAGAATGGCTTGCATACCTTTAATGATATCACAATCACAGAGCAAACAGGTAGATAACATCATTAAAAAATTCTAAATACCCATCTTTATTATATTAATTTAGTTGTGTATACCATATTACCTCATAATATGTCTTGTACTCTTGTTTTTGTAAGATGAATAAAAAGAAACATAGTTTTCGTGTTTTTACTTGCTTTTTTAAATGATGCTAAGCGAGATAAATATATAAATAATAACAATGATTGACAAAATTATATAAGCTATTGGTTATAAATAATAACAATGAGAAATAATGACAGTGTTTTTATTTGCATTTTTTTAAGCATATTTGATTTTTACATTGATATAGTAGATCATCAGGTAAAAATCCTTTCTTTCTTCATTTGTATTTCTTATCCATATTTGTATGAGTAAGTTTTTGGATAGGTCACCGAACTTTGGTTAATTTTTAGTTTGTCACCGTAGTTCATTTTGTTTCAAATTAGTCAACCAATTTTAATTTCATTTCACCGGGTAGTCACCTAGAGAATTTTGACCCCAAATTGCTGACGTGGCCATCGGAGAATCCCAATCATCCTCACCGGGTCATGTGATCAAATGGCTCATTTGGCAAAGTGAGTCAACCAAATTCTGCATTGTCAGCAAGTTATGCCACGTTGCCATCTTCTTCAAGGGTGTAATGCTGAGTCCAGTGAAGAGTAAGACATCCTATTCTTCTTCTTCATTGTTTCTACTGGACATCATAGTTTATCCATCGGCAAGGAAGGAGGCAAGCAACCAGTCTTTGGAGCTTTGAGATATCTTTGAATTAGGATATTCGGCCTTATAGGGAGGAGTCACCGGAGTACTGTAAGTGCATGTTTGGAAACCCTAACTTAATGCACTACTTCCTGCACTGTCTATAAGCTCTACATTGCAAATGTAGTGTGAATAGAAGTTAGGTTTACATCTCAAGCTTGGATTCTTACTTTTTTGTTTTGGAGTTTTTCACCAATTGCCTTGTATTTTTTTTTATTTTTAATTTTATGAAAGTAATGTTTATTTTGTACAAGAGTTGAAACAGTTATCTTCCTCTTTGTTGTCCCAATACATGTTTGTGGAATGTACACTATATTTAATGAAATTAAGCTCTCTGCCATTTAAATTAAGCAATTGTCTCATTTTTTTAATACAATTTCCAAGTAAATATAATTACTTAGAAATTTAATTAACTAAATAATTAGTGAAATAGATGATAAATAAATAAAATATCAGAAATTTAAAAGAATGCTTAAAATAAAGTCAAAAAAATAAATAACAGCAATTGATATGTAATTTGACAATTAAAAAAAATAAACAAATTAAATCATAATTGTATTTTAACAAATGTCAAAGAATACATATATATAGTAGGATTTATATGTGGTTACTTACTAAATTAACGCCAAAAGCTCCAAATCCCAAATCAAACAAGTTTCCTCAGAATACCCTATATTTGAGAATACTTTCCAAGGATATCGAAAACCTATTTAACACCAGCAAAACAATTTAATAGAGTGCTATGCTAACCTAACTTAACTTCTGAAGCATTGCAATAACATTGGAAGGTTGTGGGTAACACTGGATTCTTAACCACCAAACCAGAGTGATCAATTCTCCCTACTTGAAAAATCAAACATTCTGTAAACTAACAAAGAAACTCAATAGAATAGAAATATATACAAGAAGATTAACAAATGCATGACTTGAGTAGGACTCATACCATTGAGAACTGAATCTAGTATAACTTTGTCTATATTTTCCCAAATCACAAAATTCAAGATTCTGAGAAAAGTAGACAACTAAGAGCATGACATATGCGAAATTCACATTATTTAGTATACTAATAAAATTATAGCATTCAATTGAATCTCTGATTATTTATGCAGACTTATAATTTAGACATATCTCTTTCAGACATGCATATCTCTAAATCTACAACTCTAAAATCAATGATATTTTGCTAAAAATTAGATAACTCACCCAATTCAATACCCATGATTTTCAAAAATACCCATAAATCTTCATGTTTAGCACAAAAATATCATCCGAGACAGTTATACTAATAAGGCTATATCTCACAAATTATAGATATAAAAAAATCTAAAATTTTGTAGGTACTTAGCTAACGTCGAACTCTGCAAGTTTTTTATTTACTTTTCTCCAAATTTTGTTTGTACGACCCCTAAATTTGGAGAGGGGTTTCTATTATTAACAAAAATTAAAATATGAAACCTATCATATTAAATTAGCTAACAATTTCTTTCCCATGGCAAAAGATTGTATCTCAATCAACCACACATCGCATTACATCAAATATATCATGCAAAACCTCATCTTTGAGACATGGTTAAATCCATTAAAAACATCAAAATAAATCTAAACCTCTACACAGATCAAACTAATCCAACAACCAATAACATTAGACATTAACAGATAAAAAATTTAGAAAACAACAATGAAAATTTTACAAGTTGACCCTAGATCTGAGGAAGAGAGTGCTCACCTCAACAACAAAAGTGTGAAAAACCCTTGATGATAAGACCCTTCGCCCGTCCTCACCATAGATACCACACGCAAACTGGGAGAGAAAGATTAGTCTAGGTCAGACTTTTCCAAAATGGTGATCTAAATCAGAAGGAAGCAAAGAGGTGGCTAGAGGTTTCAAAGTGAAAACATAAAATCAATTACTAGATTAAATATAACATCAACGGCTAGAATTAAACAGGGTGGGGCTCACAACTATACATGGAGAATCCTCAAAAAGCAGGTGAGGAAGATTATCAGTCAAATTATGGAGGATCTGAGCAGCTGAGCTCAACATCATCGACTAATGAGGATGAGTTTGTCCCAAGTAGACCAAAATATTCTATATTTAATGAAGAAGTTAACATTCAGAATCCTCATTTTAAGATTGGAATGAAATTCAAAAGTTTAAGGCAATTCAATGATACTGTGAGCAATTATGGTATCAAGAAAAAGTATGTCATAAATTTGAAACCCAATTCTAAAATGAGATCCAAAACTTTTTGCAAGAAGGGATGTCCTTTCTATCTCTAGGCCTCTCCAATGGTAAAAGGATGGGAGTACAGTGCAAATTAAGGTAGGAAAATCAGAATATGAGTGTGCAAGAGATCACAATAACATTCATGTGAATGCACACAAAGATAGCTAAGATAGACTTAGAGCAATTCAGAGCAGACCCCGCCTGGAAACTAGCTGGTATCATCCAAGTAGTAAAGACAAACCAGGAGGTGGATATCAGCATACTGAAGGCATACAGAACCAAATGCATTGCACTATGGTTTTTTTTTTTTTTTTTTTTTTTTTTTTTTTTTTTTTTTTTTTTTTTTTTTTTTTGCGGTGCTATCCAAATTAGGTATGCAACTAATTGTATTTTGTTCCACATTTGCAACTAATTATGTTTTTCCAATCTAGAATTATTGATGGTGATGAAATGACCCAGATAGCAAGGCTCTATGATTACAGGCTAGAGCTAATGAGAACTCATCTTGGATCTACCATAGTGTTCAAATGTGATCAAGGTGTGTTTCAATTTATGTATATTTGTCTGACTCCTTTGAGGGAAGGTTCCTTGGTAGGGTGTAGATAGATACTTTCATTTGATTGTTTCTTTTTAAAAGGCTTATATGGGGGACAACTACTAATAGCAGTTCGGATAGATGTAGATGATTGCATTTATCCTCTTACATGAGACACAAGTCATGTGTAATTTAGTTTTTACCTTGATGAATTTTTTTTTATATTTTGTTGATCATGTTTTCTATCTGATTTGTTTGGTGCAGTGGACAAAAAGAACAATAACAACCTACACAAGACCTGGGAATTAATAACAACCATCACTGGGCATTTATGCTGATAGGCAAAAGATAATATTAGGTTTGAGTTGATTTCACACATGCTTTGCATTCTTTGTTTACTTGATGACTTAATGCATCTATTTGTTCCTTGTTTGCCTTTTTCCTCTTTGTTTTCTTTCCTACTTGTTGTGGTTGTATGTCAACTTAATTTGTACATCTAGGGTTTAATACCAGCTATAGAGGAGTTATTCTCCTATAGTTAGCACATGTTTTGTTTTAGACACATTCACACAAAATTTAGGAAGAAGTTTAGAAGGAAAGCATTAAAAGACTAGTTGTGGTTGTGTGCAAAATCAAGCTACCAATGTGCATTTGATAAAAAAATGGACATCTTGAATGGAATGTCCAAAGATGCATGTAATTACATGAACAACATAAACCCACACCATTGGAGTAGGTCATAATTCAAATCAGTTTTTAAATGTGATATCATACTCAATAATTTGTGTGAGTGCTTCAATAGACAAATACTTGAAGCTAGGACAAAGGGGGTATTGATAATGAATGAAATGATCAGAACAAGGTTGATGATCAGGATTCAAAAAACAAGAGATGTCATAAAACAAATGCACAATAGTCCACTACTCTAGGATACTAAAAAAAAATAGAGAATTACAAACAATTGAGCTGGTTTTACAACATAACTTGGTATGGGGGGGAGCAAATACCAACTTTTAGGTCCAGAAGGCAAATTTGTAGTTAATAAAGATGAAGGCACATGCTCATGTAGGAAGTGGCAGCTGATTAGAATTCCTTGCAATCATACTATCTCAGTGATCTACTATAACAAAGATAAGGCTAAAAATTACATAGATGGTTGTTGGAAGGTGAGCACCTACTTAGAGACATAAAACCACAAATTGAACCACACACATGGCAAGGATTCTTGGCAAAAAAGCAACCAAGGGCCCATGATCCCACCTGAGCCACATAACAGAAGAAGAGGGAGGAAGACTATGTTGAGGAGAATGGAAGCTGGTGAGCTAACCAGTGGATTCACCAAAGGAAAATTAAGTAGGAAAGTTATTAGAATGAAGTGTAACATATGCAGAAGTTTAGACCATAATAAAAGATACCATGGACATCAGAAACAGGCAATTTAATTAATGACCTACTTTGCCAGTGTTATACAATTAATTCACTTTGTACCTTGTGTATATAGCAAACTTCACATGATACTTTTGGTGGACAACAACATGGAGACCAAAGTGAAGGAGTGTAGGAAAATCCAATGGATGGAATTGACTTAGGTTTTGCAGGAACATTTTGAAATGGTTGGTTATCTTTTTTCATTGTCAACATGAGGACATTTGATACAAATTTATTAATGGCTCAATGATGGGTGTTGTATATTATAGGCTAATACTTTAATCACAAGGATCCAACAAGAGTGTGCCACATCACTCTAATAGATACCTAAAGAGCCCCTGTCATAGGTAAAATTTATATAACCAAAAAAAAAAAAAAAAATAGATGATGAGATACAAAAACATGAATTGAAAAATATACTTATTCTCTGATAAATATTGAGATCGCAGTCAACATGAGTGTATCTGATACTCCTCATTTATTAATATTTGTTGGGTTATTGTTTGTCACAGGTTCAATAAGATTATGCCACATTAGAAGCACATGTAACTGAAGAGCCCAGTCATAGGTAATGAAAGCTAAAATTTATATAACAAAAAAAAATGAGATGTAGTATACAACTTTGGCATATAAATCCTACTGATTCTCTGTTAAATGTTGACACGATATTTAATTTATGCCCTTGACATAGCATTAGTCAGGGGTGCAATGAAGAGGAAAAAACTATCTACATTAGGAGGCAAAAGGTACTTCGCAATTCCTACAAGAGATGTTGCTCAACTTAACCAACCTGCTAAGGTAACAAGTAGCACAAATCAATTCTCAGATGCTGCCAGGTAGTAGGTTCAAGAAAAAGAGAAGGATAAAAGGCAAAAAAATAAAGAACGGTATCCTGTAAAAAAGAGGAAGGTATGGGTCCCTCCAGGAAGTTCTTCTAGTGGTTCTTTTGCATAACATGGTCTTTTTTAGTTTTGGTTGCAAATTTGATGATTTTTTTTTTGTTTGTAATTGCAGCTTCCATGTAATTGGTGGTCTAGTTAGATTTTTTGGAATTATTTCATCTAGGAAGTGTTTCTGTGCATGTGTGTATGTGTGTGTGTGTGTGTTTTGTGAGTTTTGTGAATGGTAAATTAGTTAATGTTTGACAATCAGTTCGATATTATGTTACTAGTTCTTCTATGTTGTATTACACTAGATCTCCTTATACAGTTATAGAAATGAGATGTGGGCATCATGTATTCAGTATATAGACATGTGTTTTTAACAAATATCAAGATCTAATTCAGTATGGGTTGCCTGCAATAAAGTATGGTTGTAATTCAGTATATAGATAAGTCTTCAGTATACAAACATTCTTTTAATAAGGAAATCCATTGAATTAGGATTTTTTAATGAATTAGGAATTACATTTCACCAAAGAACAAGTGTAATCATTGTTTGAAATAAAGGAACTAATTAATTTATGCCATAAGCAAAAATGCTCAAAACACTTCAATTTCTTTTAGTGAGCACGCCTTCTACAACTCCATTCTTAGGTTTAACTTATTTACATTATTAACCACAACAAGAAATAAACTAGAAAAGGCCCAAAAACAAATTTTAGGGATTTTCATCCTTCCAGGAACCTTATCTCGAATGCAAAAATTTCAAGGGCTGGTGAATCCTCCATCGTGACCAGCTTCGAACTTTGCCCATTATTCCAAAGCTAGCTTCTCCTTCACCACCTCACCCCTAGTGTAAGTGCCATAGGTCTCCTTTGCTCATGAAGAACAAAGGAAATAAACCATAAACCAGAGAAGAAGATGCCAATGTGGCATAGCTTTATTGATAATGCAGAACTTGGCCGACTCACTATGCCACATGAGCTATCTGATATGGCCCAATGAGGAAGACTGAGATTCTCCGGTGGCCACATCAACAATTAAAGATTGGAATTTTATGCGTGTGATAAGTGCTTGAATGAATGTATTTTATTACTGTTATTCATAGCACTTTTCATGAAATTGTTGAATATATAATTGAATTTGTGCTTAATTCACTTCTATTTCGTATTCAGGCTAGAATGAGGGTATATTGATGAAGAGGAACAAGTTTGAGGTGATTTGAGCTAATTTTAGAAGAAGAATAGAGTTTTTAGAGTGACTTACTAGCGAGCTTACTGGTGCCATTATAGTGATTACTATATCACATAACTGTTTATGGCATTATTACAGGTAGGTTACCGTCGTAATGTGGAGTTTCGGTTTCTTTGTCCTTATTTGTTGATTCGATTGTCTTAAGGGTTGTCGTCATTTTTTCCTTTGAATTTTCTTTGATTTTTCTTGTCGAGCCTTTAGAGTTGTTTCCCGAGTGTTTGAGAGATTTTTGAGAGTGTTTGGAGGAGTTTAGAAAGGGTATGGGCTGTGCATAGGTCGTACACCCCATGCAGAGGGGTGTGCGGCTGGTGTGCAGGGCCGCACACCACCCGCACACTCTTCTGCCTGTGGTGTGCGGCTGGTGTGCAGGGCCGCACATAGCCCGCACACCGGCCCGAGTTTGCTTATATAAACCCATTCCTAGCTTCTTTTTCTTCATTCCTTCTCTCCCAAACTTCTCTATCTCCTTCTACTCTCTTCCTTCATCATCTCTTGAGGTTCTAAGGCTGATTTTGAAGAGGTTTTAGAGCTTGAAACTTGGTTCATAGAGTTACTCATCCTTAAGATCAAGGTATGCTTTCATCCATTTGTTCCTCCTTGGTTCTTGGATGAGATGGTTAGGGTTGTTTGTGAACCCTTATGGGAGCATGATTCTTACCTCATTATCTTCATCTTTGATGGTTAATCTTGTGAGGATTGATTTTATTAAGTTGTATGGCTTTGAATTCATGAAATCCTTGAACCTTCATAACCCTAATCCCGGAATTACTGTAGCACAGAGCATGTTGGGTCATTCTTGCTTTCTTTGTTGGTTTTATGAGTTGTGAGAGGTCTTCTTCTTGCTAGAACTCTTTGCTATGGTGTTTAGCAAACCCTAGAAGCAACCATCTCTCATTTTGAGCATTTTCCTTCATTTTAGTTAATCTTATAATTGTTGATGTTTGGTTGCTTGTGTTGGTTGCTTGATTGCTTCTAGGAGGTGAGGCTTCGAGTAAGGGCAAAGAGCCAGTGGAGAAGTAACCTCGAGGCATTTTGCTCGCCAAGTTTGTGAGTGGGAAATTACTAAAATTGGACTATGACTTATGCATGATGTTATGATATTTGAATTGCTTGTTTGAACAAGGGACTTCTTATTGCTAAACTTCCTTGAAAGCTTTGATTTAAGATTAGATATTATGATGTTTCCTTTAGAACCTACCCTATAATTAATGCAAAGCGTTATTATCTTGCAATGAGCATACCTTTTATCAGATTTTATCACTAATTAGTGTGTATTTGTGTTCTTTTGTGCATTGTAGGGTTGTGGAGTCAATTCGGAGAAGAAAGAATCAAGAATAGGTTATGTTCGCCATTGTTGAGGAGTTCTCTGACCTAGCAAGGAACAAGGCACGAGTCTAGACTTGTGGGTGTGTGCCAACCTCCATTGGAGGGGCACAACGGCAGTCACATTCACAAAAGTCTATAACTCGTGTAGCATTGGAGAACTTCGCCAATGAAGAGAAATGAAGTAATCGACATGATCTACCGTTGATTGTGTGTCCAATTCAACGGCCTCGATGAAGAACGATGAATTCGGGAGCATTTCGGGCGAGTATTGTAGCAGCACTGCAGTTTGGTACTGTAGCAAGCTACTGTTCACTTTCTTCTGAAAATCAGGATTTCAGAGAGTTCACACTGGCGTGTGGAAATTCCACACGGACGCGTACTGTAGGAAAATCACTGTAGTAAGATACTGTTCACAGTCTGCCGAAAATCAACAAAACAGAATTTCCACACGGCCGTGTGGAATTAAGACACGGGTATGTGGAAATTCTGATTTTCCACAGGGCCGTGTGAAACCCTGATTTCAGCCTATAAATAGCCCGTTTTCAGATTTATTTGGGGACCCCCCTTCTATCTCTTGCCTATTTTTTGGGGGTCTTTCTGCTAGGGTTTGGAGAGGTTCTTGGAAGTCTTTGGAGGCGATTATACGGCATCGGCATCGACATCCATTGGAAGAAAGCTATTGGGGGAGCTTTTGTCGGCATCGATTCGGCGAGATGTGCCCTAGGTTTGACAAGGGATTCATTGGAGAAGACGTGCGGCTCCACAAGACCATCGATACGATCTAAAAGGGGGTTTTCTTTATGGTTTTCATGCATATGTTCTTAAACTCTTTATTGATTTTGTATTGCTCCATGGAGAGCTAAACCCTAGTAGGTATTTGGACTTGTAAACCCTAGGATTATTATGTTTCTATGACATTGTTATTATGCTTTTCCATTATTGATGAATAAATTCGAGTTTCAATTTTAATTATCTTGTACTATTGTTTTCCCTTAGCCGTGATACTAAGGATGAGAGCAATCTAGGTTATCCTTTGGAGGCGTGACAACTCCTATAGGGTTAGACTCCTTAAGGTTGAAGAGGGTTGAGAGAGAGAGTTGTGAGGTAGCGATGTATCCCCTTTCCCTTCCGGTGTGATTTCTCCCTACCTCCGTTTCCTTGATTTATTAGCGGTCGAGATAGAGTGAAGTGTTAGGTCGATAAACTCCCCTGGGGCTTAGTTACTCAAGCAACAGAGTGAAGGGTTGACGTGAATCCTATGTACCGGGGCTTAATTTTGACTAGGGTTCTTTCACCTGGACTAAAGGGTTAGAACTACACATAGGAATAGGTTTTATCACTAGGAATCCCTAAAGCTTAAAGCAATCCCACGTAGTGTTAGGCTTAGGAAGAAATACTTCCCTGGGGCTTAGTTGCGTGAGCGACAGAGTGAAGGGTTGACGTGAATCCTAATGCCGGGACATAGTGTTGGGGTTAGTCACGGTTGACCTTAGGTTTGGGACTGTGTGTTTAAGGATATCCTCGACTCAATTAACATCAATAGAAAAGTATAATAGCATAGTCTTAAACTATAAGCATAAGACCTAGAGGTAGCTTGTCCGGGTAGCCCATCTTTATATCGATTACCTCTCCTACCTTTATTGCCCTTTTTGCACTCTTTTACTTTCTTTTATATATATATATCTACATATTGAATTCTTTTATCATCGATTCCTCTTTCATAGCTAAATAGCGATAACACTTGTTTCTGAACACTATTCCTTGTGGATACGACTACCCACTCACCAGGGTATTTTATTACTTCGACAATCCTTGCACTTGCGGGGTACACACGCAAGGGGTGTGTCAATGAACAAAAGGCATGTGAAAACAAGTTGATTTTCATGGTATTCATGCAATGTTCAAAGTGTATTTTTGAAAGACATCTTTATATGATACTTTTGATGAAAATGGTTTCATTACTAATGATATGATCAAATTGATCACCCTTGGGGTGAGAATTGTCATTGTAAACATTTATTGTCTCTTATTGAGAATTATGCTATCATGAGGTATATATTGATCCTACGGGCTGAGTTATTGTTTAAATTCTTTGTTGGTGACATGGGAGCCGAGCTCCAGAACTTGCTGCAGTAAGAAATGGATGGTTTCCACGGGCCGACCCATATAGAGGTGGCGTGGAATACTATCAAAATCGGTTATACCATGTCAGGTGGGAGCGTAGATCCCTGACATGGGTATAGTTGGATTGTTCGGAGTCACCACACTAACTTCCCAACGGCCAATGCCAAAATATGCGAATCTTGGTAGCTCCAGACCTAACCAAGGCCATGGTTAGTGATGGAGAGTTTTGAGGCCATTCTGGACATTACTGTTTATTTGTGAATGATGAATTACTTGTTTCCAAGTATCTTGATATTTGAAACTATCATTAAGAATTGTGCTTATACTAGGTCCAGGATGGCATGTGTTTTCATGATGATTTCAAAGAACTTCTATTTGTATCTAAATGAGAAAAGCTATGTTCTTATGAAATATTTGTTACTCAAAGCATGTTTCATTCTTGTTGAGTATTGGAATATTTTTATGATGTTTTATTTCGATTTGATCATACTTGAACAATAGTCCTATGTCTAACCCCTCACTGAGTAACCTAGTTACTTACCACCTCTTTCTTCCTCCCAGGTGATAGCACAGCACAGGGGTGAAGACGTGAAGTGCTTGGCTAGAGTCGTCATTGTCTTCTCATTTTGAGTGGTGTATGTTATTATGCCTTTGCATGGATTATCAGGGATCCATTATGTATTGTTGAACCCTATCATGTCTTTCCATACTTGAACACTTTGTATGCAAGTCTAGTCTATGTTTTGTATGAGGAGTGTATCCTCTATTTGGAGTGGTTGTTACTATCTTCCTTATGTACTCCTTGTTATGAGTATCAGTGTGTGGTACCTTGTTGAGTAATATAAGTATTTGTTGTTGAGTTATGTATCGTGATTATATATGCATTGTACAGGGAACAGGTTAGCCTTACGGCCACCTAGGCTTGAGGCAGTGTTGGACTTCCCCTGGGTTGTCGTGGCGGTGTGTCGTGCACAGGACCTGCGGGTCGGGCGTGACATACTTTAGCTCCAACCTAAGAATGTTATAGGCAATTGTTACTGCCCCAAGGGTTATTGTGGCAGTCGTAAGAACCCCCTATTCCTGAGTTGTAAAAGCCAAAAATTAGGGCTTTTGGGGGTATCTTCTTCTCTACTCTTTGGCCATCCTTTGGGCGGCAATTTTTGGGGTTTTCATCACATATCTTGTCAGAGAAGGAATAAAACAATAGGGAGAGACTAGGAGAAGTTTCAAAACTTCAAGGGAGCCGTTCGTGGAGAGATCTTGATGGTGACTTTGGGGAATCTTCATAAAACTTCATCCATCCAAGGATATTACGAGATTTGATAGAGTTTTCTTATTCTATTTATGTATTTTAATTTTTTTTTTGCATTGGATTGTTGTTCTCCAATGATGGAGAACTAAATTTCATGGTATTTGGGCATAGTTGAACTCTAGGGTTTATATCTTTGACTTTGGTTGTTGGATATTTGATGCTTTAATTAATTTATTATTTGTAACCATATCTATTTGAGTCTAATTGTGTGATTGAATGCTTGATTGCTAACGAGCTGAAAGCCCTAGCCATCATACCTGGTATTGCTATATGATGAGAAAAAATTCACACCTAGCATAGACTTGTTGTAATTCTAGAGGATAGTGGGTACACCTCTGGTTAGGTTACTTTAGAGATTATGTCTCCCACAATCCTTTTGAGTGGGTTAGTTATAATCTCCATGCTCTTTGCAATCATATGGAGTGGATTTTAGGAGAAATCACATTTCTACTCTGTATTCAGATTAGGGATAATCTCTCTCTTTGGTGGGAGATTATCTATTTAAGAGATTATCATTAGCCTATAGTACGGTTTCACAGAGTATTAATGCGATTGTGCGGATGTCTATATTAGCTATGTACCTATTCAGTTACAGTTCGGCTGAGAAATCGGTGATTTGTATAAATTTGGAAACCTTTTGGTTTAAATAGGATTCCATACCTAGACAACCTTTGTCCTGTACTTGATAACCCTAGATGGAAACTATGTCAGACATCGTCTCTTCCCTTGATTTCTCTTTGGTTTTATTTCCATATTTCTTGGTTTTGGTTTCTTTTATTCGCACACACCACTTCATTAGTTAGGCTAATTTTCGAAATTAGGGTTATTACTAGTATTCACTTTCTTCCATGTAGACCGACACTCTTTACTTATGCACACTTTATTACACGATTGGTACATACACTTGCGTCCCTATCAGTGTGACCGATTTGATGCAAATTAAAGTACGATGACTAAACTGAAAATTGGCCATACTTCAGTGACCTATCTAAAAAATTTAGTCATATTTGCATAGTATGAGGATGTTGGATTCCAGTATAACCCTCAGTGTTTTTATTCTACCTGTGCAAACCACTAAGTCAGGTTATTTTATTGTCAGTCACCTATTTGTCACTGGAGCCCATCTTTTAAATGGAAACCAAAAACACTTATTTCGGCACTTATCTTCTACAAAGCCTATGTTCAATCATTACAACAAAATCACTGCTTACAAATATCTTTTTCATTGCTAATTGAGTTTAGAAACGACTTTGAAATGAAAATTTTTAGTTCCTAAAGTACTGGTTGCTAATTTGGTTGGAGCTTACGACATCCAAAAAATCTAAAACAAAGTTACCATCAAGCTCAATAAAACACCAAAATTTTTACCCAATTTAAATTTCTCAAAAAGTGGTTTCCTTACTAAACTAACAAGGTATATTTTATAAAATTTATGATGATAATTCTCAGAGAATCACTTCACGCCCAATTGCAAAATTCAATCATGAAACTCTTATAAATAAGAAATTAACCATAGAAAAACCATCTCACCACCGCCAAAAAATCTAAACTCATACCAAATTCCATTAGGGTTATACAATCCTTTTCCCACCCAAAGAGTCAACAATCATAAATTAACCCAAGATAAAGTAATAGTAGCTATTCATCATGCTTGCAAGTGATCTAACAATCACTCAATAGACAAAACAAAGAATATATGAACAAAATTGAATACAACAATGTAGAGTTGCAGACAAACTTTATTACTTGCTATTCGTGGAATCTAGTAAGCTCAAGCAAACAATGTCATTGATCAGTGCATTTCATATAGACATTTTACATGCCCTATTATATGATTTTCTTGTCTTTTGGCATATATGGTTGTTTTTGGTTGTTTTTACATCATTATATTGATGTATGCATTTACATCATTATATGGTTGTTTTTGCCATTCTTACAGGAATATATTGTTAGGTCCTGTGAGTGTATTGTGATTTAGAATTCACTCAATCTCTCATGCAAACACTTACACAATCACACACAAACCAAAGAGAATAGAGGCACATGAAATTGGTAACCCAATTTTGCACAACACTTGCCTACGTCTAGGGACCAAGACCAAAGATAAAAACCCAATAAAATAGGGGAATAAAATGAGTACAACTCTCACACTTATCCCCACAAAGATAAAAAGGAACCGTCTTTAGATTTCCTGAGGCCCACTCACTCTCGTCCATACACTTGGCAACCTCTCTGATGACTTGTCCTAAATCTTAGAGCAAAGTCTCTTATATAGACATCTCTACACTCCACTTATAGCACCTCCTTCTTTTAAAATCTCCGTGAGTTCTAATTTGGACACCTTCCAAACTTAGAAATTGCAACTTCTATTGTAACTAAGCTTGCAACAAGGCCCACCTGCTAACCTTGACTGAGTCAGAGCTTCCATTGCAACGCAACCTGCAGACGTCTGCAGTCCTCCAGATTATGTCCAAGTCTTAGTCGATGTAATCAAATCCTCTAGATCTTGACCTATCAGCAATTAGTTAATCTCCTCACATCTTACCAGTGATGAGTGTATAATTATACATCATTTAATATCATTTTGTACACTCATTAGGCGTGTATTAGACAAATATTATGGAAATCAATGTTAAACATCATGTATTTTATATTCTCAGATTCCGGGTAGTGGTTAAGGGCAAGAGATAGCTAAAAGAAGCAATCTAGAGCCAAAATAATGAAGATAGACCTCTCTCAGCATCAATCAATGAAGAATAGGCTAGGGAGACTCACTTACGGGAACTTTGCGGCCGTAAGCCTCTTCCAGAGAACCTTGGAGGCATGCTTATGGCCATAAGGGGGAGCATAAAGATAATGTAAGGGACTTATGGGCGCAAGTCAGACCACAAGGACTATTCCAGAGGAGTTTACGAGCACAAAATATGCTCGTAAGAGTGGTCACAAGGGAAACTTAGAGAAGTTTATAGTCTAGTGCTTACAGGCCTAAGTTGGACCATAATACTAGACAAAAGACCTTACGAATGGGAATTACATCCATAAGTTATCCTGTAAAGCTCATGACCCATCATCCCACCTCCTTACGACTGTGTTCTTACACCTGTAAGCAGTCCATAAGCTAGGTATAAATATTCCTGAATAGTGTTTTGAGGCGATCTTTTGTTGTTTTGACGGTGAGGCTTGGGGAAAGAAAGGAGGCATATCTCTAGGGCATTTAAGGCTAATCAAGAGGGAGAATCAGCACACCTAGCTTGGATTAGAGAGATTGGAGCCATCATGGATTGTCTTGGCAGCGTTTGTAAAAGGTCCTCGGGTGTTCTACAGCAATAATCTCCTTGTGCAATTGAGAAAAGGGGTTTTCATGTCTTCTTTGTTTCTTATTTCATCTTGTTATTTGGATGATTATTGGCCTTAATGGAGAGCTAATTTTGTAGATGCTTGGGTGTAGATGAACTCTAAGGTTTAATTTATTTTGATATTGGTTGTCGATCTTTATGCTTTAATTGTTTTTTAATTGCAATCTATATTATTTGAATCCAATTGCGTGTTTTCAATACCTTGAGTGCTAATATAAAGAAGCCCTAGTTTCATGAATAATGTGCTTTGTCACCCACCTAGCATAGGTATGCCACGATTGGAGGGGATTGTGAGTATGCCTAGCTATGGGTACATTGGATTTGAGAGTTATCCTCTCATAATTCACTTGAGTAAATTAGAAACTAATTCCATGTTCTTTGTAATCATAGGGAATAAATTTTAGGAGAAATAATATTTCTATTTTATATGGGATTAGGGATAATCGCTTCACAAGAAGGATTGCAATCCAATTCTTGTTAATTCACATTGAGATTTTATAGATTGCAATGTAATTATGGGGTGTCTGTATCAACACTATATGAGATTAGTTACTATTAATCTTTGTAAGAGGGGTTTAGTATATTTTAGTATTTCTCTTGGTTTAAATAGGATTAGTAGACTTTTACAACATTTATCCTTAATTTAATAAACCCTAGAGGGACTCTATGAATAAGCATTCTGTTTCCCCTTGACTCTCGATTGATTTTATTTTTCATATTCTTGATTTCTATTTTCATTTTCATTCACACATCACCACTTGTAGTAGGCTAATTTTTGGAGTTAGTATTAGTACTAGTACTCTCTATTTTTCCTGTAGATCGATACCCTACTCTTGAGCACGCTATACTACTAGGTTAGTATGTATGCTTCAGTCCCTAATGAGTGTACAATTGTATAACATTTAATATCATTTTGTACACTCATTAGGCGTGTATTAGAGTAATGCTATGGAAATTGATGTTAAAAATGGTGTATTTTGTATTCTCAGTCTTCAAGTAGTGCTTAAGGATGAGAGAGAGCCATAAGAAGAATTCTAGAGCCAAAATGATGAAGATGGAGCTTTCTCGACATCATTCATGAAGAACAAGCCAGGATAGACTCACTTATGGGCACCTTACGGCCATGTTTATGGTTGTAAGACTCTTCCAAAGAACCTTGTGGGTATGCTTATGCTTGTAAGTCATATAGCAAGAACTATTCCAGAAAAGCTTAAGAGCACAATATACGCCCGTAAGGGTGGTCGTAAGGGCTATCTAGAGAAGTTTACAGTCCAGCGCTTATGGCCATAAGTTGGATTGTAACACCAGACATAAGATCTTATAGACGAAACATATGGGATAAGTGATCTCATAATGCTGGCGACCCATCATGTCTTGCTCCTTACCACCAAGTTCTTATACCCGTAAGTAGCCCGTAAGTGGCTAGGTATAAATATTTCTGACGAGGGTGACACGACCCTTTGCGTGAATCCCGCAAGTGTACAGATTTGTCGAAGTAATAATAATACTCTGGTGAGAGGGTAGTCGAATCCTCAGGGAATAAGGATTAAAGACACAAGTAATCGCTATTTAGCTAGTGCGGTGTACGATAAGTGTGAAGAGAATCAATGAGTGAGTGTAAAAGCAATTATAAAGAGCAAGAAATAGAATAGAAATATGGAAGATAAGAGAGTGCAAGTAGGAGTAAATAGAGAAGGACAATCGATGAGTGAAGTTGGGTACCCGGATAAGCTACCCTTAGTTCTTATGCTTCTAGTGCAAGACAATGCTATTATACTCTCCTATTGATGTTAATTGAGTCGAGGAAATCCTTAAACACACAGTCCCAAACCTAAGGTCAACTGTGACTAACCCCGACACTACGCCCCGGCATTAGGTTTCGCTACGACCCTTGACTCTTGTTAACCTGTAAACTAAGCCCTAGGGGAGTTCCTCTTCCTAAGCCTCACACTGTGTGAAATTGATTTACGTTCTAGAGATTCCTAGTGATAAACCCTGTTCTTATGTATAGCTCTAACCCTTTGGTCCAGGTGAAAGAACCCTAGTCTAAATTAAGCCCCAGCATTAAGATTCACTTCAACCCTTCACTCAACCTCTTTTTCCTTTGACGCTTCTTCCTCTACCTCCATAACCTCGGGTATTTCCTTTGTCTTCTCTAGAAGGAGATTTCTCTCAACCTCTTTTCCACTTCTCAAGGTGATTGCCTTCAATTGCTCAATCGGATTTGTCTCCGTATTACTAGGCAAACTACCTTGAGGTCTCTCGGCCAATGTCTTCGCAATTTGCCCCACTTGATTCTCCAAATTATGTAAGGAGGCGGTGTGATTGCGAAGTGTAGCTTCCACCGACTGAAATCTAGCATCCAATGAAGAAACAAACCTCGTGAGGGCTCTCTCAAGATCGGTCATCTTCCCCTCTAGCTTGGTCACTATGCTTTCTAAGTTTGGTGCTTGTTGACCTTGAAAAACCGGTGGTGCATTGCTCTTTTGTTGTGACTACCCTTGATTGCTCCATGAGAAATTCGGGTGGTTTTTCCACCTCGGGTTGTAGGTTCCACTGTACGGGTTGCCTTGGCCTTGTCCTCTATAAGCATTGCCCACAAAATCGACCTGTTCCACCGCACTAGTGCCTCCAATAGCAATAAGGTAATCGCTCGAAGCGTGACCTACCCCATAACCGTTACAAGTAGTGATGGCCGCAACTCTTGGTGAAGGTAGAGCATCTAGCTTCTTACTCAATGATTCCACCTGTGCTGCCAACGATGTAATTGCGCTAACTTCATGAATTCCAGCCACCTTCTTTCGGTTTTGTGTGTTCCATTGATAGCTATTCATAGCCATCTCTTCTATAAGGTGCTGGGCTTCATCGGGAGTGTTGCTTCCTAGAGTCCCTTCTGCCGCTGCATCTAAGAGTTGCTTGGTACTCGGATTCAACCCGTTGTAGAAGGTATGAATGATCATCCACTCAGGGAATCCATATTGCGGGTATTTTCGAAGGAGCTCCTTGAACCTATCCCATGTCTCGAATAAAGACTCCAATTCCATTTACATGAAGGATGAAATCTCATTCCGGAGCCTCGCTAATTTTCTCGGAGGGAAGTATCTAGCCAAGAATGCCTCGGCAATCTCCCCCCAAGTAGTGATAGATGCTCTCGGTAATGAATGAAGCCAATGTCTTTCTTTTCCCTTCAATGAAAATCGGAAGGCTCTCAAACGAATCGCGTCATCCGTTACTCCATTAATCTTCAACATGTCGCACATTTCAAGGAAGTTCTCTATATGGTTGTTGGGATCTTCATCGGCCAACCCATTAAATTGTGCGGACTGTTGCAACATCTAAATGAATGATGGCTTCAACTCAAAATTCATTGTTGTGATCGGGGGCCTCACAATGCTCGATTGGGCCCCCATAACTGCGGGTCTAGAAAAATTGGATAACATCCTCTGCTGTTCATTCTCTTCTGCCATTGCTTCTGACCCTTCTATATCAATATCGGCTTGATTTGAAGATTCTTGTACAGGCTCTTTCCCTTTACGATGCGTTCTTCTACCAATGTCCGGGTCTCCTTCAACAAGGATTGAAGGGTTCCCACGGGTCATAACCTGACTGAAAGAAAAGAAAAGAAAACAAATAAGAACGATGATAGATAAAGGAAGTGTGAAATAGAAAACAAAGTGAATAGCTAAAATAGCAAAAAGAAATATATAAAATACACCTATTCCCCGGCAACGACGCCAAAAACTTGACACGACCCCTTGCGTGTATCCTGCAAGTGCACAAGTTTGTCGAAGTAATAATAATACCCTGGTGAGAGGGTAGTTGAATCCTTAGGGAATAAGGATTAAAGACACAAGTAATCGCTATTTAGCTAGTGCGGTGTACGATAAGTGTGAAGAGAATCACTGAGTGAGTGTAAAAGCAATTATTAAGAGCAAGAAATAGAATAGAAATATCGAAGGTAAGAGAGTGCAAGTAGGAGTAAATAGAGAAGGACAATCAATGAGTGAAGTTGGGTACCCGGACAAGCTACCCCTAGGACTTATGCTTCTAGTGCAAGACAATGCTATTATACTCTCCTATTGATGTTAATTGAGTCGAGGAAATCCTTACACACACGGTCCCAAATATAAGGTCAACCATGATTAACCCCGACACTATACCCCCGCATTAGGTTTCACTACGACCCTTGACTCTTATTGACCTGTCAACTAAGCCCTAGGGGAGTTCGTCTTCCTAAGCCTCACATTGTGTGGAATTGCTTTACATTCTAGGGATTCCAGTGATAAACCATGTTCTTATGTATAGCTCTAACCCTTTGGTCCAGGTGAAAGAACCCTAGTCTAAATTAAGCCCCAGCAATAAGATTCACTTCAACCCTTCACTCTGTTGCTCGCGCAACTAAGCCCCAGGGGAGTTTATCTCCTAGCATTTCACTCTATCTCGACCGCTAAGAAATCATGGAACATGGAGGTAGGAAGAATCACACCAGAGGGGAAAGGGGACATTTCTCTACCTCACGACTCACCCTCTCGACCCTCTCCAATCCTAAGTAGTCTAACCCTATAGGAGTTGTCACACCTCCAAAGGATAACCTAGATTGTTCTCAACCCTAGTGTCACAGCTAAGGGAAAACAATTACAAGATGCAGTTAAGATTGAAACTCAATTTTATTCATCAATAATGGAGAAGCATAATAACAATGTCAAAGAAACATAATAATCCTAGGGTTTACAAGTCCGAATACCCACAAGGGGTTTAGCTCCTCATGGAGCTATACAAATCCATCAAACTATGAAAGTGAAAACAAATTGAAAGCATAGATGAAAACACCCTTGCGTATAGTGTGGCCATGGTCTTGTGTGGTCGCCGAACATCGATGACGATGCCGATGACACGCTCCAAACCTCCACAAAGTCCTCTCTAAAACCCTAGCCGCAACCCTCTAGAAGTTGGGAGAAAAGATTGGCAAAAAGATGTTGAAAAAGTCTCCAAAACGGGCTTTTATAACGTTGAGTCGCGGCCTAAAATCAGCTGAATCGCGATTTCACACGGCCGTGTGAAATTTTCAAACGCCCGTGTGAAGTCTCTGTTTTGCTGAATTTCGGCAGACAGCGAACAGTAACTTGCTACAGTATTTTCCCTACAGTGCACTTACCGAAATGCTCCCGAATTCGTTGTTCTTCATCGAGGCCATTGAATTGGGCACACAATCAATGGTAGATCATGTCGATTGCTTCAAATCTCCTTATTGGTGAAGTTCTCCTAAGCTATGCGAGTTAGACTTATTGTGAGTATGACTACCCTTGTGCCCCTCCAAAAGAGGTTGGCATACACTCACAAGTCTAGGATCGTGCCTTGTTCCTTGCTTGGTCCGAAAACTCCCCGATAACGGCAAACACGATCTAACTTTGTTCTTCTTCTTCAAATTAGCTCCACAAATCTACAATGCATAAAAGCACACAAATACACATAATTTAGTGATAAAATCTGATAAAAGATATGCTCATTATAAGATAATAACGCTTCGCGTTACTATAACACAAGCACTTATCATCTTTGTAAGAGGGTTTTAGTATATTTTAGTATTTCTCTTGGTTTAAATAGGATTAGTAGACTTTTACAACATTTATCCTTAACTTAAGAAACCCTAGAGGGACTCTATGAATGAGCATTTTGTTTCCCCTTGACACTCGATTGATTTTATTTTTCGTATTCTTGACTTATATTTTCATTTTCATTCACACATCACCACTTGTAGTAGGCTAATTTTTGGAGTTAGTATTAGTACTAGTACTCTCTATTTTTCCTGTGGATCGATACTCTACTCTTGAGCACGCTATACTACTTGGTCAGTATGTATGCTTGCGTCCCTAATGAGTGTACAATTGTATAAGATTTAATATCATTTTGTACACTCATTAGGCGTGTCTTAAAGTAATGCCATAAGAAGAATTCTAGAGCCAAAATGATGAAGATGGAGCTTTCTCGACATCATTCATGAAGAACAAGCTAGGATAGACTCACTTATGGGCACCTTACGGCCATGTTTATGGTTGTAAGACTCTTCCAGAGAGCCTTATGGGCATGCTTATGCTTGCAAGTCATATAGCAAGAACTATTCCAGAAAAGCTTAAGAGCACAATATACGCCCGTAAGGGTGGTCGTAAGGACTATCTAGATAAGTTTACGGTCCAGCGCTTACGGCCATAAGCTGGACAGTAACACTAGACAGAAGATCTTACAGACGAAACTTATGGGATAAGTGATCCCATAATGCTGGTGACTCATCATGTCTTGCTCCTTACCACTATGTTCTTATACCTGTAAGTAGCCCGTAAGTGGCTAGGTATAAATATTTCTTATACCCGTAAGTAGCTCGTAAGTATCTTTGGTTCTATTTGATAACAAGGCTTAGGAATAGAAAAGGGGTGGATCTCCAGAGTTTTGGAGGCAAATCAAGAGGGAGAATCAACCACCTAGATCAGATTAGAGAGAATGGAGCCGTCAAGAATTATCTTGGCAGTGTTTGTGGAAGTTCTTTATGTGTTTTATGCTAATCATCTCACTACGCAATCAAGAAGGGGGTTTTCATGTTTTTTTTTTTCTCATTACATCTTGTTATTTAGATTGTTGCTCTCCTTTAATGAAGAGCTAATTTTGTAAATGTTTGAGCGTAGATGAACTCTAGGGTTTACTCTATTTTGACATTGGTTGTAGATCGTTATTCTTTAATTGTTTCTTAATTGCAATCCATTATTATTTGAATCCAATTGTGTGTTTTCAATGTCTTGAATGCTATTGAGGTGAAAGCTCTAGTTTTCTTGTATGATTTGCTTTTTGAAGAACAAAAGTGCCCACCTAACATATACAAACCATGATTGGAGGGGATTTTGAGTAAACCTAGCAATGGGGTACTTTGGAGTCGAGAGTTCCCCTTCCTCAACCTTCCGTGTGACTTAACAAGTAATTTCATGCTCTTTGCAATCGTAGCAAATAGATTTTAGGGGAAATCACATTTCTATTCTATATGGGATTATGGATAATTGTTTCGCAAGAAGGATTATCTACTCATGAATTCTTGTTAAATTCACATTGAGATTTCATAGAGTGCATTGCAGTTGTGGGGTGTTTATATCAACACTATATTGAATCAATTACATTCACCCTTGGAAGAAGGGTTTAGTATATTTTAGGATTTCTCTTAGTTCAAATATGATTGCTGTATATATACAACCTTTGTCCTAGGCATATAGGGATTATACACCTGAGCATCCCATTTCCCCTTGATTCTTAACTAATTTAATTTTTGTATTCTTTCTTTTTATTTTTTTTATTTTATTTGCACAGATCATAACTTTTGGTTAGGCTAGTTTTTAGAGTTAGGATTTGTACTAGTATTCTTGATTTTTCCTATAGATCATTACCCTGCCCTTGTGCACACTTTACTACTTGATTGGCACGTATGCTTGCGTTAACCCTTATTGGTCCATACCAATCAACAATGCCCTCCATCATACTAAAGATAGTCTTTAAAGAATTTTTAAATGATCTTCAAATCTTTTACTAAACTTGATCTCCAAGTCATTCAAGTTTACTTTTCTTAATCTTCAAAACTTGATCTTCATTAATCTAAGTTTGATTCTTCATGATCTTCTTCATATGATAGTGCCTTCAAATAGCTTTGTTACCAAACTAGGCTTCAATGATATCTTGGCCTCCAAGTAGATGATATCCCATGGTTGATTCACTTAGCAAAGATAGATTGTATCTTCATATAGCCATTGCTTTCCCTTCAAGGGAAATCCTATAACTTGATTGCCTTTCCAAACATAGCCTTTCCAAATATTGCTTTATGTTTCTTGTCATCTCTTGCCACATCATTATGAATTGCCATATCATCACTATTATATTTCAAAGAATGCCAACATAGAGCTTGAACCCTAACATATATGATTTTTCTATTAGGAAGATGTAAATAACAAATCAAAATAATTCAAGGTAAACTCTATGAACTCAGTCATCAAGATTATTGTTTATATAAAAAAATACATGTCCTAATTTAAATCAATATCAAAATTATAAAATATATTTATCTTAATTACATGCAACCAAATCTCAATGAAATCAGGATAAATCTCAAGATCAGCCGAGAACACCGATCTTTAGGCAATCTAAAATATCAAAATCCCAAGATCAGCCAAGAGCACATTTCTTGAGCTAATCTAAAATAAACAAATCCCTAGATCAGCCGAGAGCACCAATCTCAAGGCAATCTAAAAATATTCAAATCTCCGGATCAGCTAAGAGCATTGATCTAGAGGCGATAAAACATATTCAAATCTCAAGATCAACGAGAACACATATCTCGAGGTGATCTAAAACATACAAATCTCAATATTAGTCGAGAGCACATATCTCGAGGTGATCTAAAATACACAAATCCCTAGATCAGCCGACAGCACTGATCTTGAAGAGATCTAAAAATATAAAAATTTCAAGATCAGCCGAGAGCACAATTCTCAAGGCAATCTACATATTCAAATCTCAAGATCAGCCGATAGAACAGATCTCGAGGCGATCTAAATATTCAAACCATAGGATCATCCGAGAGCACAGATCTCGACGCGATTTGATATATTCAAATCTCAAGATCAGCCGAAAGCACATATATCAAATAAATCTAAAATATTCAAATCTCAAGATCAACCAAGAGGTCAAGGTGATCTAAAATATTCAATTACCAAGATCAATTATGAATACAAATCACGAAACAAAAATAAATAAATAAATAATAATAATATATAAATATAGATATATAATAAAATCAAATCAAATCAAAATTAAAATCAAAATCAAATAGGATAAAGATAAAATAATATGTTTATTATTATATATAATAATAATAAATATATAAAAATATAATACAAATAATATATATATATATATATATATATATATATATATATATATATATAAAGAAATCACATAAAATAAAAAATAAAATAAAGCAATAAAAAGATCATAAAGATAAAACAAAATCAGATAAAAACAAAATAAAAAATTCAGATAAAAAAATAAATAAATATAATAAATTAAAATAATAATAATAATAACAAATAAAATAAAACAAAACGTGGGGACGTGGGTTTGGCCGCCCAACGATCAACTATAATAATAATAATAATAATAATAATAATAATAATAATAGTAATAGTAATAACGATAATAAAAAATTAATACTGATAAAATAATAATTATTATAATAATGATAAAAAAATTTATATATATATATATAAATTAAAATAATAATAATAATAAATAAAATAAAATAAAATAATAATCGTCCCGATTGAGTTTCCCGAACAAACATCCCAAATGACGTGGTTGCCTAAGTGGAGTCGACATCATTGACACTCTCTCTCCTAGTCAGCATGATTAAAAAGCAAAAAAAATTCAAACAAAAGCAAAAGATAAAATCTGTCTCTTTCCACATCTCTCTTATCCCCTTTCATCGCCCCTAACCCCCCACTCGTCGCCGTCGGCCTAGCTCCGCCGCTTCCATCTCATAGGCTGCAATCTCCCATCTCGCCGTGACCTGGGGCCATTTCCCTTATTGCCACTCGTGACATTGTCGCCATCCCTACTATCATTACCTCTATCTCGTCGATCGCCATCCCGACATCTTCGAACCAAGGCATTCTCTCTTTGCACATTATAATTAGGCTAAGCCAAATTTTTGTCTATAGAAATACATAGATGTTGGCAACAAAGGTGAGATCAATAGTTCTTGTGCTTTAGATTGTCCTGTCTCATTTCAACTAGAATTATTTGCTCCAATTTGTGTCTTAACAGGGATCAACTTTCATTTCAGAGGGAATGAAGCTATATATCTCATATGATGTTATTTTTTTATTTTCTTTAGCTATGGCTCCCTTGTTAAAAAAACCTACTATGTTCATCTTGTTCATCATTAATGTTCTTTCCTCACAGAAGACAATGGGATGAGCAAGGACATTAATCTCAGTAAGCAAAATGGGATTCTTTTCATCAAACAAATGTTCATATTTGTTTCATGACCTAAACGATAAAAAGCATGCACTGAAAGCTATATAGCTTGCCAGAATAAGAAAAGAGCCTCTGATCATCCAATCAGGATTTTTATTCAACTTCCATGAACAGAAACGTTACTGACATGACCCTTTGCGTGTATCCTGCAAGTGCACGGGTTTGTCGAAGTAATAAAATTTACCCTGGTGAGAGGGTAGTCGAATCCACAGGGAATAGGGATTTAGAATACGAGATTTCACTAATTAAACTATGCGGTGTATGGAAAAGCAATATCTGGATCAATGAGTGAATGTAGAAGCAAACAAAATAAAAGACAAGAAATTAAATAGAAAGATGGAAGATCAGAAAGTGCAAGTAAAAGAGAATAGAGAGGACTAGCAATGTGATAAGTGCTTGTGTTGTAGTAACGCGAAGCGTTATTATCTTATAATGAACATACTTTTTATCAGATTTTATCATTAAATAGTGTGCATTTGTGCATTATTGTGCATTGTAGGTTCATGGAGCTAAGTTGGAAAAGAAGAACGAAGTTAGGTTGTGTTCGCTGTTTTTGGGAAGTTTTCGGACCAAGCAAGGAACAAGGCACGAGGTTAGACTTGTGAGTGTGTGCTAACCTCCTTTGGAGGGGCACAAAGGCAGTCACATTCACAACAAGTCCAACTCGTGTAGCTTAGGAAAACTTCACCAAGAAGGGGACTTGAAGCAATAGGCACGATCTACCATTGATTGTGTGCCCAATTCAATGGCCTCGATGAAGAAAACAACGTATTCGGGAGCAGTTCGGGAGAGTACTGTAGCAGAACTGCAGTTTGGTACTGTAGCAAGTTACTGTGCACTTCTGCCGAAAAATCAAGATTCCAGAGAATTCACACGGGCGTGTGGAATTAACACACGGCCGTGTGAAATAATTTTCCAGCAAGCCAGAGACTTCACACGGGCGTGTGGAATTAACACACGGCCGTGTGAAGTAATTTTTCAGGAAAGACAGAAACTTCACACGGGCGTGTGGAAATTCCACACGGCCGTGTGAAGTCCCGATAACTTCAAATTTAAAGCCGCACTCAACCTATTTAAAGCCCGATTTGGAGACTTTTTGAGCATCTTTCAACCTATCTTTCTCCCTAACTTCTGGAGAGTGCGGCTAGGGTTTCGGAGAGGACTTTGTGGAGGATTGGAGCGCGCCATCGGCATCGTCACCGACGTTCGACACATTGATGTCTTTAGTTTGTGTTTTATTTCATACATTGATGAGCATGTATAGCTCCATGAGGAGCTAAACCCCTCGTGGGTATTCGGACTTGTAAAACTCTAGGATAATTATGTTTCTTTGACATTGTTATTATGCTTTCCATTAATTGATGAATAAATTCGAGTTTCAATTTTAGATTTCTTGTGCTATTGTTTTCTCTTAGCCGTGACACTAAGGATTGAGAACAATCTAGGTTATCCTTTGGAGGTGTGACAACTCCTGTAGGATTAGACTACTTAAAATTGAAGAGGGTTGAGAGGGAGAGTTGTGAGGTAGCACCGTACCCCTTTCCCTTCCGATGTGATTTCTCCCTATCTCCGATTCCTTGATTTATTAGAGGTCAAAATAGAGTGAAATGCTAGGTAGACAAACTCCCCCAAGGTTTTGGGGTGACGTGAATCCTACGCACTGGGGCTTAATTTAGACTATGGTTCTTCCTCCTGGACCAAAGGGGTAGGACTACTACACATAGGAACAGGTTTTATCACTAGGAGTCCCTAGAGCTTAAAGCAATCCCACGTAGTGTTAGGCTTAGGTAGAAATACTCACCTGGGGCTTAGTTGAGCAATCAACAGAGTGAAGGGTTGACGTGAATCCTATTGCCGGGACATAGTGTTGGGGTTAGTCACGGTTGACCTTAGATTTGGGACCGTGTGTCTAAGGATTTTCCTCGACTCAATTGACATCAATAGGAAAGTATAATAGCATAGTCTTGCACTAGAAGCATAAGTCCTAGAGGTAACTTGTCCGGATACCCTATTCTCACTTGTTGCTAGTCTCTCTCTTTTTACTCATTGCTTGCACTTTTCTCTCTTTCATCTTTTTATTTACTTGCCTTGCTTCTACTCTAATTCCATAAATTCACTCATCACTCCGATCATTGTTTCTTTTCGTATATCGCACGACTCAATAGCAATTTCTCGTATTTTATACCCCTATTCCCTGTGGATTCGACTACCCACTCACCGGGGTAACTTTATTACTTCGACAAGACCGTGCACTTGCGGTACACACGCGAAAGGTCATGTCACAATGAATGAAATACGGTATCCGGACAAGCTACCTCTAGGATCTATGCTTCTAGTGTAGGACTATGCTATTATACTTTCCTATTGATGTTAATTGAATCGAGGATATCCTAAAACTCACGGTCCCAAACCTAAGGACAACCGTGACTAACCCCAACACTATGCCCCGGTATTAGGATTCACGTCACCCTTCACTCTGTCGCTCGCACGACTAAGCCCCAGGGGAGTATGTCTACCTAAACATCACACTACGTGGGATTGCTTTAAGCTCTAGGGATTCCTAGTGGTAAAACCTGTTCCTATATGTAGTTCTAACCCTTTGGTCCAGGTGGAAGAACCCTAGTCTAGATTAAGCCCCAGCGCGTAGGATTCACTTCAACCCTTCATTTTGTTACTTGCATAACTAAGCCCCAGGGGAGTTTATCTGCCTAGCACTTCACTCTATTTCGACCGCTATGAAATCAAGGAAACGGAGGTAGGGAGAAACCAAATCGGAGGGAAAAGGGGTACATCGCTACCTCACAACTCTCCTTCTCAACCCTCTTCAATCTTAAGTAGTCTAACCCTAAAGGAGTTGTCACACCTCCAAAGGGTACCCTAAATTGTTCTCAATCCTAGTGTCACATATAAGAGAAAACATTAGCAAGTTGAAACTAAGATTGAAACTCAGTTTTTATTCATCAATAATGGAAAAGCATAATAACAATGTCAAAGAAACATAATAACCCTAGAGTTTACAAGTCCGAATACCCTCAAGGGGGTTTAGTTCCTCATGGAGCTATACATGTTCATCAAAATAGAAAAGAAAGTACAAATCAAAGACATTGATGAAAACCCCCTTGTATATGGTATGGCCGTGGTCTTGTGCGGCCGTCGAACATCGGTGATGAAAACCCCCTTGTATCGGACATCGCTAAACCTCCACGAAATCCTCTCCAAAACCCTAATCGCACTCCCAAAGTTGAGGAGAAAGATAGGTCAAAAGATATTCCAAAAGGTCTCTAAAATCCCCTTTTATAATATTGAATCGCGGCTTTAAAATCGGACTTATCGGGGGCTTCACACGGCCATGTGGAATTTCCACACGCCCGTGTGAATCCTCTGAAACCCTGATTTTTGGCAGAAAATGAACAGTAGCTTGCTACAGTGTTTTGCTGCAGTACTTGCCGAAACGCTCCCGAATCCGTTGTTCTTCATCGAGGCCATTAATTGGGCACACAAACAATGGTAGGTCGTGCCGATTGCTTCAAGTCTCCTTGGTGAAGTTCTTCTAAGCTACACGAGTTAGACTTGTTGTGAATGTGACTGCCTTTGTGCCCCTCCAAAGGAAGTTGGCACACACTCACAAGTCCAAGCTCGTGCCTTGTTCCGTACTTGGTCCGAAAACTTCCCAACATCGGCGAACACGACCTAATTTTGTTCTTCTTTTCCAATTTAGCTCCACAAACATTTAATGCACAGGAATACACAAATGCACGCTATTTAGTGATAAAACCTGATAAAAGATATGCTCAATGTAAGATAATAACGCTTCGCGGTACTATAACACAAGCACTTATCAATTACAATTCACTATAATCAAAGGTTCATCTGAAATAACTTGACATTTAATTTTCTCATGTAGTGATTTAGATACACAATTACTAGATGTTCTAAAGACAATGTCCAATCTTTCAAGCTTTCATCAGATGGAAAATAATGGCCTAAACCATTGAAAAGCATTCCTTCCAAACTAAATAAGAGTAAATCTGACGAAAATCAGGATGGCGATGATGAGATCTAGGACGGAACCGCTGAGGGCCAGGATGACGATAGTGAGAGGGGGGACCAAGATCGCGAACGGCAAGATGGGAGATTGCGGCTTACGAGATGGAAGAAATGGGATGACGATGATGAGAGGGGGTCATGGGTGGCGTGAGTAGATATGAGAGATATTTAGGGTTTTCTTTTCTTATATTTGTTTTAGTTATTTTTATTTTTAATTATGCTGACTAGGAGAGAGAGTGTCGGTGACGTGGACAACACATAAGCTGCCACATCATTCAGGATGTTTGTTCGGGAAACTTAATCGGGATGAATAGCATTACTCTCTCTCTCTCTCTCTCTCTCTTTATATATATATATATATATATATATATATATATATATATATATATATATATATATATATATATATATATATATATATATATAACAGAACGTGAGGTTGTGTGTGTCATGGTTCCCTAGGAGCAACACAACCGCTATCATGTTGTTGTGGTTCCCCACGAGAGAGACGACTGTCATCACATGGGAAGATCGGTTAAAAGCTATAAAATGATGTCATCTACAAAAAGTGAACCAGGGAGAAGTTGGAAAAAAAAGAGAGAAGAGTAGGACCGACGAGACGGAAAAAGAAAGAAGAGGCGAGAAAAGAAGATTTGAAGAAGCAAGAGAAGGTTTTCCTTTCCCTCTTCCCTGCTATACATAATAAAAAAAATATAAAAAAAAAATCACCGCTGTGTTCGTCACTGTTGCTGCTGTAGTTATCCACCGCAGCCACTATCAATGCTAGCGAGGGTGGAATATCCCTCGCTGGCCATTGACTCAAAGCTCCCTCTGTCATTGGTTGCCATCGTTGCCTGCCGCCATTGCTGCCTTTTCTTTCCTGCCACCATTGAGAATATATTGAAGCTACTCATCATCGTTACCGATAAAGGTTGCTGCTTGATGTCATGGTTGTGCTCGCTGCATTCGTTCGTTGTCTTCTCTTCCAAGACTCTCGCCATCATTGCCGCTGATGACGTTACTGCCAGAGAGAGATGTTGACTTGTGAAGAAAGTGGCACAAGTCCTCGAAGACGTCTAAAGGAATTAGACGATGAAGAAGATGACGCCAGTCCCTGATGGCTCCAAAAGGACCCAAACAATGACAGTCACCTCCAGCGCGAAGAAGGTGACACTAGCCCTTTGGAGCACGTGAGAGAGAATGTGAGAGCCCGAGATAAAGAGGAAGATGTCTTTAGACCTTGTGTTGAAGCCGGCATGAGAAGGGTGCAGATTGGCTTCGATCTCATGTTGAAGTTGATGTGTGAAGGCTATAGAGAAGCCATTCTGATAAGCGTGAGAAACATGAGGAAGAAGAAGAGGCAAGGAAAAATAGGCTTGGGCTAAAATAAAAAAAGATAGCTATGATGATGAAGATAATGCAAAAGGAAATGAACTTGACGATGATGATGATCCTAAAAAAAAGGGATTGACTGGGAACATGAAGGGATATTCGTTGATGATGATGAAGCTGTGGGTAACAATCCAGAAAAGCGTGAAGATTTGGCTCCTGAGATTCCTACGACTCCTGAAATCAAACAAGATGTTGAAGGCGAGGCTGAGGAAGAGGACATGGTAATAATTAAGTCTGGAAAGGAACCAAAGAAACTGCTTGGGAAAGTGAATGGGCTAAATGAACCAAATGGCTATAATGAGGATAATGATGATGATTATGAGGATGTCTAATGGCAGACAGACACTTCACTCGAGGCTGCAAGACAGTGTATTCAGGAGTAACTGAGAGTCGCAATAGTGGTTATCTCCAATTCTCTCCAGGACTTATTGACTAATTTAGCGTTAACGGATGTTACAAAGTGACAAAAACATGTATCATAGATACCACTGAATGAGTGCCTAAGAGCATCTTCAACGCAGACGCTTATTTAGCGTTTTTCAACTGATTTGGCGCAGGGTTTCTCCAATCCTGCGCCAAATCAGGATTTTGCTACAGTGGCGCGCGAAATCTTGCGCGCCACTGTAGCTAACGCTATTTTTTTTAAAAATCTTTTATTTAAATTCTGTTATGATTTTTTAAATTCTTTTTTTATCTTTTGTTTAAATTCTATTTATATTTTTTAAATTCTTTTTTTTTTATCTTTTGTTTACATTCTATTTATATTTTTTTAAATTCTATTTATATTTTTTTAAATTCTTTTTTTTATCTTTTGTTTAAATTCTATTTTTATTTTTTTTAAATTCTTTTTTTTATTTTTTATTTATATTTTTTAAAATTTTCGTTTATCTGGTTTTTTATTTTCTTTTTTTAAATTATGTTTTGATTTTTTTATTCTTTGTTTTAATTCTGTTTTTTAATTTTTTAATTTATATTTATATTTTATATTTTAATTAAATTAATAACTTATAATCTAGGTTTATATTCTTCAATTAATAAGAAATATAAAATTAAAGAAAATAATTTATGAAATATAAATTCATTAAAATTAACGAAAATTACATGAACGATAAAATAAAAACCATAGAAAATAATTCTAAAACATACATTACCATCGATACTCAAAAAAAAAATATAACACCCAAAATACGAATATGAAGTTTACATAGATGGGGCTAATAGTCTGGCATGTTATCGCCACTTCACCAATATTGCCGAATATGTCATTGAACATATTAGATCCAGAAGGCGGTGGTTGTTGAAAATGACCTCTTTTCTGTAAAATTTCTTGTTGTTGTGCTTGTATACAAGCACGAATGTTTTGATCAGTGATAGAATTCAAATCTCGCACAAAATTTTGTCCTCATATTTCATTTGTTGAAAGGCAAGATTTTTACTCTGCATTTCTATGAACATTTGTTGATCTGCATTAGTCTTCTCTAACATCTCTATAATCTTGGAGTTATCATCTTTTAAGCGACTAAGAGAAGATGCCACTTCGTCATCCATTTTTTTCTTCAGTTTGGCTTTCTTCTGTCAGATTGGGCGTTCAGAAGGTGAACCACCAATACCATTGTCTAAGTTAAGAGAAATTTGAGAAAGTCTAGGAGATTCTAGTGCTTGAGATTCTGGCGTGGGATTTTCAGATTCTGATGATACATGGTCAAATGTATGCTTTCGAGTAATTTGTCTAGATGTCATAACGTTATCTTTAAACTTCTCAAAGTTCCTCACAATGTGCCACACATGATCAAACTTGAACCCTTTCTTGTAGTTAGGATCATCCAAAAGCATTATATTCGCTCGATTCATCTGTAAATTATTTCAGAGTTATGTATTTGTAAAAATATAAAATTGCAAAGAATAAAATATAAAAAACACTTACAATATCTTGGTCTGATGCACCACTTGGATTCAAATTTTCCACTTGTCGAATACATCCGTTCAATTTTTTTTACTGCCTTCTCTATTGTTTGCATCCGACACTATAAAGACCGACCAGAACGTTCCACCCAAGTCTTATTTCTTGTCAAATTGTATTTTCCTCCATTCGTGCCCATAATTGCTCTAAAGACTGGTTCATACAAATAATGGGGTCTTGAGTCATTTCCATGTAAATTTCACAAAGATGGACATCTTCATAAGGAGAGTAACCCGAACTACGAGATTGTTTAGACATTTTTCTTGGGTTACAATGAAAGAGAGATTTTTTTGATAATAATGGTTCAAATAAGATATGACATGAAGTTGTTTATATAGGCAACACAATAATTGAATAATGTGTCATCTTATCTTCTAACCAATCGTTGGATGGATTCAATCTGCATCCACACCGTTGAATTTGGATTGTTAGGAAGTTAGGAAGTTTGGATTGTATGCATTGGAAGTGGAAAAATTGTCCTATAGCATGGGCTGGACAATATAGAGGAAGGTATGGATGCCCAACAATTATTCTTGAAACAGTAGTAGATTATGATCTTTGGATATGGCACGCTTATTTCGGTATGCCAGGAACCAACAATGATATAAATGTTTTGGAGTCTTCTAATTTGCTCTCCAACCTAGTACAAGGTATTGCTCCTCCTTCTCATTATGTCATTCAAGAAAATGAGTACAATATGGGATATTATTTAGCTGATAACATATATCCAAAATGCTCTTCTATTGTACAAACTATTCATCAACCCCGAACTCCGAAGAAAAAATATTTTGCAATGAGACAAGAAGCATGCCGAAAAGACGTTGAGAGAGCATTTGGTGTTTTACAATCTCGTTTTGCAATTGTGGCCAGACCAGCACGGTTTTGGAGAAAAATGTTTTACATGACATAATGACTGCATGCATTATTATGCACAACATGATAGTTAAGGTTGAACGAGATCTCAGTGTACCAATCGTGGATGTAAGAGAAGTGGTGACCCCAGTAGTTGAATTGGTACAAGATGAAGATGCTCGATTTGAACAATTTCTTGGTCGTTACAGGAAAATTAAAGACAAAGACGCTCATATTGCACTTCGCAATGCATTAATTGAACATTTATGGTTGCGCTATGCAAATAACGAAGATAATTAGGAATATGTGTGCTACTTTAGTTTCAAATAATATGTTGGTTTTACTAATGGTGCTTGTTTCTATCTTATGTTTTAATTAAGTAATAAATGTAATGTTTGTATTTGTATTTTTTTATCACTTTTATATATAATAAATATCTATAATAAATATAAAAATTAAAAATATATTTTAAATAGTATCATATTTAAATTTAATGGTTAAAAGTGAAAAAAAATTTAAAGATGATTAAATTTATTGATAGAGATGGTGGTTGGAGAAGAATATTCTTAGAATATTCTTTTTTAGAGTTAAAAATAGAGATGGTGGTTGGAGAAGTTTTCACTGTAGAAGTTGTATTTTTGAATACTGAAACGCCAAATATAGAGTTTTGGGTTGGAGATGGCCTAAGTCAACAAAGTTTGTATACAATGAGCCACATAAAGGTTCACATGCAAGGCATGGCTGTTGGTCAAGCCATAGATCTTATAAACAAATGTAAATCAGGCTAGTAAGAAGCTTTGCGTGTATAGAAGCTAGCAAGACTAACTGATTGGCAATACATGTTACATAGTCTGATATGTTTATACAACCGAAGTTGAATCACATTGGATGATTACGGAACAGTTAGTTCATATTTGTGAGTAGAAATGTGAAAAATAACACACAGAATCTCATTTTCTCATTTTAAAAAAAAAAAACATGTTTCTACTTTTTGCGAAAGTTTGCTCTTTCAGTGCCAATGCAAAATTGAAATTATAGAAAAATTAATTAATTATAATTATATATATATATATATATATATATATATATATATATATATATATATATATATATATATATATATATATAGTTCAAAGCCAAAGTAAAGCAATATGAGGATTTGATCACGGCGATCGAGAGATAGAGATAGAACCGATATTGAACATTGAGATGAAGCGCTCGTTTTCGCGAAATCTCCAAGGCACTATCTCATATGATGTAGTCGCAGGTAGATGGTGATGTTATGGTTGCAATCATTAAGTGGGCACAAATAATAAAAAATTGGATTAAAACCTCGAGACTGAGTATATGCATCTCCTAGTGTTGACAAGAAGCAGAATATACAAGTCTCAATTATCATCATAATGAAGATAATTTTCCACTTGATATTCGGAATACAAATGCCCTATAATGTTGATTGTAAGTGATGAAATTATTAGCACCATAGTTTTCTGAGTGGATAGAGAAATGAACATGATTTTGTTGCATCTTATGGCATTGTTGAAAGCAAAAGCATGCAATGTATAATAATAATAATAATAATAATAATAATAATAATAATAATAATAATAATAACAAGTTGTATGGGATGTACGTGGTGGCTACCTGGCATCTTGACAGTGATAGCAAACTCAAGATCAAGACACATGGCAAATGGAATCAGGAGAAAACTTCAATTGTAATAATTAAAAACATGAGTCGGGGATTTATGTGATTAAAACATTAAAAAAAAACCTCATAACGCAACAATAAAAATACTAATGCTCAAGTAATGACAAGAATACCTATCTCGAGGTGGGGGTGGCAAACAATTTTTAGAAAACATACGAATTTCGAGGCGATAATGAGACATATAGCTCAATACGGCAACAAGACAAATTTATAATTTGCAATTTTCTTGTCTTTATTTGTTCCGGAGCCCTTAATTGGAGGTTCCCAAGATTTTAATCTGGGATAATTAATAATAGAGGCTTGCCTCTATTAGGAATGGAAGAGTCCACAAAAATAAAATAAATAACATTTGTGATTCGATATATTACCTGGTGTCTCTTCACCAACACCACACCAGGGTGCATATTTTCGATCGCACAATTATCTCAACCTTATTCACTGAATCTTGAAATTTTACATAATATGAAAAAATGCATACTAATTCTCCATTAATCCACACATCAAAACAACAAAGTAAACCATTCTTATACAAATATCCTAGAGTTTGGAAACAAGCACAAGTTTAGGCGAACACTATGAAAATAGTTCTTCTTGTTTCCTATAAAAACAATTCTCCATTAATTCACGGGAACTGCTCGAGTTACAATTCTTGGACTAGTGCTCTCTCTTCGGATTAGAATTTCGATCTAAAAATTAAATCATCCTGCTTTGAAGTTGCTTTTTAGTTTATTATTTTTTAATAATATTTTAATCTTAGAAAATGCCACATCAGGGAAAAATAATGGTGGAACTAACAAAATGAATTCTCATTTGGTTAGTAGATACTATCAATTGGTAACTATAATCAATACTTATGTAAAATTAAAACATATAAGTATAAGGGCTTGTTTGGTGGATAGGATAAAGAGGATAGGATAAACTATAATATCCTGCTATTATACTTTGTTTTGTGAGCCAATAGGATATGATAACTTTAACTTGTTGACTCACTTTATTTTATCAATGACATGATAACTAATCCTATAGGGAAAATCAGGATAAAAATGGACGGGATATAATAAAAAATTAAATTTACTTTTTCATTCTTTTTAATTGGAATTTCAAATTTTATTTTGCTACATGTATGGATTCCAATTTGTTTCTTTCAATTTTAGTATATTTTTTATGCGTATTTTTTAATAATTGGATTAAAACTAATAAATATAGCAATGTTATTTTTTACCGAATAGATTTCTCGAATATGTTTTCCAAATGACGTGGATGGCAACTTGTCATCCACATCATGATCCACGTCATAATTTTTTATACTAACTTCAAATTTAAACCTTGAAAATATTTAAATTTTAAAAATTTTAAGAAAATTATAAAACTATATCTAAAATCTTAAACACAAATACTACAAAATATATACCTAAAAATCGAAAAACTCAAACCCTAAATAATAAATATTAAACCCTAAATCCTAATCCTAAATACTATGCCCTAACCCTAAACCCTAAATCGTATGCCCTAAAACAGCAAAACACAAATTCTCGAGCGTTTGTGATTTACACTTTTGGGTTTAGGGAGGGAGTTTTCAGTTTATCATTTACGATTAAAGGTTTAAATTTAGGATTTAGATAATAAAGAGAAATTTAAATTTAAAAAAAAAAAGAGATAAAGAAAAAATTACGTGGATGCTGACATGGATACCAACTTGGCATCCACGTGGGAAATCAATTCGGTAAAAATATCATTACTTATACTGATATGTAAATCATTAAATAAAAAGTAAAAAAAAGTCTATTTTAAAAAAAATACATATAACTATATTATAATGTATAATTTTGTCAAAGGTCTATATCTAAAGTTTATTAAAAGTATATTTTATTTTCTTGTTCAAAATTAAAAATATTTTTTAGATAAAATATTTTAAAAAGTTATTTTTGTTTTTTTTTTTTCAATCAAATAATTAGTTTTATTAAAGAATATTTTTAATAGTTGGGCAGGGCGCAGATCTTGGCTGGGAATGACAGGGGATTGCCGTCCCATGAGGAGAATTTTAAGCGGGGATTTTGGGAATGGGGATGGGGAGCCAATTCCCTGCCCTGCCACACTTGCATCCATAGCAATGAAGTCATCATCAATGAATTGTTTTCTTTCAGTACAAATGTGTGGTTTTTTAAAAACATTCACCACAATTAGACATGTCCATGGGACAGGCCTGCCCAGGTTCATCCTGGCCTAATAATATGTGTCTTAAGGGCCCGTTTCATGGGCAAGATAAGATATGGACGGATATGATATGAGAACTAGATAAAAGTAAGAAAGGATATGGGCATGATAATCTCATATCCTATCCTATGTTTGATGTGCACCGGATAAGCCATTAGATAGCATTTTGTTATTCTATTTTGCGTTTGAAATGGACCTGATAATGACATGATATGATATGAATGGTATGTAAATAGACAAAATTACCTTTATAATATAGTTATATATTCTTTTTTAAAGTAGACTTTTTCAAATTTTTTCCTTAATAATTTACTTATCAATAGATTTATTAATTTCAATTAAATTTTTAAAAAAATAATAACCTATAAATATTGTCCACAAATATATTGATTGCAATATAATGAAAAAAGAAGTAAATGATAAAACTATTAAATGAATAAGAACATGATGAACAAAATAAATTCAAACTCACTCTATATAAATAAAACTATTGGCGATAGCTAGTTTAAACAAATAAAAATGGAGAACCCCAAGGGGAATGGGGCGGGGAACCCCATGCCCCCCCCTGCATGAGGGAAAAATTTCCGGAAATCCCAGTGGGGAGCGGGGATTCCCCCGCCCACTTTTAACCTTAATCACTAAACCACCATCATCATTTTCGTCATTGTCCTGGTTACTTTATTATGCATCTACCAGCTAAAGAGATTGTATTGATAGTGCATGCAATTGACCAAATGAAGGAGTAGTCATTTTTCCAACCACAAAGCAAAATGTTGAAGAAACGTTATTTTGTTCTCTCACTACCTCATGGTTAAATTATCAAAGTAATTACTTTCGATCAGAATAAACAACATCAACATCATCAAATACAAGTAACTTAGACATGAACTCCTTATTTAGTTCTACAGTTTCATCATCCACCTACCAAATGTAGGTAGAAAAACTACATAACATTTGATAAAAAATTAGAATTAACTGAACCGAAATATATCAAGATTAGTCGTTTGGTTTGAGTATCATGCTAATGATGCATCAATACCATCTATACAAGTTACCTCACAATCTCATTAAAAGGTAGAAAGAAATCTTTAGATAAGGTTTACAACACTTGTATAGGATAGCAAATACTCTTAATAATAAAGAAAGATATTAAAGGTGCCACCATTTCTTGCCTCATTCATAAATTAGGAATGTCTTCTATATTAAAGTTGCAAATTGTTACAAAGTATTCATAAGATATGATTATCATGTATTAAATTAAATATGCAAAAAGTTATTACAAGTCGTAAATCACCAAAGACTGCTTACGGCTGTTAATCAAGGAGGCTTGCTATAGTTACTGATAAGTGCTCGTGTTATAGTAATGCGAAGTGTTATTATCTTGCAATGAGCATTGATTTAATCAGATTTTATCACTAAAAAGTGTGCATTCGTTTACTTTTGTGCATTGTAGGGTTGTGAAGGTAAATTGAAGAAAATGAACGAAGTTAGATCGTGTTCGCCGTTGTTGGGGAGATTTCCGGACTAAGCAAGGAACAAAGCATGAGCATAGACTTGTGAGTGTGTGCCAACCTGCTTTGGAGGGGCACAAAGGCAGTCACATTCACAATAAGTCTAGCTCGTGATAACAAGGAGAACTTCACCAATTAGGAGATTTGAAGCAATCGGCACGATCTACCGTTGATTGTGTGCCCAATTCAACGGTCTCAATGAAGAACAACGAATTCGGGAGCGTTTCGGCAAATTACTGTAGTAGTATTGTAGTGTTTAGAGAGGACTTCATGGAGGTTTGGAGCGGGTCATCGGCGTCGACATCAACGTCCGACGGCCGCACAAGACCACGCCACACCACATACAAGGGGGTTTTCATCTATGCATTCAATTTGTACTTTGTTTATTATTATTTTGATGGATTTGTATAGCTCCATGAGGAGCTAAACCCCTTGTGGGTATTCGGACTTGTAAACCCTAGGATTATTATGTTTCTTTGACATCGCTATTATGCTTTTTCATTATTGATGAATAAAATTGAGTTTCAATCTTAATTTCTTCTTGATTATTGTTTTCCCTTAGCTGTGACACTAGGGTTGAGAACAATCTAGGTTATCCTTTGGACGTGTGACAACTCCTATAGGGTTAGACTACTTAGGATTGAAGAGGGTTGAGAGGGTGAGTCGTGAGGTAGCGGAACATCCCCTTTCTCCTCCGATGTGATTCTCCCTACCTCCATGTTCCATGATTTATTCGTGGTCGAGATAGAGTTAGGTGCTAGGAGATAAACTCCCCTAGGGCTTCGTTGTGCGAGCAACAAAGTGAAGGGTTGAAGTAAATCTTAGTGCCGGGACTTAATTTAGACTAGTGTTCTCTCACCTGGACCAAAGGGTTAGAACTACACATAGGAACAGGGTTAATCACTAGGAATCCCTAGAACTTAAAGCAATTCCACGTAGTGTGAGGCCTAGGTAGATAGACTCCCCTAGGGCTTAGTTGACAGGTCAACGAGAGTCAAGGGTCGTAGTGAAACCTAATGACCGGAACATAGTGTTGGGATTAGTCACGGTTGACCTTAGGTTTGGGACCGTATATTTAAGGATCTCCTCGACTCAATTAACATCAATAGGAGAGTATACTAGCATTGTCTTGCACTAGAAGCATAAGTCCTAGGGGTAGCTTGTCCGGGTACCCATCTTTACTCATTGCTTGTCCTACTCTTTTACTTCTACTTGCACTCTCTCACCTTCACAATTCTATTTTAATTCTTGTTTTTATTAGTTTCGTTCACACTCACTCATTGATTTCTTTCCACACATCGCATTAGCTACATAGTGAACACCTATATCTCAAATTCCTATTCCCTGTGGATACGACTACCCACTCACCAGGGTATTTTATTACTTCGACAACCCGTGCACTTTCGGGCCCCTGTCAGTTACATTGGCTCTGGGATTTTTTAGGGCCATGAGATATTTTTCATTGATCAGAATTTACTCATAAAGGGTGGGGGCAACTTGTATTATATTTATATAAGCTAGAATTGAAGCAATTTTTGTATCATAGACTCATGGTCATGTTACATGAACAGTTCAAGTATAGTAAATATGTGAAATAAATTCATGAGAAAGTTCTGAAATCCGCATTATAGTGTTAAAAGAATTCAAAACTACTAATGGTGTTTGTAAAGATGTCATCATTGAAATGGTGGTTGTTACATGCATGGTTGCAACTTGGCCTTAAATATCCTAACCACAATTCATAAAAGTGTATTCACAGAGCATTGGAAGTCCAGGCTTTTGTTGTAAGTAGTAGTAGATTTGTTTTGTTTTACATAAATATCTCATGCACCAATGCAATGCAATGAAATGCAAGAGTGATTTAACCATAAGGAAAAAAAGATCAACAACAAAGCAACAAGGGAAGATGGAAAAAAAATACCACAATGTGGTTTAACGGCAATAGCTCAAAACCGTTGTCTGGTTCAAAAGCAACTCATTCATCTCGTAGTTTAGATAGTATATCAAAGTAATTTTCGTCAGAAGTCACAATATTATAGTAGCTATAAAATGCACCAACTGAAAGAACATTCAATGAAGGAGATAAAGAACAGTGCCATTACATAATCTTATCATACCTTTCAGAGCTATCCTCTTCATTGTCGTCATCGTAAACTATAGGTTCAATAGCATCCTCAGCACCAGCATCTAAGGTAATAGATCTTTGTTAAGATCAGCTGCTTTTACATTTACTATGCACGCACATCTAAACTTAAATAATACAGACCCTGGATTAGCAAGTTTCACAATCCTTCACCACTCCTTGGACAGCAGCCATTGATCTGGTTATTTTATTTGTCAAGACCTTAACTACCATCCCAACATCACCAAAATCATATACCTGGCTTCTAAAGTTAATAGTGTGCCAGAATCAGATTTCAAATGATGATTTTTTAAACCTTGAAGCATGAAAAAAAAATTCCAAAGCAACAATCACCGTATAGAATTTTCAATGTATGTCTCTTGCCCTTTTATGAAGCTCTTTTAATATTAGGTTAAAAAATTTCCTTAGGTACATCAAGCTCACTGGCTTTCTTTAGCACAGCTGCTAAGGTCGTGCTTTGTTTGCCCCGAACCCGAACTAGCCAGAACTGGTGCACTGACAAAAGGTTGCAGACCCATAAGGCGGGAGCCTAGTGAACCTGCAAGGCCTCAAAACCTAACACAGAGTGAAGATAGAAGATAAACTGACAAGAATACAAAATACAAGTACAACTTAACGGTTACAACCAGGTTTAAATACAGAGTAATGAAAATATAGAATGACCCAGAAAGAGGTTCTTAAACAACCATACAACTGATAAAAAGACATAAAACACAACTCCAAAAAAAAGCATCTACTTGAAGCTTTCTAAGATCCCTGGGTCTACTGCTCCTAATCTGAAAAGAATTTAAAACAAATCCATGAGCTTATTAGCCCAGTAAATAATAAAAAATAAATAAACTAAAATGAAAGTTCAAATCTTAAACTTGCACACAATTGGAAACACAAAATAGTGTAAACAAAATCAAAAGGTGAAGTAGGATGTAACAGATTCCTGAGCCAGAATAACAGAGGTCATTTATTTACCCTCAATAACCTAAGACTGAATATCAGGTGGTCGTTAATTATTTCACTGAATGGACACGGTGCTAAATTGCAATCTCATTTTTCTAGAATTTCTTGTCGACAAGGTCAGGGTTTAACCCCCCATTGACAGGGTTGCATATTGCTCATTTGAAGACAAAAACATTCAGACTCAATTTCATAACTAATATAGAATATTCACAATATTTTGCAAAAAAAAAAAACAATTAATTAATTAATTAATTAATTAACAATATCAACGTGTATATATATATAAATGCAAAATACCAGCCTGATTCTCTCATTAAAGGAATAGTGATAATAATAATAATAATAATAATAATAATAATAATAATAATAATAATAATAATAATAATAATAATAATATATTTCCATTAAAACAAATATTACACATGAGTGAATGAAAATTTTAATTGATCCACAAATCAATGGAACAAGGACTAAAGAAAGCAACATGATAGAAATCAAGTGGTATACAAAGCCCATTAAACAAAGGAAATAAAAACATCACAATTTGAAAAGAATGGCAACATGACTCCAACAAATTTGAAAGTGGAAATAATTCACCAAAAGTACTACCAATGAGATATGCTTATAATCCAACTAATCAAATATACTTCAAGAATAACTTGGGATAACTAAACATTAAATTATACACAAATATCCCTCACTCACTCAAAATAAATAAAAGAAATATATAAATAAATAAATAAATATTTGAAATAATTACTCCATCAATTTAAATAAAAAGTAAAAGACATTTACACATAACCTAGTAACCAAATGATAAACAAGAATTTATTTTTCTGAAATTTATAAAAATAAGAACATAAATAATAATGAAATATATTTATATATACAAAATATAATAGTAGATTACTTACATGAAACAATCTTCAAGCATTAGAACTTCACCCGACACTAACGGATGACTTTCGGTAAGAGTCCTATCACAAAGACATTGAACTATATCTAAGTCTCTAATTAAAGCAACAATAGTTTGAAAGTGTCTACAAGTAGGTCTAGCACAATACTAATACTAATGGTAATAACAATGATGTGAAACAGGAAAGTATAATGATTAACAAGAACAAGAACAGGAGGTGAGAGAAACAAGGATGGAATTAGGTCTCCTAGCACAAGTGGCAGATCGATGCATGCATGCATGTATATATGCATGCATGCATGTGTATATATATATATATATATATATATATATGTAAATATACTAAACTTGATGGTTATAGAATCAAAGCAGGACATACAACCAATTACCGGCTATAAGAAATGTCTAAATATGAAGTATTATGAATCTTGAATGAAAAGCATTTTGATCTAAACATCGGACCACATCTTAGAGATTTCTAATATCTTGTTTTCCATGCAAACAAGTAGGGATGCAAATCTCAAGAAAAGCATCAAGTTCACTGATTTTCAAGTAGAAGCATTCATAACACACAAGAGTATACAAGCCACCCCTAAACAACATGCAACTAAAAGCTTCCAAACATGCTTCACATCTGAATTTAGCCTACAAACATGCTATAAACTTTGATTCAAGCAACCTTCTTATACTACACAAGCATCAACTCTACTACCAACAATAGAGAAAGAGATCAACCTAGCCTTCATGGAAGCACCGGTGGCTCGTTGCTCTTCTTCACCTCACCTCCGAATGGCAAGAACTCTGGTAAAGACCCGAGCTCCGATGATGGACACACTCTTCTTCAACCTCCCAAAGAGAGCTAGGTGGAGTGGAAGAATGGAGAGAAAGGATGGAGATGCAAGAAATGAGGAAGATGATGATCACAGAAGGAGAAAAAGTTCGGCCAAGGTGGGAGGCAAGGATGGGATGATGCCTGGGAATCCCTCCGAAAATTCTTCATTGTAAGGTTTTCACAACAAGAAGCCAAGGAGAAAGGTTAAGGGGAAAACATGAGGTTTAGAGGCTATGTTGGGTTTTTAAGCATGAGCGGGGTCTAAATGCTTGATTTTGGATTTGGACTTCTTTTTTTAACACTGAAACATGTGAAACAATAGAATAATATTCTGGTATCAAAATTCCTTTGCAATAGCTGTTTAATATGCATCCACTACAAAAGGGGAACAATTGTTATTTAGTTTAGAACACTAGATGATAAGTTTGATAATATAACGCAACAAAAGAAGAAATTAGTGAAAAGAATTTCATGACCTACGCTAGTGATAGGCGCTGATTAGGCACCGGTTACATGTAGAATTGTGTATTTTCATGAGATGATACATCCTTTGACTTGGTTTCAGATTCTAACGGCTTCTAACTATTTTTCATCTCCATAAGTGCTGGAAATTGAATTCTAACCATTGTGAGTGTGAAAAAACATATATATTTATATCGACCAAAATATTGAAGAGAAAAATAATAGAATTTTTCATGATCATTTTTCCTTTATCTTTATCTTGTTCTTTGTTGAAAACACTATTTCTTCCATCTTTCCTAGGGATTTCTGCACTTTTGTTGGTATGGAGATCAAGATTTTGGCATTGTTTATCCTAGATGATTTTGTCACAACCCTAGTAGGATTTGAGAGAGCAAATAAGAATCACCTTTAACTCAACACAAGGAGAGAAAAATGAAAAACAGAGGTTCACACAAAACGGAAGTAATGCTCTCACTTTTCCAGCATTCAAACAAACATTACTTTCTTGTACACTGAGAGACTCTCAACCATCGCATATATATTCAAACACACATACATCATTACATGAACATGCACCTCACCGACTCAACACAATAGCAGCCACCAAACTTTAAGATTAACTAGACTTTTCTAGATATAAAGCATGACAATTGACATAACACTACTGCGCATGAACATATAAAATTAATAGTGCAATCATTCAAAATAAAGTCTTCTTTAGCTTCTGGAGTTTTCCTACAGCTCATTGCTTCCATCCTACAGCTCATCTTACACTGCATCTTTGATTTGTGATCTTACAATCATTCTTTATATAACAGCACTCCTCCTCTTGATTGTAGATCACAAACACCTAATAAACTTCTCATCATAACATGTTTCTAAATTGTTAAAGGCTAGGTAAGAACATCTGCCAATTGATCTTTTGTATTGCAATGTTCCAACCAAATGACTCCATCTACAACTGAACCACGGACAAAATGGAATTTAACATCAATGTGTTTTGTTCTACTATGTATAACATGGATTCCAGGCTATGGTAATGCTTGACTTGTTGTCACATTTCACATGAATGGATTCAAAACACTGAATTCCACAGTCTTTAGGATTTTTTCATCTACAAACCTTGACAAGCAGCTGAGCAGAGGGCAATGTATTCAACTTTTGTTGAGGATAAAACTGTAATTTCCTCTTTCTTTGATGACCAAGTAACCGCACCAGATCTTAAATTAAATACTACACCCGAAGTGCTTTTTCTGTTATCTAAACAATATGCCCAATCACTATCTGAATATCTCTCCAACTTCGCAGCTATTCCTTTTTCATATAGAATTCCATATGAAGTAGTACCTACAAGGTATCTGAGGATTCATTTAGCTGCTCCCAGATGATACTTGGTTGAACAATTCATAAATCTAGAGAGAACTCTAATGCTGAATGAGATGTCTTATCTTGAATGGGTCAAATAGATCAGGTACCCAATCAATCTTCTATACGTACCTACATCTGTTTTTCTAGACCCATCTTATGTTTGGAGTTTTAAACTTCAGTTCATGGATGTAGGTACATGTTTGCATTGGTGCATGTTGTAGCTCTTTAATAGATCTTCAGTGTATCTCCTTTGGGAAATATGAATTCCATTAAAGCCTTGAAAAACTTCTAATCCCAAGAAGTATGTCATTAGGCCAAGATCATTCATCTCAAAATTTAACTTCATATCATCCTGAAATTCTTGCACCATTGCAAGAGATGAGCCAAGACAAATAACGTCATCCACATAAATACATATTAATAGAATTTCACCTCCTTTGCTTTCTTTCTTGTATAGAGTATGTCAATGAGAATTTCTATGAAAATCCTGCTTGAGAAGATGGGTATCAATGTGACTGTACCAAGCTCTTGGAGTTTGCTTCAGTCCATATAAAGCTTTTTCAATTTAAATACCTTATCTTCTTTGCCAGGAATTGAGAAACCTTTTTGTTGCTCTACATAAACATCCTCATTAATTTCTCCATTTAGAAATGCAGATTTAACATCCAAATGATATACTGGCCAGCCTTTACTTATAGCCAAAGCCAGAAGTAGCCAAACTGTGTCCATGTGAGCTACAGGTGCAAACACATCTTCATAATCGACACCATACTCTTGAACATAACCCTTAGCCACTTAGCGTGCTTTGTGTTTCAAAACTTGTCCATTAGCTTTGAATTTCGTCTTGAAAATCCACTTCAATCCAATGATTTTCTTTCCAGGAGGTGCATCAACTAATTCCCAAGTTTCATTTTTATGAATAGCATCCAATTCTTCTTTGATTGCATCCCTCCATTCCTTAGATTTTTGAGACTCTTCAAAATATTGTGGATCATGGATATTAAGAGCAAATGAAAAACTCTCATATATGTCTCTTAATTTACAGACAATAACAAAAGTAGTTGATTAAGTTTCACTTTGAGGTTGACTTTCAACTGGCTGATCTTCATGTAGTGAACTAAAGCTTCTCTCATTTGACTATTGACTTGATTCTCTTGAGCTTTGACTTCTTGTACTTTGTTTATTTAAATGAGAGGTTTGCTTGTCTTGCAAAAATCCTGGCACCATAGTCCTTTGCATAATTTGAGAAGAGTCTTTACTAGAATTCTAGGACCATGCAGCATCTTCAATAAACTTAACATCTCTACTTATCAACACTTTGCATGTGAGAGGATTATATAGCTTTAATGCCTTGGCCTCAACACAATAGCCAATTAAAATACATTTCACAGACCTTTCATCCAATTTCTACAATAAAGGAGATGGAGTACGTGAAAAGCTAAGCATCAAAAAATTCACAAATGACTCACCTTTGGTTTAGTTCCTCACCAGGCTTCATAAGGAGTCATATGAGCCAATGCCTTGGTAGGTGAGATATTGGAAATATATGCTGCAGTAGAGATTGCCTCTGCCCAGAAAGCAGTAAGTAACTGCTTGAAATTCAACGTACTCTTAGCTCGATCAACCAATGTCCGATTTTTCCTCTCAGCAACACCATTTTGCTGAGGGGTATAGGACACTATATACTCTCTTCGAATGCCATTCTTTTCACAGAACACCTTGAACTCATTAGAGGAGAACTCAACTCCTCTATCAGTTCTCAATCCCTTAAGCTTCAAACCTGATTGTCTTTAAACTAGAGCTAGGAATTTTTGAAAACATGTAAATACTTCATACTTATTTTTAATGAAATATACACAACACATCCTGGTAAAATCATCAATAAACACTAAGAAATATTGATTACCTCTAAGAGAAGCCACTTGCATGGGTCCACACACGTCTACAAGGACTAATTGTAATTGTTCCTCAGCTCTCCATGCTACAACAGACTGGAAATGCTTTCTGTTCACTTTGCCATAAATGCATGATTCACACTTGCTGAATTTTTCTAGTTGAGACAGCCCAATAACCATTTTTTCCAGATTAAGCATTTGTATGTTTTGAGAGCTCAAGTGACCATACTTGGCATGCCATTTGAGCGATTCATTACGATTTTTTACAGCCACTCCAACATAACTGACTACTGATAACTCCAGAAGGTACATGTTGTTGCTGGTATGTTGAGCATTCACCAATTGAGCTCCAGTTCTTACATCACTTATTATACAAGAGTTGCCTTTGAACATAACCTTATACCTAGATGTTATCAGTTGTCCAACACTGAGGAGATTATGAGCCAGTGAAGGAACAAACTGAACATTTGGTATGAGTTTAGTCTTACCATCAATAGTGTTGAAAGTTACTGTGTCTTTCCCAGCAACCTCAATCTCCTTATCATCTCCATGTTTGACCTTGTGATGAAGAGATTCATCTAAGGTTTGAAAAAGCTCCTTCCTTCCAGTCATGAGGTTGGAACGGCCACTGTCCACTAACGACATTGACTGGTTCAAGTGTTTAACTCCTGTGAGAGCCATGAACAAGTTGCTGAAGTCACTCACAGTGCTCTTATCACTTGTTAACAATAGATTCTTCTCTTGAGCTCTATCTTTGTACCAATAATTGGCTATTACATGGCCATACTTTTTTCATATATGGTATTGGACTGCAATTTTGTTGGTAAAGTGTTGTTCTTCTGCTGTAATTATTCTGAAATTTGGTCCTCTTCCTCTGCCTCTATTGCGTCCCCTGCCTCTTATAACATCCTTCCCACGTCCTTTAGGAATTCATTTCTTTGCATTTTTGACACCAGATGACTCTCCCTTGACATGCAATGCACGGCTTTTAGATTTATCAAGAAATCTATTCATCCTTGCTTCATGTACCTACAATGATCCACTTAGTTCATCCAACGAAAGCTTGGAAATGTCTCTCGACTCTTCAATGGCAGCAACTACATAATCAAATCTTGGAAACAAACTTCTCAACATCTTTGAAACCACCTCTTCTTCTGAGAGCTTGTACCCAAGGGCTTTAATCTCATTCACAATTGTCACAACTCTAGTCATATACTCATGTATGTTTTCACTGTCCTTCATCTGTAACACTTCAAACCTTTGTCGTAAGGTTTTCCTTCTTACTGACATAATCTTATTTGTGCCTTGATATTTTTTTTGAATAAGATCCCAAGCCTCCTTTGCTAAAGACACACCAGCAACCATGTCAAAAATCAAATCATCTGCAGCTTACTAAATGAGATATAATGCCCGAGCAACATCTTTCTGACTTTCCTCAATCTGAGAGGCTTCGCCTAAGGTCAATAGTCCCTTCTCTATAACCTTCCAAATACCTTACGATCTGAAGAGGGTCTTCATTTTAGTGCTCCACCTTTCATAGCCTGGACCTTTAAACATAGGTAATGGAGGCTGAGTTGCATCTAATGCTGAATTTGCTGCCATTTGATGTAGAGAATGATCACTGCTTCTTCCTCTAAAGCTCTGACCCCGGTGTTAGGATTTGAGAGAGCAAATTAGAGTCACCTCCAACTCAACATAAAGAGAGAAAAATGAAAAACAGAGGTTCACACAAAACGGAAGCAATGCTCTCACTTTTCGAACATTCAAAGAAACATTACTTGCTTGTACATTGAGAGACTCTCATCCATCACATATATATTCACACACACACATACATCATTACATGAACATACACCTCACCGACTCAACATAGTAGCAGCCACCAAACTTTAAGACTTAACTAGACTTTTCTAGATACAAAGCATAACAATTGACATAACACTACTGTGTATGAACATATAAAATTAACAGTGCAATCATTCAAAATAAAGTCTTCTTTAGCTTCTAGAGTTTTCCTCCAGCTCATTGCTTCCATTCTATAGCTCATCTTACACTTCACCTTTGATTTGTGATCTTGCAATCACTCTTCATTTGACACCAAACCCAACAATAATTGTGGGCATATAAGCCTTAATCTCAAACAATATTTGTGTGCAAAACCATTCATAATCTTGTTTGACATTTCCCCATTATTTCTAACATCAACTTGTTGGATGTATTTCTAAACATTAAGCATTATGATCTCATCTTCACCACATACATCTTGTTATATTCTATGAACTTGAAAATAAGCATCATTAAGTGGCATGCAACGCACATACATGTATGGATATGTATAAATTGTTCAGCACTGACATGAACAAACAAATAAAACAAAGCATATAAAAGTAAAAACTCTCCGTGCTCATGAAATTAATACCTTATATGTCAATAAGGCAAACAAACTCTAACTACACAATGAAATGGTGAAATACTTCAGATCATGGACTGAAATTGCTTTCAAAATCAGTGAATTGGAACAAACAAATTATAGGCCTTACTGAAATAATGCATAATCTTCAGAGCTCTTAAATGTAGACAATATCTATGTTCATGAAAAAATAAGCAAGTATGTGTTTGATGAATATACAAACTAAGGAAAATCACAATTTATTCATGCTACTTTAATGTCAATAGAGCATAAAGACTCTTACCCGACAATGAAATGGTGAAATGTTTCATGTAATAAGTGCAATGTGGACTAAAATTGTTTTTCTCAAAGGGTGAAACATAAACTTATGCAGCTACAATTTTTTTCTAATTTTTGAGTTGCGCTTCATCTTCTTCAAGTTTTGAGCATCTTGCAAACCAAATTCACCAATAAAGTAATGCATCGATTTGCAAGAACTCCAAGTGCTTTATCTTCTCAATAGAAAATTAGTCAGAACAAAGAAAGCACAAACCTTTCTTCCAGTGATCTTGCACGAGTGTCTGCCCATGCAAACAGGGCCAGTGGCCCATATCCTCCTCGCTCTTTTGGCTACTTCGGAGGATGGTTGAGAAAGTGGACTTCTTTCAAGCCATTGAATTCCTGAACTCAAAACAAGAGATCATTGAGATCAAATAGTAGGAGATAGAAATGGGGATTAAGAAGAAGAAGGGAAAGGAGAAAAAGGCTTGCCTCGGAGAGCAGAAGCGCTGCTAAAGTGGTGCCTGTGAATCCACGATCATTCCTCCACTCCAGTCCTTTCTTGGAACCATCACTTTATTTTTTATCTCACCTTCTTCCCTCTCACCATGATCTTCTTCAGATCTACATCAGTGATCTTGGCTTGATATTAGGGTTTTTCCTTATCGGAGTGTGTTGTAGACCAGAATCCGTTGACACCATTGGACTCAAATATACAGGCTTGTTGCAGTGGATGCTTTGTTAAAAAGGCTATAAAATTAAATGACTTTGTGGTTTGATTGAGTCAAAGGTGATTAGCTGATCAGTTATGAATTTAGAGTTTTAATAGGTGTTGTGACTACTTGATGTGGTGTAGTTATTAATATGTAAGCCATGGTTTATATTATATGTAAGATGAGCAAATCAAAGGGATAACAAGTTATTTCCCACATCTTCCACTCCCTCTTCCTCTCATTCTCTTCCTCTCTCTTATCTTAAATCTTTCCTAATCCTACATATCCCTCATTGATATATTCTCAAAGACAACCACAACCGACATTACAACAATTTGGTGCTTTCTTTGAGAGATTTGAATAGTTGGCATCATGACGGATAGGATAAAGACTCAATCTAAAGCTACAAAAGAGTAGCTCTCATTAATCAATGATCAACTAGTTTAACATGAGGCAGTCCTTTCTACATTAGATTCACTTTGTTCCATAGTGCAACAACATGCAAATGTATTTGAGATGGTGCAAAAACACTTTATCCTCACAACAAAACATTATGGCCGATACAATATTGAAACTTGCCAAGTTGGAGAGAATTCTGATGTAGCCCCCATTGCTATCATCGCCACCCCCTCCCTCAGTGGTTTCCTCATTACCCACACCCTTTAGTGGCACAGGTTTTTTGCAACCATCACAAGTGTCATTCACCCAATTATCAAAGCTCGAGATTCCTTTGTTTTCTGGTGACAATGTTCTGGGGTGGATCTTCAAAATAGAGCATTTTTTCTGCTATCATCAAATCTCAGAGAAACAAAAGCTCACTATCACAGCATTTTATATGTCTGGAGCTGCACTTCAATAGTATCGCTGGCTACATATGACTTCCTAGCTATCCACTTGGAAGGACTTCATGCACCAAATAGAAACCCGATTTGGTCCATTGTCCTTCGTCAATCATGAGGCACAACTCTATAAGCTCAAGCAACACTCTACAGTGGCTAACTATCTCAGTGAATTTGAGCACTTGTTTACTCAAATTGCTAGTTTGAGTAGCACCAACCTCCTCACACTACAAGAAAAACACCCTATAGCTGCGGAAACATCCACCACTATAGGTGTTATATCCACCACTAAAAACTATACTAGCACTTGTTAGATTTGCCACTAAATCCTCCATCACAATAGAGGTTGCGGCAGAAATGTACACTTTTAGAGGCGGTTTTTAGAGCGGCTGGACAAGCTTTTAGCGGTGGAAAAATTGGCCGCTATATGACTTATAGCAGTAGATTTTTCAACCTCCGTAGGTCCAATATCTGCCAAGTTAATTTAAATATATATTTTTCACACAACTTAAAATACAATAATAATTCAATTTTTGCTAATAGTTGTTATGCATACCATTAAAAAACAACATCTAATTGTAATATTCATAACAACTAAAAATTTGTAAATAAAATCAACATTAAAATTAATAATATTTATATCTACAAAGTATACAAACTCATAACTTGTATTTAAGAATACATCTGTACAAAGTGAGCAAATAGACATCGGGATTTAATTGTGATTTTACACAAAGGATGGACTTTAATGAATTCCTTGCAAGCGATATGGGTCCTAATTTATCTCTAGATAGTTCTGGCTGCTCTTCCCAGCACTTCAGCTCTTCTTCCATGTAATTCAGCCATTTGAGCAGCTCTCACGGATATCTTGGTCTTTCCAATCTGCCAACAAAGAACATCCATTAATATTAAAAGAGGGTTTCACAATATCCACTCGACTACCATACACATAGAAAAGAGTAACAATACTACGTTAATGTCATACATATGACCTTATCCACAACATAATCTTCAGATGTACAATGATGACTTATGCTAAATGATCAAACCCATGTAAGAAACTCAATAACATACATGCAGTTAAAATTTTCACTTTACTCGCACCCACAACAACAGCAAAACAATTAACAAAAATGAATTATAAAAACTCGATTAAATCTTCTGGATATTGTAGAATTTCCCAAAATCCTAATATCTAATAGAATAGCCTGAAATAATCTTTGTCAACCACTTACTGAATTAGGACATAAATTTTGAGGTGTTTTATGTAAGGAGTATGAGCTCAAAGGTTTTTCCATAACTATAGAAGATATTAGTGATCAATGCTATTAACAGCTATTTTGAGAAATACTAATCTTACCTAAAGAATATATGCCAGACACTTCATGAATAAATATGCTTTCCTATGTTAGTACTTCACTAGTGCTCGACTCTAGTCATGAACATTTCCATTATAATCAACCATGTAAGAAGGAATGCTAGCCATCAAAAATTAAATTTCTTCTGTGTTTTTCTTCTCTAGAGGCTATCTCCTCAAGGCACCTGTGTTGGCATAAGGAAAACCATCCTCACCTTTCTCATTAATCATCAGAGTTCATTCACTACATCTCCCAGGAATTAATGGAATTGCAAAACTATATATTCAACATTAAACAAGAAATGTGGATTTTATTTTCTGTTTTTGATAGTAATGAGAAACAGTATGCATGTACCAGTTTTTTCTTCCTGGCATTGGAACTAGCCAACATCTCAGCAACCTTTTCAAGCAGCTACTTTTCTTCATTTCCAGAACATTCTTGCAACCACAGTATGGTGTGAATCCTCAACATGACACATATATTGTCCTAGCCAGTTCACTTCATAAGTCAAAAGAGAATTACCTCAAACTTCTTCTCTAGCTAAGAGAGTTGCTGATCTTGAACTACTTGTGTTTCTTGCAATATCTTGCTCAATTTAGAAGCATGCAGATCAAGGGTGTGGAAGAAATTAGTTGTAATCTTTGAAATAGACCTTGTTGTCTCTACAACTCTAAGATGTCCCTGTTTTTTTTTTCCCCATAATAATAAGCAAATTTATCCAAAGAAAGCCTAGAGAATTAATGCAATAGAAGCATCCAGTGTTTAGCTGCTACTGAGCACTAACCCTACGCTGCTGCTGTGCAAATGCAGCCAACTTGTCCTCTTGCTTATTAAGGCTGCCTTGAAGTTCATAAGTAACAATAACATGGCTTGGCAAATCATCATGTTGTTCAATATTCACATTTGAAGTAGTTGGTTGTTCTCCATGTTCGTACCAATTTTTGTATAATTTCAGGATACCATGAATAATAAGATGTTCATACACCTCATCTCTTGTCAAAAGAACACTATTGACACATATTCTACATGGGCACAAGATTTGATTTGACATTGTATTAGAAAATGCAAATTCCAAGAATTCCCTAACTCCTTGTTCATATTCAACACTCAACCTACAACATACAATAATGTATTATTAACTAAATAAGCACCTAAAGAAAAAAAAAATAAAGTTTTATATTATTATTCAATATTGTAATTACCTTGACTTCGTCATTCATGCCTTGTCTAGACCTGTCCAAGGGCCAGGCTACCCGCCCAAGCCTGAAGGACTGCCCAAAAAATTGGAGGGCTTGGACAAATATATAAGGCCCGATGTCCGGGCTTTGGACAAAAAAAGAAGCCCATCTTAAAATGGGCCGGGTCTGGTTTTCATTGTTAAAAACCCGACCCGGACCGGCCCGACCCTAATTATAAAATATATTTATTAATTAATTATGTGTGTGTGTATATATATATATAATGGTTTGAATTTCCATTGACTATTTATTAATTAGTTTTGTATATACTTAGATAATATATATTTATTGTTGATTGTCATTGATAATAATGGTTTGAATTTTAGTTGTTGTAATTGTATAAATATTTGCATTTGGTATTTTAATTTTTAAGTGTTTTGTATAATAATATTTGGTTATATTCAGATATTAATTTTATTGTTAATGTTTTTTATAACTTATATATTATTTGATGAAAAACCTATTTGGGCGGCCTTGGGCGGGCCTTATGTAGAGGTCATTAAATTTGGGCGGGTTCTAGCAAGAGTTAAGGCCCAGATTTTTTGGGGCGAGCCTGGCTTGGGCAAGCTTGAATTTTAGTAATTATGGATAAAATCCGGCCCGAACCCGGGCCGGCCCCGGCCCATGGACAGGTCTAGTCTTGTCCATGTCGCAAATATAGTTGACCTTTTCGTAATGATAATGTCTCTTTGATTTACAATTGGAATCTTATCAACAATGAAACTTTTAGTTAATGATCTATAAATTTTGAAACTTGATATCATTTTATTTTAAAAAATGTCATGTTGTCATATTATCACTTTAAAATGATTTTAAAAACTCAATTAATAATAATAGTTGTGAGCAATAAGCAAAATCAAATGATCAATAAAGCAGCAAATAAACAAACAAAAATCAAACAAAAAAACCATTAAAAAAATCGCACCTTTCTTTTACCCCTTCACTGTGGAATAGTAAGAAAAGCAACCTGAAAATGTAGCTATTTTTAGGAAATGTACTAGAAGACATTAATCAAATTTCATATAAGAAACAATAAGAATTTTGAAAAGTAGATTATGTAATTATACACAAAATTATTATTAATATCTCATCGTTGTACACTAATGATCTTGAACAAAGAGGGAATAATCATAAGGAGAAAAAAATAACCGATCATCGCAGCAACCAGAGAGAGAATGGTATATTAGTAGTATGCATTTATTGCAGTTGTGAAAAAAAGAAGAAAGGTAGCGAGTTAATACAAGTCTAATTAAACACAAAAAATATATATATTATTTATTTATTTATTTATTTATTTTGCCAGTGTAAATAATCTAATTTATATAGATCTCAAAGTTCTCAATTATATTTTGGAAGATATTTAAACTTTGGACTTTTTGTATGAGAGTTATTATTCATTTATTGCAGCCACGGTGACAACAAATTAACTTCTTTTTAAATTTTCTCTTGTTTCTTCTCAAAATTATCCAAAGACAGGCACATGGACATGGGAACGATTGAAATTTCCGGCCACCCTAGTGCGACTTGAATTGGCACAAGAAAAAAAAAGGTATACAAGAATGATCAGAATATCTTATCACAAGTTTGTAAAATGATATGGAGGGTGTTAATTTAAACTAACTAATTTATGTGGAAATGAACCAAAAGATAACAGCGAGATATTATAAGGATGGATGTCGACACATTAGACTTAAAACAAAAAGTCACCCTAGCTAGCTCCCTCCCTCTTGTTCCATTTAATTTCGTGTGGTGGGGTGTGGTACAAAGGCACTGATTAAGGGGGCTTTTAATTTATTAGACTTTTAACCACTGCCTCTGTTTTCTCATTTATGAAAGTCGCTGCCAAATTTCAAATTTCAATGATGCTTTGGAATTCAATTTATCCTTTTTCTCTTCTTCCACGCCATATTTCGCATCCCAAGAGGTTTGATTAAGTAATATTCATTTAATTTGGACAAAGCAGCCAAAAAGATGGAAAGCATTAAGCATTTTACCAGTTGCTCTCATAGAAAGTGATAGAAGAGTGTTGAACCAGCCGACTGAACTCTAGAAGGAGTTTACTAATTAACCTAAGAACCTTATTATCTTCAATGAATTAGTTTTATATTTAATTAATTTACTTCTCCATTAACCAAGAGACATTTAGAATATTCTTGCATACATGAAGAAAGGTACATAAAACCATTCACACGGCTTCTTTAAACATCATCTAATGAAGGTTGGTGTGCTTAATTACTTCTTTTTAATCCATCCTTCATTGTCATGTGTTAATAAAAATTTTTTTGTTATAATCTTATCTTGTTCTTTAAATTTATGAAGACTGGCTCCAACAAAAACCAATTTCACAGTTACCCACCACATCCCTTCAAATTAAAACAATGATCTAACAAATATTTCAGAAAAAAAGTTTTTTCTGATAATGCAAACATATGTTTTGAATGGTCATATCTGTCAGGAAAATTGCTGTCTGACACATTTCTGTCCATCTTCATGTGCAAGAATCTGATTTTGTGATGTTATGTATGTATATAAACAATAAAAGAAATTACCTGATGCTTGCTCTGAATTTTCCTGTCCAAGAAGTTCGAATGATGAACTATTACTGAAACTCTATTTCTGGCACTTCACAACTCTACATGAGACAGTAAAAACATGAATGAAGTAGTAATTAGGTCTCCAAGTAAAGTTGCCTGCTTGGTATATATATTACAATTTATAACAAAGATGCAAAGATAAATGGCCAAAATAATGATAAGAGAATCTTGTAATCAAAGATTTGCTTTTAAGAATAAAATAAGTACACATCAAGCATACAAGAGTTGTTTTCAATAAAAAAGATAAAGCATCATAAAGAGCAAGCTAGAACAAATAGAGCAATCTTAATAGAGTTGATGTTCATTAACCAATCTATGTGTCCAAATAAGTTGTTATAATTAAGGCAGAGTCTAAAATTGCTATGCATATAGTAGGGTTCCAAACTGAGAATTGATTACAATATTCCATATGCACCAAGTCATGGAAGAGATTATGTAGGTTGAGTTGCTCCTTTTCCTAGGTGTTAAGCTTATATTCCACTAAATTGAGAAGTACAAAGTCAATTCGTATGAAGTGAGAACCATAAATAACTTTCATAATGGCATGTAATTAGCACTCTTTATAACTTGGCCCACTGTCTGAATCTTCTGATAATCCAGCATTAACATCTTTCACTTTCAGCATCACTCTCAACATTTAAAATTGCATGTTTTTTCACCATACATATCAAACGTTTGCTGCCTATGCATTGTTAGCATAAAATTTACAATATGAAGAACCATCTTCACAGTTTACAAACATTCCTCCCATGCTTGTTACCTCCAATTACCTGTCACACATAGTGAAAATTCATAACCAATACATGAGATGTATCAGTAAAATCCATGCAGAGTACTAAGCAATGATATGCTTTTCCTTGCATTTCTTGACAATGGGTTTTTTTTTTTTTTTTTCTTTCAAAAAGAACAAACCCCATATATTAATAATATGATACAGGAGTTACAAAGAAAAAACAGAGTGGCAAGACAGACAACAACAAAATACACAAAAGACAATCCTGGCTATTAAATAAACACATTAAGTTTTTACTAGAAGCTTAAAATATTAAGTTTTTTCAAAAACTTAATATTTTTTCCTATTCCTTTTCATTACCGTTGCTCTCGTCTTAGGATTTTTTAGTGGTCGTATGTGTTCACCACTTAATTTAGTTGATTTTGTTGCCACATTCTGTGGGCCGTGGAAGAATTATTTCTATGTTATGAACTGTCATTGTGCACCTTTAGTATAGATGCCTACATGCTTAAAAAATTTTAACCTTCTGAAGTGTGTACATTCTATGCTATTCAAAGGACAATGTTAGGGTGCATCTAGTGGTATTATAGTAAAGACTAAACTGTATAATGGGACACGTATGTTTTACTTTGCACAACAATTAAGCAATGAGCTATTCTCTCTTGAGCCGACGTCATTGCAGCTTCCCGGTGCTTTGATGAGGTTCTTCAAGCTTTGATCATAGCTTTAACAAATCTCAAGTCTACTACTTCTGACCCAAAGACCAACGAGAGCAGCTCTGTTTGCCTGACCAGTGATGATCACAGGACTGACAGTACTTCAATTGAGATCAAGAGTGGATCTAGAAAAAGTTGAGTGTATGAGCACGTTGCTTCTTGAATCTTTGAATTCTTTCTTCTCCAGATCAAAGAACGAAGAGATAGGTGTACAATTCTACACTCATATCAAAGGAAAACCTAACACTAACATGAAACCTTAAAAAAAGAAAAGGAAAACCTAAAATCCTAACACTAATCAGAAACCCTAACAAAGGAAAAGGAAACAAGAAGGTAAGAACGAAGATACCACAGCAAGACAAGACGAAGAAGAACCACAGATCATAGAAATCATAAGAGAAGCGATATCTTAAGGGTGGAGGAATTGATGGTGGGGAAGAAGCGAAGGCGACGGAGGCAATCCAAAGCAGAGAAATGCCGCGCGCCCACCCCGCCCAATCGAGCTCTAGCCCAGCAAGAGAGAAGAAAGGGCCAAAGAGGGAATGAGAGAGAAGAAGAGGGTCAAAAGCGTTATTTAATTGGTTTTTTCACATAACCCCTCAAAAGTTAATTTTATTAAAAAAATATTTTATAAAAATATATTTATAAATATAAATTTATTTAAAAATTTATTAAAAATTATAGACAATCTTTAATGTATATTATTAATAACACATAATTAATAAAACTTAAAGATATTTATGAAACAATGGATGAGGGTATGTGTGTGATTATAAGTTTTATAGAGGGTGTAAATGAAAAAAAAATTATACCTATAAATTTAGCGGCTCATATAATCGGCCGTTAAAATTTGCCGCTATAGCCCAACTTTTTTGTAGTGTAAACTGTTTTCTCTCGGGCCTACGAGTCGATATTCAACATGAGTTATTCCTTCTCAAACCCCAAAACTTGCCGGAGGCCATGGGGATGGCTAAACTAGTTGAAGATAAATGTAATGCTACCCAGAAATCACTTAATCGTGCCATGGTGCCAAAGCCAGCGGTGATTACTTCACCACCATTGAAGGTTCCACCCGACCCTCATCACCACTTCCAATTAAACAGATATCACCCGTAGAGATAGTCATGAGGAATGCAAAAGGTTTGTGTTTCAATTGCGACTCCAAGTTTGTACCAGGGCATTGCTGCCGTCCACCCCAATTTCTTTGTCTTATGGTGGATGTTGAAGAGGAAGCAAAAATGGCAGTCCTCACATCTTCAAATGACACAACAAACCACATTTCTCCTTCAGTAGTAGACACTGGACAAACAGATCCATATGTGTCTGCAAAACCACCTAGTATCTCTTTGCATGGAATTACGGGGTAACCAATACCATCAACTATGAAACTGAAGGGTTCCATTAACTAGCGAAAGGTCATTGCCATGATCGATGGAGGATCAACTAATAATTTTATCCAAAATCATTTAGTTGACCATTTGGGCCTTACCATCCAACCTTCAGTTCATCTTAAGGTATCTGCTTGCAATGGGGAATCTATGAACTATGGAGGAGTATATTTACATGTGCCTTTGAAGCTTGACGAACTAGTGTTTTTAGTGGAGTTGCTATTACTACCAATTTATTGATCTGACCTTGTCCTCAGAGTACAGTGGTTATCTAAACTAGGACCCATCATTTTTTACTACAAAAATTTTTTGGATGGAGTTCAACAAAGACAAAACTTAGGTCGAATTTCAACGAATGCAGAATCCAAGCTTTCATCATATTTCTTCAGCTGCTTTGAGAAAACAATTGCAAGCTCACACAAAAGCACAATATTATCATTTAACTATAGAGGGGGCCACATCAAGTCAAGACATCATGATTGGACCTAAAGCTCCATCTTTTTTTCTCACAAGCTTCCACAAGCTCATCCCTCAGTTTACAAAGATATTTTCTTAACCGCTCCGCCTTCCACCAACTAGAGAGCAGGATCACCGGATACCACTCCTTCCGAACACACTACCGATTAATGTGAAATCGTACAGGTTCCCCTATTTTTAGAAATCAGAGATTGAAAAGCTTATCGGAGAGATGCTAGGGGAGAGAATCATCTGACCTAGCACCAGTACATTTTCATCACTGGTTCTCCTTGTGAAGAAGAAGGATGGAACTTGGCACTTCTTCATTGATTACCATGTCCTTAATGTAGCCATGGTCAAGGACCGTTTCCTTATTACCACCGTTAATGAATTGCTAGATGAGTTGTTTGGTGTGAAGATATTTTCCTAGCTAGATCTCAGAGTTGGATATCAATAAGTTAGAATTCACCCCCAAGACGTGGAGAAGACTGCATTTTGCACTCACGAAGGCAACTATGAATTCAAAGTGATGTTGTTCAGCTTATCCAATACACCAACAACATTCCATGCCCTTATGAATTCAATTTTCTAGCAATTCTTACGGAAGTTTTTTGTGTTTTTTTAATGATATTCTTCTCTACAGCTCCTCTTGGGATGAACACTTACAACACTTACAACAAGTATTTTCCATTCTCCAGTCACAACGTTTGTTTGCAAAGATGGCGAAGTGTGAGTTCGGTTGTGAGGAAATTGGGTATTTGGGACATCAAATCTCTGGCAAGGGGGCATTTGTGGATCTTGGTAAGATGTCAGCAATACAAGAGTGGCCCATACCAGACTCCATCAAAGGGTTGTGTGGTTTTCTCAGTCTTACCGGTTATTATCGAAAATTTGTGCACTACTACACTTCCATCGCAACACCACTAACAAGATTACTTCACAAGGATGCATTTGTGTGGATGTTAATAGTAACTTCTGCATTTAATCAACTAAAAGATGCAATGATCAACAACCCTGTATTGGCTCTTCCAAACCTCAACATCAAATTTGTGGTACAGAATGATGCCTCGGGTACCAGGATTGGTGTTGTCTTGTCTCAACATGGGCATCCATTAGATTATTTCAGAAAGCTAATGTCTCCACAAATGCAATCCTCATCAGCTTATGCAAGAGAAATGTATGTGATTACAGAAGCCATCTGAAAATGGAGATAGTATCTTCTTGGACGCCACTTCGTCATTCAAACTGATCATCAATGTCTCAAATCTTTCTTATCATAAACCATCCAAATTCCTGAGCAATAACGGTGGTTATCAAAACTCCTGGTGTATGACTTTGATATTGAATACAAACCGAGTAGCCTCGATGTACAGGCCGATGCCTTATCTCGATTATCACATTCCACTTGGCACTATTTACAAGTCGTCTCTCACCCAATAGTGGCTATATTGGATGCCTTACGCCAGTTTCATCAAGTTCACCCGATGGCTCACAAGTTCTATAATGAGGTACTTTCCTGTCCTGCTGAGCATCCAAACTTTACTATCAATGATGGTCTTCTACTTCACAAAGATTGCATTTACATTCCTCAAGAATCAGCATTCCATCCCATGATACTCTCAGAGTTTCATAACTTGCCAATTGGTGGACATGTGGGTGTTAAAGGATATATCTGCAAATTTTCTAAGCTTTTTATTGGCCTAAGATGCAATCAGATATTCGTGATTTATATTGCCCACTGTGTAATATGCTAGATGATGAAACCTTTCAACAAGGCACCACAAGGTCTTTGTAACCTTGTCCAAGTCCCAGCAAAATCTGGGATTCCATCTCCCTTAACTTCATCACGATGTTACCCCTGTCAACCGATAAAACCACGATCCTAGTGGTAGTTGATCGACTATCCAAGCAAGGCCATTTTGTAGCAATGGGGACACACTTCAATGCCCCAAAGGTGGCATAAATTTTCATTCACAATAAAATATGATTACATTGAGTTCCAACGCATATCACCTCCAATCGAGATCCAATCTTCATGAGTATATTCCGGCATGAATTGTTCAAACTACAAGGAACTTCATTGGCGATGAGTAGCGCATACCACCTGCAGACTGATGGCCAAACCGAAGTGCTTAATCACTGCCTTGAAAAGACTACCTACATTACTTCAAGGCCGATCACCCCCATTAATGATCTTCCTATTTACCTTGGGTTGAATGGCATTATAATACATCCTGGCATTACGCAATTCATATGTCTCCATATAAAGCTATCTACGGACGGCCACAGTCTTCACTACTTAACTATGTTGTAAGTTCTTCTGCAGTAGATACTGTTGATGCACTCCTAACAACCCACACCTCTATTCCTACCAATCTGTGTGATAATCTTAATCAAGCTCAGAATCGGATGCGCAACTAGTCAACACCAAATGTATCGATGTATCATTTGAGGTTAATAATTGGGTGTATTTAAAACTTCAACCGTTCTGGCAATCTACGCTTGTGCATCAATAATCTAACAAGTTGTCAGGAAGGTTTTTTGGGCCCTTTCAGATTACTGAGTGGATCGGCCAAGTTGCATATCGATTGGCTTTGCCAGAAAATGCTCAAATTCACAACATTTTCCATGTTTCCAAATTGAAGCGATGCTATGGAACTCCACCACTTCAGCAAGCTCCCTTGCCTCTTGTGTTCTCCGGGCAGTAACCCGTTACTCAACCTGGGGCCATCCTGAATCATCAGTGCATATTGCAACATGGCCAGCCAATTCCGCAAGTGCTCATTCAATGGGAACATCAACCAGCTTTTGACGGCACTTGGGAATCACTTTTGGAAATTCAACATGATTCTCCAAAATTTGTCCTTGAGGATAAGGATTTTCCAAATGGGGAGGCATTTGTTTTAGACCAAAATTTGTTGACACCATTGGACTCAAATATACAGGCTTACCGCAGTAGACACTTTGTCAAAAAACCTATATAATTAAATGACTTTGTGGTTTGATTCAAGTCAAAGGTGATTAGGTGGTCAGTTATGAATTTTAGAATTTTAATAGTTGTTGTGACTACGTGATGTGGTGTAGTTATTAATGTGCAAAAATCATGGGCGGTTATAGACATGGTCTATATTATATGTAAGATGAACAAATCAAAGTGATAAGAAGTTATTTCCCACATCTTCCACTCCCACTTCCTCTCTTTCTCTTCCTCTCTCTTCTCTTATATTATCTTAAATCTTTCCTGATCTTGCATATCCCTCTTTAATATATTCTCAAAGACAAAACCTTAATCGATATTGCAACATAGTGAAACTAAGGCCGGTGGAATCTTCTTGTTAACCGCCGATAACCACGAATCTAACTTTGCCATCGATGTCATTGAATCGGCAGGAAATGTGGCAGCGTAAGAAGTGCTTGGATCCGACCTGCACCGGGAGGGAAACAATGTCGAAACTGAAGCTAGTAATTATGCTGGTCATCTGAGTAATGGAGTAGAAGTAGATGGAGTATCCGACGATAAAGTTCTCAACCGTCCAATCTCCAAAATCTAAGGTTTCGTATAGAAGGATCCCAACCATTGATTTGGATCCATAAATTATGTGGAATGCTGATGAGTATTAAGTGTTAGATTCAATAGGGTAATGGGGTAGACAGAGCATCCAACGATGAAATTCCTGACCATTCGATCACCAAGATCCAAGGTTTCATATAGGAGGATCCTAACCATTGATCTGGATCTGTAGATTATGTGGAATGTTGATGAGGATTAAGCGCCAGCTTCAGCTGTGCAATGGAGTAGACGGAGCATCTGACGAAGAAGTCCCCGACCATCCGATCACCAAGATCTAGGGTTTTAGATAAAAGGTTCCCAACCGTTGATTTGGATCCGTAGATTATATGGAATACTAATGAGGATTAAGCGTTAGCTTCAGCCGCATAATGGAGTTGAGAGAACATCTAATGATGTAGTTCTCGACCATCTGATCAGCAGGATCTAGGGTTTCGGATAGGAGGATCCCAACCATTGATCTAGATCTATAGATTAGGTGGAATGCAAATGGGGATTAAGCACTGGCTTCAGCCGTGCAATGGAGTAGACGGAGCATCTGACGATGATGTTCCCAACTGTCCGATCACCAAGATCTAGGGTTTCGGATTGGAGGATCCCTACCGTTGATTTAGAACAGTAGATTATGTGGAATATTGATGAGGATTAAGCATCGGTTTGAGCCTTGCAATGGAGAAGATGGAGAATCTGACAATAAAGTTCTCAACCATCGACCACGAAGATCTAGGGATTCGGATAGGAAGATCCCAGCTATTGATATGTATCCATAGATTATGTGGAATGCTATGAAGATTAAGCTAGCTGATTGTGTAAGCTTGGCCACCACATCAACATCAAACTATCCGAGTTGTTGGGGTGACCAGCCGATCAAACACAAATATAAATTATGTGACCTTTTTGATAAAAATTATAATTGAGTTACCAAAAAACCCAAGTTAGGTGACCTCTATCACACTTCTTACATAAAAGAAAATAGAGCTTCAGTGTAGTGGGAAAACGAAGAAACACACGTCAACAAAGAATTCTCCTTTCATTCATTTCACCCTCTCAACATACTCTCTTATATAATATATATTCAAAAACTATAATCATGCAAGTATTGAACACATCAACTATTACAAGATATCAACCACCAAAAGTTAATACATCCACTAGAGTAAATTTTTGTGGAGGGAACCCAACTATGGTGAAATTTCATTTTAGGGTCCCAACTTTGATTTGTATTAAAATGAGTACCAATCTTTAATTCCATTTTACCAGTTGGGTACCCAGGTAATTCCGGCAACTTGAATGACGTGGTAGCCTGGAAATGTGAGTTAGCAAAGAAAAACTAATGGTGCTCGCCACATTGGATTGCTATGTGAACAACTTGGCCAACTTAACCTTACCTTTCCATGTCAGCCCTTCATTCACATCTCCCTCTTCCACATGTTGGAGAAACCCAAACCCTACAATGGGCGCCATCAACGCCATCTACTTTCCCCTTCTGACTTATTTCCCTTTCCAAGAGACGCACGGAAAGCAGGGTATCTTCAATTCTTCTAATCTTGATGCTCATGAGGAAGAAGTTGGGCACTAATGGAGGTGAGCCAAGAGAAAAGAATGTAGCCTTGAAGATGGCAGTTAATTGGGAGAGACGATAGGTGGTAGAGGAAGCATACTGTGAGTGCCCTTATTCGAAAACCTTAAATCATCTTTGTAATGTTGACCTTTTAGAATATGTATGTGAAGATATGATTTTTAGTAGTTGTTAGATGATTCCATTTCAGTTGTGAAGATATGATTCCATTTCATGCCTTCCATTCCTGTGATTGGTATCCTTATGTGAATGAAAGCAAATCTATTGTGATGTGATTCACCGTGAATGCCCTTATTGATGGGCATACATGTTCAATTATTTTTCCCACGTCAATGCATTATGTTCATATGAATATAGTTTATAAAAAAAAATAGATATTTAATCTTAAGGTTTTCCAATATTACTAACATATTATCGGCATATTATTGATGTATTGAACCATTACTTTTTTTTGGTATTATATGAATTGCAAGACCAGGGAAAAATATAATGCAGGAAATGTCATAACATGCCATAGGGTTTGAAGGATTATAATTACTTCCAAATATTTCTCATTCATAGATATGCTTTAGGTCTAAATTTATAGCAAACCAAAGGCTTTAGATCTATTTATCTTCTTTTCCATTCAGTGATATGCTTTAGATATATTTGTGACATATCCCACTATTCTTTATATTTTCTTTGTACATGAATTGCATATAAGCTGTAGAATTGTAAATATCATAGATTGCCAAACAATTTAATGCATCATGCCTTCAATTTCTATTATTTTTACCATTATGTATATGACATGCAAATCTATTGTGATGTGATTGACTATAAATGCCCTTATTGATGGGCATACATGTTCAATAATAATAAAAATAATTTTAAATAATTCTCACCTCAATTACTGCCACTCTAATAATAATCAAAATATTAATAAAATAATTTGAAATAATTGCTTCTTTAATAATAATGAAATCATCAATAAAATAATTTAAAATAATTCCCACTATAATTATAATATTTTACTAATAATAATAAAAATAATTTTAAATAATTCCTACCTCAATAATTGCCACTCTAATAATCAAAATATTAATAAAATAATTTAAAATAATTTCTATTTTAGTAATTAATAATAATAATAATTCTAATTTTGAATAATATTTTCTATTTTAATAACAATTTTTTTACAAAAAAAATGGATTAAAAAAGCCGCATATAAGTTATTTAAATAATTATAAAAGAGATGAGGGGTCAAAATTCAAAAAAGCAGTTTTTTTTCAAAAAATGGAACATGGGTGCTGACTGAGCATTGTTGTGATGACACTAGGGCCATTTTGACAATATTTTAAAAAAGAGGTTAATTTGGGAAAAAGCCCTATATATTTCATTCTCAAGTTAAAAGATTTTTTTAATTAATAAGTTGGATAAACCATATTTCATTAAAAGGGACATTTTTTTCGACGAAGTCGACAAGCAATAAAGCGAAGGACAACTGGGTACGGAGGTGCACTAATACAGAGGAGAGAATGAGAGGTAATCTTCACATATAACTCCCATAGGGGATCCTGAACATGAATTGTAATCTGAGAGGTCTCATGAATTGTAATCTGAAAGGTTTGAACTCGATACCTCTTAATTACAATCACAGGTAGTTATTAATGGGCTAGCCCCACAATTCTTGAAAGAGACGTTATAAAATTACAAAAGATGATTATAAATGAGGGTAAAATAAAAACAAATAAATCCACCAAATATAGATGGGAGATAGAGACAACAGAAGGAGAGAAAAAGCAGAGTTGTATTGTGCTCTTCAAGTGTGCTTGTTCCCCCTTCTCCCCTAGTAAAGCTTACAAGTAAACTAATATGAAGATGGTGACTAGGGTGTTGTTTCCATTCTAGAATCAGTTTTAACATAAGCATGTGATTTATCTTGAAAATAATTGAAATAAACATCAACAATGAGCATGTGAAAATCCAATGATTAAAAGAAGGCTTAACTTTGTCGGAAATCAGTTGTTAACTGGAAAGGTTTGTTCATACTACAGAGTAGCCAAATTGATACCAACATCTAAAGGGAGTGTAATATTTGCAACATCTTGTCTTGTGACTCATTCCTCATGTGGTCATTTGTTTTTAGTTGTCATGCGTGATTGGGTTTTTGTTTCTCTACTTTTGGTGGACTTATAGTAGTTATTTTTTAGTTTTTGTTTCCCCTTTCTTTGATACTTTTTTTTCGTTTGTTTTCCTTTTAATAAATATGGTACACATTTACCTTATTCAATAAATATTGTTGTTGTTCCTTTCAACATCGTAGAACATCGTAGAGAGCATCTTTAGAATACTACTACCCCGTTGGATGCTCCAAGGCTTTATTTTATGTTGTTAAATCTTAGTTTTCTAGTATTGTTTGTTTGTGTTACTTCTATTTCATCCCCTGTGAGTTGGTCTCCACTCTATGTGGATTCTTTGTTCTTTTTCTTTTTTTATCTTTTATTTTAGCATCTTTTGTATGTTCCTATATTTATCTAATTTTTAATGAATTAGAGTGATTTATTCAGTTTTAAAAAAAAATGATTATTTTGTTCAAATCAAATATTCCAGCAAATGACCCAAAACAGGAAATTCCCAAGTCAAAAATTTCCAAGCCCCTAAAAAATAAAACTCAAAAATACAAAGCACTATCTTTTTTTTATAAAGCCAAGCCTTTGATGAAGCTCTAAAGGGGTATAAAAAAATTGTGTATCAAACGAACCCTGGCAAAAATGATTAAAACCTAATGGAAGAGAAATAAGAACTTCTTCCATAAGATCTTAATATGAAAGGCAAATTAAGCAACATGAATGTCAACAACAAAACTCTCATTATAATTAGAGCATGCCTAACAAGTGATGTTTTATATCACTTGACAGTATTATTTTAGTAAGTTTTAATTTCATAAACCCGTTTACAATTACATGTATATATCTATATATAAAACAATTACAAAGAAGGCCACAAATGACATTTGAACTATAGACCTTTCATATACAAAGAAACAAATATTATTTATATATATGTATATATATGCACACAAGTGTGTCTACTAGACTATATATGGAAACAAAGAGGATAAACTAACATGAGCGCCAGGTGTTCGGCAAAATGCCCCAACCAAGACCAACTAGAACTCCAACAAGCGATTTCTTATTTTATCCTCTTTGTTTCCAGGAAATTTATACTCCTTTGGAACCCAACATCCATGCAAACCATAAGAAAGTCCATAAGGAAACTTTGCTCTTGCAATCTCCTCGAATGAAGACCCATCCAGAATCAATGCATATTTTTCTCCATTCTTGTAACTGATCATAGATATCACAACCTCTGCACATAAAACCAATCAAATTTATCCTTAAACTTTCACTAATTCATTCTTGTTTGCACATTGTTCAGAATGAAACTCTCCATCATCCCCCTCTACAACACCAGGTCGAGCAACGAATAACGCCTCAGACGGCACTACACCTTTTTCATGCCAATTCTTCACTTTCTTCTTTACTAAATCAATCTAATTTAACTAAATAATGAATCTTTAAGAATCAAATACTAGTAAAAAAAAAAAAAGCAATCACCTGATCATGTACATACCTTCGTGAGTGTGTTCAGAAAATTGCAAGGTCACTGAGCGGCACTAGAATAAGCATAATGGTACTTCTTCCCAAGATAAGCTAGGTTAATGCTGCACATGTCCATCCCTCTTCCATGCTCTTTAGGTCCAATGTTGCCTTCAGATCCCTAACTGGAGTTCCATCCAATGAATCCTAAATCGCTCGACTCTATCACAACAAAGCAATTGAATTAAGCTCAAATAATATGTTTGGTTTACATCTATTACTAGCTATTACCTTGCGTCAAGAAGAGTATTGGCGCCAGTGTATGATCTGAGGTTTTGCAAACGAAATTTATCAAGAATACTAGCATCAGCGTTATGCTCACAACAGTTGACAATCTCAACAACAACTCTACCATCTTCATCAACCTCTTCATAAACGGTTATGAAATGGAATGTCACATATAGTGGCATCTCCACACTAGCAACCTTCATACGGTCATATAAACATTCAATTTCATCATCATCATGTTAGACTAACAAATAGTCTCATATTAATTATTTTGAAAAATAAACCTATTATAAAATAAAAGATTAAAAAAAATTATCGGTGGGACTGGGTTGTTGACTTACTAGTATTTGAGTTGGACTATAATCATAGATGATTTAGTGTTAAGAATAAACAAAGTTTTAGAGAAGGGAATTGTAGAGTGATAAACACCTAAATGTGTGTATTTTATACGTATAAATGTTTCACTATTCATGTATTATTTGATGAATCGATGTTGTTTTTGTGATTTAATTGGTTTTATTCATGTTACAGGTCTCAAGGAAAACCAGGTGAGCTCGACGATGCAATTGAGGAAGAAATCGACATTGAAAATGGCGTATTAGAACCCTGGGTAATGTAGCAACAATGTAGCATGCCTTGTAGCATTTGGTTATGAAATGGTGAAGTCTCAGGTTTTGTTGACGGGCATTCTGACGGCCGGGAAGACACCCACAACCCAGCTAAAGAATGTACAGTGAACCAAGCTTCTTCACGCTCGTGAATGAGACCGTGAAGCCAACCGGAGAGTGGTTTTAAAAGAGGTTTATAGGGCTTTTTGGAATATTCATCTCCTCCTACCATATAGCCCTCATCTCCACCTTTAGATCCCGGGTAAAGGAAGCCAAAAGAAGACATCCTTGGAGTGGAAATTGAAAGGAGAAGCAAGATTTGGCAAGATTTTCCCTCATCTCGTTGTGTAGAGGCTTGTAGATGACAAGGAAGGCACCCCTTTGGTGGCGTTGGTGGAAGCTTTCCATGGCTTGTCACTCCGTGTTCATCACTTGAGGGAGTTTTATGTTACTTTTTTTTGTTGTTTTTATGAATTTGAGCATGTATTTTGTTAGCATGAACAACTAAACTCCAAGGTCACCGGATATCGTTGAATCTTGGAGTGAACTTGTGTATTTGGATGTTTTGATCTATTCTTATTGCAATTGGTGTGTTTGAGATTCAAGCTTGGTGTACTTTGGTGCATTGGTATACATGAGAACTCTGTATGTCAATTTCTAAGTTGTACTTGGTGGTGTGACGAATGCCCTTGTACTAGACACTTATCTTGGAAGCAATTCATGTACAAATACGCCGTGACCATCAAGTATTCTATAACACTCCAAACATTAGGATTGGATCTAGTTTGAGTATCGACCCTAATTAAATATTTCCCCACTTTTAATGTGATCATAGGAGGATTTGGTCAGAAGAAATTCCATATCAATACTCGTATTGGATTGGGGGTCAATTACCGTGACCATTTGGTCGATTGATAAGTGCTCGTGTTATAGTAACACGAAGTGTTATTATGTTACATTGAGCATTAATTTTCTCATATTTTATCACTAATTAGTGTCTATTTGTGTTCTTTCCTGCATTGTAGGGTTGTGGAGTGGACTTAGTGAAGAAAGAGCAAAGGTAGATTATGTTCGCCGTTGTTGGGGAGTTTTCGGACCAAGCAAGGAACAAGGCACGGGTTTAGACTTGTGGGTGTGTGTCAACCTCCTTTGGAGGGACATGAAGGCAGTTACATTCACAAAAGTCTAACCCATGTTGCATAGGATAACTTCATCAATGAGGAGAAAGGAAGTAATCGACATGATCTACCGTTGATTGTGTGCCCAATTCAACGACCTCGATGAAGAACGATGAAATCGGGAGTATTTCGATGCGCGAGTACTGTAGCGCATACTGTAGCAGTTTACTGTTCACTGCGCACCAAAAAACCGAATTCAGAAAATTCACACGGGCGTGTGAAAATTCCACACGGCCATGTGAAATCCTGATTTCAGCCGATATACAGCCGCGACTCAGCACTATTTAAAGACCTTTTGGGGGACTTTTCTTGGATCTTTTCGCCTATTTTCTGGAGGGTCGCGGCTAGGGTTTGGAGAGGACTTTATGGAGGATTGGAGCGCGTCATCGGCATCGACATCGAAGCCCGTCGGAAGATAGCTATTGGGGGAGCTTTCATTGGCACCGATTCGGCGAGGTGTGCCCTAGGCTTGACGAGGAGCTAGGTGAAGAGACGAATCAGCCGCACAAAAGCACAGCCACGATACATAGGGGGGTTTTCATCTATGTTTTCGATTTTTGTTCATTCGTATCCATTGATGGATTTGTATAGCTCCATGAGGAGCTAAATCCCTTGTGGGTATTCGGACTTGTAAACCCTAGGATGATTTTGTTTCTATGCCATGTTATTATGCTTTTTTAATTAATAAATTTAATTGAGTTCCAATCTTGATTGATTCTTGCATTGATTTTCCCTTAGATGTGACACTAGGGTTGAGAGTCATTTATGTTATCCTTTGGAGATGTTACAACTCCTATAGGATTAGACTATTCGAGATTGGAGAGGATCGAGAGGGTGAGTCATGAGGTAGCGAAACGTCCCCTTTCTTCTCCAGTGTGATTTTCCCTACCTCCGTGTTCCAAGAGTTCTTAGCGGTCGAAATAGAACGAAGTGCTAGGAGATGAACTCCCCTAAGGCTTAGTTGCACGAGCGACAGAGTGAAGGGTTGTAGTGAATCCTAGTGATGGGGCTTAATTGAGACCAGGGTTCTTTCACCTGGACCAAAGGGTTAGAACTACATTTAGGAACATGGCTAATCACTTGGAATCCCTAGAACGTAAAGCAATCCCACGTAGTGTGAGGCTTAGGAAGATGGACTCCCCTGGGACTTAGTTGACAGGCAAGGATTTAAAAACCGGACCGGTCGGTGAACCGGTTGGTCGACCGGTTCGCGGTTGAACCGGTCCAACTGGTTCGACCGGCCGGTTCAACATTTTTTTTTATTTTTTTTTAATTAATAAAATTTTTAAAAAAAAGAAAATTTCATAAAATTATAAAAAAAATCCAAAAAAATCAGGAAAAATAGGGGAAAATATAAATTTAATAAATATAACTATAAAATTAAAATTTTATTCTTTTACTAGCTCACAAGTCACAATTCCTACAAAAAAAATGGATTTTATTTTTAAAATACAAATATACAACTACATGGCTAACTCTCCATCACAAGATTTACAATTACAACCACAAGGCACAAGCTTGAAGAGAATTCAACTTCCACTTCTACATAAAATTTAATTTCTCAACATGAACAAAGTACCAAATAAGTCCAAATGCATCAATTGATTCAATTCACAACTTCTACAAAATAAAATTCAAAATTTTCAATTTTTATACAACCATGAACCACCAAATAAATTCACAAGCATTAGTAATTCAAACTCCAACATAATAAAATTCATTGTTTCAAAATACAACATTCAAATTCAAACAAGTCCAAAATCATAAGGAATAAGATATAAGTCATAGAATATAACACCACCACAAAAAAAGGAAACTCAAGTTTTTCATCTTCTCTCATTCATGTTTCATTAGTCATTACCATCATTTCCATGAATTTCATCTTCTTCATTGCCTTGGTTGACATCAAAGGATGAAAAATTAAGTCCATCTTGAACAATGACAACATCCTCCTCTTGAACACCCAAAACATCATCATCATCATAATTTGTTGAATCTATAAAAAAAGAGTATTTTGTAAATTATAAGTAATTAATGTTAAATAGAATATAAACTTTAACTTGCAATCATACTAGTCACTTATTTGTTAGTAACTTAGTACTAACCATGAATATTATGGACAAATTCATTTTGCCCTCCTTCTCTTTGTCCTTGTCCTCCTCCTTCTCCTTCTACTTGAGCAACCATATTTTCCAAATCCTCAAGATTAATTTTGGGTTCCCGTGGAGGCTCATTCTCAACAACCCAAGTGTCAATTTTATCAATACACTCGTAATCGATCGGATCTAGATTGTTGCTTTTGTTGAAGTTCCTATAAATGGAAAACAATTTATCAAAATTTTAAATTTATAATAGATAAAGTTTCACATTACTTAAATAAATGAACAAATCACATACCTATTCTTCAAACGAAGATTGTATGTATATAGACAAGATCATTTAACCTTTGATGCTCCAACCTATTTCTCAGTTTTGTGTGTATCCTTTCGAATGCACTCCAATTTCTTTCACAACCCGAGGAAGAAGATGTTTGGCTAAGAATTCTGATAGCTAGCTTCTGTAAATTAGGAGCACTATGCCCAAAGAACCTCCACCATTCGTCTAAAGAAAAAAACATTTACATATTTGATGAATAATTGAATATGTAAAACTCTAGTTAACAAATAGAAGTTATTTATCTATTATCATACCTGGCCTTGTATTTTTGCTAGAAGATTGGGTCAAGGTATTTCCAAAGCTACACAATCGCTCTCGAAAGGTAGAAGATTCAACTATCATTTTGTTATGGTTCGGAGCAACATTAGGGTTGCTAATTATAGTTATAAACCCATCTATAACATCCGGTGATTGGCAAACCCCAACCTTGTCTTTATCATATTGAAATGTTGGATTCAACCAAAATGCGGCCGCATGAATATCTTGACGCATTTGATGCTCCCATCTTTCCTCCAAAATTGAGATGTAAGGTTCGTACAATCTCCTTACATATTTAAATGTCTCTTTTATAGCTTTGCTTGCTCTAATCATTCCTTCATAAATATAACCCAAAGAAGGTCTTTTATCAGAATCAACAATGCGTAACAATCACACAAGTGGAGAGGCTATTTTGACTACATTGCAAACATTCCAAAATTGATTATCCAAGACAACATTGCAAACATCTTTTGCTTTTTTTGTCTTAGACCCATTCCAACCATTAAAGTCCCTAGAAGTAACCATAGCTTGCAAGTCAGACTTATGATCATGAAGACTCTTCAAAGCAATGAAAGTTGTTGCAAATCGAGTATCACCAGGTCGAAGAATCTCTGTCCAACCTATTATATTTCTTAGCCAACTCAAAGTCCACTTGTGATTGTACACAAAAACAGTAATTGAAGAGGCATGATTGGCCAAAGTCTCTATGTGAGGAATTTTAGCAATATCCTTGAGCATCAAATTCAAACAATGAGCTGCACATGGTGTCCACAAGATACTGGGATACTTCTCATTAAGCAATCTTCCTACGGCTTTGTAATTTGCTGCATTATCTGTCACAACATGAACCACATTTTTCCACCCAACAATCTCCACAATCTCTGCAAATAAATTACAAAGCGTTGAAGCATCCGAAATCATGTCCGAGGCATCAACAGATTTGATGAAAGATGTTCCTTTTGGAGAATACACAAGAAAGTTGATCAAAGACCTTTGACGAATATCCTTCTAACCATCAGCCATTAATGTGCATCCACAATCTTCCCAACTACTGTGATAAGTGTTAACAAGCAATTGCAATTCTTTCTTTGACTCCTCCAACAAGTTGGTTCACAAAGAATGATATGTAGGACCTTTGTATCCCAAACCCATGCATGCTATAGCATCTATCATTGGTTGGAAATAAAATGAATTTGAAGCATTCATTGGGATACAAGCATCATAGAAGAATCTTGCAATAACCAAATCCACCTCATGCCATTTTTCTTTGCTTTGCAATGCCGCTTTAATAGTGGGTTGTGTTCCAAGTTTGTTACCACTTGGAAAATAAGATGCAATACCGGCTTTTTTTCTTTTTCTTGATAAGTCACTAGGCCCACTATCTTGGAGACTTTCATTATCCCGGTCTTCATTCATGTCACCTTCAAATTGATGCACACTACGTCCGAATGGATTCACCGGTTCCCGCTCATTAGCAATTTTTTGTTCGTGAAATTCCCTTAAATTTTCTTGCAATTTATAACGAACATCTGCAGGAACTTTTTTGCATGGCCCTATATCACTCCTTTGCCCGGCAAGATGCAATTTCATTCTATGAATGCCTCCACCTTTCACCACTTTAGAGCAAAAATTACAAATGAATATTTTTTTTCCCATCATTACTTCTTGATTCACTGATATAACTCCATGCTAAATCTGATTTTGCACGGACAGATCGGGAAGATTGCTTAAATGAAGATTGACTAGGTGGAGTAGATGTTGACGATGGTGTTGCGTTTGTCGGGTTTGAGCTGCCTTCTTCCATTACCAAACCAAATAATCTATTGAATAACAATACATAATAAAAGCAAGATTAGATATGTTTTAATTTGGAAGTCATTTCATTTAAAACAACAAAATACACTAACTTATGCTGTTATAAATAATTCTAAGGTTATATGTATATATATATATAACTCAAGTATCACAGCTTCAGATGATATACATTAATTCACAGTTTGCTACTAACAAGAATGAAAGACAGAGATACAACCAATTGAAATTTCTCACATTAACAGAGTAACAAAATACCCAAAACCTCAAAATAAATAAATAAATAAAGACTATGCTTTGGAAATTACGATGTCCATGACTCCATGCTCAATTGAATTTGCTGATGCAACTTCATAAAAAAAAAAATTTTTTTGCTGATGCAACTAAAATAAATTATGAAGTCCGTGCTCAATTGAATTTGTTGATGCAACTAATATATATATATATATATATATATAAGGCAAAAAGAAAAATCATGAGATTGTGAGATGAAGGCAGGCCTCATAATTGTGCTCACACATGTAGGGGCAGCAGAAATAATTTACACCACTCCAAAATACTTTGGTATGTTTGTTCGGTAGAGCATGAGGGACAGCAGAAATAAATATTTGAATAACATAGTGAAAGTGTTCTCATTACTTGTGGCCAGAGCATCAATACTTCAATAACATAGTGAAAGTGTTCTTCTCATTAGAGGTTGGTATTTCAAACTCTTACTACTCTAATGATAATAGTTTCATCCTCCTTTGTTTCATGTTATAACTTAAGAACTTCATAAAGAGGCCTTGTATTCCTAAAAGTCAAGCCAATAGACTCACACAATAACTTCTTGGCAAACAAGATTGCAATCAAATCAACCAATCAATCAAACTAGATCACACACACATATATATACATACAAAAAACTGAGAAAAGCATCAGCAAATTTGGGAATTTTGTAAGCAACCATAAAACAAAAGAACATGCTGACAATTCATCAAACAAGTTATGGTAAATGTAACATATCAATGATATCATTGCAAAACTAGAGTTATAAACCAAGAAACTTGATATAATCCAAAAGAGTCACCAATACATCAGTCAAATCCATTCATTATAAGAAATATACAAACAAAAGAGTAGCAGAGAGACCAACCAAGTTACCAAACTACTATTATAAGAGCATTCTTCCAAATACACCGGAAAAGGGAAAAGAGAAACATTTAATAATACCAACAAGAGGGTGATGCAATCTTTAGATTGAGGAACTCAACATATAAATCAGACAAGATTCCCAAGAAGAAGAACTTGAAAAAGATCAGACAAGAAAAAGAAGAAGAAGAGATTAGAGAAAAAGATCAGACAAGAAAAAGATCACTCAAGCTTTCCCAAGAAGAAGAACCTGAAAAAGATCACTTGAGAGAGAGTCCGTCCGGCCAGTTCTTCACTTCTTCTTCGCCGTTCTTCTTCTTCTCCGTGGAGTTTGAGAGAGAGTCCGTCCGGCCGTCCGTGAGAGAGAGAGTTTGAGACGAGTCGTGACTTCAGAGTTCAGAGTCTTTAGACTAGGTCATAAGGTCATTGACTCATAATCAATTAGTCATTAAGAACTTGAAACAGTGAAATTTTTAATTTTTATTATTATTTTTTAAACCCGGTCCGGTCTAACCGGTTTGCCGGTTTCCGGTCTAATTCCGGTTCATAGCCGGTTCAATCCAAATCCGGTTCAATCTATATGATTGAACCGGACTGGCAGCCGTTTCCCAGTTGAACCAGCCGGTCCAGTCCGGTTTTTAATTCCTTGTTGACAGGTTAACGAGAGTTAAGGGTCGTAGTGAAACCTAATGCCGGGGTATAATGTTGGGGTTAGTCACGGTTGACCTTAGGTTTGGGACCGTGTGCTTTAGGATGTCCACGACTCATTAAGCATCAGTGGGAGAGTATAATACATTGTCTTGCACTAGAACATTAATCCTAGGGGTAGCTTGTCCGGGTACCCTATTTCACTCTTGATTGTTTCTCTCTTTCACTTCTAGCTTGCACTCTCTTATCTTCCATATTTCTCTTTATTTTCTTATTGCTTTCGATTACTCTTATGCACACACATTGATTCTTGCTCTTACTTTTCATACTTCGCACTAGCTAAATAGCAATCTCTCGTGTCTATTATCCCTACCCCCTATGGATTCGACTACCCTCTCACCGGGGTACTATTATTACTTCGACAACCCGTGCACTTGCGGTATACACACAAGGGGTGTGTCATCGATCTATCTTAGGAATCTCTTGGTCCAAACCACCAATTGCATATTAGTTTTAGCATCCTTCTCACTTTATTAGCCTCAAGGAAATCCACATCTATGACCAGTTTCACCCCTTGATTTTCACCCCCTTTATCTCGACTGTAGACTCTTTCCTTCATTCTTTTTAATTCTTTTGGTAGTTTAGATCACTCATTTGAATCTGTAGGCTAGACAACACACGAAGAGAAAATAAGGGTAGCTCCTTGGGCCTTGGGAATATGACCTTATCGTGCTTGAATGAGATGTATTACTTGACGACCCGTGCACTTGCGGAGTCACAATCAAGTTTTTGGGATCATTGCCAGGGACCCACAAGGAATACTCGGAAAACTTAGAGCTTGTTGATTTAGCTATTGTTTCTTTTATTTCTTTTCTTTATTTTTGTTTATTTTCTTGTACATATATTTTCATTTCTTTTCCTTTTTTTTTTTTTTTTTTTGAATCTTGATTGTTGGTTTACTATGTAAGGTACCCATCTTATGACACATGCAAATCAAACAAACTTGGTAGAGCTGGATAACAAAATTGAGAAAACCTTTCATCAAAGGTTGAGGGAAGTGGCTAAGAGTTTAGGTTAACAAGAGGTTCCGATTGAACAAAGTGAACCATCAATCATAGCAGAACCAAGGAGGACCTTGTCAGATTATGAGAGGCCATAGTTTACTGGTGAAGAATTCAATGTGCAAGCTCCTACAGTGCTAGCAAATAATTTTGAAATCAAGGCCAGTACAATCAGGATGATTCAAAATTCAGTTTGATTGGTTAGTTGATAAAGACCCTCATGTTCATTTGTCCCATTTCCTCCAGATCTGCTCCACCTTCAAGATCAATTCAGTCTCAGATGATGCCATCAAATTGAGGCTATTCCCGCTCAGTTTGAGAAGAGCAGTTCATAGATGGCTCACTTCATTAGCTCCCGGGTCGATCACCACTTGGAAGGAAATGGTGGAAAATTTCTTGCAAGATACTCCCCACCAAGCAAAGCATCTAGATTGAGGCAAGCAATTTCGGCCTTCAGGAAGATGGATTTTGAGACACTTTTTGAGGTGCATGAAAGATTTAAGGATCTCCTAAGAAGTTGTCCTCATCATGGTTTCTTTTCTTGGATGAAAGTGCAGATGCTATGCAATGGGTTGAATTATGTAACTCACTAGCTTATCGACACTGCTGCAGGGGGTTCGTTGAGTAACAAATATCCTGAGGATGCTGAGAAATTGATTTAGGATATGGAGAGTAATGAATGCCATTGGAGCACTAGGCAGAAACCTCTAACAACAGCAGGGATTTATGAAGTGAATAACACCACCATCTTAGATGCAGAAGTGGAGGTACTGAAAAGAGGATTTTATCAGTTTATGATAGGTTCGAGCTCAAAATCTGGGGCAGTCCTATCTTGTGAGACATGTAGGGCAGGAATGAAACTGCTCAGTGCCTAATTTCCAATGCATTAGTAGCACCTATGGAAAGAATTGACTATGTTACTAGAGGCCAAATAAGCTAAGGGAATCCTTATGGTACCACCTATAACCCCGGGTGGAGAAGCTACCCCAATCTCTCTTGGGGCCGAGGTTCACAACAATGGGCACCAACACCACCTCCACAAGTACATCAACAGCCACCACCGCAACAAGAGAGGAAGTACATTACCGAAGATGTTCTGGCCAAGTTCAATATCATCACAGAGGCCAAATTTTAAAACATAAACACTAGGCTTGATGAATTCATCACAGTATTAAGGAATGTTCAAGCTTCAATTCAGGTGCTTGAAAATCAAGTTGTGCAACTTGCTAGGGTAAATTCTGAGCATTCCCCAGGTAGCTTACCAAGTAATACTGAAAGTAATCCGAGGGATTATTTGAAGGCCATCACTCTTAGGAATGGAAAGTGGGCTGAAACACAGGCTGAAAAGGGCACATCACTAAGGAGAAGGGACCAACTATGCAAGATATTCCAAGCACCTCAAAGAATCCTAATAACAAAGAAGGGATTCCATCCCCACCATAACAAGAGGAGGTTCGGGAATACAAGCCGCGTATTCCTTATCCACAGAGGCTTAAACAAGACAAAGAAGATGCTCAATTCAAGAAGTTTCTCAACATGTTGAAGCAACTTCATATTAACATTCCCTATGTTGAGACGTTATCGCAAAAGCCATAATACATCAAGTTCATTAAGAATCTTCTTACAAAAAAAAGAAAGCTGGAAGACATAGAAATGGTGGTGCTCACTGGAAATTGTTCAGTGATTCTTTAGAAGAAGTTGCCAAAGAAATTAACCGATCTCAGAAGTTTCATTATTCCTTGTATGATGGGAGATGGCATTAGAGAAAAACTTTGGCAGATTCTGGGACCAATATCAAGGGCATGATGTATACACTATTTTTGAAATTGGGATTAGAAGACTTCAGACCCACAAGGATAACTGTGCAACTAGTTGACCGTTCATTGACAAAACCCCGAGGGGTGGTAGAGGATCTCTTGGTGAAAGTAGACAAGTTGATCATCCCTCATGGACTTTGTAATTCTAAATGTGGATGATGTAGCTGAGATTCCATTGATTTTAGGGTGCCCATTTCTAAACACTTCGGGTGCCTCATTGACGTGAGAGGAAAAATGACATTGAGAGTAGAGGAGGAAAAAGTGGTTTTTCACACTCTCGGATGCTATGAAGCACAGCTTAGATCATGATGATATCGTATATTTCACTAATGAGACTGACATTATTGTTTCTGACTATGTATAGGAGGTTTTATCATTTAACCCACTGGATGAATACTTGGAGGAGTTAGACAACAAAGAAGGCCAAGGAAAAGTTCCCACTTCCCCACTAGTGCAATATGTGAAGTTTCTATGACATGATGGCAACCCTTTATTTTTCATATATATATATATATATATATATATATATATATATATATATATATATATATATATATCTTCTATGAAAAATTTTGAAGCTTTAAATATTTCTGAATTTTATGAAGTCTATGACAAATGAAAATCTCTAAGCTAATTTTTTTTTCTCTTTTTCTTTTGTTGTTTAGTATGGATGCAGATTCACAATCTAGGGGTAGAAGTCAAAGCATACACTACTGGACTGTAGATGAAGATAAAGCCCTGATTGATGCTTTAGTTGAGCTATCTGCAAATCCAATGTGGCTGGCTAAAAATGGGTTCAGAAATGGGTACCTTGCTCAGTTAGAAAGAATTGTAAAGGAAAAGATTCCAACAAACACATTAAAGGTTGTTCTTAACATAGTCTCATATTAAATTTTATAGAAGCAAAACCACTACAATAGAAAATATACTTAAAAAAAGTGGATTTGTTTGGAATTACGAGATGTGCATTATTGAATGTGAGAAAAGTGCATATAATGAGTATGTGAAGGTATAAAAAATTTAAAATTTACTTTATACCATCTTAAGATCTATGGTATTTGAATTTTAATTTTATTGTTCATGCGATGCAAAATCATAAGGAGCGAGCCGGTCTCTATGGAAAAGTTTTTCCTTTCTTCAATGATCTTGTCACAGTCTTTGCAAGAGATAGAGCACATGGAAGTTCAAGAGGCGATATTGGTGATGATGCTAAGCAGTATTTATATGAGAATGTCACATTGGATGACGATATGGGCTTCTTTTAATTTGAAAGTGATGATGTTTGTATGGATACACAAGAACCCATTGCGACTCCATCACCCAAAGGATCATAAACAAGTACCTCAAGAGCACTTCGGAAGAGAAAAAGTGTTATGGACCAATCAGTAGAGAAAATTTCACAAAATTTACACAAATTCGTTGAAGTTGTTGGTCCAGGATTTAAGCGTTCATATAATTCATGGCCACAAATGCTTGCACTTTATAATGTTGTGGATCAAACTCGCCGGAAACAGCCTTGAAATGGATGTGGAAATGAGTTTAGTGAACAACGTTATAAAGTGCAACCGGAGAGAAGTTAAGTGGCTTTTGTGTTACAAAAAAAAAAATTTTTTTGACCACAGCGTTATAAAGTACAAACAGTTGTGGAAATGAGTTAAATGAACCCAGATTTAAGACACTAGCCGATGCCACTGTGCGTGAAGTAACTCGTGATGAGGCCCGTGAGAAAGCACATGAGGATGCTCTTACTGAAATTGTGAAAATGAAAAACATGTTGCCACAAGTACTTTTTGAAATTTGTGGTCTTTCTGATGATGAGGCGACATTCATCATCTTACACGTTCTTATAACCACAATTCAATTTTTATTCCATGATGCCTTAAAATTCTTTATAATGATGATGCAATATTCGTTTTTGTAGGTTTTGCCTAAAACGACGACCAAATGAAATTTTCTTCGGGTTGCTAGACAACAAGAAGCTTCGGTTTTGTCGTGTATTGTTGTCAAGATTGTCATTTAGAGCACTTAATATGTGACTTCATGAGTTTGTTTTACTTTGATTGGGTGATGCTGTTTGTTTTAAAATTTAGTGTCTCGAGTTATGAAATTTTTATGGAATGTATTGCAAGAACAATGTGTTTGTTTTTATGGATTGTATTACAAGACTTTTTTGATGTTGGAGCAACATAAGCAGCTTTTCTATTGTAGTTGTTGTTGTTGATCATTGCATGCAGCCGTGAAACTACAAATGTTCTTGTTTGGTCCTTTTGTAAGTGAAAGCTTATGTTGTTATTAGGAAATCAAAGTTGCTTCTTTGTTGTTTTTTTTTTTTTATCTGAACTATATATATATAATATCATTATTATGACTGAAAATATAATGCAGGAAATAAGGTTGTGATGGTGATGGAAATGGTGGTTGTGGAGGTTTCTTATTTGTGAAACAAAAGTATTTGTTTCTTGATGAGAGGCATATGAAAGTAATGTCGTTATTATTATTTTCAATGTTATTATAAATATTTATTTTTTATAATTAATTAGTTATATTTTTTTAATATTTTTAAAAAATATAATTAAAATTAACTCATTATTTTGAACACCATTAATTAATACCTAATTAATGATATTAATATTTCATTCCAGAAAGTTAAAATAAAATTGTAGTATTATAAAATGAAATTTTTATTTTTGATAATTAATTATATCTATTTTTAAAACATATCATTAAAAATAACTCATTATTATTATTATTATTATTATTATTATTATTATTATTATTTATTTACATGAGGTATAAATGTCATTTTATCATAATTACTTTTTTTTATTTTTGTCATTCGTAATAAATTACACTCTCCAAACCTTACCAATCAAACACATTCTTTATTCTCACTGCTACTCTACTACCCTTCATATCACTCTCAATCCACTCCTTACAACGCGACATACCGAAAATTTTTTAAATTAATTTTTTTGTCACAACCCCTATTTAAATTTCACAATGGTTTTTTTTATATAATATTTTAAATTTAAGTCCTTAACAATTTGAACATACTATTGAATAAGTAACATATCAATCAAACTTCATTCTTGATTTTAATTTAATCAAAACCACTTATGTTCTCCAAGTGTTCGATGATATGCCTGTGTGAAATAGTTTAAAAATGGGCCACCAACGCCGGCAACGCAAGCAAAGTTTTTGATAATTTTTCCGGGCATGTGTTTTAAAAAATTTTGAGTTTGTTTTAACACTTGCCTTCATGTCGGAACCCACGTGGACATCGAGCAAAGGTAAAATTGTTACTTTTACAAGCAATTACTTAATAAACTGTAAGCTTGTTTTTTAAATAAAGGTTAATAAATCACAATTATTTAAATTAACAAAAAAATAGCTTACATAACATTCAAACTTAAGAACAATTACTTAATAGAGATGGACTGTTAAATTAGAAAGAACTAAAAATACATTTGACAAATCAATAGATACTAGTAATACCCCAAAAGCATTGTTCTAGGAGTTCATCAATCTTAAGTGGCATAGTACTAGGTCTAGTGTTTGAGCATCTTAACCAAGTCTGGCTTCAGTCATCATTTTCCAATAATTATTAGTGAGTGAGCCAAAAATATCGAGATTTCATTTGATGGTAGAAACTGAGTTATCCAGTTTGATTCTTTTGTATTTTACCGCAAAATGTGGATTTTTCAAAGCATTTCACAATAATTCACATGAGAATAACAGAGACATCTGAAATCTGTATATTTTGGATTCCAACATGAATACTACTCTCAACAGAAGCCCTTTAAACCATGATCATGGGAAAATAAATGGAGAAATTAGCTGAACATCTTCATGGAATTACCTTCTTTTTTTTCTTTGGTTGCATTTCGAGTCCTTATATATGCTTCACTCATGAGAGAACCATACAGCAAGCAAGCAAGGCATCAATAAAATAAGCATGTGAATTTATGACAAGTACCTACTTTACACAGAATTCCTGATCAGGTAGGAAACAACACATCCCAGAACAGCACCAGCAAAAACCTGTTTAGAGAACAAGGATAACTCAAAATGAAGTTGTTCTGCTGAAACAATAGGAGAAATACAGCATAGAAAACAATTCACATATCTCCACAAAAACATTTTGATAGATGAATAAATGAAACATGACAGGCCCCCATACTCTAAAAAATAAGGCTATGCTTCTAACTGAAATGGAGTTCTAAGAATGTTATCCATGTAAATAATGCATTCAAAATCTAAATATGCTTAAGAAGTCCATACCAGAAATCAAATAATAGTATAATACACGGATTAGATGTTTGAAGGTGGTAATGCTGAAAAAAGAGATACTATACTAAGGAAAGCTGTGTGCAGATCAAAGGAAGAAGCTCTAAATTTCATTAGTGATTATTTGCATAGAAATCAAGATCAACAATCCTAGCAGGCGTGAGAAGAATGATCAAGGGCCCATTTAGATTTCATTCTTCTTTCTTAAATAAGCATTTAATGAAATAACTGCTTTCTAGGACAGAAAAGCCTGTTTGAATTGGCTAATTTGAAAGATGAGAAGTTATCAATCTATTTCTTTGCTTCAGTGTATGTACGAAGATAGTCCCTTATCTTACAAAAGCACAAGAAATCAAAATAGATTTTTAATTTTAATATCAGTGTTTCAAAAATATCTAAACAAGTTTTTTTTTGTGCTTCTCTTGGTTGAGTTTGAATAGGATTTGTCGTTTTGAGTAGTGGTAGAATTCAGTTTAGTGGTAATTTACCACTTTCGAAATGCTTTCACATGCACACAACCAAGTATGCAATGTAAAGCCCAAAGTACATAATAAATGAGGTATCCAAGCAAAAAAACTACTTAAATTTGCTCATTGAAGCACTCAAAACATACACGTCTAAAAAGCACAAAATAAGCACTTGAAAAATAACTGAATCCAAAAGGCCGCCAAATATCAACACCTTTGTGGCAAACATTTTGACATTGTTAAACACCATTACTTTTCTCATAAGAAAAATAAGAAATCTTTAAAAAGTAATATTTGGCATTAAATATTTTCAATGCTTAAATCAATTAGAACAGTAAGGATTTCCCAATCAACTGCTACGTGGCAGGAGATAAGCCATGGTGTGTTCATGGTGTATAAAAGAAGCAACCAACAGACCACTATCTTGAAGATTCAATCAATCTAAGATAGTAATACTGTGACCTTTCTTTGCCTTCTCCTTTCACACAATCTGTTGACATTGAACTAACTGTATTGGTCTTAGTCAATACATCATTGCACTTCAACTTAGCATTTAACAATCCACACTTCTCAATGTCTTCAATTTACTTGATCTCAAGTTCTAATCCAACGTGTTGTATTCATCCTCGGAGAACTTAGAAATGAGTCCAAGACATTGGCATTAGCTCATGTAGCTTAAATTGCTTCAATAGTTGCATATAACATCATCCAAGACAATGTTTAAGATTTCATGAACTAGTTTAACTTATGTAACTGCAACAAGACACCCAACAGACAACCAGTCTTGCAGGTCTTGCCGGCACAATTAATCCAGGTTTTACAATACCAGCTGACTCTCTAAGCATCAATTTCTACATCATATAAAAAATTCTCATTCGCACCTGAGAAAGTTCGCCTCCACCCTATAGTTGATTCAGCTAATTAATTATAATTCATGGATCAAGAATAGATTGCTTGGAATCTCAAGTATAGGTTGGAGTCAGCCTATGCATATTTAAACTGTTTCACAACCACAGCAATCCTATAGTTCAGTTTGCCTTGTCTTTCTGTGCAAATCAGATATGACAAGGATGGGGGGTTATATTTTGCCGTTATTATTTTTGAATCAAGGTTTATATTCATTCATGACAAGGGCAACAGGATAGTCTTTTCTGCTCACACTCATTTTTCTTGAAATATACCAATATGTTTTAATTATTACAAAATATAAAATTTCCATAAATAAAACAGTCAGTTGCCTCATCTTACCACCTCACTCCAAGTTACAGTCTAAGTACCAAAGAGTCTTGAACATGTTCATGTTTTAGTTCTAATTACACACCCATTAATCATAGGCTAAATATTCCTTGCGTTCGGTTTCAAGCCTTCTCTAGTCAGCCCAGCTCATTAACCAACATAGCTAGAACTGACATAGCCTTTGGCTCCAAATTTTATTTGCCAGAATCACCCCATAAAGTCCAAAATAACTTTTGCATAATGATTTTTTCACAAATATGATGACAACTAGAGCATGATTTGCTAATGTAAATGAATGAAACCAGAACTGTATGCACTGGATCTACATGAAACCAAGTCATGAAATAAAAGCACGCTAGTGAAAAACAGAAAAAAATAAAAATAAAATAAAAATGAAAATAAAAAATCATCAAGACAAAAAGGAAACTCATCATTTAAGAAAAGCCAGATGTATAAGACATCAGATGGATAACTTACTTGCAGAGGAGTGTGCCCCAGAGGTTCACGCAAAGGTCTATTATTTGATAGAGGGTGCTCTGGTGGCAGCTCACATACAATTTGATTTAACAACTGGAAATGAAATGATAACAATAATAATGTATATATTAGCTTCATGTGATGTATTATGCAAATGTTATTAATGGTATATCAAAACAAACCAGCTATAAGGGATTGAATCAGGCACGAATGAATATGTTTTTTTTTTTTTCCTTAGATTTCAATAAAGTTAGTCATATGACAATTCATCTTACATGTACAATCTTACCTCCGCTTGCCGGCCTGCATGAAGCCTGATACCTGTTGCATCATACATTACCTGTAGATATGATTACAACATCCAGGTGAAATATTTTTGCAAAATATAATAGAAAGCAAGAGCTCATGATGTAATTTCAGAAAGCAACGCCAAAAAACTGAACATTCTGAAATTAGCAGAAGTTTAAACCTGGCTGGAATAAAAAAGAAATGATAGATATTAACTAAATAAGCATCTTGATAGAAAAATAAATGAAGGGATTGCTATGAGAATTTACACACAAAGGTCCACAAGGTCAACTACTACTTTGCAAGACGTTATAGTTACAAACTGAAAAACTTGCAAACCACACATCAAGGCCAATGGAATACAACTCCAAAAGATTATGATAATCTAGTAAAATTTGAAGTGTAAACTTCAAGTTTGATCCACAAGAAAATACATGACCATTTTTTATTTTAAGTGCTAAAGTTTAAAGGTGCAAGGCCAGCTTTAGGTTGGATGCAAAGGACAAAATCCTCATATACGGGAGATGTGGCACTAGTGGTAAAGAATTTTTAGTTATTCCCTTACAGAATAAAACAATACTTTCCGTAAAATCATGACTTCACATAAATTGCAACAATGAAGTTTAGAGAAAACATTGTATAAGCTAAAAGTCTTATCAACTGTTTAAATATAAACATGTAGAAAGGTAGACTTTTAAAAATCTTTTCATTTATATTTGATTCATAAGACATGTCCAAGCTGAAGTCATTTCAATATAAAGTATTTGGCAATGGTTGTTCATCATATAGAACCATTAGAAGTCATGGGAACTCAGAACAGGGTAGTTTCAATAATGGCTAGCAAGTCTAGCATGCAATCTTTTATGATGGGAATATGCCACAAAACTTAGATCGAATGTGGAACTAATTGACCAAGAAAAGCAACTGAAGAAGGTGAATAACTGTAATAGTTATATATCAGTTTAAAGATGCTCTGAGAAAAATAGCCTGTAGTAGAATATTTTATAAAAAAGTTTTTACTGAGACAGTAGTCTTAAATAGTGAAAACACAAAGAGTTAACTATCAGATGCCTAGGAAACAAATCAAAACCAATAACAAGTAGATAAGAGAAACCACAAGATGCATATCAGCTAGGTTTGTACATACAAGAGTAACAGATTAGGCTTTTGGGATTCGTATGTCTTTTTGCCTAATAAACTGGCAAAATGAACAGCCTTTTAGGTACTTATTAACAATTGTTTACAATTTTACAATGATTTTCAATGATGTGAAAACAAAGTGTTTATCATCAGAATTTTAACACAGTGCCAACAAATGTTTACTGAATGAAAGAAGGCACAAATAATTAAAGAAAATCTAGTTGATAAGAACATACAATCGATGCCAGTATTACTGCAATAGCAAATGAAGAAGCTCCTGTTCCTTCTTGTAGACCAATAGCCATGGCAAGAGCAGTCACAGTTGCAGAATGTGATGAAGGCATTCCACCTGAACCAACCAATCTCCTAGAATCCCATCTCTTCTCCTTAAACCTGCATCTCAACGTTGAAAATATGAAATTCATCAGAAAAGCATACCTTAAAGCACTCATATCTGACAAAAATAGTAAACAAGAAAGAAAATTTAGCATCCCTCAGGCCTAGTTTATGGCTAAAAAATAAATAAATTTACTCTTTATACTAACAATATGATCTGAATCATTGAATTTTACAAAGAGCACAATGCAATTAGCTCCAAGAAACCATCAGTTTTGCCCAATCCATCCACAATATCGCCGATGTTGAAGATCAAAGTATATATATACAAGTCAAAACTTTTGTAAATTATGATTGGTATATTAAGTTTAATCCATAAACAACCTAATAAAGGAACGTATCAAGTGGTCAAACCTCAGTAGGATTTAATTTATATTCAAACCGTACCACCCATGAAATGTTTTGTGTTTATGCAAAGAAAACCTCTACTACACAACAGCACACATTGAAACATAGAACAAGCACCATGAGAGATCTATTCTTCAAATGGGAGAAAGGTCCGAACTTCACTAAGGCCACCCAAGATTCACAATTGACACTGAGTGTATTAACCATGAGTAGAATCATTCAGATCTTTGTGTTTACAACAAGAACTGTACAACACCACCATCATACACATTGAAAACAAAAGAACAAGCATCACAGGAAATCCAATCATCAATTCTGGTGAAAGGTTGAGGCTTTACACGGCTATGTGCTCAACAGCTACAAGATGTTTGCATTTATGCCCCCAATAAGAACTCCACCACTCCACCACAACGCAAATTGAAAAAGACAAGAACAAGCATCACAAGAAATCCAATCATCAATTCTGGTGAAAGGTTGAGGCTTTACACGGGCATGATTCACAATAAACACCAAGAACAACGCCCATGCTCAACGGCCACAAGATGTTTGCATTTATGCCCCCAATAAGAACACCGCTTCACCACAACGCACATTGAAAAAGACAAGAACAAGCATCACGACAGATCTACGCTTTGAAAGACTCGGACTTTAACACCGTTAGAATTCACAATAAAAATCAGGAACCAAGACACTACTGAACAACTCCATTACTCCACCACGACACACATCAAAAACCAAACAACAAGCATAAACAAAGCCCAAAAAAAAAAAAAAAAAAAGATGGAGACAAAGGAGCATCACAGCAGGCACGCACCATGTGGTGAAGAGCTTGAGGAACTGGGCGATGGAGAAGGCGAGGAAAGCCGAGACAAGGGGGAGATTGGAAGGAGGAACCGGAGCACTCGTGGTCCCTGCCGTAGCCGCCGGCAAAGAGGAGGAGACATCCCCCGTAGTCAAGACCTCGTCCATCTCTAGGGCTCTCTCCCCGGATCGCGGCCTCCGATCTCCGAGCTCGTCTCTAATGGCGCTCCGCCACTGCGCCTTACCAACAAACTGAGTGGACCCACGTTGGCACCAAATCGGAGAATTTATCTTTAGATCATCACCATCACAATTGCCTCGGGATACGTATTCGCCCATTGTTAACTTCTCATTTGGTCAAGGAGTAAAAAAAAGGAAATTCCGGATGCTTTTCACCGGCCAGACAATGCCACGTGTCCCATGTGACATTTTTAAAAATATATATATATTACTGTCCTTTATTCATGTTTGTTTTTTGAATTATTTTATTTGTCAAACTAATACCACGACAATCAAAACTTTGAATTCATATATAATGATGGTTAATTGGCACCAGCCCACTGATTGAGTGCACTGATTGGATATTCTAGAATGCAAAAGCATTTAATTATTTTGCATTTTAATTTTTTTAAATTATTAAAATATCATATTTTTGGCATTTTTAATCCAATTTTTGAAAAATAATGTTTTTTTTTTTTTGAAATGTACTAATTTTTTGTAACCCCATTTATTTTCATTTTTTTAAAATATATGTTATTAAAATAGAAAAGTACTTTTACATATTTTTGAAATTTATTTGTGTTATTGTGGCGAGCTGACACAACCCACACTACATTAAAAAAGAGTTATAGAAACGGTTTTCAAGACCTATAGAGGCGGTTAAAACCGCCTCTATAGCTTTAGCGGTGATTTTTTCACCCGTCTTTAAACCGGCTCGTATTAAGCCGGCTCTAGAGTTTAGAGCCGGTTTGATACAACCGTTGGGGTAAATTAATAGCTAAAGAAGCGATTTTTAGAGGCGGTTATAACCACCTCGAAAGATATATTACCTATAGAGGCGGTTATAACCGCCTCTACAATTAACATTTTAAACTTATACTAATAGTTTTAGAAGCGGTTATAACCGCCTCTACAATTAAAATTTTACAACTTTGGTTATAGTTTTAGAGACAATTATAACCGCCTCTACAACTAAATTTTAAAATTATACTAATAGTTTTAGAAGCGGTTATAACCGCCTCTACAATTAAAATTTTAAAACAACACTCATACATTTAGAGGCGGTTATAAACGCCTCTATAATTAAAATTTTAAATTTCTATTTATTATTTTAAAGGCGGTTATAACCCCCTTAAAAACATACCTAATAATTAGTTTTTAATTAAATATATATTATTTAATCAATTAAAACCTGCTTTTATTCAATTAAAAGCTCACATTTTATTTTTATTTTACAAAATAAAATAGTGAAATACGCATAAATTTAAGTTTTTTTTTTTTAAATAAATTTGCAATTCAACTCACCAGCCTAAAAAAATAATAAAATAAGAACTTTAAATCCTCTGATAAACAAGCTTTATTAAACCATAACCCAAGTGTTTGGAATCTCTGGATTAAAAACCTAAAATATGTTATAGATTCTGGTTTACATAAAAGAACTGCCTAATTTGGCACAACAGCTTATCTTTGAGAGAGAATTGCTAAGAAGACAACCAATTGATTCATTGGTTCACAAACTCTATGACTCCACAGTCTATTTCTTCTCAGAGAGCTCATTCTTCAACAGGGAGTCAATTTCTTCTCACACTTGACCATATTACAAACCAAGAGCTTCATTAAGCAACTGGTGGATAATTCACAACAAAATAGAAACTGAATCAAACACTTTTGAAAATAAATAAGGGAATGATAGCTAAGACTCATCCATCACTTCTCAAAATGTGTGTGTGCACATTGAGCATGCACTTCATTAGCATATGTTAGTTTAAAGGACATCAGCAACATGATAAAGAAATACTCAGGCCAAACTTACAAAAACATCAATAATCAATAGGATGTTGAGCAGTTTATTTGCAACCCATTTATCCTACGATAAAAGATTAAACAGATAGCCAAAAAAAAAATTACTGTCACAAAAAAAGAAAAAGCTGTAATGATTGAACTTTGTAAAAATAAATTGATAAAAACCAAACCCTTTCTTCTGATTTTGTCTCTTAAATATTTCATGCCAAGCTGCACAGATTCAACCAGAGAACCAAACCCTTTCTTCTAATTTTGTCTCTTAAATATTTCATGCCAAGCTGCACAGATTGAACAAGAGAGATTCTGTGAAGACAATCAAGATTTACTAAACATAGAAGATGCTCATGTTTGTACACTACCTAGCACTGTGAAAGTCAATGGCTATTGCTCAATGACTTTTCACACCTATAAGATTATTTCAAGCCAAACAGGATTGAGGAATTAAATTAGCGTAGTGATATATATATAACAATGTTCCACAAGGATGAGCTTCATAACCTGGATTTGTCAAGAAAAAAAATTAAATAAAAAGATACATTAAAACCTTGAGTTGTTCTGAAAGGTGTTAAGAAACAAACAAAAAGGTATTGCTCGTGTCACAAAGCTACGCATCCATATCCTAGTTCCCCATAAAGGATTTGACAAAAATATTCCCCTAAAAATAACAAGCAACATGCAAGAAATAGGACTACATGACCCCCTTAGCAATAAGATTAAAATTTCTAAAAGCTCGTTAGGACTTAGAACAAGTCGATCTCAGCCAAAAAAGTACATGATTAGACTTGATTAGAGAGTTAACAAGATAAGAAACAACTCAATTAAATCTTGTATCATTACTCCATGTGCATATAAAAACACAAAGACATGTAATGGCAGCCACACTCATACAACAAAATTTATGTGATTACACCGTCTCTCAATCTTAAACATATGAAAAAAAATTCATAATTCTAATTGACATATATAATCACATCCCTAGTGACTAAACTAAAGCAATATATACATCAGTTCATCCTTTATGCTCAGTTTTACCAAGGGATTAATTAAGAAGAAGATGCCAAGAAAATCAGTATAATTAAATATGAACAAGAATACAGGGACAAAGAAATAGAGTAGGCTAGGCTTGAGAATATTCATTACCAGCTATGTGAATATAACAACATATGAAGGTGTTCATAACCATCTAGCTCCTTCAGCTTATACAGTTAAACAAATTCAAGGTTCATATTCACTACCAGCTCATGGTTTTTTTCACTAAGAAATAAAGCATGGATGTTCATAATAAATAAAAGGCCCTTAGAAAATTTCTCTTCATTGTAACTAAAACATGTATCAAATATCATGTTCCCCACATTTTGAAAAAGGGTAATCATCTATCTATTATTAGAATAAGCAGAAAGTAAGCCATAAAAAGACAATTTACTCGACATAGATCTTGTTACAACAATCCCTATCACATCCTTCCAGATTCTTCATCAAAACTGTCATAACCAAGCAATGGTTGAGATTTAACCAATAGTTTTAATTCATTTATCAATGAGCACAAGGGAAAAAGCTTTAGAGGAGAAAATGCAGTTATGCATTACTGCAATCATCATTGTAGCTTAAAAATATGCGTTAACAATGTAATATTTGAACATAGGAAAGAAGAACTTACGACAACATGTGAAGGAATTAACTCCAATATATCCAATAACTGCAGGCAAAAAGAGAAGCTAAGTGACTTGTTCTCATATAAGCCTCAGGAATATAAAACCATAATTATCTTGTATGTGTGTGTGAGAGAGAAATCCACAATCAAGACATTATAATTTTCTATTTTTCTCCATAGCTTTAAATTATTCCTTTTCCTAACTGATATAACCCATGACACCGAAGATGTTGACAATAAAATGAACTCAAAGAAAAGATAATCCTGTGGAATGAAGGATCATCTGACATGTGGCGGAGGAATTAGATTTTAACATTGACAATTGAAAAACTTACAAAAGATAAAGCTGCAAATATGGTCAAAACCCAATCTCCATTTCCATCAGCATGCTTCAGATGCCCATGCTGTAGTCTTGCTGCACCAAAGTAAGCCATGGAAATATTATTATATGCAACTCAAGAAAAGGGGGAGCACAAAAGGAGAGCACTTCTAACTACAAAAAGAGAACATTGAGAGTTTTATTTAGTTGTTGATAAGAATTAATAAATAGATAAACTAATCATTGTTCATCCAATCTAAACTAAACCATCCGGACAAGCGAAGAAAAACAAAGCATGAACCAAACAAAAAGGGTCATTCAATATAGCCGAATTAACTGCAACTGCATCATGAAATTTCATAGAGCATGAAGTGTTCTTTTCTTTCATTATAAATTCTTCTGTTGTTACAATAGATGCATTGCCCATTACTTGCCAATTCAAATGCTTATGTTTATCTTAATTAACCAGAAGAACAGGACACATGTCACATGGGCCTCTTCAATACACACTAACCATCATTCCGACCAACAAAACAAGACATATATATAAATGAAGGCCATCTGCATACCTGACACCATCAATTGTATGCTCAGCAAGTGAATACTAGTGCATTTGTTTGAGGTGGTACCTCTTCTCATTCACAACCACTGTTCCCACACTTGGTTGTATTGACGACCCATCAAACCTTTGAGGAAAGGATACAAGTATGAGAGGAGACCTTGGCACAAGCGAAGAAATGAGAGAAGACACCTCCAATGACCTAGAATTGTTCATTCCTCCACCACTCATCAATGCCAACTCCGCTCCACCTCATTTCCAGTATGCCTGTTGTGAAGATGGAAAGGAAAAGAGAGATGAACCAGATGCTGGCAAAGTTGCTGATCTGCATTTGGATATAATGGTTGATAACTAAAAACAGAGATTCTTTGAAGAGTAGTTTATATTTTTACATCACATTCTAGTAATTTATCACCAAAATTACATATAAAAGTTCATTATATGAGAATTTGATAGTGTGGAAGTTTTCAATTCTCACATCAGAGACATCAATTGCCCAATTAGTTTCATTTGTCACCATCTGGGAATCCATTCCTTTCTCCTAATTGCATTCATCCAATGAGACCTGCAGATGCAATTGCTCATCAAATATATATATTTTTTTCAATAAATTTATGAGGAAAAAAAGAAGATTAAACACCAAGATATTCAACATTAGAAATAACAGTAAAGTAATAACAGAATGGGAAGTGAAACAGAGAAGCTGTACTCCACTTTGTTCTAATCACCATTCATCTTAATTAGAACTTCATTTACAGAACAGAACAAACTGAAGGTCAATCCCAATCATTAAATCAGAAATCATGAGGATTCACAAGAATTTACTCAAATTTTTATTTGGAAAAAATAAAACCATAAAAATAGATGAAAACAGAAACTAGCCTAGAATTAAGCACTTCCAAAACAGTAGTAAGATTGGTTCCATCAAAACCCACATCTCCACAATCTTCCCCCAAGCCCCATCCTCCCCAAACCCTTCATACGATGACACATTAAGAAAACCTACAAAGTTACTTGCGTTGACGCCATCGGAGAGCCAGATTGCCAGACCATCAACGAAAACATCCATACTGAGATTAAAACCCATGGCTTTGGATCCTAAAACATTGGAGAAAATCCGGATCAGAAGCAGCAACATGGATTCCAATGCCCTCATCTTCATCTCCTCCTAAATTATTCGAATTAGGGTTTTGGATAAAGGAAAAATGAGAATTAGGAGAGATCGATGGTGCAAACCAGAGCGCACCATTGGTTGATTTGTCTTCGACGCCGGCATTGAGCACGTGTGGTTGTCGATGACGCTTGGAATCGGCCGAAAAAGAAAGGGACGAATTTTAATTTTTATTTTTAATATTTTAACACTAAGAGGCGGTTGTTGCAAACCGGATCTGAACATAGGTGAGAATTTATCAAACCAAACATTTGAGCCGGTTTTCTAAAACCGACTCTACTTCTCTGCCTCTAAAGCTATAAATTGGTGTAGTGCCACCAACCTCGGTTTATTTTATTTTTAATTGTCACAGAAAAAAAAACTCAAAAATAAATAAATAAATAACAAATTACTTGGATAAGAAAAATCTGAAAATGTTATTAAAATTTAATATGAAAAATTATATGAAGGAATTACTAATACTAATCCAATTCAAAAAAAAATTATTATGTAAAAGAAATTAAAAAAAAAACATTATGTTTTATTTGAGTAAGAGTATTATTATACATAATTTTTTTTTTACCGAATAACTTTTCTGGTTGATGTGGCATATAAAACCATATTATAAACCTACATTATCAACTTATATTACAATCTCCACAGTGCTAACCCTTTCACCTCTTACCTAGCCTCTGATGCCCCTCACACTTCATTGAACCCCATCTCCAAATTCTCTACCAACGCCTTTCAAATCCATCACCCTCCTTCACTTTAATTTCTCTACCTTTGCCTCCGCCATAGCCTGCCTCCAGCGCGACCATCGTACCAACCTTTTCCTTCTCTACAGATCTTCATATTTTCTCATATTTGCCAAGAGATATGAACATTACGCATACATGAGCTATATTAGCAAGTAAATAATTGTTGAAAGTTTTTTTTTATTATAGTTGTAAAATCGTCTTTTGTATTGTAGTGCTTTGGTAATGCCTACTACAATGGTTTTGTTATATTTATTGTAGCAGTTTGATAATATATATGCGAAAAGTATAAAAAAAAAAAACCTTTTTAGTTACCAAGATTTGTAAAATAAGGAGTGAGGATTTTTTTTTCTTCTGATTTTATGATGTGTGGTTCCCCAAATTTGTAAAAAGAGGAAAAACGTTACCAAGCCATTAATGATTTTCAAACCCCCAGGGGCTGTAACGGTGATTGACAGAGTTAATTTCGAATTTTTTGGACGAAATTGGGTGTAATGATTTTTCCGCTTTTAAAGGAAGCGGTTTATTTTTCTTTGTTTAATCCTGAGATAACACCATTACTGGCGCCGGTTATTTCCTATCATCGCCTCTTCACCTTTTCTCTTTCCGAAGTTGTCATTGCTTGGACATCTTGTTATCATCGCCTATTCACCAGTGTATCAAAGGAGAACTCCCGCTCAAGTCTTCGACATTTCATCAGTTTTCCAACCAAGGTAATGAAGAGAGGTGGACGTCGTTGATGAAGTTGTGTGGTTTTTCTTTTGTTTTTATATTATGTGTGTTGTTTTTCGTAATTTGGTTGTAAATTATTCTCTGTGTTGTTTTTGGCCATGCGGTTTTATGGTTTCATTATTGGATGATATTGTAGCTTGCAACAAGATTTTTGGGTTAGGGTTTTGTTTTTCTGTTTCGTCTATGTACGCGATCGAAAGCGATAATGTTGTGGTAAAAGAGATTTTTCGATTGTTATGCAAACTCATTGTGTTTTTTAATGTCTATAATATATGTTTCCCCTTTAATTTGATATGGCTTTAAGTATTATTTAACAGTATCTATGTAAGAATTAAGGTTTATGTGTAATAAATGTATTTTCTGTGTAATAAATGTTGTTTCCGTTTAAAAAATGGGGTTTCTGTTTAACGGTTGAGGTTTCTGTTTAACTAATGAGGTTTCTGTTTAACTAATGAGGTTTCTGTTTAATAAATAGAGTTTTTATTTAATAAATGACTCTAAACAGATGAGTTTCCATTTAAAAATAGTTTAGATTTCTGAATATTTGCTTAATGTATTGTTCTTCTTGTAGGCTTTTGGTCATGGCATTCAACCTAGTTAATGGCCGATACTACTTGACGCCGATTGCCCAGACTTTGATTAAATTGAAAGTTCACATGATTGGACGACACTGGGAGATGATCAGAAGGACACTATTTGTAGCTTTGACCGAGATTGAAGTCGTATTCCAAGAGAGAGCCCTTCTTGATTTTCTGTTGCAGAGGTATGATGACCGCAACAACAAATTCAGGATCGGGACTAGCCTGTTGAGTTTTAGACCTGAAAGTGTGGCTCTCATCTTCAGGCTACACTCTGATGGAGACATAGTCGTATTCCAGAAGAAGAAAACACACTCAGCTTTCAAATTGAAGTATTTATCAAGATCGTACAAAAGACATAGAGACTTCATCAAGAGAACACTTGAGCAGATAGTTCGGCAGAGAGGGGAAGAGGAGAATTTTGTAAAGCTCCTCATGGTGTACCTCATGGGTACTATCCTCTTCCCAAACACTTCCTGCTCTGTTCCAATTTGGATCATGGACTACGTCGATGACCTACTGAGTATAGGACGATATGCATGGGCGTAAGCGACGCACAAGTGGCTAATGGAGGACGTTTCACAAGCTGCCGCTCGAGTGTAAGCGAGATGCGCCGGGAACAAGACCAACACGGGGTACGTCAAAGGTTGCTCGGTTGCGTTGACCATTTGGTTCTATGAGCTCACCGGCACCGGGAAGAAGGTTCATTTTGGCAAGACCCTAAGAATCCTATTCTACGGTGAAAACAACTACTGAAAGCAAGTGTCCACAGGAACCATATTTTCATCACTTGAAGGAAAAGAGGTAATAAATCTATTTAAGTTTACTCTTTGTCATTTAAAAATATTGTTTTGTGTTTAAGAAAGTGTTTTAGTGTTTAAGATTTGGTTTTTCTGTTTAATATTTTGCGTTACTGTTTAAGTATATAGGTTAGTGTTAAAAAAAATATTTTAGTGTTTAAAATTTTGGTTATTATTTAAATTACTTGGTTAACGTTTAAAACCATTTGTTTAGTGTTAAACACTATTGGTTGTTTACAATTGTTAGATTCCTGAATTGGTCGCTACGAACAAGGATAAAGAAATATATGTTCGGACCATCCATCGCGGAAATGGCACCGACCACGGAGGTGATATTGCTCCTGCTCCCGCTCCGCTGCCGGGAAAGAGAGATGAGCGGCCAATATCCTCAAGGCGCATCCGATGTCGATCATCTTCTCGGAGCCCACCGCATGTACGGACTGTTCGGTGACGGGCAAGCCCCCCTCCACCCCTTAAAAGCAACAGCCGACGCCCTCACCACACGTCTATTGTAGGCGTGCGAGATATTGGCGCAAGAGTTCCCCCAGCTAATTGTTTGCGTGGAGGCTCTAGAGGCATGTTCACAGGCCAATACGACGTCGCTTACTCTGTCGGGTGACTATGATACCATCTCCAATAGACCCGATACTACGGACGCAGCCCAGGCATTTACCGACGATGACGTCATTGCCAAAGCATTCTGAAGAGGCCCGCGTCGGAAGAGGCTTGCGTGGACAAAATCAACAATGCCTCTCCCTTCGCTAGTTGACGTTGAGACAGCAGAAGCACCATCTGTTGTCAAACCAATAATGGCAGAGGCTTAGCTAACTTTAGCTCCGAGTGCTCCATTGGAAAAAGGCCAAACAGTGGGTCTGCCAGCTGCAATGGATGTGTCTCTGGCTGATGATATCACTACCGATGTCGAGAGGATCATTGAATCCCTTGTCAGTAAACTCCCTGTATTGAAGGCACCTGCATTGGCATTGGCATATGACAATTGCGTGTCGAAGGAAGATACATTCCAACAGACAGTAGCATCGGAGTAGAATAAAGACGCTGTGGTGCTATCAACACCGTCACTGAATAAAGATGCTGCAGCAGCTATGGGAAATAAAGACGCCGCTAACGAAGGACAAGGAAATGTCAACGAGCAAACAACGATTAGTCAAGTTGATAGTACACTGCTTGTAAATCAACAGTTCGATGACGTGTAGAAGAATTTTCTTCCGAAGAAGAAAAGATAAGCCGGATTCACGTGTCTCGACAAATTCGAACAAAAGATATTAAGAATCTTTCGGAACTGCTGGATGGACTCGTAAGTATGAAGTATTTATGTTACCATTTAAATATATATAGTTTTCGTTTAAATATTCATGTGATCATGTAAATCGTTGTAGTTTCCGTTTAAGTATCCAAGTTAGCATTTAAATAGTTTATGTTTCCGCTTAAATATTTATGTTATTGTTTAACAAATATAGTTTCTGTTTAAGTTTTGAAGTTATCATTTAAATTTATATTGTTTCCGCTTAATTACTTATGTTATCATTTTAATGAATGTGTTACTATTTAACATTAGGACTATCGTATGGAGGAATGAGTTTCTGTACACGACACGAGCCAGCATGTTCACGTTATTGGACAGGAAGGAAATGGTGATAGACGGTGTCATAGATGTTTTCATATGCATCATTTAGAAGTCGCTGAAGAGAGTGCCGTATCCTTATAAGAAACGTCCTTCCATCACCAATCCACTAGCACTATGCCTGTCCAAGTAAGAAGACGCGGCGGAACAGGCTCTCGCAATGATCGACGATGCTGCTCGGAACATCCATGATGTCGACATCGTAATCATGCCAATAATTTTTAATGGCCATTTCCATGTCCTCATTTTGGACAACATGAAACAAGAGTACATGCATTACTCTTCCTGCAAGAGCGAGGAATAGCACGCCAATGATATGGTATGTTACATGTTTACTATAGCGAAAATATCGTACTTCCTATTTGCCAATCTTAACTTTACCTTTTATTTTTTTACAGTGGAAACTATTCAAGAATTGCGTCGAGATAGAATTTGGCGAGTCAGCGACGTCCTCGTACTGCTTGATTCACGATAGGGATGCTCCAAGACAAAAACGAGAAAGTATCGACTGCTCCGTCTACGTGATGCGGTTCATTGAACAAACTTGTCTCCACAACCCAAAATGCACAAAAGAACACAAATACACATGAATGGGTGATAAAATCCGATAAAAGTAATGCTCGATGTAAGAAAAGTATACTTCGTAATACCTATAAACAAACACTTATTACAAACATTGATGAGAACGTCTCCCATTAGTTCCCTTGATGCCATTGACCTTTGGTGAAGCCAAGATCTCACTTTGATTGACTAAAGAAAACCCCTAAAAGTTTCCTCCTGTTTTCCTTTTGCTCAACCACCAAAAAATATCTCAAAAACCCTCAGTAAATCCTTTTATACCTAAGCCCTTATTGGCAACTCATGGCAGTAAGAACGAGACCATAAGATGCTGGAAATGAAAGATCACTTGCCTTGCAGACAACTTAAGCTCATAAGCTCTGATTATAAGGTCTATTATCTAAATGTTACAATCCAGCCTACGACTGTAAGCACTGGACTGTAAGTTATTCTGTCCTATGCTTGTGACCTTTCTTAGGACATAAGTGCTACCCATATGCTTCTCTCTCCGACCCTTATACCCTAGCTTGCGAGAGTAAGCCATGCTCGTAAGCCCTTTTGTCATATCATTATGCTTATGCTTGTAAGCATAAGCATAATGATATGACAAAAGGGCTTGAGAGAAGCCTACTCTCAAGCTCTTCTGTCTCATACTTACAGGCATAAGTGAACCGTAAGGGGGTCATAAGTTGACCTAATTGGCATGTTCTCCTGTTCTAGTGCCTAGGGAGTTTATTTTCCATTAAATTACTCCAAAGTTGCTTCATTTATCTCCCTCAAGCTTTTTATGCTTCATCCATACCCTAAGATTGACATAATAACAAATTAAGTACTGTTTTCCAACTAAAACATTGAATATATGCCAATTCAGTGTGGAAAATAATAGAAATATATGTACACTCATGCACTAATTAAATTCCCACACATTTAAGCTCTTGCTTGTCCTCAAGAAAAAAAAAATTAAGATCAAGAAAGTTAAGTCTGTGACCTCAGTATTTGAAATTGGGAAGTTTCAATAGTAATAAGAATAGTTCACGGTAACAAGTGTAAAAATTTCTAGGTTCCAAAAATAGTTCAGCTCCATTCAAAGTTATCACACATGTGTATGTGTTGCAGCTCTCTCCAATTCTCTTACAATGATATCAACTTAACAGTTTCATATATAAACTAAACTTTAAAAAATTGACATCATCTTGCTTTATTAGGTTTCAATATTTGTTAAATATCAAGGAGTGAAATAATAAATTTTTACATATATTTGTTTCAAAAGTATAATTTTTTTAGATTATAGCCATCAATTTGCTAAAAAAATTTAATGTTTCCCAAAAAAACAAAAAAGAGAAAGACTAGGTTAGAGAAAGTGGAGGATCAACAAGGGCTTCATCCCTAGTTGATCCCATATAGGATAGAAGCTAAATAATTAAAAATATAATAAAACAAAAAATAAAAAATATATTAAAAAAAAGGATTAAAAGAAAACTAAAGGTTCCTTCATCCAATTCTTAAGATATGTTGTTGTGGCAAAATCTAACACAAAAAAATGAGTAATTAATAAATAAATTTATAAGTACATAAAAAGAGGGCTTATATTTATGGGTATCACAAGAAACTTGATGAGAATGAACAACATAATGATCCACATATGTAACCAACTAGAAAAGGACCATAAATTATAAGAAATTTGTGAATTAAGTGATTAGCCAAAAATATTATCAATCCATTGGAAAATGCTAATGATCTTAAGAACAAATTGCATAAAGATTTTGGATTTCTGGCATTAGTCATCTAAAATTAGATAAAGTAAAACCTTCACAAATTGAAGCATTGTAAAGTAGGATAGGAATACATTAACAAAATCATCAAATTGATCACCAAAGAAATCATAGACTTATTGCATACTTATTGTTAAAACAAACCCAGCTATTAGGACATGGTATGAAGGAGGAAAATCCTCCAACAATTAGGCGTATAATCCGAGTGAAAGAAAATTAAGGTTTGAAGGTGGGTACTAGTAAGGATTGTGATATAATTCAAATGATGGAAAAGACTAAACACTCCTTCATTTAATACTCTATACATACTTTGTTACATAAGGGTATAATTGTAATTTGCTTATAGCTGAGTTAGTTGGTTTGTTAAGTTTGGTACTAATAAAGGGCCTGCTAACATAGGAATTGAAAAGGCTTTGGAAGGCTATGTGTCGATGAACAACAATGAGGGATTATGCTAACCATTGAACCCCACGTGTCGCTAAATGAAAGAACAGGACCTTGCATTAAACAGAGGCCATAGTTTTCAAGGAGATTATCTAAAATCCAAGATTCTCTACTTCATCTCCTTTGTTCTTGTTTATTGGTTTTGTAATCCAGTTAATCACCATGATTCGAAGATCCTCTGACTCCCTTTGCTTTTTTGTAATTTTATTGTTCTTTGAATTAAAAACCAATTAGTTGTTATGGTGAAGTGTTCAGTTTACTCTGTAAATTTGAATTGAATGTTCTTGAGCTAAAGATATGCATCAATTCATATCAGAGTAGGTTAGGTTTATCTTGCCATGGAAATGAGAGGCTAAGAATTAAAGAAAATTGAGGAGCCATTGAAGAACTATTTGAAGGCACAATTTGATAAGATAGCTAAAAAGCAAGAAAGAAGCATTTAAGGGATTCAAGATCAGCAGGAGAAGGACATGAGAGAGGTGAGATTACTTTTGTTTGAATTACAATCATCAATTAGTAATCAATCACTTAGAGCAATAGCTCTTCATCTACTATTAGATTGGTGAGGGATAGTGGATGTAGCAAAAATGTATAGCCTAAACTCACTCTCCTAGAATTCCCCAAGTTCCATGGTGATACACTACAAGAAAATTAGTGTTTAGAAACAGCATTTTCTGTTTCTATTCCGTTGCTAATTTAGTTTAGCAACGGATTAGAAATGGAATTTATCTGTTTCGAAATCCCTTGTTTCTAATTTAAATTGAAACAGAAAATGTTTCATTTCTAACTTTAGAAACGGATTAGAAACGGAACCCAATATGTTTCTAACTTTTGAAAAATTAAAACGGAATGATGTATGTTGCTAATCCGTTTCTAAATTCCATTGTAATTCCGTTACAAAAATTAGAAACGGATTTCAAACGGAATATTTTCTATTTTATTTTTGTCCCTCCTCATTAGAAACAAAAGTTTTTTTGTTCTTAATCCGTTTCTAATTTTTTTTAAAATTAAAAACAATATTGAAACAAATAAATCCATTTCTAATCCGTTTCTAACATTCAAGTAAAAAAAAACAAATAAAAATTATATTCATAATTTTTTTAAAACCTGGTACATGAATTTTTTTTAACCTAAAATACCAACAAATAAGATAAACTCCTCAATTCACACAAAAAGAAATGTTTAAGTATATATGTTCAACACAAAATAATAAGTATATGACAAGTACAACTATAAGTCAACATCATTATCATCAGTCAATGGTTGCGAGTCCTGTGTGGTAAATTGCGATTGCTGAAGAATCCTCTTCTCAAAACTCATCATCATGTCCTTCATTTGGCGCATCATCTCCTCATGATATTGGTCCCTTTCCTCTTTCATTTCAAGCAAACTTTGTTGAAGCCTCTCCTCACAATCTTGGACTTGAGTAAGAGCTTGACGCAAATCTCTAACCTCAGGCTGTAGTGTCTCAGATGATGAACCTGTGGAAAAACTTGAAGATAACTGTGGATAATAGATACACGCTTGGGACCCTATTCCATAAACCCGACTTTTCTTTCCTCCCCCAACAGCCTCATAGTATAAAGATGTTTCATCCACAATAGGAAGCTCGTCATGCCCTTCTTGTGTTTGAGATGCCTGCTCCACAAGCTCCAAATAGCGATCCTACATCAATTAACTCAACTCATTAAAAATTATTCTCAAAACAACTTAATATAAACTCACAAAACATTGTAAACAAAGTCTATAATTGAAAAGCCAAAAAATTGTTCCGCTTACCTTAATAGATTGAGCGTGTGCATTAACAAGTATAGAGGTACCCTTCTTTGTATGAGTCACTTCAAAAAGTTCAAAAGGGCGAGGATCACGTCCAAGCCTCGATCGCAAGAATAACACAACAAATTGAATTTTGTTACAATTAGCACTAAACTAATTCTTATAATTTTAAAACACATTTATATAAATATTAAACAAATTACCAATCTATCCGCATGGGAAGCATGGAAAATGGAGCCTCCTGTGTACTAGGATATACCAGATCCAGGTCCTGCAATCTCAGTGAGTCAGTTTGTGGTAGCTTTCTCACACCTAGTTTTAAATTCAGGGGAATTCCATGCCTCGGTCCATGTTATCCAAGCAGAGTCAGACACATGCATTGATTTTTCTTTCCCCTTTCTCAAACTACACATCAACGCTCTATACCGTTCTGCAGCTTTACGTTGCCATGCCATCTTAATAACAGATGACATTGACTCATCCCATACAAAGAATTTCTGTAGTTTAACATAAACAAACATACATATTATATATAATTGTTTATTGAAAAATACTAACCAATGTTTTATATTAAACTACTAATGTTTTGCTAATTATAATTATACTAAAATACTAACAATAAAATCTAGATTATGGAAAATGACACTATATAATGAATAATTCAATAAAATTTAGTTCCACAAGCAACATCAATTACGTGCTTTTCCAACATCCAAACAATCATGATAAGGATTTTCAAATTCACTAACAATTAACAATTTAAGTACTAACTAAGCAATAATAATATTTGAATGATGTCGATGACATAATATCTATTAACAAATAATCTCTAGGTCATTGAAATTGAACCTATACAATTAATATTCAATCAAAAAATTAACATTACAATTTATTTATCCTCACAAACATCAATTATTTATTTTTACCAACATGCTAAGGATTTACAAATTAAATAAACATTACAAATAAAAGCAAACAATTTTCTTTAAATATTATATAAATCTACTTGAAATTAATTCCAATAGAAGTCCTTTGTCTCCTTAGAGACATTCTTCCAGCTGTATCCATTCTCATCCATTCTTTTCTTAAAAATGAATGTAATTTTTCGAGCACAGACTTCTGAGGGATGCAACCTACAAATATACAAAGACAATGAATAAGTTAAATAACTCATCATCAACAATTGTACATAAAAATATAGCAATTTTAATACTTACATTCCATTCACTAGCTTTATGCGTGGTCTCCTTGACTCATCAAGAACAAGGGGCAAGCAATCCATGGATGATATCGTAGTATCTCTAGCATGCATAGTAGGCTCGCCATTAGGAGTAACCCCTCCACTAGCACAAGGAGTAGAAGCAGAAGATGATGATGACCCCGCATTAGCATTGGCAACAGATGACTGTAATGGTCGCCGCAATGCATTAGGTGCACAAGTAACTGGAGCTGGAGTATCACGTGCTATCGAATGTAAACTGTCATAATGTTCACCACGCATAGCCTGACTCCTCTGATCTGTGGGTGAATCCATATGCCTCAACTGATCAAATGAACCTCTGTAACTTAAACCTCCTTTACGACCCGTCCCTCTCATGTTGCTTAAACATGTACTGTTATATAAGAATATATACAAATATGTATCAGAAGGAACTAGAAAGCAATTTATGCTATTATTAGTATTCACTTCATTACTTTCAAGAGTTTTACAAAATATTTTACCTTAATTTATTCACTACCACTTTCAATTTCATCAAACTCATCATCTTCATCATTGCTTTCGGATTCAAATATAGGATCATCTTCAAGCTCAACGTCTTCATCATCAATTTCAATCAATTCTCCACTTGGATCATTTAGAGATTGTTCTTCATCATCAACATTGATTTGTATAGATGAAACTTCCATTTCATCTTGTTGAAAAGGTTCTTCACATGATGTTGATGCCTTCGGTTGAACTTGTTTAGGAAGATCTACAACATATCTAGCTTTTACTTTGAATACTGCCCACCAGTCGGCCTTGTCACGTTTTAAACTAGGATATGTTGCATAATTAACTTGAATTTCTTGGGAGGCAAGAACAAATGGCTCATATTTGTTGAAGAACCGTTTATGATTGACATCCATGAATTTATATTGCTGATGACATTTTGTACCCACCTTTGGTGTTGGATCAAACCAATCACATTTAAACAAGATTGTTCGCTTAATTGGTAATCCCGGGTACTCCAAGCATAAAACCTCAACTAATTGTCCATAGTAGTCATTTTCATCTGTAGTATAATTTGTGCCCTTTACACATACACCACTATTTATTGTTGCACTATTTGAGGAATGAGTTTTTGTATGAAATTTGTAGCCATTTACTATGCACCCATTATAAGACTTGTAACTCCTTAATGGACCTTTTGATAAATCCTTCAAGAATTGGTTGGAAATTCTTTTGGATGGATCATGATTAAATCGGTGAAACCATGTTGGAAATTCATGTTCTATTTTTTCATCAACATGTCTATCATTAATGTGTTGATTATCCGCAATCAACTCATCGACAAAGATCCTGATACATTAAAATAGAAGCTTATATTAGTATATAGGCAGAGGTGAACTATGTGATCTTCTTAATAAAAAAATAAGTAGTCATACTTGGTGAATGGTTGCACTTCCGGACAATTTAATAAGATGTACATTTGTGCTATTGCATATTCATCTTCATTAAGATATTTTATTTTTCCTTTCCCCAATGTTTTACCGGGTCGTGTGCAAATTGATAAGTTGCCAAAATGTTCTTCTGCATCTTCTCCATCATCATCATTACGGGGTGTCTTTCGATGCCTTGTCCTTACATGTGGTTCAAAATAATGTGCACAAAATGATGTTGCTTCCTCAACTAAGTAGGCATTGCATATGGAGCCTTCAACTCTTGCTTTATTTCTCAAATTCTTTTTCAATTTTCTGAGATATCTACAAATTTACATACATATTTAATGAGACAATTGATATGATTCAAGTAGAAAGTGGACAACAACAATTTAAAGGTTTACCTCTCAAATGGATACATACATCTATACTGTACTGGACCCGCAATCCATGCTTCATAAGCCAAATGCACCGGAAGATGCTCCATTGAATCAAAAAAGCTTGGGGGAAATATACGCTCTAATTTACAGATAATTAGAGGAATTTCTTCATTAAGCCTTAGCATGTTTTCTTCTTGGAGTACAGTTGAAGTGAGCTCTCTAAAAAAATTACTCATTTCTGTTAATGCCTGCCAAACACTTGATGGAAGCAATTCCCGAAATGCTATTGGAAGTAATCTCTGCATGAAGACATGGCAATCATGACTTTTCATACCAAAAAGCTTTAGCTTTTGCATATCAACACAGCGGCCTATGTTTGACACATATCCATCCGAGAATTTAAGATTGCGCAGCCATTCACAAAGCACAATTTTTGATTGCCTATCAAGAGTATAGCATGCTTTCAGATACTTTCCAGTAGCATCATCTTTTGCTAAGGCATGCTGACAACAAAATTCTTTCAAATCTTCCCTAGATTTAGTATTATCTTTACTCCTCCCTTCCACATTCATAACAGTGTTGAATATATTGTCAAATACATTTATTTCAATATGCATAACATCAAGATTATGTCGAATGAGATTTGTACACCAATAAGATAACTCCCAAAAAATACTCCTCTTTCTCCAACCACTGATCCTAGCAATGCGGCTATTAATCTCATGTGCACCAGAATCTACAACACTCCTTAGGCCCAAATCTTCCATTTCTTTCAAGATCTCATCACCAGATGGGATAGTAGGAGATGTCTTTGTTATTGTTCTATTTTTCTGAAAAGCTGTTTTGTTTCTTCTGAACGGATGATTGTGAGGTAAGAACTTACGATGATTATCAAACCAAGATTGTTTCCCACCTTTTGTTAGAGTGAATGCATCGGAATCTTGTTTGCAATATGGACAAGCAGTCCTACCCGCAGTGCTCCACCCGGACAACATTGAATATGTTGGAAAATCACTTATGGTCCACATAAGAGCATCACGCATTTGAAAATTATTTTTCTTTGATGCATCATACGTCTCAACACCAATTTCCAACAAATGCTTCAATTCTACAATTAGGGGCTGCAAGTACACATCCAACATATCCTTCGGATTTCTAAGACCAGGAACTATTATAATAAAAAACATATACTCCTCTTTCATACATATAGAAGGAGGTAAATTGTACAGAGTGAGTATTACTGGCCAAGAAGAATATTGTTGACCCAATTGCCCAAAAGGTTGGAATCCATCAGTACACAATCCCAATCTTACATTTCGACTCTCTGATGCAAATGAAGGATAGGTACTATTGAAATACTTCCACGCAGGGCTATTAGAACAACGACGCATAACCCCTTCTTCCGACTCATGTTCTGTATGCCATCTCATTTCTTTTGCTGTCGCATTTGATGCATATAATCTTTGTAGCCTTGCGGTTAAAGGAAAGTAGTACATCTTCTTGTATGGGATATTTTTTTTATTATTGGATGAACCAACTCTTTGTTGCTTATATCTAGGAAACTGACAAAGTTTGCAACTCATTAATTCACTGTCTTCTCCCCAGTATATCATGCACCCATTAGAACAACAATGAATCTTTTCAACTGGTAGACCTAATCCTTGAACTAACTTCTTTGTGCTGTAGAAGTTATCTGGCATTACATTATCATTCGGTAATAATTCTTTCAAAAACTGGCAAAAGTCATCAAAGCATCTCTCTGTCAAATGATGTTCTACTTTCATGTTTAACATTCTTGCAACAGCCGATAATTGTGAATGATTTTCACAACCTAGCTACACCTCTTGATTGGCAGCTCTTAGCATTTCAAACAATTTTTGAGCCGCTGCATTTGGAGGTTCTTCTGTATTAGTATGAGAGAAATCAGGACCTACAACGTCCAAGACCATTTGTTGGCATAGATTATGTGATGGTGATTCAACTCCCAAAGCTGATTCATTTCCCACATCTTGTCTATGAGTACTACTACCAGACACAGAAGGTTCTCCATGAAGAACCCACAAATAGTAATACTGTACAAATCCATACTTCATAAGATGATATCTGACGGTATCTTCCATGTGAAAAGCTCGATTTTGGCACTTACGATGATTACATGGACACTTAATTTTGATACCATCCATACACTCTAGATGCATTTTTGCAAAATAGATGAACTCATTTATTCCTCGCAAGAAATTGGGATTCAAAAGTCCATCCTTAAGCCAAGTATACATCCAACTCCTATTTGCATTCATGTTACTAATAGGTCTGTGTTAAAAAGATAAAATCAGTCAGCACACTCATTATTTTATTAGCCCTTAAATTAGGAAAACTATTTCAAGCATCTATAATTTGTATAATTACAAGTTCACTTGTGCAATAGTTTCTTAACAAGATCCTTTTAAAAAATACATCATGTAATTTACCATTGATGAAAGCAAAATAAAGATAAAAGACATTGCAGTTCATCAAATTAATACTCAAATAATTTTTAATAATTAATTGGTCAGTCTCTGAACTTTTATATTATACAACAAGTCATCTAGAAAGAGCAAAATCCCATTGTCCACATTATTTAAAAATGATAGAAAGAACAAAATATTCACCAAGAATAATAAAAATGATAGCAAGAAGAAAAACATATTAATAGAGATGACATGAAAATTTGTACCTGAACAATGCAACCACCTAGTCCAAATCCCCAAAGAATTGATGTAAACTAAGTGCTCCAACCAAAGGCCTTATTGTGAAAGATCTCTCAAAAGCACCCAAAGATATCTCAATGATCACTAAAGAAGCCTTTTTGTCTGAGAAATTAAAGTACCCAAATAAAAATGAAGAAACTAGTTTCTTGGCCTTATGTCATTAAAAGCGAATGTAACAATGTCATAAATTTATGATATAAAATTACATTAAAACAATATTTTCACTATAAAAATGCAATGAAGCAATATAAAAGTTTAGAGCTCTATAAATTAAAAGAAATGAATTCATTTAAGTGCATGCACACGTGAGTATCAAGACAAGTACTTTTAAAAAAAATTTAATAAGTACAATCAACAGCATTCTTAGCCCAGCCTAATATACATGAGTCTCAATAAATTTCACATCCTAATTAGTATTTTAATTGAATCCCAATTTGATTATATAGTAAAAATACCATAGAGACGGATAAAATGAGGTATGTCTAGAGCGCAATGGCCCCAAAAAGATTCCTAGAACAAGAATTCTTAACTGGCAAACTAATCATGACAACGCATAAATAACCAATAAATTCTTTAGGAAAAAAATGTATGCTTAATCAAAACGACAAGTGAAAGTCATGAACAAGTAGAGATCGGTGTTATCTCTTCCCAAGGCAACTAGAGTGCTTAGTGCGTGGCTATTACCTATGGCGCCTGGGCCCAATTGCACTACAAGCAAAGTCAATGCAAGTCCACACAAAATCCCATCCTGGTCCACATCGTCACTGATAAATGCCTAAACATACGTATTTTCTATGTATTCAGGCGTATGTATTGCGTATTTTTCTATGAGTTGACGCCCGTTTTTGGTCTGAATTGGTTTCTTTCGTGTTACAGGTACCAATGAGACCCCTTCGAGCTCGTTGACAGAATTTCAGAAGAAATCGGCATCGAAAACACTGTTGTTGAGCCGGGGGGGGGGGGGGGGTACTGTAGCAATCACTATAGCACGAAAACTTGAACAACTTGGTCAGGAGATTCATGCGGGTTACCATGCGGGTGCTGTTGAGGACGCATACGACTGTAGCAGTTTCACTGTAGCATTTACGCGACTTTCGGGATTTCTCGGAGACTTTCTCTCCCCACAGGCGGGGCAGCATGGGAGGCCGCATAACTCACTGGAATTCGTTTTTAAGGGCTTTTGAGAGCATTTGGAGTGGGTAACCTAGGTCTTGGGGAGAGCTTGACTTCACCACCTTCTTTGGGAGCTTGAGGCCGGGTTTTGGAGGCGATTCTTGAGGAGAGGACGACGGGGAGAGCACGACACGACGAGTCCACACCTTCGATTCACATTTGAGAGGAAGATTGACAAAGGAAGCCACTCCTTGGGTGGCGTCCTTGGGAGCGTCATTCGGCCTTGATCCTTCGAGGGAGTGTTCTTGTTATGCTTTTGGTTGTTTTCATGTATTTTCTTACTTGTTTTGTGACCATGAGTAACTAAACCCCAAGGTCACCGGATGTAGGTGAACCTTGGGGGTGAACTTGTGTATTTTGGATGCTTTTTCTAGTTTTATGCATTTGACTTGGTTTGTGATCCTTGTTTGGTGGTTCTTGATTGCCTTGATATGTATGAGAACTCTATATATCAATTCCTAGACAATGCTAGGTTGCATGACCATTGCCCTAGTATTAGGCTCACCAAGCTTGGAAGGGAATACATGTACGAATACGCCGTGACCATCGGGTATTTGTATCCCTCCAATTGTTAGGGTTGTCCTTGATTGTGTTTCAACCCTAGCTTGGGGAAATCCACTAAACCCATTGCAATCGTACAAGGATTTGGGCGGAAGCAATTCCGTATTCCAATACTCGTACCGGATTAGGGACCAACACCGTGACCATCGGGTTGGTCTAATTTAGGGTTTCCCGGTCCAAACCACCCACGTGCATGCTAGTTAGGGCATCCTTGACACTTTAGTAACCCCCGAGGGAATCCTCATCCGTGACCACTTCCTTACCTTGATACTTTCCTTCGTATTTATACTTGCCATTTGCATGTTCTTGACACTTTAGGTCTTCTTCCAAGTGATTGATTAGGTTAAACAACATTGTGATAAGGAAGTAAGAATAGATTCTCGGGCCCTTGGGAATACGACCCCCTCGTGTTGGCGTGAGGGGTATTACTTGGCGACCCCGTGCACTTGCGGGTGAGCGATTCAAACGCGTACCAGTCACATTACATTGAATCACAAATTCTATCTTTGTGGCTGATTTTGTTTTGGATGCTTAATTATGCACTACACTAAAAGTCAAACAAAAAAAAATATGATACATTGAACCAGAACCAGCTCATTACTTTGGATCAATCCAGTGTTCTCTTCTTATCTTCAGGTGCAACTTCCTTTCACTTTCACAAATTTTTCTTTGACACTACTTATTCAAAAGGCATGAAATATACAAGCTAACAAATTTACAACATTTTTCAACCTCCACTACATCAGATATATAACTCTTCAGCCACGTTTTATACTGTAGTGTGTTTAGTCTTTCTTTTTTTTTTTGTCTTGTGTTGACCAACCACATGAACGACACGCACCAATTGATCCTCGGCATTTGATACTATCCGTCCATCATGAAAAACGTTTCATTTCTTGATTATTATTATTATTATTATTATTATTATTATTATTATTATTATTATTATTATTATTATTATTATATACATACACACGCATACTCCTCATGGAGTTTCCTTCCATAAGCTTAATTTACTTTTATTAATCGTGCAAAAGACAAGATCCAATGTGATCCCCGCATCTTTGTTATTGAATTCGAATGCACGTGTATCATGCATGATTGTTTATTATACTATTCTTCAGATCATCTGCATTAACATCAAGTCCCAGTGTAAATGAAACATGCATTTTTAACCAGTTCAAGGAATGTGAATTGGCCAGGCTATTCATTATTGACATTAGAGGAGCTAAGAGACCCCGTTAAAGTGAGTACAAGCAAAGGATCTAATTTAAATTTTTCAATGTTGTTAAAATGACAGACTTAATTAAATTTATATGAAATAGAAAGTACTCTAATATATTTTTCTTAATATACACTACCCTATATTAACTAAACTATTACAAACAAATTAATTAATTAAACTTGCATGCTGGCATGGGTAAAGAATAATTTTTTATTAAAAAAAAATGGAATAAGATGCAAACTTCACAAGTTGTCACTAGGAATAAAGAGGGATGGATATAAGATACAAGAGCCATTAAAAGAATTATAATATGAGAGCGAGCTTTGCCTATAATTAATTATTAACTCATGGTGGTGATCAACAAATAAATGTTTTGTTTTCACAATTTAATGCTTTTATATTCCAGTAAATAGAAGATACATACTAAAACAGGAGATGATCCTAATAAATTGTAAATTTAATAATCAAAACTACTAAATCCTAAAAATTTCACCGGTTGCAGCCATAACTAATGAAATACTCCAGTAATGAGCAAATGACTTTAAGAATCTGGTCCAATCTCTTTCATGATCACCATAAAAGTCTGTAGAAGGCCCCACGCCACAAATTTTAGCTTCCCTTGAATGTCTAACTAACGTTTTGCAAACAATCAATACAAGTGAAGATGAAAAGTCACAGAAATATCAAACTTATTCTCAATTTGCCACATGTTATCTCCAGCAACACTAAAAAAAGAAACACCTATAATAATGTACACCTATAATTGAAAATCATATGCATCAATATAAAAAGTGAATACCTCAGACATTAGGATTGATGAGCTCCCACACACTCGCGAGTACTTAAAGAGTCATTTTGCTTGAGTTCGAACACTGCTTGTAAAGAAAACTGGAATCAGCATGAACATATTTGTGAAGCCAAATCTAAACATGAAAGAATAAATTAATTAATGCTTACTTCTCCAACAAAATGCTCTGTTCTTAATACAGAGTGCAATTTTTCTTTCAATAAATAAATAATTAAATACTACATAATGCAAAAATTTGTACTTGTTTTTCTCAACATTGTCAACATTGTCAAAAATTTGTGATTGTACTACCAATGTGCATCTGGAGGTATATATTTTTTTGGTGTTTAAGAAATCACTTTGCTCAAACTCTTGGTTATTGGCCACTGTGAAGACTAATAAATCCATGTGCATCTGGAGGTATATATTTTTTTGGTGTTTAGTTGTTTCTATGGAAAAAGAACAAAATGTGAGTTTAGCCTCATGCTTTTCCTTTGGCAGCATAGGAACAAAAGCTCAACTCCCTCTTCATGTTAGAGAAATATAGGATCGAATAGAGCAGAACCACATCAAATCAAATAAGAATAAAGCTGAAAATAAAGGACACAATGATGTAACGTGGAAAACCCCTAAACAATTAAGGTAAAAACCACGGGCAAGGATAGAAAATTTTTACTAGTGGGAAATTTCTGAAGTTACAAACTCTCTCTAATAATAAGGAGAAAACCAGTACTCTCTCTTATATTAGGAGAAAGGACCAACTCTCAAAATATTTTTCCTACTTCTCCATTCTTCTCTTTCCTCTCATTTCTCACTCTCACTCTCACTTCTTTCTCTCTTCTCTTGGTTGTGTGTTTAGAATGAGAACAAGCTTCTCATATTTATAGATGGGAATTGTGTGCTAAACCACCATTCTAAAACATGGGCACATGTTGGTTTAGAAGCCATGGTTTGGTGATGAGAAGTCATTAGTTTGGTGAGAACATAGATTTGGATTGATGGTATAGAAGAGTTGGTTTTGGCCATGGTTTGGGCCAACACTTCATTCATAGTTGCTTGTACTATTGAGAACACCAGATCATTTGCTACAATGAGACATCAGACTATGGTCTCTGGAAATCTATGCAGAAATTGAGCATTTGTCATATGAATTTTTTGATGTACAAAAAATTGTCATCTTTCTCCCTGAAAATTTTATTCTGGGTGTGCAGACACCATGGCTGGACCAGAGGCATGTTGTGTTCGGTCAAGTCCTGGAGGGGATGGATATCGTCAAGCTGATCGAGTCACAGGAGACAGACAGGGGAGATAGGCCCAAGAAGAAGGTGACCATAAGTGACTGTGGTGAGATCCCAATTGCTTAAGATGCCTAGATTTTATATCTCTGACTTGATAATTTGATATGTAATCCATAATTTGATTTATGGATATTTGATGAGCCATGGAACTATGTGCATTTTTGTGCTAAGCGTAGGACCTAAACTGTAGGCTCTGTGAGACTAACTGGTTTCATCGGTCACTAGAAAACATGTAATAAATCATGCTTTGGCTCACTTATTTGGCTTCTTTGTCTTTCTTTGCTAGCGCATTGTGATCGGATGATCAGAATTTTCTATTTTAAATTTTAGCATTTTTAAATGCATTCTAACTGAATTCGTGACTTGTAATGTTATTGCCCAGTACCAGGTTCTAGATTAAGAATTACATAAGTTGAGCTTTCTCATTGCGAAGTGAAGTATGATTCGATCATATATTTTGAAACTGTCCATGATATCAGTCTATGAAAACTTCGGTCTCTTGGTCCACCAACATTGGGTCTTTTATATAGGTCTTTTGTTTTGGGAAGATGGAACGTGCCCGTGCATGCTTCTAATTTTCTTAACTGAGTGCATCTGTCGTCTAAAAAAATTTATCCTGAGGCATAATCTGAAAGGTTTTTTTAAGTTATGTATTATTAACACAACAACAAAAAAATTAAGAAAGGTAAATCGCAGTACCATTTATAACACAATATTAGCAAATGCTTGAATCGCCGAGGTCAATATCGGAGCAGAGATATTGATTATTCTGATTTTATTTTAGATATCTGAATTTTGTGATTGTGAATTTTGTGAATTTTGTGATTGTGAGCTGCATGACCAAATATTTTAAAAATAAACATAAAAATAAACATAATGAAAAGACTATGCACATACATAATCAACACTATAAATAATACCAAGTGCCTAAATTTCACCACAACTATGCACAGAATCAATACATAATGAAAAGAAATGGATGAATAACATTACATGCATAAACATATGGACATTAATTTTACACACACCTTCACCATCAGTCTATTGTGTAAAGACTCATCATGCAGTAAAATTTGAGCCCAGAGCACTTGAAGACTAGCTACTTTGACTTAACCCATAGTGCAGGGAAGGGAAGAAAAAAAAAAGAAAAAAAAAGGGAGAAAGTATCAGCATCTGTTGTATACTTGTATATTAGTACCTAAACAAGCTGATCAAGCATAAACTTAAATAAAAATCAGGATAAAAAAACATCACAAATTACCATCAGACTTCAGCTTGTATAAAAAAAAAACAAAAATTCAATCATAATTATTATCATTCATTTGTTACCATCAAAACTAAAGACTCATTTACATTGTATGATATTGATTTATCATAAATATCAAATGAATAGCGGGTGTGACGCGGCAAACCGTTGAAGCCCCACCACAATCAAAGGAAAACCTAACACTAACATGAAACCCTAAAAAAAGAAAAGGAAAACTTGAAAACCTAACACTAATCCGAAACCCTAACAAAGGAAAAGCAAACAAGAAGGTAAGAATGAAGAGACCACAACAAGACAAGACGAAGAAGAACCACAGATCATAGAAATTAGAAGAGAAGCAATACCTTGAGGGTGGAGGAACGGATGGTGGGGAAGAAGCGAAGGCGATGAAGGCGATCCAAAGCAACCGGAGGTTCTCGCTCCCACTCCGCCAAATCGAGCACCCCAGCGAGAGAGAAGAGGCAACGAGAGAGAAGAGACAACGAGAGAGAAGAAGACGGTCAGAAGAGAGAGAGAGAGAGAGAGAGAGAGAGAGAGAGAGAGAGAGAGAGAGAGAAAAGAAGAAATTATATATATTAAGTTTAATTGCAACGGTTATTTATTTGTTTTTTTCACATAACCCCTCAAAAGTTAATTTTATTAAAATCATATTTTATAAAAGTATATTTATAAATATAAATTTATTTAAAATTTTATTAAAAAATTATATAAAATCTTAAATGTATATTATTAATAACACATAATATTTAATAATTTTTAAATAAAATATTAATTTTTAAATATGTTTCTAGTCCCTTCCTAATAGAAACGGATATTTTCTAATATTTAATAATATTTAATAAAATATTAATTTTTAAATCCGTTTCTAGTCCGTTGCTAATAGAAAGAGATTAGAAACGGAGTTTTTCTAATATTTAATAAAATATTAATTTTTAAATCTGTTTCTAGTCCCTTTCTATTAGAAAAGGATTAGAAACTGATTTTTTCTAATATTTAATAATATTTAAATAAAATGTTAATTTTTAAATCCATTTCTAATCCCTTTCTATTACAAAGGGATTAGAAACGGATTTTTTCTAATATTAAATATTGTTTAAATAAAATTTTAATTTTTAAATCTGTTTCTAGTCCCTTTCTATGAGAAAGGGATTAGAAACGGATATTTTCTAATATTTAACAATGTTTAAATAAAATATTGATTTTTAAATCCGTTTCTAGTCCCTTTCTATCAGAAAGGGATTAGAAACGGATATTTTTTAAAATTTTAATAATTTATATTTTTAAATGTCCGTTTGGAATCCGTTGTTATAAAAATTATATTTAAAACGATTGTTATTCTGTTGCTAAGCCGTTGCAATTATAAACAGAATAAAATTTGTTTCTAATATTCTATTTTTAAATAGTAACTTTCTTGTAGTGATAGATTGTGTATGAATGGATTTATAGATATGAGCAGTACTTCGAATATGATGAAACTCCCAATGATATAATGGTTGAGATAGCAATTATTAACTTAGAAGGAAAAGAAATACATTGACACCAAAGTTTTATGAGAAATTGGAAAGGTAGGAACATGCCTGAAATTAATGTGTATATTCATGCTATTAGAGTTAGATTTGGCAGTGATCTGCATGATGATCCTATGACTAAGTTAAAAAACCTCAAACAATTAGGATCGGTTCAAACTTATTTAAATAAGTTTGATGAACTTTTAAATAGAGTATTTCTTTAAGAAGAATACACAATGAGCCATTACCTAAGTGGATTAAAAGATGAGATCCAAAATCCAGTGAGGATGTTTGCCCCTAACAACTTGAAATAGGCTATTAGTCTAGCTAAATTGGAAGTAGTAGTTGAATAAAATTAGCACAAGAAAGGGAAACTAATTTATAAGAACCCTTACTCTAATGCTATATTGGCTACACCAAGAACGCTTAGGAGGATGGTAGTTCTAGATAGGAAAGGAAAGAAGGCTGGTTATCAATGTAAAGGGAAGCAATTACATAATATGGATGTGCATGTATAAGAGAATACATGATTAGAAAATGTAAAAGAAGAAAAATGTGGAAAAAAATCTAGACGGTTACTAGTTATCCCTCTTTAGTAGGAATTTCTTTTTTGATTGATTACAAGACCATTAGGGTCCGATAAGCAGTAAATTGGTAGAAAATTCATATACTAGTGAACTTAGGCAGCACTCACGATTTCATTGATACATTCATTATTCAAAAACTTAAATATCAGGTGAGTAATAGTCCACTAATAACCATGCTATTATAGATGGAAATTGAATACAATGCAAGAAAATGTTTGCAGGTTTGGTTTGGAAAATAGAAGGCTAGGAATCTTAGATAGATCTCTTGGTCTTGCCCTTGGAAGAGTGTGAAATGGTCTTGGGTATACTGATGCACTCCCATCAAGTGATTGTGCCCTCAAATGCACCAGTTGCACAAGTAATAACGTGATAAGTAGGGTTGTCATATCCCTAAAAGAACAAGAGTAATAGTACTAATCTTTCTTTTGTTATCTAGGCTAACAATCGGTGTGGAGTGGGTTAAACTAAAGATAACTAAACTAAGAGTGACAAAAACAAGGTGAGGAGCGAACTTGGAGGAGAAACCAATCCATGAGAGAAGGTATTCAAGCCTAAATCCACCTATGACTACACTTATAATTGAAAATCTATATTGGATTAAATTAAAGGTTGTAATAGTTGAACTGTAGACACTCCAAGAATACGCAAATAACTCTTTTGAGCTTATAGGTGAGTAATCCCACATGGAAAACTCCAGTGAGATTCTCTCTCTAGCCTTTAGCCCTCATATGATTGCATTACAATCAATGAATCTCTCAAGATTAGGGCGAGATTCTCTTTCTGCCCCTAAAAGTGGAAGAATGGCAACAACCTATTCCTAGGCTTATTGCCAATTCTCATCACCCGTGCCATGTCTTGAAGTCTCTCAACCCAATCAACATATAACCAAAATTAGATTCTAGCTCTCACTCTAATGAATCCAATACATCAACCAAAAACAAGTGAATCACAACCAAAATAACATAATCCAATATATAAAGTGAAATCCAATTACAAGTTCATCAAGTTTTTATCCAAGTCAGAATACAAAATAATGCTTAAGCTATCATAATGAAGTTGTTCAAAATACAAATCATGGATAACAACTAAAAACAATGAATCATAATAAAAACTCTCTCAATGATGCGGTGTTGGTGTAGACCACTTTTTCTTCTCCTTTGCAAGATTTGGCTAAGGAAATGCCAAAGAGGCAGAAATAATTAGTGATTTTCTTCTCCAAACTTTGACTTCAATCCTTATCTCCCCCTAAATATTAGGACAAAAACCAACTTTCAATCCGCTGTCATGTAGGAGAATTGATAGCTCGAACATGCCAAAAGTATCGAAAAGATCCCTTCCCTAGTTACCTCTCCATTTCTTATACATGAACCCTAGAATAATGCCCCATGAGGTATCCATGCCTATATGAATAGCCATCCATCACCTTGCCCTTTTGCATAAAAAATTGGCGAAGAGAAAGGTAGTGACCCAAGCCATGGACCTAATTGTGGGTCTCACCCACTGCTCCTAAAGGTCATCACCACCTATGGGTCACCCATGGATAAGGCGTGGGTTGACTTGCGATGATTTTCTAAGGTTTCTACAGTAACTTTTTTACAGTACATAAACATGGATAGGTTGTGGATTAGGTTGTGGATTAGGTCGTGCATTTCTCAAAGAATTCAGTTTAACAAATAATTAACTCCATGCATATCTACATGGTCCACAGTGATATTCATTGTCATGATTAGGGCGTGGGTCTTATAGGAAGCACACTTTTGACTCAAAATTACTCCAAAATACCCTGCCTTTATTGCTATTCCTCCTGAGGGTTCGACTGATCTTGAAGTTATATAGAAAACTCTTAAACACCAAAATCGGTTGAAATCATAGTAAAATACATGTTGAGTGCTGGAAATAATATATCGATAATATGCATAAGTTAACACTTAGCACACACAATCAAATTTGGCCAATACTCTAGGATTTTTAGTAGTTGAGGATGGAATTCAATATTAATAATAATAAAGTTGTCTTGTTAGAGCCTCCAATACCAAAGATGCAATCAATGCAAGGCAACACACTTGTGAAGGTATTATAACTACTACTCAACTATGCCCATCCAATTATGCTCTTTCAAGTTCTGAATGAAGTTAGTTAGTAGGATAATTTAGAATGGTAGGGACACTAGAATATAGAGCAAAACTACAACTAAAGAGGCTATGACTATGAAGTCATATTTAGTAAGAAGCAGGAATTACCACTAGTTTGAAGCTATGATCATAGAATAATTCTTAAAAAAGGGATTGATCCTATTAATGTAAGAGCATATAGGTATCTATTGTTTCAACAGAACATTATGGAAGGGTTGATTGCAGAAATGTTGGAAAAAGGCATAAGAAAACTTAGTGCTAGCCCATTTTCCTCACCAGTTGTCTAAGTTATAAAGAAAGATTATGGTTGGAGGCTCTATGTGGATTATGGGGCAATGAAAGACAAAACAGTCAAACATAAATTTCTAGTTCCCTTAATTGAGGAGCTACTATATGAATTGCATGATGCTAATTCCTTTTCCAAGCTAGACTTGTGATAAGTGCTTGTTTATGCATGTTATAAGTTACCATTGTGTATATATTGAGCATGACTTTTATCATATTTATGTTTTCATTTGTTGTCTTTATGCTCTTTTGCGTAGCTAGGGTGTGTGAGGACCCTATAGGAGAAGAGTTGGTGATGTAGAGCGATTCTAGGACAATTGAGATAGTTGAAGACCACATCGCCAACTATACCGTTGTGTGAGTTCACCGGGCACGAGACATGGTCGTATATGTGCTAGTACTGCAGCAGGACACTGTAGCAAGATTACTGTACACAACAAGAAATTATATCTTTAGTAATAAACAAAGTTATTATTAAAAGTAGTAATTTTTATCACTATTATTAATAGTGGTCAATTTTTAAGGTCGTCATCTGTTTCATAAGTGTCTCCTTAGAAAACACAATAGTGACCACTTTAGAAATTTGGCCACAATTACAAAAAAAAAGAAAAAAAAAAAAAAGAAATAGTGGCCGAATTATTGTCACTAAAAACTTCAATATTAATGATAAAACTATGTGGCTGCAAATACTCAAAAATTTTGTGACTAAATTGATGTCACTAAAAAATATTGGTATTTGTGATAAAACTATATTGTCACAAAAACCTTACTATTTGTGATAATTTTATTGACACAAAAGATACTTCGCCATTAATCTTATTTAGAAATAGTATCATGTGTTTATTATTATCACAAAGAAAGTTATTAATTTAACAATTATATTGTCACTAAATAGAAATTATTTGTCACACTAATTTTGTCACAAATATAATAAGTCTTGCCATGGATAAAACTATTTGTAATAAATATAAAGTTATATCTTAATATTATACAAAAATAGATAAATCTCACTAAAAAGTTTAAAATTCTAATTTTGAATATGTAGATTTGAAAATTTAAATATCGAATATACAATTATAAAATTATCTGAAACTATTCTCTAATATAAATTTGCAAATAAAGTACTCCGCTATGCATTTGAATCTTCCTTTTTCCTTTTTAGCCTCGCCTTTTGTTAGAATTTGGCTCCTTTTTGGGATTTAAATGTTATTTCCTCTTCCTACATATTTAGAAAAAAATAAGAATCTAATAAAATCATTTCAAAAATTCCAAAAAATTCTAATTTAATTACAACTTTCATACCATTACTTCTTCTCAGTTAAGAAGAGACAAATTCCATGTTGTATTTGGCTTTCGTTGTTTTAAATAGATAAAAAAATTTAAAAAATAAAAGGAAAATGACAATCAAAATTTAAACGGCATATTTCTATTTGAACTTAAGATTCAAAGTGTCGAGAAAGAAAATACTAACAAACAAACTTGCAATAAAATCCAACAATAATCCTAACTTCGAAGATATAAAAAGACAAAGCAAAACAACAATTATCTTTATCTATTGCATAAATTAAGTAAAAAAATTTAAGAAAATGAAAAGAATAAAATCTTGTAACCATAAAAAAATATTCATTTATATCTCTTGAGTGAGGCACATAGGTACTCAAGGCTTCACTATCTTGGTTTATTCATTTATATATTAAGTTCATTGAAGATATATATCTTTTTAAAATTTAGTTTTTTTTTAAATTACATTATCCAGATTTTGTTTTGTGAGATTTAATAAATATGTATTTAATTTTAATTTAATTTATTTTTTTTTTAAATTTTCTCTAAGACTATAAATACTAAATATGATCTAAATTAAAAGCCTATTTTCTAAGCCTTATAATATATATTTTGAGTATTGGGAAAATTATAATTTAAAAAAAAACCTTTTAAAATTTATCAATAATTACCTAAAATAGCTAATAAATTTTTAAAAAAAATCTAGTAGACACTACATGTTTGATTTTTTTTTTTTTTGTATCCAAAATTGTCGACACAATAGATAAGATGCATAATTTTGATAAATACTAAATTGCCACAATTAAAATTTTAATAGTAACAAAATAATTAGACATCACAATTAATCCAAACTATAGTGACAATTAACTTTTTTATGATAAAAACCTAATTACATTGTTAAGAAATTTAATTTTTGTGACAATAATTACTAGACATTAAATGGTTCAATTTTTTGTGACAAAACTATTGTAATAAAAAATAGATGTTGAATGACGGATGACAATATATCTTGTCACAATTACACATCATTCTCATCAAGAAATTGTTTACACCATATCTTATATGCTTTTAGTGACAAATATTAGCTAGAAAAGAAATTTTTCCACTGCTAATATATTAATAGTGACAACTTAATTGTGACATATATAATATTGTCATAATTATCATTGTAATAGTGATAAAAACATAAGTTATCACAATTAATCTAAACAATAGTGTATGTTAAACTTTTTGGTACAAAAAACCTAATATTTGTGGCAAAATAAAAGGTGACACAAAAAATTGTCATGAAAAGTCTTACTCTTGTAGTGGTATGATGCACTTTCTGCAAGTGTACGGATCATAATAAGTAATAAAGTGGTACCACGTGAAAGGTAGGGTTGTCAAACCGCAGGGACTGGACTCCTAGTACTAATTGATCTTCTAATCTCTAGCCGGATTACTAATTCAGGGAAGGATGATAGTTAGATAACCTAAAAGGGAAAGAATGACAGGTAAGGGCTGGAAATGAACTAGGTGAGAAACATAGAGATAGAGCAATGCCCAGACTAATCCCTTGGAGAAATGTGTATGGACTTGCTTCTAATGTCTACCAGGTACATCCTAAGATCCTTGCGGGTGCTCAAAAGCAATGTTGCATTTACGTTTCTTAAATACGCCAAATTTTGCAAGTGTAACTACGGACTTTATACATACCAAGTTTTGCAACTACACAAGGCAATCACAACTATGGTAATCCACACCCACCAAGTTTTTCACAAAGAACTACGCAAATCAAGCACACTAAGTCATGCAACACATGAATAAACACAAGAATGCATCATAACTCCGTAGACATTAAAAATAAGTAAATCAACATAACACATAAACATCCAAGTTCATAGATCCGGGGCACCGGAGAATGGTTAGCCCCTTATAGTTTTATAAATTAATACAATGCTAAGGAAAACAAAAGAAATAGAAGCCATGAAAGACTCCCCTCTTTGCCTTGCAAACCATTTGTACGATGCTCCGATGTAGTTCTACCAGCTAAGCTTCGCTCCACTTGCACTCTTGCACCATAGCTTCACTCTAGCCTCAGAAATGTGAAGGAAAAGAACTTGGTAGCCGTCCCTAAGAAGGAGAAGAAAGGATCCCCTCAAATTACCTAGAAAGTCTGGGTAATTGAATCAGAAATTCAACAAAAGCACACCCCTACTTTTCAAAAAGCATGGCTTTACAAGGATCATGCAAACCATGCTTTTCTCCATACTTTTGCTACAGTATTTTGCTATAGTGCTTTCTACAGTATTTTCAGCTATAGTGCCCGTGCTTCACCTTAAAGATTGTATTTTGGCTTCTTTTGATATTGTATTTGTGCCAAAATTTGTTCTTTTGTAGAAGAACCTATTTTCCTACACAATTAAACAATAGTACCCACAGTAGCATCGAATCACAACAAATAAACGCTTAAAGACAAGAGAAATGAATGAAAAGGGTATAAATATATATATATATATAAAATGCACTGATCATGGTAGTAGAGGTAATGTTTGATTACAGTGTAGTATGGTACTGTAACTTAATGAGAAAAAATGGCAGAATGACACAAGGCCGTGTGAAAACCTGTTAGGACACTTATAAGCTAATTTTCAGCTAAGTATTTGGAGCTAGCTTTTAGGAGAGTTTGGAAGGAAAGAAAGGGGCCTTGTAACCAATGCTTGGGGGAAGCTTCATCTAGCCATGGAGAGATTCTAGCACCATTCTCCACCATTCGCACCATCATCCACACCACCGGTGAGCTAGGGGAAGCGTCATTCAGCAATGGTGAACCCTCGTCGGTGAAGCGTCATTTGGCCCTTTGGAGAACCGGTAGCCAAACAGTATACCATGGATTTGGAGGTAGTTTTCCTTGATTAATTTATGTATTTCATTATCATTGGTGATCTTAGATTGTATTGCTCCATGAGGATCTAAACTCTTTATTGGGTACTTGGGCATGTGCACCCTGGGATTGTATGAATTTATTCAATTTAGCTTCTATAATTCTAGTTAATTTGCGATTCAACCTTGTGTTTTATTTTCTGTATAACCATTCCTAGCGAGAGCTTGGTTGTATGTTTAGGCTAAATAGTGAAGAGTTGAGAAATCCACTAGGGTTAGAGCTACCGTGGTTGGAGAGGATTGAGAGGATGAGCTTATAGGTAGAGAAGTGTCTTTTTCCCCTTCGATACATTCATCACTTCCTTCATACTCCTTCGAGCGTTGAGCGATCATATGAACCTTAGTAAAGAGAGATATCACTTCAGGGGTTTGTATAAGATAAGGGATGAATCACCTTGAGAGAGGGATTAACCTAATTTTGGGAGTCTAATTGATCACCTGTGGTCCCTAGAGTGTAAGGCATTCATAGGTGGTTTAGTGAAGAGAGAGATCACCACTAGAGCCTCGTAGGGTAATAGTTACTATTAGCTGTGAGAATAGGACTGGATTATCTTAGGATTCCGACGACTCACCTTAACCTAATTATGAAGCATAAATTAGATCCTAGACCTTAAATTCACGATCCTAGTGGGATCATCGCTCGAGTACCGACTCCATTCCTATCATACTTTTCTCGGTATTTTTACACTCCCTGATTCCTTCTCCTCTTGTAAGCTTAATTACATTTCTATCAACAATTTGAATATGGTTAGATAATAGAGTAGGAGTTATTACTAGTACTGTGATACTAGAGCCCTTTTTCTTTGGTTTTGTCATCTTTTCCAAGTGTTCTCTGAAATGTTTGGTTTAGCTGAGGGAGTTTTCAGTTGTAGAATAGCCTTTTCTGTCATTTTTTAGTTTAAAAATGTGAGCATGCACATGTTGAAACTGTGCTTATACCTGTGTACTTTACAATAAAGTTTGAGGATTTTAACTAGTGTGAAAATTAGCCAAATTGTAAAGTGTACGACCTAAATCAAGCCACGCTCGTGCTTCGCTTTGCATGATTAGGCTATGAGACCACTGCCCGTGCTTCTTGTTTTGTGCATATTTTCAAATTTCTATAATCTATGTGGCTTGAAAGAATGCTCGTGCTTTTCTTAGTAGGCCTGTGCTTTTCTTGGTGAAGTCCAACCTTGCTCATTTATTGTAGTAGTGTCACTGTAGCAATAGCACGTGGTGGAACACACCCATGTTTTTGTGAAGCACATCCTTGCTTCAAAGAACAAGCCCGTGCTTTGGGTTTTCTAACCTCGATCTGATGGTATTTTAGGTCTTTTGTGAATCCTAACCCTTTTTACTTCTCTTCTCTCCTCTTTTCCTCTCATTCTTTTGCTTTCTCTTGGTGAAGGAAAACCTTGGAAGATCCTTCTCTTCTTCTTGCTGGATTGAAACCCCAATCGTCATCTTACCTTCATCTTTGAGGCTAGCAAGGTAAGTACTTCTATCTCCTTGGTTTCCCTTTGTGTTTGATTAAGAATTATGGATCTTGGATTTGATTGTGTTTCTTGCTCTCCTTTCTTGCTTGTTTAGTGCTACAAGATTGAGATGAATGTTTGTACTCCATTTTCCCTTCAAGATTTGTTGGATCCATGAACCTCTCTTAAGTTGTAAAAACTAGCGTTACTGTAGTGTTATTGTAGCACCGCTAAATCTCACTTGAATTTCTAATTTCTTTGGTTTGGATTGAAGCCAAGACCCTTAGGAACTCTTTGAAACCATTGGAACCCAGTTTTGAGCCAACCTTAGGTCTTGTTAGGGTTACATTGCATGTTTAAGTTTGGGTTTCATTTGTGTTTCCTTTGCTTAATTCTTATTGCTTGCGTGTGTGTGTGTGTGTTTGGTAGGTTAGGTGGTGAGGGCTCGTGGCGAGGCAAGAAGCCAACGGATTTATTTGCTTTATTTGAGTGTTTTTTCATGATCTTATCATATTGAATCGATGGTTTGATCGGTTTGGAAATGGATTTCTATGCTATTGAATTATGAGTGAAACTTTTGATGTTTGATGAAAATGATTATGGCTATGTTTGTATATCGGGTTTGAAATGCATTATAAAACTTTATACACATGTTAAACTCATGCCATTGGTTTATATGGAAATGATGTTCATTCACGATATGTGAATATTGTCCTGGATAAGGATCATGTGATATGACTTATGCGGATTGTATTATTGATATACCTATGGGTAGTTTTGATGGTGACGGAGTTGGAACTCGCCTACTGGAGTAGGGCGATCCTCACAGCCAGCCTGTAGAAAGGTCGTGAAGGGTCCCATTCGTGTTGCCCTATTCAGGAGGAGCATAGAAAGCCCCGACAGGGAATACATTGAGAACCCAAAGTCACCGCATGGGCTCTCGGTGGCTAACATCAAGGGTATGAAGACTTTGACTACTTTTAACTTAGTTGTGGCGGCGACTAATGTCAGAAAGTTTTTTTAGACTATTGTTTTGAGAATGGATTTACATTTTAGTCCCTAAAAAATCATGATCTTTTGGAATGAATTCTTTGCTTTGTCTCTTTAAATATCCAAGATTTACAACCTTATATCCTTAGAAATCATGTTTTCTTGCAAATGAAATCCTTAAGCTAGAAGTCCCTTTATACTTTTTGGAAGGTTGGTTTATTGTCTAGTATATGATGAAATTCTTGTGGCCATTATAAGTTCATAGTCATGCTTGTTGTCTCGACTAATGCACCATCAGTTTTCAATGCTTACTGAATGCCATTTGTAGGCCTTACTTTTGAAGATTTGTTTAAGTATTTTTTATGACATTCTGGTGTATAACAAACCATAGAAGTCACATATAGATCATTTGGATATAGCATTTGCAATATTACAAAATCAACAAGTGTTTACAAAAGAAAAGCAAATCCACTTTTGCATTCAGAAAAATAGATTACCTGGGGCATGTTATAAGCAAAATGGAGTTGAGATGGACAAGCACAAAATAGAGTCAGTTATGTCTACCCTAGAAACTATCAAAGAATTGAGAAAGTTTCTAGGCCTCACAGGTTAATGTAGGAGATTTATTAAGAACTATGAGCAAATATCAAGGTCCTTAACCAATTTAGTTAAGAAGAACAACTTTGAGTATAGAGCACAGAGTAGTACAATACTTGAAAGGCTGAAGAATGCCATTATTAGTGGACATGTTCTATCACTTCCTTACTTCAGTAATGAATTTATTATACAAAAAAATGCAAGTGATTAAGTATTAGTGCTATTTTATCACAATTTCGTAGACTTATTGCATTCATGAGCTAGGTTTTATCAGACAAAAATTTAATACTCTCCATTTATGAGATTCTGGTAATTGTAATGGTTATGCAAAAACGAAGGCTATATATTTTGGGTGGACATTTAAAGGTCAAAGTAGATCATCAGAGTTTGAATTTGCTCATGCAGCATACTCCTACTTAGCAAAATTGATTGAAAAAAAAAATAATGTGATATGATTTTGAAATCATTTATAAGAAGGGTTTAGAAAACATTGTAGCTGATGCACTATCTTAAGAATTTAATTTCATGGGAATTTCAACTGTGAACTTTGAAATCTAGGAGAAAATTCATGATAGTTGGAAGAAAGATGAAGAGATTGCCAGGCTAATTAGGTAATTACAAAAAAGACCCTTAATGTAAGTCACATTATATATATATAGAGCCATAATAAACTTAAACAGAAGGGAAGCATTTTGGTTGGGAATGATCTTGATTTGAAGCAACTTGAGAGAATTTCATTATCCTGCAATGTGATGGCACTCAATAGTAACCAAGAAAAGGCTTAACAACTATTTCTATTAGAATAGATTGAAGGATGTAATAAAAAATTTGTTAGAGAAAGTAAAATATGCCAAAGATATCAAACAAAAAATACACTACTAGCAGGTTTGCTTTAACTATTTCCACTCCCTCAGGTATTTCAGAAGAGATCATCAAAGATTTCAATAGATGGGCTGCCAATTTTGTAAGAGAATAGAACCATTCTGGTTGTTGTAGACAAAATGATAACTACACCCATTCATAGCCCTTTCACATCCTTATCCAACCTTTTCTGTGGCTTAGTTATTCATAGACCACATTTACAAATTGCATGGTCTGTTGAAATCTATTATTACTGATAGGGATGCTATATCTGTGAGCTTGTTTTAAACAAATTGAAGTTCTTAACACATGCTTAGAGCAATATGTGAAATGTATCAGTGGAAAATAGCCAAAAGATTTGGTGAAATGGTTACCACTAGTAGAATGGTGGTATAACACCAGCTTCCATTTATTCATTAAAGCAAGTCCATATGAGGTTGTTTATAAAAAGGGACCATCTATACATATACAAATAGTGTGAAGCTGGTGAAGATGATGATCAGAACACTAGTTTTTTGTTCAGTGTTTTATGAAATGGCAGGCAAGAGAAAGAGGTTCAAGAGTTCTCAAAAGAAAGAAGACTTTTCAAAGATTTTGGAATCCACAATTAGCACTCATGGCTTCCCCATATATATATATATATATATATATATATATATATATATATATATATATATATATAACCAGACAATAAGAGTTACAAGCCATGCTTTCATTGGCCAGACATATTCATCAGTACTCCTATTGGCTATAACTATTGTTAAAACCATACCCAATGGCTGGTTCCAACACAGAGATATGTTGAGCATTAAATACACTACCATACTGAGAATACTTTAATATGCTAACATAAAGTTAAAGATAAGGAGAACCACATACAAAACAACATGCTCTCCATGTTTGTACTAGAACAAAGATCATACTCCCATGCTTAGCTTTATCATCACCTATAGCCATAGGTAATCCCTTGCTGTCTAAGTTTTCAATCAACTTCAATACCCTTCCTTGATTGAAACAATCTCAAACCAAGAAGATTTTTGAGTAATAGATGCTTCTCAATAGTCAATGGTTTGGTAAAAATTTTTGCAATCTGATCACTTGTGCTGCAGTGGTGTAACAAAATCACATTGTCTGTGACCAAACCCTGGATGAAATAGAACCTCACATTGATATGTTTGGTTCTTCCATGATGATTAGCGTTCTTGGCTACTGCGATGGCTGAGAGATTATCAATCCACAATTTAGTTTGTTTTGAACACATTCTTCCACAATTCGGGAGAACTCTCCTAAGCCAGATGATCTGACATGTAGTAGTAGTGGAGATAATGTATTCTTCCTTGGTTGTTGAGAGCACAACAATAATCTTTTACTTCCTAGATCCCCAAGAGATTAAATTTGATCCTAGTCAAAACAAAACTCCGGTTGTACTCTTGTGAGTGGCCTTGGATCCTCCCCAATTGCTATCAGAGAAAGCTTCTAATTCTCCTTCATCTCCATGTGAATTCTACAAACCTAGTTTTTTTAGTTCTTGTGAGATATCTCACAACTCGCTTTGCAGCACTAAACTAGATCTTGCTAGGTTGATTCATGAATCTAGACAAGTAGTTAACTAAGAAACTGATGTCTGGACGAGTATGTATAACATAAATTAGCTTCCCAATTAAATTCTTGTAAATACTTGGATCTGTAAACTTGTCATTTTCATCATCTTCTAATCTCTCATTCACAGCCAATGGTGTACTCGCAGGCTTGCAGTGTTTCATATTCATGTAAGCCAGTAAATCATCTATGTATTTCCTCTATATAATGACAACACCTCCAAAATTTTGCTTTATCTCTAATCCCAGGAAATAACTCATCATCCCCATGTCAGACATATTGAAGGTGTTCAACATGTCTTGCTTGAACTATTCTTACAAAGTAGATGAAGAACTTGTATATATAATGTCATCAACATACAGACTAATTAGCAATAATTCTCCACTCTTTCCCTTCTTCTTGTATAATATATGCTCACTCTCACTTTTACTGAAACCAATCTCCTTGAAGTGCTAATTAATCTTGGAATACCATACTTTAGGGGCATGTTTCAGTCCATAGAGGGTCTTCTTCAATTTACATACCAAATGCTCTTCACATCTTTTTTCATAGTCTTCTGGCTGGGTGACATAGACTTCCTTTTTTATATCTCCATTTAAAAAAACCGATTCCACATCAAAATGAAACACCTACCAACCTACGTGTGTTGCTAATGCCAGAACTAATCTCACTGTCTAAATGCGAGCTACTGGCGAGAAAACCTCATCATAATCAATCCCATTAGTTTGTGTATAACCCTTGGCCACCACTCTAGCTTTATACTTCTGTACCTGCTTCTCTGCATTGAATTTAGTCTTGAAAATCTATTTAAGACCCACTATCTTCTTCCCTGCAAGTAGCTGACATAGCTCCCATGTATTGTTACTCATTATTGAATCAATCTTTGCATTCATTACCTCTTGCCACTTCTTACATTTCATAGCTTCCTTGAACTCAGTTGGATCAGCTACATGTATTGCAAATGTACAAGAGTTGTATACATCTATCAGTAATTTAATTTTTCTTGGTTGAGTCCCATTAGTAGGAGCCACTTGGGACCTTGAAGCTTCAATGGCTCAAGTGTCATGCATCCTCTATTTCACCATCTGTTGGTTTGATTGAATTTGGAAAATTTTGTGGAAAGACTACACGCTCCTTTTTGTCTTCTTCAATCTCAATTGTTGGTACAATTGATTGAGATGTTTCCCTGCACCACTGAGTCTCTTCATGAAACATAACATTTCTACTAATGATAACCTTGACAGTCACAAGGTTGAATAGTTTGTATGCTTTGGACTCAGAAGAGTATCCAGTGAACACACATTTTTTTGATTTCTCATCAAGTTTGTGAAACTTCGAGATGGAATCAAAGCAAATGCAATACGGCTAACTTACCATTGGTTTGACATTATGACAAGCTTCGAATGAGGTTTTATTATGCAATTCTTGTATGGGGGATCTGTTGATCAAGTACATAACAGTTGATACTACTTCTCCCCAAAATCTTGTTGGAAGGTTGTCACTCTTGAGTAGAGCTCTTGCCATCTCAACCATGGTTCAAATCTTGAGCTCCACTACACCATTCTGTTATGGTTTATAAGGAGTTATGTACTTCCTCCTAATTCCATAGCCTTCACAGTACCTCTGGAACTCAGCTAAGGAGAACTCACCACCCCGATCACTCCTTACTACCTTGAGCTTCCTTCTAGTTTACCTCTCCACCATTGCATGGAAAATTTGGAAGTACTTGTTAGCCTCTTACTTGTTCTTCAGGAAATACATCCACACCACCTACTAAAACCATCAACAATCAAATGAAATTATTTGTTAGCATCCAATAAATCTTCACTCGTATGTCCACACGAGTCCATGTGCTCCAGTTAAAGAATTGAGGTTGTTCTTCGAGATACTCCTGATGGGAAACTTGTTCTTGTTTGCTTTGTCACAGCACACTCCTCACACTGGCTATCTTACTTCAGTTCTGTTATGCCAACAACCATCCTTTTGTGAGCCATGAATAGCAAACTTCTGTAGTTGAGATGCCCGAATCTGAGATGCTATAATTCGCTCAAACTTTGGCTCGTTACTGCCACATTGATCCTCCTAATATTTGTGATATCAATTGGAAACATATTGTTCCTTGTCCTTTGAATATTAATGACTTGATTCTGGCTTTGATTGTCACTTATAACACATTTATCATGGTTAAACACAATAGAATAACCTATCGTTAGTAACTGTCCAACACTTAAGAGATTATGTACCAAACTTCGAATATATTTGACTTTTTGCAGCTGCTTTAACTCTCCTACTTGAGTGTATATGCCCATAGTACCCACACCATAAACTAACATCTCCTTGTCATCGCCCAATCTCGCACTCTCCTTTTGAGATTCATTGAAGCAACTGAAGAGACTTCTATCTCCTGTCATGTGGTTTGAGCAGCCGCTATCAATGAGCCAGATGGAAGGTTTAGCAACTTCAAGAGAGCTGCTACCAATGAACACATTATTGGCCTCCTTTTCCTCAGCAACCAAATTAGCTCCCTTCTCCTATTGCTTCTTTCTTACCCAACAATCGGCCTTCATATGCCCAACTTCTTACAATGGAAACACTGGACATTACTTCTATTTTCATAGCCTCTTCCTCGACCTCCTCTATCTATTCTTCCTCTACCATAAGCAAAGTGCCTCCCACGACCTCTACTATCACCCCATGAATTTCTAGAGCTTGAACTCATTCCTTTACTGTAATGAGAACCAGTGGCATCATCCTTCACATGCAAAGCCTTTTCTCCCAGCTTTACTCCAGCCCGATTCACACGAACTTCATGAGCTTGAAGGGACCCACTCAACTCATCCAGTATGAGCTTCATGATGTCCTTTGACTCCTCAATTGCCACTGTAAAAAAATCAAACTTTGGATGCAAACTTTTGAGCACTTTGGCCATCATCTCTTCTTCACTGAGCTTATACCCAAGCCCAAGGATTTGGTTCGCTAAGGACACTACCCTTGAGTAGTAATCCTATATACTCTCACTGTCTTCATCTTGAGAACCTCAAAGTTTTGTTTGAGGGATTGCTTCCTCACCGATACAACCTTGGTGCTTCCTTGGTATTGTTTTTAAATCATTTCTTAGGCTGTATGGGCTGACTCCGCCTCTGCTATACGATCTAAGATTGGCTCATCCACAGCCTGCTAGATAATGTTCAATGCCTTGGCATCTCTATTCCTGTTCTCTCATTCAACTGTTTCATCTTTGGTCACGGCTATCCCTTTCTCTACAAGTTCCTATAGTTCTTAAGACCGGAATACTGTCGTCATATGAAGACTCTATCTCCCATAATCTTACCCTTTGAATATCAACATAGAGGACTGAGAGAGGATAACGGGGTTGTTATTTATCGCCATAACCTAAGCTCTGAGCTTTGATACCAGATTGATAGTGTGAAGCTGATGAAGATGATGATCAAAACACTATTTTTTAGTTCAGTGTTTGATGAAATAGTAGGCAAGAGAAAAAGGTTCAAGAGTTCTAAAAAGAAAGAAGATTTTTTAAAGATTTGCAATCCACAAACCAGCACTCACGGCTCACCTTATATATATTGATAAACGCCTAAATATATGTATTTTATATGTATTCGGGCGTATATATTGTGTATTTTTATATGAGTTGGCGCCCGTTTTTGGTCTGAATTGGTTTCTTTCGTGTTACAGGTACCAATGAGGCCCTAGCGTGCTCGATGACAGAATTGGAGAAGAAATCAGCATCGAAACACTGTTTCTGAGCCCGGGGTACTGTAGCAACCACTGTAGCACGAAGACTTGAAGAATGGCTTGGTCAGGAAGTTCATGCGGGCAACCATGCGGGCGCAGCGGAGGCCGCATGAAGTACTGTAACAGTCACTGTAGCAACTTACGCGATTTTTGAGATTTCTCAGAATTTTTCTCTCCCCGCATGCTGACCGCATGAGAGGCCGCATAGCTGGCTGGAATGGTTTTTTAAGGGTTTTTTGGAGCAAATTGAGGAGAGAGGTCTCTTGGGAGCTTGTCTTCAGCACCTTCCTTTGGGAGCTTGAGGCCGGGTTTTGGAGGAGATTCTTGAGGAGAGGATGACGGGGAGAGCACGACACGATGAGTCCACACCTTTGATCTACATTTGAGAGGAAGATTGACGAAGGAAGCCACTCCTTGGGCGATGTCCTTGGAAGCGTCATTCGGCTTTGATCTTTTGAGGGAGTGTTCTCATTATGCATTTGGTTGTTTTCATGTGTTTTCTTGCTTACTTTGTGGTCATGAGTAACTAAACCCCAAGGTCACCGGATATAGGTGAACCTTGGGGGTGAACTTGTGTAATTTTGGATGCTTGAGCTACTTTATGCATTTATTTTAGTGTGTGATCCTTGTTTGGTGTTTCTTGAATGCCTTGGTATGTATGAGAACTCTATGTATCAATTCCTAGAAAATACTAGGTTGCATGACTATTGCCCAAGTGTTAGGCTCACCAAGCTTAGAAGGGAATACATGTACGAATACACCGTGACCATCGGGTATTTGTACCCCTCCAATTGTTAGGGTTGTCCTTAATTATGTCTTAACCCTAGCTTGAGAAATCCACTACACCCAATGCGATCGTAGGAGGATTTGGGCGGAAGGAATTCCGTATTCCAATACTCATACTGGATTAGGGACCAAACACCGTGACCATCGGGTTGGTCTAATTTAGGGTTTCTCGGTCCAAACCACCCACGTGAATGCTAGTTAGGGCATCCTTAGCACTATAGTAACCCCCGAGGGAATCCTCGTCCGTGACCATTTCCTCACCTTGACTTCCCTCCGCATTTGTATTTGCTATTTGCATGCTTTTTACATCCGTAGATTATTTGTAGTTCTCTCTATCAAGTGATCGCTTAGGTTGGACAACATTGTGATAAGGAAGTAAGAATAGATTCTCGGGCCCTTTGGAATACGACCCCCTCATGCTCGCACGAGGGGTATTACTTGGCGACCTCGTGCACTTATGGGTGAGCGAATCACACACACACACACACACACACACACACACATATATATATATATATATATATATATATATATATATATACATATTCTAATAAAAAAGTAACTAGACAAAAAGAGTTACAAGTGACAGGATCCCAAAAGTATACGGGTTGACACAAGAACTTGCTATTTAGCTAATGCGAAGTACGGAAAGTGAGAACAAGATCAATGTGTGTATGCAAAAAAATAAAGAGAAATATGGAAGATAAGAGAGTGTAAGCAAAGAGTAAGAGAAAAAAACAATCAATATGTAAAGTAGGGTACTCGGACAAGCTAACCCTAGGATTAATGTTCTAGTGCAAGATGAAGTATTATGCTCTCCTATTGATGTTTAATGAGTCATGGACATCCTTAAGCACACGATCCCAAACCTAAGGTCAACCGTGACTAATCCCAATATTATTCCCCGATATTAGATTTCACTACGACCCTTAACTCTTGTTGACAATTCAACTATGTCCCAGGGGAGTCCATTTTCCTAAACCTCACACTATGCAGAATTGCATTACGTTTTAGGGATTCCAAGTGATAGACCCTGTTCGTAAGTATAGCTCTAACCCTTTGGTCCAAGTGAAAGAACCCTAGTCTTAGTTAAGCCCCAGCACTAAGATTTATTACAACCTTTCGCTCTGTCACTTGTGCAACTAAGCCCCAGGGGAGTTCATCTCTTAGCACTTCACTCTACTTCGACCACTAAGAACTCTTGGAACATGGAGGTAGGAAAAATCACATCGGAGGGGAAAGGGGGCGTTTCATTACCTCACGACTCACCCTCTTGACCCTCTCCAATCTCAAGTAGTCTAATCCTATAGGAGTTGTCACACCTCCAAAGGATAACCTAAATGATTCTCAACCCTAGTGTCACGACTAAGGGAAAATCAATACAATAAGCAATAATGATTGGAAATCAATTAAAAGCATCAAATTAAGAAAGCATAATAAAAGTCATAGAAATAATGTCATCCTAGGGTTTACAAGTCCGAATACCCACAAGGGGTTTAGCTCTCCATGGAGCTATACAAATCCAACAATGTGTATGAATAACAAAGAAAGATAAACATAGATGAAAACCCCATTATGTAGCATGGCTGTGGTCTTGTGCGGCTTCTTCGTTTCTTCACCAAGCTCCTCGTCAAGCCTAGGGCACACCTCATCGGATCGATGCCGACAAAAGCTCCCCCAATAGCTATCTTCCGATGGGCTTCGATGTCGATGCCGATGACGATGACGTGCTTCAATTCTCCACAAAGTCCTCTCCAAACCCTAGCTGCAACCATCCAGAAGATAGGCGAAAAGATCCCTTGGAAAGTTACCAAAAAGCCTTTAAATAGTCTAAGTCGCGGCTTGAAAATCGGTTGAAATCGGGCATCCACACCGCCGTGTGGAATTTCCACACGTCCGTGTGGATTTTCTAGATTCGGTTCTCCTATGATACACGGGTTAGAGTTTTGTGAATGTGGCTGCCTTTGTTCCTCTCCAAAGGAGGTTGGCACACACCCACAAGTCTAGACTCATGCCTTGTTCCTTGCTTGGTCCGAGAACTCCCCAACAACGGTGAACATGAAATAACTTTGCTCTTTCTTCTCCAAATTGGCTCCACAACCCTACAATGCACAAAAGCACACAAATGCACACCAATTAGTGGTAAAATCTGAGAAAAGTAATGCTCAATGTAAGACAATAACACTTCTTGTTACTATAACACGAGCACTTATCAAACTCCCCCACACCTAAGCTTTTGCTTGTCTGACAGGGGCCCAAAAGTTCATAGGTTGTCGAAGTAATAAAATGCCCCGATGAGTGGGTAGTCGAATCCACAGGGAATAGGTAGTTAAGATACAAGATTTCACTATTTAGCTATCGCGTTGTGTGGAAAGAAATCGGTGAGTGAGTGTGAAAATAATCGGTAAAATCAAGAATTAAAAGAGAAGTGTGGAAGACGAGAGAGTGCAAGTAAGAGTAAAAGAGTAGGACTAGCAATGGGAAAAGATGGGTATCCGGACAAGCTACCCCTAGGACTTATGCTTCTAGTGCAAGACAATGCTATTATACCTTCCTATTGATGTTAATTGAGTCGAGGAAATCCTTAAATACATGGTCCCAAACCTAAGGTCAACCGTGACTAATCCCAACACTATGTTCCGGTCATTAGGTTTCACTACGACCCTTGACTCTCGTTGACCTGTCAACTAAGCCCTAGGGGAGTCTATCTACCTAAGCCTCATACTATGTGGAATTGCCTTAAGTTCTAGGGACTCCTATTGATTAACCCTGTTCCTATGTATAGTTCTAACCCTTTGGTCCAGGTGAGAGAACCCTAGTCTAAATTAAGTCCCGGTGCTAAGATTCACTTCAACCCTATACTTTGGTATTTGTACAATAAAGCCCTAGGGGAGTTTATCGCCTAGCACCTAACTCTATCTCGACCGCGAATAAATCATAGAACATTGAGGTAGGGAGAATCACATCAGAGGGGAAAGGGGATGTTCCGCTACCTCACGACTCACCCTCTCAACCCTCTTCAACCCTAAGTAGTCTAATCCTATAGGAGTTGTCACACCTCCAAAGGATAACCTAGATTGTTCTCAACCCTAGTGTCACTGCTAAGGGAAAACAATAATAAAAGAAAAGAATTTAAGATTGAAACTCAACTTTATTCATCAATTATGGAAAAGCATAATAGCAATGTCAAAGAAACATAATGATCCTAGGGTTTACAAGTCCGAATACCCACAAGGGGTTTAACTCCTCATGGAGCTATACAAATCCATAAAAATAATAATAATAACACAATTTGAATGCATAGATGAAAACCCCCTTGTGTGCGATGTGGCCGTGGTCTTGTGCCGCCATCGGACGTTGATGTCAATGCTGATGACGCGCTTCAAACGTTCACAAAGTCCTCTCCAAACCCTTGCCGCGCCTCCCCAGAAATTAGGGCAAAGAAGAGCCAAAAAGATCCCTCAAAACAGTCTCCGAAATGGGCTTTTATAATATTGAGTCGCGGCTTTAAAATTGAACTTATCAGGATTTCACATGGCCGTGTGGAATTTCCACACGCCCGTGTGAACTCTCTGATTTTCTGAATTTCGGCCGAAAAGGAATTTCCACACGCCTGTGTCACATTCACAGTACTCGCCGAAACTCTCCCGAATTCGTCATTCTTGTTAGAACATAATCAGCGGTAGATCGTGCTGATTGCTTCAAATCTCCTAATTGGTGAAGTTCTCCTTGTTAGCATGAGCTGGACTTATTGTGAATGTGACTGCCTTTGTGCCCCTCAAAGGAGGTTGGCACACACTCACAAGTCTATGCCCATGCCTTGCTCCTTGCTTAGTGCGAGAATCTCCCCAACAACGGCAAACACGATCTAACTTCGTTCCTTTTCTCCAATTTATCTTCACAACCCTACAATGCACAAAAGTAAACAAATGCACACTTTTTAGTGATAAAATCTGATTAAATCAATACTCACTACAAGATAATAACGCTTCACATTACTATAACACGAGCACTTATCATTGTCCTTAAGCAAAAATAAAACATTAAAGTACTTAGGAAGAACAATTGAAAGTGCTCGGCCTTAGGTTCACCAAAAGTATGCAAAGGAAGCATCCTACAAGTAAGGGGAAATAAAAAAATTGCATAAAGATATCACTGCTCTAGCTAAAAACTTGAATAAAAAAGGACAACAACTCGAAAATGTGTAAGTGTGTGCGAACTCACTCAAGACAACCCAAAAATTACTCCTCAAACTCTTGTTACAAGGACTTATTTATATACAAAAGTAGGGAGGTAGTAGCTTCACACAACCTCTACGGTAGCCCTTTCCTAGGCGGCCGCCAAAGGTTTTTTCACACTTTTGAGGAGGTAGCGCTTTCTACCGGGGTAGTAGCTTTCACGCATCCCATGAGATAGCTCTTTCTCTCATTAGGCATAACTTGTATCCGACTTATGAGAGTAGCTATATACTTCATAGGAGGTAGCTCTTTCCACCCCAAATGAACAATTAAAACTAAACAAATATTTACAAGCTTACAAGTTTTTTTTATGTATTTCTCAAAACAAAACTAAGAACACACTAAAATGATGATAAACTAGTCCTTAAACATCCAGCTTGAGTTTCCAAAAGATTCCAAGAGTGAGTAGTGCAATATGAGATAATCGAGCAAAAAATTGCCTAAAATTCAAGTAAAAACTAGAGCATGATGAGATACAATGTTAAAAATTCTCCTAAACTCTAAGAATATAGCCATTGCAACTAAGGTGAACCACCACGGGCTACATGAGCATAAGCAATTGAACACACAAGTAAAGTGTGTGCAATGTGAACTCCCCCCCATTCCCCCAACACTTAAGATGTACATTGTCCCCAATGTACGCATGCAAGCACAATGACAAGTATAGCAATTCCAACAATTAATGTGGGAGTGGGCAATTGAAACAATACTCCCTTGAACTCCAAGTGTTGCGTTCGATGGAGCTATGTTCATTGAGAGTTGAGTCTCAATAGGTTATGGAGCACACACGGTCCCATGACCATGCCTATGATTATTCCTTAAATTCCAAACATCAGAGACCATCTGCACACATACACAAGGGGTTCAGTGTAGCTCATAAAAAATCAAAATAAAACTCGAGTATATAAAGATAAAGGAATGAAATACAACTCAAGAAAAATAAAAGCAACGAAAATAAACTCAGAAGGAAGATTCTTTCTGAGTACTACAAGTCCAAACTATGAAATAAAAGTACAGAATCAAATCAAATAAAAGAAAACTAAGACGCTTCAGCGTCGGCGTCCTGAGTGGTAGTCTTTGGTGCTGTGATAGGCTCAACTGGTGCTGGTGGATCAGGTGGTTGTGATGCCGGTGACGGTGACGCAGGGGAGGCTCGAGGTCGTATCATGAATGGTGAAGTCATGGCTCGCTCAAGTAGCTGCTAAAGACTGTGTAAATGAGCCATGACCTCGGTGTGCTGTGCAGCCTGGTGATAAGTGTCTAAATGTATGTATTATAGTATACTTATTTAATACGCTTTGCATGTATTTTGTTACATTTTGTGCCCGTTTTTATGCCTAATCGAGTCATATTTGCTTTGTAGGGCAAGTAGAAGCCATGGAGATCGTGAGCACATATTCTGGGCAGAAAAGTGAAGAAAAACCAGGGGCGCGGCACTGTAGCAGATCTACTGTAGATGAAGTACTGCAGCAGATACACTGTAGCAGTTAATGTAGCACTTGGTGGGTCTTCGGGCAAGAAAATCCGAGATTTTTGCCTAAGCCTCACTGCCCCGTGAGGACTGTCCAGAAGTCTTAACCTATGTCTCACGGCCCAGTGTGCGACCCAGTGAGGAATTTCTAGAACTTTTTGCCAGCCCCTCACAACCCAGTTAACTACTCCGTGAAGCTCAGGATTTGGGGCATTCTTGACCTAATCTACATCCATACGACCCCCCATATGGCCCGTATGCTTCAGGGATATAAATTGGAAGTTCTTGGGCTCAACAAGGGGACCTTTGGCTGGCATATTGAAGGAGAGAACGAAGATATCTTTTAGAAGACGACGATTTAGAGCCAAAGAAGGAGGCAAGAGCATCATCAACAAGGGGAAAGCTTTACCATCAAGGGAGCAAGGTGCCAAGCCGAGGGGAAGCATCATTTGGCAACCTTTTGGGCGAGGGAAAGCGTCATTCGGCCGGACCTCCATCTTCTTCTTCATCATTTCACCTAGGGAGTGTCATTTATGAGATTTTTGTGTGATTTGCTTTACTTTGTTGTTATGGTTTGTATGATGGCACACTAGACCCCCAAGGCCACCGGATGTCGGTGAACCTTGGGGGGTTTATCATATATTTTGGATGATTTTCACTTAATATCATGTTTGGGTTGATTTATGAATTTGTTCATTGTATTTCATGCCTAGAGCTACTTGAAGGAGAAATCCGTAGCTCTTTCTTGAGTTGTACACATAGACGTGACCTACTTGCGTGTATTAGATCTTTCATGAACAAATAGGGGTTTCTTGTATTGATATTGCCGAGAAATTGGGTATCAATAGCCCTCCGATCTATAAGGGTAAACTAGGGTTTAGGGTACCCTTATATTGGGATATCCTTGTACTTAATGCAATCGTAGGAATACCGGTTAGGAAGAAATTCCACTAGGTATTCGTATGGGATTAAGGCTCAATCGCCAAGAAATTGGGATTGATCTAATCTTGAGATCCGTCGGCCTAAATCACCCGAACTATCTTTTTACTGTTCATCCATGTTTTATGATGACCCTTCAAGGGGATCCACATCCATAGGCCTTCACACATCACTGTAGCACTTGCAACCATTTGTTTGACTTTTAATTTGTTTATACGTATTGTTCTTGTTAGTGTACCATAATCATGCTTGAGATGTTAGGTTAGAAAATAGGTGATGAAGGAGTAATAGTAGACCCTTAGCCCCGTGGAATACGATCCTTGTGCTTTTGCACTAGGTATTACTTGGCGACCCAGTACACCTGCGGGATTCCTCTACCACCTGGGTAACTTTAACCTCGGCCACCTCCGTCTGTAGCACCCCCACAGCACTCGCGAGGTACTCCAATCTGTCTTGTCATCGAGATGGAGAAAACATGCGCACTGGAGGTGGCTCCGATACTGTGGTTGGTACCTGTGTCTCTGCCTGTACCTGAGGTGCCTCTAATGCTGGCTGCTACCCCTCAGCCTACTCTGCCTGGGGTACGCTCAATGCATAGACTCCCGGCTCTCTCTGCGAACCATACCCATCAACGTCAGTGTCTTCGTACCTAGATGAGTCGGTAAAGTAATCTTCTCTGCCCCGCGAACCCCATCTAGAATTCCCAATCCAATGATCAGTCGGGTGACGTATGGGCCCGAGTAGATAACTCCAATCCTGGGGTACTAGCCCTAGTGGCGAATGTACTCAGTTATTATGTGTCCCAGGTGGAGTGGCTCGTTACCCACCATAGAGTACAAGTAGAGGAGCTCTTGGCGGCTCAAAACCTCGGTACTGTCTCCACGGCCGTTCACTGATCAGCTAAGAACGGCGTGGAGATATCTATATTATGCCCTAGACAAGCATGTGGCCTTGGACACACCTGGCTCGTACTGTCCCTGACCACATAATCTCCTGTAAGCGCGCTGTGGGGTCAAACTGCCGGGATAATCAGTCGGTAACTGCTCGTACTCCTCTTTGTCATATAAGCCCATCCGGACTGAGAACTGTGTCACACTCAAACTAAATTGCCGACCGAGTGCACGAAAATGAATCGTGTCTGCATTAGAGAAACAATTGTTCCCTCGGTCAAACTCGATAACAATTGGTGGTAACTGCTGACTAAAAGAAGCTTTTCCACCTTATCAGCTAACTTAACTCTTCCTTGAATCTCTCTCAATGTGCTCAAGTCTGGGAAGCGAGTCTGACTAAATCTCAAACTCGATAAGCGCTCAAAACGAGCCTAACGCTCAGGAATACTGAACTCGATCTGCTTTGGTGGCGGGGGTTGCTCACGAGGACATTTACCAACTACTTTCTTGGATCTGGAGGCCATATTGATAAGATTGAAAAGAAAAAATGATCAAACAACTTTAAAACTCAGTTTGCAGAAATCCACACTGCCGTGTGGAAATTCCACACACCCATGTGGATTGTGGAGGCGCTACAGCCACACGGCCGTAACCTAGAAAAATTCCAATTTGCAGTCTCATTTGCTCTAAATCTTTCCTAAATAAGTTCACAGGTAAGTAAAGCATGCAAATCAAGCAAAACAACCATAATGAACTAATGGAATCGTGATTAATGAAGGAAAAAAGGGGGAAGGAGCTCACGGCCATTCACTGATCAGCTAAGAATGGTGTGGAGGTATCTATATTATGCCCTAGACAAGCATGTGGCCTTGGACACACCTGGCTCGTACTGTCCCTGACCACATAATCTCCTGTAAGCGCGTTGTGGGGTCAAACTGCCGGAGATCCACCTTCTTGATCCATAGTTGAGAGAAGAATTGACAAGGGAAGCACCTCTTTGGTGGCGTGTTTGGAAGCATCATTCGGCCTCTACCTTTTGAGGGGGTGTTCTTGTCTTTGTATTTGGTTGTTTCCATGTATTATGTTGAGTATTTTGTATTCATGAGCAACTAAACCCCAAGGTCACCGGATGTAGGTGAACCTTGGGGGTGAACTTGTGTAGGATGCTTGCTTGACTTGATTTATGCATTTTGGGACTTTGTTGTGATCCTTGTTTGGTGTATTTGAATGCTTGGTATGCATGAGAACTCTGTGTATCAATGTTTAGAAAATGCTAGGAAGCATGACCATTGCCCTAGTATTAGGCTCACCAAGCTTGGTAGGGACACATGTACTTATACGCCGTGACCATCGAGTATTTGTACCCTTCCAATTGTAAGGGTTGACCTAGACTGTGTCTTCTTCCTAACTTGAGAAACCTACTGTGCCCTTTACAATCGTGTGAGGATTCGAGCTGAAGGAATTCCGTACTTGATACTTGTACTGGATTAGGGACCAATTTCCGTGACAATCGGGTTGGTCTAATTTAGGGTTTCTCGGTCCAAACTACCCATTTGCATGCTAGTTAAGGCAACTTCCGCACTTTAGTAGCCCCATTGGGAATCCTCATCCGTGACCCTCTCTTTATATTGTTCTTACCCTCCGATTATTACCTCCGCCTTAGGGTAATTCGCTTGCATGTTAATTGTCTTTTGAATTTTATTTGCACAACACTTGTATTGATCGGCTAAACAATCATACGAAGAGGAAGTAAGGGTAGATTCTCGGGCCCTTGGGAATACGACCCCCTCGCACGTGCGTGAGGGGTATTAGTTGATGACTCTGTGCACTTGCGGGTTGTATCACCAAGCTACTACTTCATTTCCTCTTGTATATAAATAAGTCCTTGTTAACAAGAGTTTGAGGAGTACTTTTTGGGTTGTCTTGAGTGAGTCCACACACACTACACATTTTCGAGTTGATTGTTCTTTTTGATTCGAGTTTTTAGCTAGAGCATTGATATCCTTATGCAATGTTTTGAGTTCCCCTTACTTGTAGAATGCTTCTTTTGCACACTTTTGCTGAACCTAAAGCCGAGCACTTTTAATTGTTCTTCCTAATTACTTTCACGGGTTATTTTTGCTTGAGGACAAGCAAAAGCTTAAGTGTGGGGGACTTTGATAAGTGCTTGTGTTATAGTAATACGAAGTATTATTGTCTTACATTGAGCATTACTTTTCTCAGATTTAATCACTAATTAGTGTGTATTTGTGTTCTTTTGTGCATTGTAGGGTTGTGGAGAAGATTTAAAGAAGAAGAAGCAAGAATAGGTCATGAACACGATTGTTGAGGGAGTTCTTGGACCGGGCAAGGAACAAGGCACAAGTTGTGTTCAAAGACATGTGAGTGTGTGCCAAACTTCAATTGGGGTCAAGTGAATACGTGATTTGGAGGACACAAAGGCAATCACACTCACATGTTCCAACTTGTGCAACATTATCAAGAGCTTCGTCAATGTGTTTCAAGTGAAGATATGACGTGATTTACCTTTGATTGTGTGTCCAATTCAATGGCCTTAATGAAGAACGATGAATTCGGGAGTATGCCGGTGAAGTACTATAGCAGTTATTGTGGATAATTATTGTAGCAAAAACTGTAGCAAGTTACTATTCATAGTCTGCCGAAAATTAGCAAAACAGAATTTCCACACGGGCGTGTGGAAATTCTGCAGGCCTGTGTGGAATTTCCACAGGGGCGTGTAGAAGTCCGATTTCAGCCTATAAATAGCCTGTTTTCAGATCTATTTGGGGACCAACCCCTTCTATCTCTTGGCAATCTTTTGGGGGGGCTTTCGGCTAGGGTTTGGAGAGGTTATCGGAGTTCTTCGGAGGCGATTATACGACATCGGCATCAACATCCATTGGAAAAAAGCTATTGGGGGAGCTTTCTTCGGCATCGATTCGGCGAGGTGTGCCCTAGAATTGAAGATAGATTCATTGGAGAAGACGTGCGGCTGCACAAGACCATCTATACGATCTACAAGGGGGTTTTCTTTATGGTTTTCATGCATATGTTCTTAAACTCTTTATTAATTTTGTATTGCTCCATTGAGAGCTAAACCCCTAGTCGGTATTTGGACTTATGAACCCTAGGATGCTTGTGTTTCTATAACTTTATTATGCTTTATTAATTTGATGTTTTCTTATTGAGTTCCAATCTTGCATGCCGATTGTATAAGATTTTCCGTTAGCCGTGACACTAGGGTTGAGAATCTATTAGGTTATCCTTTGAGGGTGTGACAACCTCTATACGATTAGACTACACAAGGTTGGAGAGGGTTGAGAGGGTGAGTCGAGAGGTAGCGGAACGTCCCCTTTCTCCTCCGGTGTGAATTTCTTTACCTCCGTATCCCAAGAGTTAATCGCGTTCGAAGTAGAGTGAAGTACTAGGAGATGAACTCCCTTGCGAAGGGTTGAGTGAATCCTAGGACTAGGGCTTAACTTAGATTAGGGTTCTTCCACTTGGACCAAAGGGTTAGAACTATAATTAGGGATAGGGTATTTTACTTGAAATCCCTACAACTCCATGCAATTTCACACAATGCTAGGCATTAGTATGAGGTACTCTCCTGGGGCTTAGGTGACATGCCATCGAGAATCAAAGGTTGTAATGAAGTCTAGAGCCATGTATAGTGTGGGATTAGTCACGGTTAACCTTAGGTTTGGGACCGTGTGCTTAAGGATTTCCATGACTCATTAGACATCAATTAGAAGATATAATACTAGTCTTGTACTAGAAGCATTAGTCCTAGGGGGAGCTTTGTCCGGGTACCCCATCTTTATATCGATTACCTCTCCTAGCTTTATTGCCCTTCTTGGTCCCTTTTACTTTCTTATATATATATATATATATATATATATATATATATATATATACATATTGATTTCTTTTACCATCGGTTCTCTTTATAGCTAAAATAGTGATAACGCTTGTTTCTGAACACTATTCCCTGTGGATACGACTACCTACTCACCAGGGTATTTTATTACTTCGACAACCCGTGCACTTGCGGGGTACACACACAAGGGGTATGTCAGCCTACAACAATAGCTTTCAAGCAAGCATTGGTATGGCTCCATATGATGCTTTGAATGGAAGGAAGTGTAGAACTCCTCTTTGTTGGGATGAAGTGGGAGAAAGGAAGATTTATAATGTGTGTCACTCTCCAACACGCAGGTCCACAGGACACGACAACCGTCGCGACAATGCCGAGGAGGGGTACTCCACCACTCAACCTTCGAGACAGAGTAAGGCTGAAAAATAAAAGTGGAATCAACAATATTTAACACAAATGTAGAATTTCAAAAGTAATGATGCCTAGTGGAAGTAATATCAACAACAATAACAATAACAACAACGACGACGACAACAACAACAACAACAATAAGAATAGAAAAAAGATGTTCACAAACACGCAGGAAGATAATACTGACAATAATAGCAAGAAATGCGGATACACAAAAGTTTAAGAGTGGTTTAAGTACAACACCATACAATAGAGTTCTCGACATACTAGTGAATCCAAGACTCAAATAACATATGCATGATCCAAAAAAACATACACGAAAAAAAGGGATACAAGGAAACAAGAAGGTAACAAATGCTCATCACGCAGCCGCACCGCCTCACCTTACTACCTGCAACAAAACTGGGTAGAAGAAAGAGGGGATGAGTAACCACAGTTAGTCAGTAAGGGGATTAGCACAATTCCACCAGAAATATACCAAAAGATAACAATACCAAAACATAAGTTAGAGAAGATACTTTGCTAATAATATACTTGGTTTAGAACACACTTGCACATAATAATAATTTACACCACAATACAATTGAATAAAGTAATGCAAAGAAATTCTTAATACCCAACTAGGGTTTAAAACAACAAAACTTTGAAATACAAAACACAGGTTCAAACTATAAAACATACTGAACATTAAACAAACTTTACCATACTACAAATAAATCAATACAACACCAAGTTGCAAACAAGTATCGTAATTATAAAATACAAGGTTTATCAATTCTAACATGATGAAAATTCTCATAAGTTTGAGAATAACAAAGATAAGATTTATACTAATGGTGAAACACATAATTGGATTTGCACAATTAATACACCAATAATAAACTATTTAAACAATCAATGTTTTGGAAGCCACTTTAAAATCCAAACTCATGTTTTCTTTTCAACAACTCAAATAAACCAGAGTTCAAAGAATAAATAAATCGATAAACATCGGTACAGTATTTGGCCTCCAAAATGCTCTTTTGCTAACCGGGGCCTCGGTTAGGTCTGGAGCAGCCAAGACATGCATCTCTTGTCATTGGCCGCTGGGAAGTCCGCGTGGTGACTCCAAACATCCCAACTATATCCAAATCAAGAGAAGAGGTTTACCACCGAAGATGTACTTGCCAAGTTCATGATTGGCACCGAATCGAGATTTAATAATGTGAATTCTCAACTCAATGACTTTGGGTCCATCTTGAGAAATCTTCAAGCCTCGGTGCAATCTCTTGAGCATCAGGTGGGGCAACTTGCCAAGGCAAATTCAGAGCGACCTTCAGGTAGTCTTCCTAGTAACACCGAAGATAATCCAAGGGAACACTTGAAGGCCATTGCCCTTAGGAGTGGAAGACAAGTTGAGACAAGGGTCGAAGTTGACCCAAGTGTCGAGGAGACCGGGATAGCCCTAGAGGAAGATCCCAAATCTGCTAAAGAAGTTGTTGAGAAGGATGATTGGGAAAGAAACAATGAATCTCATATTCGGGGAAAATCAAATCCCCCCGAGTACAAGCCTCCAATTCCCTATCCGGCTAGATTGAAACAAGACAAGGAGGATGTGCAGTTTAGAAAATTCATCAACATCTTCAAACAACTCCACATCAATATCCCGATCGTTGAAGCTTTAACACAAATGCCCAAGTATGCAAAGTTTCTGAAGAAGCTCCTCACCAATAAAAGAAAATTAGAAGAGGAAGGCACTGTGGCACTCTCGAGAAATTGTTCGGCTATTTTAGAAAAGAATCTCCCACAAAAATTGAGAGATCCGGGAAGTTTCGTAATTCCTTGCGTGTTTGAAGGAGGAGTTCAAGAAAATGCATTAGCGGATTCGGGGGCAAGCATCAACGTCATGCCCTACACCATGTATTTAAAGCTTGGCTTGGATGAGCTTAAACCCACAAGGATGACTTTACAATTGGCGGGTCAATCAACAAGAAAACCTCATGGGATTGTGGAGGACGTGATTGTTCGAGTTGATAAATTGGTCTTTCCCGTGGATTTTGTCATTATGAACATTGATGAAGATGTGGAGACACCGTTAATTCTTGGTCGGCCATTCTTAAGTACCTCGGGTGCCCTAATTGATCTGAAGGGAGGAAAACTAACACTTAGGGTTGGAGAGGAGGAAGCAGTGTACACATTGCCAGCGGCCATGAAGCACTCTCTTGACCATGATGACAAACTTTATTTTATTGATGAAACTAACCTCTTGATTTCTAATTGTGTGTAGGAGGTCTTATCGTTGAATCCCTTAGACGAATACTTGGAAGAACTAGGGGATGAGGAACAAGAAGAATCCCACTCTCCCCCTGCAAATAACAACCTAAAGCAACCAAAGGTGAAGGCAATGTGCACTAGTGCAAATGAAAAGGAGAAAAAGGAATCAATGTTGAAGACAATTTGGAGGGAAGTACGGGGGAAAGAAAGAAAGGTACTAACCCCTGCCGTTCAAAATCCCATGGAGGGAAGATAAAATTCGAATGCCTCTTTGATCAGGAAAAGTTGATGTCTATTCGTTGATGTCGTTGAACTTGCCGGGTAACAATGTTACTTCAAGCTTGACCGGGGGTAACCTCAAGCTCTTTGAACCCCCGTAAGGTGTGGAAAAAAGGTACGCTAGGCTTGTGACGTTAAACAAGCGCTTCTTGGGAGGCAACCCAAGCATTCGGGGGTCTTTTATTCATTATTCATATTCTAGGTTCTTCATTTTATTGTTTTAGTTGCCATTTCCTTTACTAGTTTTGCAATTGAATAAGTCCATGCTCGCAATTTTCCTATCGTCTTGAGAGTGGTGTAATCATTTTATTTGTTGAGTGTTGCTTGTTTTTGTCATCATTTTGTGCATTAGATTGAATTATTTTGTATTTCTTTCGAGTTAGAGGTGTTCTATAATGTTTCAAGGTTGTACTTAGCCATTTGTAGAAGGAAATTTTGGCTTTTGAGTGATTCTCCAGGTCCTCACGGCCTCAAGGGGCCGTGAGATGGGTCGTCTGCCCTTTGGCCGAGTACTTGGCCTAGGGCTCACAGCCCCCCTCACGGCCCTCTTGGGGCCATGTGCCCATCAAGCAGAGCATTTGGCCTAGGCCTCACGGCCTCCCTCACCCCGTGAGAGACCCCGTGAGGCACGGGTTATATTCACCTCCTCTCCACCGTTTTCTTCATATCTCTCTCGTTTCTCATCCGTTTTCCCTCATTCTTTCACCATTTTTCTCCATTTTTCTTCCTCTACACGAATCTATTACTTCCAAGGACTTATTTTGCATGATTTATTGGGAGTTTTTCCATCATCTTCACCTATCCTCCAAGGTACCCCTTTCTAAACCCTAGGTGTTGAGCATGAATGTTTCTTCTCCTCTCCCCTATTTTTCAAGTTGAATGGATGCCAATGTTGTGGGAGATTGGTTTTGTGTTGTTTTTGTGGGTTTTTAGAGTAATTTTAAAGCTTTGTAAAAAATTTTATGCTCCATGTACAAGGGAAGCTCTTGCAAATTTCTTTTTGGGAGTTACTGTAGCAATTCTTGAATTCTTTCACACTCCTTCATGAGTACCCTTGATTTTCTTGTATTTGGGCCTACTATTGTATCATATTTGTTATCCAATAGCAACACTTGCAATATGAGAGAGTTGGACATCATGATATTGAATGAACATGGACTTGCTTGGATGATGTTTTGTTCCAATGTTTTTCTTTTGTTAGTTGTTTGTTGTGTTTGTGTTTATTCTTGTTGTGTTCCTTTTGTGTTTGGTTTTAGTTTTTTCTTGATTACTCCCCGTCCCTCCTTTGTAAATTTCGTGGAATGATGATGTGCCCTTTTTGCCTTGCAGGGCATTGAGGGTAGTTTGGTGAGCCTCCCCACATTTTGTGGAAGCCGGGCCCGACATGTAGAGCTCGCCGTACATTTGTTCGGGTCACATCTCGCCATTTATACAAGATAAACCAGGGAAGCTCGTTTTCATCCTCCTCTATTATTTATATTGATTATCTTTCTTTGTTATTCATGACTAGTGTACATTGGGGGCAATGTACAACACTAAGTGTGGGGATGGGTGTATTACATGTTTAGGGCTTATCAATGATGGCTTTATTCATGCTTGTGAGATTCTTTTAGCATGGACTAATGATTGATGTGAGTTACATATACTTTTTGTGCTCTGCTGAATCCTGTTTCACCTCTAATATTGTCTTGTGCACTAAACTTTTTGTTGATGCCGTGGGAATAGCCAACTTGACTACTTTAACTTTCTTGTATGCTTAACACACAACCTTGACAACTTGGCCTTAGAAGACTAAGTTCTATCCTTCAATGAACTCTTAAGAACTTCTAAACCTTGTTGAGCTAGTCCTAGTTTTATAACTTGTAGTGCAGTCTAAAGACATGATATAGGGTGAATATAAAAAAAAATAATGAAATGAGTCTATGTCAGTATTCCTCTGCTAATGAAGCATGAGTGCGTCTATGTAGACTGTAATCGAGTAGTTGGGTGACTCTTGTGCCTAACCAGCATGTGCATCCTCCAGAAAGATTTTGGTGCAATCTACGTTAGGCAGACTCGAAAAAAAAAAAAGGTGTTCATACATGTAATTAAAACCTTAGTGATCTCTTAGACTGCCTACCTGATATTTTGAGGAAATTGGGTTTTAGTTTCAACTACAAGACTTAGAAGGATTTTACTTGTTCATTGAGGTAGCACTTAGCATTTTAAGACCCAGTATTCTTATTTGTGGAGTGATTAGCATCTAGAGCTGTACTGATTGAAGTCAGTAGGCTAAACCAAGCAAGGGCAAATGAGATAAAAGATTCACTTACACTGCACAAACATATAAGAGGCTAGACATGATCTTTTTGTTGTACCTACTGATAATAACTCAACATCTGTATTTCGTTTTTCATTGCTTGTAGAATCTCATTTTTATTCCAACCGGAGGTAGTACATTTAGCCACTTATCTTTCCCTCTAATTTTCATGATTTGTTTGCTTGGGGACAAGCAAACGCTTAGTGTGGGGATGTTTGATAAGTGTCTAAATGTATGTATTATAGTATACTTATTTAGTACGCTTTGCATGTATTTTGTTACGTTTTGTGCCTATTTTTATGCCTAATCGAGTCATATTTTCTTTGTAAGGCAAGTAGAAGCCATGGAGATCGCGAGCACATATTCTGGGCAGAAAAGTGAAGAAAGACCAGGTCGCGGCACTGTAGCAGAAGTACCGTAGCATATGCAACGTAGCAGTTACTGTAGCACTTGGTGGGTCTTTAGGCAAGAAAATCCGAGATTTTTACCTAAGCCTCACGGCCCCGTCTGCTACCCTGTGAGGACTGTCCAGAAGCCTTAACTTAGTTCTCACAGCCCAGTCTGATACCTAGTGAGGAATTTCCAGAACTTATTGCCAGCCCCTCACTACCCAGTTAACTGCCTAGTTAACTAACTTGTTAACTACTCCGTGAGGCTCGGGATTTGGGGCTTTCTTGACCTAATCTACATCCATATTACCCCCCATACGGCCCGTATGCTTCGAGGGTATAAATTGGGAGTTCTTGGGCTCAACAAGGGGACCTTTGGCTAGCATATTGAAGGAGAGAACGAAGATAACTTTTAGAAGACGATGATTTGGATCCAAAGAAGGAGACAAGAGCATCATCAACAAGGGAAGAGCTTCACCATTAAGGGAGCTGAGGGGAAGCATCATTTGGCAACCTTTTGGGCAAGGGAAAGCATCATTTGGCCGGACCTCTACCTTCTTCTTCATCATTTCACCTAGGGAGTGTCATTTATGAGCTTTTTATGTGATTTGCTTTATTTTGTTGTTATGGTTTGTATGATGGCATACTAGACCCCCAAGGCCACCAGATGTCGATGAACCTTGGGGGGTTCATCATGTATTCTGGATGATTTGCACTTAATATCATGTTTGGGTTGATTTATGAATTTGTTCATTGTATTTCATGCCTAGAGCTACTTGAAGGAGAAATCCGTAGCTCTTTATTGAGTTGTACATGTAGACGTGACCTACTCGCGTGTATTAGATCTTTCATGAACAAATAGGGGTTTCTTGTATTGATATTACCGAGAAATTGGGTATCAATAGCCCTCCGATCCATAAGGGTAAACTAGGATTTAGTGTACCCCTATATTGGGATCTCCTTGTACTTAATGCAATCGTAGGAATACCGGTTAGGAAGAAATTCCACTAGGTATTCGTATGGAATTAGGGCTCAATCACCGAGAAATTGGGATTGATCTAATCTTGAGATCCGTTGGTCGAAATCACCCAAACTATCTTTTTACTGTTCATCCATTTTTCATGATGACCCCTCAAGGGGATCCACATCCATAGGCCTTCACACATCACTGTAGCACTTGCAACCGTTTGTTTGACTTTTAATTTGTTTATACATATTGTTCTTGTTAGAGTACCACAATCATGCTTGAGATGTTAGGTTAGAAAATAGGTGATGAAGGAGTAATAGTAGGCCCTTAGCCCCGTCGAATACGATCCTTGTGCTTTTGCACTAGGTATTACTTGGCGACCCAGTACACTTGCGGGATTCCTCTACCAGGATAAATAATTCTTGAAAATCTCTCTATAGAAAGGGGTAATTCTGTTTTAAGGTAGCAGAAAGTTGAATCGCCAGTACATAGGTCCATTTTTTTTATCATAGAGAGGATTGGGCCGATAGCATATCGTTTAGAATTACCATCTTAGTTGGAGAAGATTCATAATGTATTTCATGCGTCCATGTTAAAGAAGTATGTACCCAACCCTTCTCATTGTCTTGAGGCACCACCGGCGTTGTTAAGAAGAGATTTGAAGTTTGAAGTGCAACTAGTGATGATTCTTGATCGCCAACGAAAACTCTTTGATGAAAGGTCATTCCTATGGTAAAAGTACTTTGGAGGGACGATGTTGTAGAGGAGGTTACTTGGGAGCCAGAAGGTGTGTTGAAGAGAAGATATCCTCTTTTGTTTGAGGAGAGAGGTACATGAAAGTTTGAGGTCGAAATTTCTATAAGAGGGATCGAGTGTGGCACTTCGCCCTTTATCCTGTGTTTGTTACTTTGTTATCTTAGTTGTTTTAGTTGTTTTCTCATTGTCTTTGGTTTGGCGTGTCTTATCGAGCATTTGGGGACATTTTGAGAGTCATCTGGAGTGTGGGGGTTGTGCACAGGCCGCACAAAGTTTGTTTGGGCAGTGTACAGGCCTCACAGCCCCTCCTGCGAGTTGTGCAGCCTCCTCTGTGGCCGCACAGGGGGTCGCAAACCCCAAGCAGAGGGGTGTGTGGCCTGGTATGCGGGTAGCACACTGGCCTGCACAAGTGGTTTCAATGAAGATGTTATAATCAAGTTATTCACTCTTTAAGTGAGAATTAAAATTATGAACACTTGTGATATCTCAATGAGAATTATGATATCCTGTCGATGTATATACTGAGCCTACAGGATGGATTATTATTTAAATATTTTGATGGTGATATGAGACCCGAGCTCTAGTACTTACTACAGTAAGAAGTGGAATGTTTCCACAGATCTAACTAGTTCAGGTTGCATGGAAAACTGTTGAACCGGTTATGCTATTTCAAGTGGGAGTGTAAAGCCCTGACTTGGATGTAGTTGGGTTGTTCGGAGTCACCAGACGGACTCCCCAATGGCCAATACCAAGATACACACATCTTGGTGGCTCAAGAGCTAACCGAGCCCACGGTTAGCGATAGAGGGTTTTCGACACCATTTTGGATACTATTGATTATTGCGATTGGTTGATTTATTTATTTCTCTACATTTTGGCATATGAAGCTATCGAAAGGAATGTGTGAATATTGGATTCCAGAAATGTATGGATTTCTTGATGATTTGAAAGGGATTTTATTTTGCATTTTATTGAGAAAGCTTATATTCTTATGTTATATTTGTTATTTAAAGTATTTTTATCCTTATTAATAATTGAAACATTTTTATTGTATTTTACTTTCATTTGATCATGCTTGAGGTATAGTCTCATATTTAGCCCCTCATTGAGTAACCTCGTTACTCACCCCCTCTTTCTTCCTCCCAGGTGACAGCACAACGTAATGGTGAAGGCGTGAAGTGCTTGATAAGAATTGTGTTTGTATTCCCATTTTGAGTTGTGTATGTTGTTTTATTTTCATGGAATGTATCATTAGGGATCCAGTATGTGTTGTTGAACCCTATAATGTCCTTCCTTATTGGAATATTTTTGTATGTCAGTCTTGTCTATGTTAAGTATGAGAGGTATACTCTGTGTTTTTGGGCTTGTTGCAGTTGTCATTGTTGTTGTTGTTGTTGTTGTTGTTGTTGTTGTTGATGATGATGATGATGATGATGATGATGTTATCGTTATCATATGGTGGTTACTTATATTCCTTACCTTGGTGTCAAATTAATAAAGATGGGAAAGATGGGAAAGATGATTGATGTATGTATTTATTGTTGAGTTATTCCTTGTGATTATAGATGTATTGTATAGGGAATAGGTTAGCCTTAGAGTGATCTAGGGTTGAGGTAGTGTTGGACCTCCTCTTGGTTGTCATGGCGATATGTCACGTGTGGGACCCGAGGAACGAGGCATGACAAACGTCCCCTATTTTTACTTCAAAACTCTAATCCTATATTTTCTTTTTGTAATATCCTTTTTTTTAATCAAAATTTTAACCCTATGTTTTCTTTTGGTAATGCCTCCCATTTTTGTATAAAAATCCTAATTCTATATTTCTTCTAAATGTCCAATATCTTTCACTCATAACTGAATCCTATGTTTTTTTCTTAATGTCTCCTATTTGATAGCTTTGGTTCAAAAACCTAGTCCCTTCTTTACCTTTTGGAATGTCTTCTATTTTTGAATGAAAACAATAATCCTATGTTTTCTATCCGGAATGGCTCCTATTTTTTAATCAAATCTTAATCATATGTTTTCTTTTGGCAATGTCTTCTATTTATGAATCAAAACCCTTATCCTATGTTTTCTTTTCAGAATGTCTACTATTTTTGAATCAAAATCCTAATCCTATTTCTATTTGGATTGCCTACAATATTTGAATCGAAACCCTAATCCTATGTTTTCTTTCCGGAATATCTCCTATCTTTGAATCACAACCAAAATATTATGGTGTCTTTTCTTAATGTCTCCTATTTATCAGTTTTGAATCAAAATCCTAACCTATGATTTTTTGGAATGTCTCCTTTTTTTCAATAAAAACCTAATATTTATTTTGATTTTAGAATATCTGCTATTTTTGAATCAAATCACTAATCTTATGTTTTCTTTTCTGAATCTTTCCTATTTTTTAGTTTTGAAAAACGGAATACTTTGCTTTCCTTTTTAGAATGGCAAACTTTTTTTTGAATAAAAACCCTAATCCTATCTTTTGTTTTGGAAATATATGCTAATTTTTAATCAAAACTCTAATCCAATGTTTTCTTTGTGGAATGTCTAATATTTTTCAATAAAAAACCAAATCGTATGTGTTCTTTTCGAAGTGCCTCCTGTTTTTTTAATCAAAACACTAAACCTGTGTTTTCTTATAGTAATGTCTCATATTTTTGAACCAAAACTCTAATCCTATGTTTTCTTTTCAGATATATTTAAATCAAAACCGTAATCCTATGTTTTTTTTTTTTTTTTTGTTTTTTAGAATTCTCTCCTATCTTTTAATCAAGACCCGAATCCTATGTTTCCTTTCTGGAATGTCTCCTATTTATTAGTTTGAGTCAAAACCCTAACCTATGTTTTCTTTTCAGAATTACTCATATTTTTCAGTCAATAAGCTAATTCTTTCTTTTCTTTTTAGAATGTCTGATAAGTGCTCGTGTATAAGTAATACGAAGTATACTTTTCTTGCATTGAGGATAACTTTTCTCAGGTTTTATCACTAATTTGTGTGTATTTGTGTTCTGTTGTGCATTTAAGGTTCCGGAGACGAGTTGGAAGAAAAGAAGCAAAAATAGGTCATGGACGCGTCAATAAAGAAAATGAAGTCGGGAGCAATTTTGTCGTGAATACTGTAGTAGTTAATTGTAGCAAGTTACTGTAGAAAGTTACTGTTCACAACACACAAGAATTCTAATTCCAGAGAATCCACACGGGCGTTTGAAAATTCCACATGGCCGTGTGGATGCCTAATTTCTGCCCTATAAATAACGCCATTTTTCAGGCAGAGCGTAGCTAGGGTTTGGATAGGTTTTTGCAAGGCTTTTGGAGTGGTTCTACGACATCGACACGGAGTTCCTTTCGAGGAGAACTATTGGGGGAGCTTTCGTCCGCATCGATTCGGAGTACAAGGGAACCTTTGCAAAAAATGAAGCGGCTCCACAAGACCATCGATAAGGACTACAAGGGGGTTATCTTCATGGTTTACGTGCATATGACTTCAATTTCATTGTTGTTTTTATATTGCTCCATGGAGAGCTAAACCCCTAGTGGGTTCTTGGACTTGTAAACCCTAGGATGATTTTGTTTCATTGACTTTTATTATTCTTCATTAATTGATGATTTAATTGAGTTTCAATCTTGAATACTTATTGTGTTGATTTTCCCTTAGATGTGACACTAGGGTTGAGAATCCATCTAGGCAATCCATTGAAGGTGTGATAACTTCATTAGGGTTAGACTAAGTGAGATTGAAGAGGGTCAAGAGCGTGAGTTGGAAGGAAGTGAAACATCCCCTTTCCCTTCCAATGTGATTTATTCTACCTCGACATTCCAAGAGTTCTTTGCGATCATAATAGAGTGAAGTGCTAAGAGATGAACTCCACTGGTGCTTAGTTGTGCAAGCAACAGAGCGAAGTGTTGTAGTAAATCTTAGTGCTGGGACTTAATTGTGACTAGGGACCTTTCTCCTGGACCAAAGGGTTAGGTCTATAGTAGGGAATAGGGTTTATCACTAGGAATCCCTAGAACCCCAAGCAATCCCACACATTGCGAGGTGTTGAGAGTACTCCTTTTCGCTGGGGCATAGTGTAGAGGGCTAGTCATGGTTGACCTTAGGTTGTGACGGTGTGTTGACAGGATCCCCGAAAGTGCACGGGTTTGTCGAAGTAATAAAAGTTACCCCGGTGAGAGGGTAGTCGAATCCACAGGGAATAGGGAGTTAGAGTATGAGATTTCACTATTAAAACTATGCGAAGTACGGAAAAGTAATAATCGATTCGTGTGTGAATTGTGAGAACAACTATACTAAAAGACAGGAAATTAAATAGAGAGAGATGAAAGATTCTAGAGTGCAAGAAAAAGAGATTAAGGAGGATTTAACAATGAATGAAGTGGGGTATCCGGACAAGTTACCTCTTGGATCTATGCTTCTAGTGCAAGACTATGCTATTATACCTTCCTATTGATGCTAATTGAGTCGAGGAAATCCTTAGACTCACGGTCCCAAACCTAAGGTCAACCGTGACTAACCCCAACATTATGCCCCGGCATTAGGATTCACAACAACCCTTCACTCTATCACTTGCACGATTAAGTCCCAGGGGAGTACATCTACCTAAGTCTCACACTACGTGGGATTGCATTAAGTTCTAGGGATTCCTAGTGATTAAACCTGTTCCTATGTGTAGTTCTAACCTTTTGGTCCAGGAGGAAGAACCCTAGTCTAGATTAAGCCCCAGTGCATAGGATTCACTTCAACCCTTCACTCTGTTACTCGCGTAACTAAGCCCCAGGGGAGTTTATCTACCTAGCACTTCACTCTATCTTGACCGCTAATAAATCAAGGAAACAGAGGTAGGGAGAAATCACACCGGAAGGGAAAAGGGGTACATCGCTACCTCACAACTCTCCCTCTCAACCCTCTTCAATCTTGAATAGTCTAATACTATAGGAGTTGTCACACCTCCAAAGGGAAACCTAGATTGCTCTCAACCCTAGTGTCACATCTAAGGGAAAACAATAGCAAAATAAAATCAAGATTGAAACTCAATTCTTATTCATCAATAATGGAAAAGCATAATAACAATGTCAAAGAAACATGATAACCCTAGAATTTACAAGTCCGAATACCCACAAGGGGTTTAGCTCCTCATGGAGCTATACATGTTCATCAATGTATGAAATAAAACACAAAGTAAAGACATAGATGAAAACCCCCTTGCGTATGATGTGGCCGTGATCTTGTGCGGCCGCCGGACGTCGGTGACTATGCCGATGACGCACTCTAAACCTCCACGAAGTCCTCTTCAAAACCCTTGCCGCACTCCCAGAAGTTGGGGAGAAGAATAGGTCAAAAGATCCCTCAAAAAGTCTCCAAATCGGGCTTTTATAATGTGGAGTCACGGCTTTAAATTTGCTGAAAACGGGATTTCACACGGCCGTGTGGAATTTCCACACGCCCGTGTGAAGTTTCTGGAATTCTGATTTTCGGCCAACTGTGAACAGTAACGTGCTGCAGTACTTGCTACAGTACTTGCTACGTTCTTCATCGAGGCCGTTGAATTGGGCACACAATCAATGGTAGATCGTGCCGATTGCTTCGAATCGCCTAATTGGTGAAGTTCTCATTGTTGGCATGAGTTAGACTTATTGTGAATGTGACTGCCTTTGTGCCCCTCCAAAGGAGGTTGGCACACACTCACAAGTCTATGCTCAATCCTTGCTCCTTGCTTGGTCCGAAAATCTTCCCAACAATGTCAAACACGACCTAACTTCGTTCCTTTCCTTCATTTTATCTTCACAACCCTACAATGCACAAAAGTAAACAATTGCACACTTTTTAGTGATAAAATCTGATTAAATTAATGCTCATTGCAAGATAATAACACTTCGCATTACTATAACACGAGCACTTATCATGTGTTTTTGGATTTCCACGACTCATTAACATTAGTTAGAAGGCATAATATTAGTCTTATACTTGAAACAATAGTCCTAGGGTGAGCATTGTCCGAGTGTCCCATTTTCTCATCGATTACCTTTCTTTACTCTTATTACTTTCTTTGCTCTTTTTTAATTTTCTTTGCATCGATATATTGATTTTACCCACATTCGATTTTCATCCTAGCCAAATAATGATATCTCTTGTTTCTAAATCACTATTTCCTAATTATTTGGTTTTTTTAGAATGCCTCCTATATTTAAATCCAAACCCTAATCCAATATTTTCTTTTCATAATATCTCCTATTTTTCAATCAAAACCCGACTCCTATGATTCTTTTCAAAATGCATACTATATTTATATCAAAAACGTGATTCTATTTTTTTTTTTTCCAAAATGTCTCCTATTTTTCAATGAATACCCGAATAATATATTTTCTTTTCTTAATGTCTCCTATTTATCAGTTTTGAATCAAAACCCTAACTTATGTTTTTTTTTTCAGAATGTCTTCTATTTTTTAATGAAAAACCTAATCCTTTATTTTTTTTTTTTTGGAATGTTTGCTATTTTAGAAACAAACCCCTAATCCTTTGTTTTAATTTCAGAATGTGTCCTATTTTTCATTCAAAAACTTAATCCTATGCTTTCTTATTGTAACGTATCCTATTTTTTATCGAAACCCTAATCCTATCTTTTCATTTCGGAATGCCTATTATATTTGAATCAAAACCTTAATCCTATGTTTTCTTTTCATAATATCACCTATCTTTCAAACAAAAGAGAATCCCATGTTTTCTTTTCTAAATGTCTCCTATTTTCAATGAAAAAGCTAATCTTATGTTTCCTTAATAAATGTCTTCCTTTTTTTAATCAAAACCCTAATCTTACATTATCTTATTGGAATGTGTGCTATTATTTAGTTTTGAATAAAAACCTAATCCGTTGTTTTCTTTTCAGAATGTCTCCTACTTTTGAATTAAAACCTTAATCCTTCCTTTTCTTTTCAAAATGTCTACTATTTTTGAATCAAAACCCCAATCTTATGTTTTTTTTTTGAAATGTCTACTATCTTTTAATCAAAATCTGAATCATATGTTTTCTTCTCTTAATGTCTCCTATTTTTCATTTTTTAATGAAAACCCTAACTAAAGTTTTCTTTTTGGAATGTCTCTTAGTTTTCAATCAAAAACCTAATCCTTTCTTTCTTTTTTAAATGTCGGCTATTTTTGAATGAAAGCCCTAATCCTATGTTTTCTTTTAAGAATGCATCCTATTTTTCATTCAAAATGCTAAAACCTATGTTTTCTTATAGTAATATGTCTACAACTTTTCAATCAACACACTAATCCTATGTTTTCGTTTCCAATCAAAACCCAAATCCTATGTTTTTTTATTGGAATGCCTCCTATCTTTCAATCAAAACACGAATCCTATGATTTCTTGTCTACTATTGTGAAAAGAAAACATTGGACTAAGTATTCTCTGGTAATTTTTCATTCAAAACAATTATTTATGTTTTCATATAGTAATGTCTCCTATTTTTCAATCAAAATCCTAATCCTATGTTTTCATTTCGTAATGGCTACTATATTTGAATTAAACCCCTAATCCTAAGTTTTGTTTTTGTAATATCTCCTATTTTTCAATCAAAATTCTAGTCCTATGTTTTATTTTTGGAATGCCTACTATATTTGAATCAAAGCTCTAATCCTATTTTTTTTCTTTTCTTTCAAATAAAACCCGAATCCTATGTTTACTTTTCTTAATGTCTCCTATTTATCAGTTTTGAATAAAAACCCTAACTTTTGTTTTCTTTCCGGAATGTCTCCTATTTTTCAATTAAAAATCCATCCTCTTTTTCTTTTCATAATATCTACTATTTAAATCAAAACCCTAATCCTATATTTTCTTTTCTGGATGTGTCCTATTTTTTAATCAAAACCCTAGTTCTTTTTTTCTTTTCAAAATGTCTCCTCTTTTTGAATCAAAAGCCTAATCCTTTCTTTTCTTTTTGGAATGTCCACTATTTTTGATTTAAAGCTCTAACCCTATGTTTTCTTTTGGGAATGCCTCCTATCTTTCAATCAAAACCCTAATCCTATGGTTTCTTTTTTTAATGTCTCCTTTTTTATCAAGTTTGAATCCAAACCCTAACAAATGTTTATTTATGGAATGTCACTTATTTTTCAATCAAACATCAAATCCTTTCTTTTCTTTAGGAATGTCTACTATTTTTGAATTAAAACCCTAATCCTATGTTATTTTTAAATGTGTCCTATTTTTTAGTTTTGAATTAAAACCATAATCCTATGTTATCTTTTCCAACTGCCATCCATTTTTTGGTTTTTAATAAAAAATCAAATCTTATGTTTTCTTATAGTAATGTCTCATATTTTTCAAACAAAATCCTATTTTTGAATAAAAATTCCAATCATATGATTTCTTTTTTGGAATGTCTCCTATCTTTCAGTCAAAATCTGAATCCTATGTTTTCTTTATCGGAATGCCTACATTTTCTTATAGTAAGGTATCATATTTTTAAATCAAAAACCTAATTCTTTATTCTCTTTTCAAAAAGTCTACTATTTTTTAATCGAAACCCTAATCCTACGTTTCTTTTTGGAATGTGTCCAATTTCTCAGTTTTGAATCAAAAGCCTAATCAATTTTTTTCTTTTTGGAATGTTCTATTTTTTTAATCAAAACCCTAGTGCTACCTTTTGTTTTTGGAATCTCTACCAATGTTTTCTTTTTGATTAAAAGTCCTAATTCTATGTTTTCATTTTGGAATTCCTCCTAGTTTTGAATCAAAACCCTAATCTTATGTTTTCTTATGGCAATGCGCGTTATTTTTTAATCAAAACAATAATCATATGTTTGCTTTTCGTAATGTCTAATATTTTTTAATAAAAACGTTAATCCTGAAGTTTTTTAATGCTTTTTTTTTTAATCAAAACCCTAATCTTAAGTTTTATTTTGGTAATACCTGCTATTTTGAAATCAAAACAATAATCCTATGTTTTTCTTTTCGGCGTGGCTCATATTTGTGAACCAAAACCCAAATCCTATTCTTAATTTTTGGAGTGCCTACTATTTTTTAAACAAAATACTAATCATATATGATTAGTGTTTTGATTGAAAAATAGGAGACATTACTATGAGAAAACGTAAGATTAGGATTTTGGTTAAAAACAAAAAATCGGTGACATTTTAAAAACAAAACAAAGGTTTACCATTTTGATTAAAAAATAATAAACATTCCCAAATGAAAACATAGGATTAGGGCTTTATCCAAAAAACAGGAGCCACTCCCAAAAGAGAACATACGATTAAGGTTTCAATTGAAAAAATTAGAGGTATTACCAAAACAAAATGTAGGATTATTGTTTTGATTCAAAAATAGTAGAGATTAAAAAAAAAAAAAACATAAGATTAGTGTTTTGATTTAAAAATCAGAGGCATTCTAAAAAGAAAAAACATAGTATTAGGATTTTGATTAAGAAATAAGAGGAATTCCAAAATAAAACTTAGGATTAGGGGTTTGATTAAAAAATATGAGACATTACAAATATAAAATATAAGATTATTGTTTCGATTAAAAAACAACAGACATTACCAAAAGAAAACATAAGATTATTGTTCTGATTCAAAAATAGGAGGTATTCTGAAAAGAAAATATTGGGTTAGGATTTTTTATTAAAATTATTAGACGTTGCAAAAAGAAAACAAAAGATTAGGCTTTTGACTAAAAATCAGCAGAGATTCCAAAAATAAAAGATCGGATTAGGGCTTGATTCAAAAACTGAGACATTCTAAAAAAAAAACATAGTATTAGGGTTTTGATTGAAAAATATGAGACCTTTCTAAAAGAAAACATAGGATTACTGTTTTGATTGATAAATAGAAGACATTAACAAATGAAAACATAGAATTACGGTTTTGATTAAATAATAGGAGGCATTGAAAAAAACTTAGGATTATTGATTTCATTAAAAAATAGCAGACATTACAAAAAGACAACATAAGACTAGGGTTTTGATTCAAAAGTAGGAGGCTTCCTGAAAAAAAAACATAGAATTAGGGTTTTGAAAGAAAAATATAAGACATTTCAAAAAGAAAAGATCGAATTTGGGTTTTGATTAAAAAGAAAAGAAATATTACGAAAAAACACAAATTATTAGTGTTTTGAGTCAAAAATAGTAGCTATTCCAAAAAGAAAACATTGGATTAGAGTTTTGTTTTAAAAGTAAAAAACATAACCAAAAGAAAATATTGGATTATTGTTTTGACTTAAAAATAGGAGCTATTCACAAAAGAAAAGATAGGATTAGTGTTTTAATTGCAAAATAGCTGACATTCCTAATAGAAAACATAAGATTAGGGTTTTGATTAAAAAATTATAGACATTACGAAATGAAAACAGCGGATTAGATTTTTAATTGAAAAATATGAGACATTTTGAAAAGAAAACTAAGGATTATGATTTTGATTGAAAAATAGGAAATATTACTATTGAAAATACAGGACATTTCCAAAAGCAAACATAATATTAGGGTTTTGATTTAAAAATAGAAAACATTTCCAAAAGAATACATAAGATTAGGTTTTTGATTCAAAACAAGTAAACTTTTCCAAAAGAAAACATAGGATTAGGGTTTTGATTAAAAAATAGAAGCCATTCCAAATAAAAATATAGGATTATTGTTGTGATTGATTGAAAAATAAGAGACATTACAAAAAATAAAACATTCCATATTGTTTTTATTCAAAAATAGGATACATTCCCAAAAGAAAAGATAAGGTTATGGCTTTCATTAACAAATTAGAGGCATTCAAAAAATTAACAGAGATTAACAAAACAAGAGATAGGATTAAGGTTTTGAATCTTTTGATTCAAATAAATGAGATTATAATTTTCATTATAATTTTAATTGAAAATTAAAAAATAGGGTACATTCCAAAAAGAAAACATAGGATTATAATTTTGATCAAAAATAGCAAATATTCCGAAAAGAAAAATAAGGATTCGATTTTTGATTGAAAAATAGGAGATATTCCGAAAGTAAAACATAGGTTAGGGTTTTGATTCAAACTGATAAATAGGAGACATAAAGAAAAGAAAACATATGATTATTATTTTGATTGAAAGATAGGAGACATTCCGAAAAAAAAACATAGGATTAACATTTTGATTCAAATATAGTAGGCATTGCAAAAAGAAAACCTAGGATTAATTTTTTTATTAGAAAAATAAAGGACATTATGATAAGAAAATATATAATTAGGTTTTGATTGAAAAATAGGAGAGATTACTATAAGAAAATATATGATTAGGGTTTTTAAGGAAAAAAATGAGGCATTACTATATGAAAACATGGGATTAGGGAGAAAACATATGATTATCATTTTTATTTAAAAATAGAAGACATTCTAAAAAAAAAAACATAAGATTAGGATTTTGATTTAAAAATAGTAGGCATTTAAAAAAAAACATTGGATTAGAATTTTGATTATAAAATAGGAGGCATTACTAAAAGAAAACATAGAATTAGGGTTTTTTTATTAGTAATTAGTAGAGATTCCCAAAATAAAAGATAGGATTAGGGTTTTGATTAAAAAATTGAGACATTCCGAAAAGAACAAAATATTCTGGTTTTGATTCAAAACTTAAAAATATGACACATTCTGAAAAGAAGGCATCGGATTATGGTTTTGATTGAAAAATTATAGACATTTCGAAAAAAAGGATTAGTTTATTAATTGAAAAATAGGTGACATTTTGAAAAGAAAATATAGATTAGGGTTTTGATTGAAAACTGATAAATAGGAGACATTAAGCATACAAAACATAGTATTAGGTTTTGATTGCAAAATACCGGGCTTTCATAAAAAAACATAGAATTAGGGTTTTGATTCAAATAAAGTAGGCATTCCGAAAAGAAAAAGTAGGATGAGGGTTTTGATTAAGAAATAGGAGACATTATTATAAGAAAACTTAGGATTAGTGTTTTAATTAAAAAATAGTAGGAATTCATAAAAGAAAACTTAGAATTAGTGTTTTCATTAGAAAATAGGAGATATTTTGAAAAGAAAACATACGATTAGGATCTTAATTAAAAACTAGTAGACATTCCCAAAAACAAAAAAATGGATTTGGGTTTTAATTCAAAACTAAAAAATAGGGCACATTCCAAAAAGAAACATAGGATTAGGGTTTTGGTTAAAAAATAGTCAGCATTCCGAAAAGAAAACATAAGATTAGGGTTTTGATTTAAAAATAGGAGACATTACTATAAGAAAAAATAGGATTAGGGTTTTGAATGAAAAATAGGAGACATTTCTATAAAAAACATAGGATTAGTTTTTTGATTTAAAAATAGTACATATTGCAAAAAAACATAGGATTAGGGTTTTAATTAAAAAATAGCAGACATTACCAAAATAAAACATACGATTATCTTTTCGATTAAAAAATATGAGGCATTCCAAGAGGAGAAAACATAGGATTTGGTTTTGATTAAAACATATAAGACATTATGAAAAGAAAACATAGGTTTATTGTTTTGATTCAAAAATAGTAGACATTCCGAAAAAAAAACATAATATTAGTGTTTTATTAAAATGTAGGAGTAATTTCTAAAAAAAACTTAGGATTAGGGTTTGGATTTGAAAATATGAGACAATATGAAAAGAAAACATATGATTATTATTTTGATTAAAAAATAGCAGACATTTCCAAAAGAAAACATTAGATTAGAGTTTTGATTCAAAAACATGAAGCATTCCGGGAAAAAAAACATATAAGTAGGATTTTTTTCAAAAAATAGAAAGCACTATCAAAAGAAAACATAGGCAAGGATTAATAAAATAAAAGATAGAATTAAGGTTTTGATAAAAAGAAATGAGACATTCAAAAAAGAAAACAAAGGATTAGGGTTTGATTCAAAAAATATCAGTCATTCCGAAAAGAAAATGAATTATTATTAGATTTTTTGTTGAAAAATAAGAGACATTCTAAAAAAAAAACTTAGGTTAAGGTTTCATGTTTTGATTTAAAATAATAAACATTAAGAAAATAAAACTTAGTATTCATGTTTTGATTGAAAGATAGGAGACATTCCGAAAATAAAACATAGGATTGGATTTTTATTAAAAATAGGAGGCATTACGGAAAAAAATCAAATTATGGTTTTGATTAAAAATTAATGGAGATTCCCAAAACAAAAGATAGGATTTGTTTTTTGATTCAAAAAAATTAAGGATTCCGAAAAGAAAACAAAGGCTTAGTGTTTTGATTAAAAACTAAAAAATATTACACATTCGGAATAGAAAACATAAGATTAGGGGTTTGAATTAAAAATAGTAGACATTCCAAAAAAGATAGGAAAGGATAATGTTTTTTTATTAAAATATAGGAGACATTCGCAAAAGAAACATAGGTTAATGTTTTGATTCAAAACAGATGAATAGGAAACATTATGAAAAGAAAACATAGAATTTGTGTTTTCAATCAAACCCCCAATCCCATGATTTGTTATATTAATGTCTCTATTTTTCAATCAAAACCTTAATCTAATGATTTCTTTTTTTAATATCATCTGTTTTTTGGTTTTGAATCAAAACCTTAATCCTATATTTTCTTTTTTTTGTTGTCTCATATTTTTGAGTCAAAATCCTAATCCTAAGTTTTCTTTTTGGAATGGCTCCTATTTTTCAATTTAAATCCTAATCCTATATTTTTTCTTTACGGAATGCCTACTATATTTGAATCAAAACCCTAATCATATGTTATTTTTTCGGAATATTTCTTTTTTTTTTGCATAAAAAACCCGAATCCTATGTTTTATTTTCTTAATTTCTCATATTTTTTTATCAGAACCCTAATCCTATTTTTTTTTTTAATTTCTCCTATTTTTAATCAAAACCCTATTATTAAGTTTTCTTTTTGGAATATCTGTTATTTTTCAGTCAAAAACCTAATCCTTTGTTTTTTTTTTAAATGTCTACTATATTTCAATCAAAACTTTAATCCTATGTTAGCTTTCCGGAATGTCTACTATTTTTGAATCAATACGCTAATTTTTCATTTTCTTATAGTAATGTCTCATTTTTTCAATCAAAAACTTAATCCCATTTTTTCTTTTTTGAATGTCTATTATATTTGAATCAAAACACAAATCCTATGTGTTCTTTTTTTTATGTCTCCAATTTTCAAACAAAACCTGAATCCTATGTTTTCTTTTTTTAATGTCTCCTATTTATCATGTTTGAATCAAAATCCTAATGTGTTTTCTTTTCATCATGTTTGCTATTTTTCAATCAAAAACCTTATCCTTTCTTTTCATTTTAGAACATCTTTTATTTTTGAATCATAATTCTAATCTTATGTTTTCTTTCCAGAATGTGTCCTACTTTTCATGTTGGAATCAAAACCCTAATCCTTAGTTTTCTTTTCGGAATGTCTCAAATTTTTTCAATCAAATCCCTAATCCAGGTTTTCTTTTCATAAAGCCTCCTATTTTTCAATCAGAACCCTAATACTACATTTTTTTTTTGGAATTCCTATTAATTTCTAATTAAACCCCTAATCCTAAGTTTCTCATAGCAATGTCTTTTATTTTTCAATCAAAAAGCAAATCATATGTTTTCTTTTTGGAATGCCTATTATAATTGAATCAAAACCCTAATCCTATTTCTTATTTTTGGAATGTTAATTATTTTTTAATCAAAACCCTAATCCTTTGTTTTCTTATATTAATATCTTTAATTTTTCAATCAAACCCCTAATCCTATGTTTTTTATAGTAATGTGTCCTATTTTTAAATTAAAACCATAATCCTATGTTTTTACTTTTCGGAAAGCCTAATATATTTGAATCAAAACCCAAATCTTTTATTTTCTTATAGCAAGGTCTCCTACTTTTCAATCAAAACACTAATCCTATGTTTTCTTATTAAATGTCTCATATTTTTCAATCAAAATCCTAATCCTATGTTATCTTTTCAAAATGTCTACTATTTTTTAATCAAAACCTTAATCCCATGTTTTCTTATAGTAATGTCTCATATTTTTCAATCAAAACTTTAGTTCTATATTTTCTTATTTTCAAATCAAACTCCTAATCCCATGTTTTGTTAAGTTAACGTCTCCTATTTTGTAGTTTTGAATCGAAACCCTTTTTTTTTTTCTGCTGTCTCATTTTTTCAATCAAAACGCTAATCCTACGTTTTGTTTTCCGAATGGCTCTTACTTTTGAACCAAAAACTTAATCATATGTTTTCATTCCCGAATGGCTACTGTATTTAAATCAAACCCTAATCCTATGTTTTCTTTGTGGAATGTTTCCTATTTTTCATACAAAACCGGAATCCTATTTTTCTTTTCTTAATTTTCAATATTTTTTAATCAAAACCCTATTCCTAACTTTTTTTGGAATGCCTCCTATTCTTAATCAAAACCCTATTCATAAGTTTTCTTTTGGTAATGTCTGTTATTTTTCATTCAATATCCTAATCTAATATTTTTCTTTTCAGAATGCTACTATATTTCAATCAAAACCCTAATCGTATGTTAACTTTTCGGATTGTCTACTATTTTTCAATCAATACCCTAATCCTACATTTTTTTTATAGTACTATCTCCTATTTTTCAATCGAAACCATGATCCTTTTTTTTTTTTTTCTTTTTGCAATGCCTATTATATTTAAATCATGCCCCAAATACTATGTGTTCTTTTTCGAATATCTCCTATTTTCAAAGAAAACCTGAATCCTATGGTTTCTTTTCTTAATGTCACCTATATGTCAGTTTTGAATCCAAACCCTAATATATATTTTCTTTTCGGAATCCTCCTATTTTTCATTTAAAAACCTAATCATTTTTTTCTTCTTACAATGTCTGCTATTTTTGAGTCAAAACCCTAATCTTATATTTTCTTTTCTGAATTTGTCCTATTTTCTTGGTTAAGTAAAAAGCCTAATCCTTAGATTTCTTTTCTGAATACCTCATTTTTTTAATCAAAACTCTAATTCTATCTTTTGTTTTGGGAAATTCTGCTAATTTTTAATCAAAACCCTAATCCTCTTTTTTTTTTTTCATAATGTCTCCTATTTTTCAATTAGAACAATAATCCTATGTGTTCTTTTCGCAATGTCTATACTATTTTAGAATTAAAAACCCTATTCCTATGTTTCTTATAGTTGTGCCCATTATTTTTCAATCGAAACCCAAATCAATTTTCTTTACGGAATGCCTACCATAATTGAATCAAAACCCTAATTCTATATTTTATTTTTAGAATGTCTACTATTTTTTAATCAAAACTCTAATCCTATGTTTTCTTATAGTAATGCCTTCTAATTATTTACTCAAACCATAATCCTATGTTTTTTTTCGAATGCCCACTATATTTAAATAAAAAACATAATCCTATATTTTCTTTTCGAAGTGTCTTTTAATTTTAAATCAATACCCAAATCAATTTTTCTTTACGGAATACCTACTATAATTGAATCAAAACCCTAATCCTATATTTTATTTTCAGAATGTCTACTATTTTTATTCAAAAGCCTAATCCTATGTTTTCTTATAGTAATGTCTTCTAGTTTTTATTCAAAACCATAATTCTATGTTTTTTTTTTTCGAAATACCCACTATATTTGAATCAAAACCTAATCCTATGTTTTCTTTCCAGAATGTGTCCTACTTTTCATGTTGGAATCAAAACCCTAATCCTTAGTTTTCTTTTCGGAATGTCTCAAATTTTTTCAATCAAATCCCTAATCCAGGTTTTCTTTTCATAAAGCCTCCTATTTTTCAATCAGAACCCTAATACTACATTTTTTTTTTGGAATTCCTATTAATTTCTAATTAAACCCCTAATCCTAAGTTTCTCATAGCAATGTCTTTTATTTTTCAATCAAAAAGCAAATCATATGTTTTCTTTTTGGAATGCCTATTATAATTGAATCAAAACCCTAATCCTATTTCTTATTTTTGGAATGTTAATTATTTTTTAATCAAAACCCTAATCCTTTGTTTTCTTATATTAATATCTTTAATTTTTCAATCAAACCCCTAATCCTATGTTTTTTATAGTAATGTGTCCTATTTTTAAATTAAAACCATAATCCTATGTTTTTACTTTTCGGAAAGCCTAATATATTTGAATCAAAACCCAAATCTTTTATTTTCTTATAGCAAGGTCTCCTACTTTTCAATCAAAACACTAATCCTATGTTTTCTTATTAAATGTCTCATATTTTTCAATCAAAATCCTAATCCTATGTTATCTTTTCAAAATGTCTACTATTTTTTAATCAAAACCTTAATCCCATGTTTTCTTATAGTAATGTCTCATATTTTTCAATCAAAACTTTAGTTCTATATTTTCTTATTTTCAAATCAAACTCCTAATCCCATGTTTTGTTAAGTTAACGTCTCCTATTTTGTAGTTTTGAATCGAAACCCTTTTTTTTTTTCTGCTGTCTCATTTTTTCAATCAAAACGCTAATCCTACGTTTTGTTTTCCGAATGGCTCTTACTTTTGAACCAAAAACTTAATCATATGTTTTCATTCCCGAATGGCTACTGTATTTAAATCAAACCCTAATCCTATGTTTTCTTTGTGGAATGTTTCCTATTTTTCATACAAAACCGGAATCCTATTTTTCTTTTCTTAATTTTCAATATTTTTTAATCAAAACCCTATTCCTAACTTTTTTTGGAATGCCTCCTATTCTTAATCAAAACCCTATTCATAAGTTTTCTTTTGGTAATGTCTGTTATTTTTCATTCAATATCCTAATCTAATATTTTTCTTTTCAGAATGCTACTATATTTCAATCAAAACCCTAATCGTATGTTAACTTTTCGGATTGTCTACTATTTTTCAATCAATACCCTAATCCTACATTTTTTTTATAGTACTATCTCCTATTTTTCAATCGAAACCATGATCCTTTTTTTTTTTTTTTCTTTTTGCAATGCCTATTATATTTAAATCATGCCCCAAATACTATGTGTTCTTTTTCGAATATCTCCTATTTTCAAAGAAAACCTGAATCCTATGGTTTCTTTTCTTAATGTCACCTATATGTCAGTTTTGAATCCAAACCCTAATATATATTTTCTTTTCGGAATCCTCCTATTTTTCATTTAAAAACCTAATCATTTTTTTCTTCTTACAATGTCTGCTATTTTTGAGTCAAAACCCTAATCTTATATTTTCTTTTCTGAATTTGTCCTATTTTCTTGGTTAAGTAAAAAGCCTAATCCTTAGATTTCTTTTCTGAATACCTCATTTTTTTAATCAAAACTCTAATTCTATCTTTTGTTTTGGGAAATTCTGCTAATTTTTAATCAAAACCCTAATCCTCTTTTTTTTTTTCATAATGTCTCCTATTTTTCAATTAGAACAATAATCCTATGTGTTCTTTTCGCAATGTCTATACTATTTTAGAATTAAAAACCCTATTCCTATGTTTCTTATAGTTGTGCCCATTATTTTTCAATCGAAACCCAAATCAATTTTCTTTACGGAATGCCTACCATAATTGAATCAAAACCCTAATTCTATATTTTATTTTTAGAATGTCTACTATTTTTTAATCAAAACTCTAATCCTATGTTTTCTTATAGTAATGCCTTCTAATTATTTACTCAAACCATAATCCTATGTTTTTTTTTCGAATGCCCACTATATTTAAATAAAAAACATAATCCTATATTTTCTTTTCGAAGTGTCTTTTAATTTTAAATCAATACCCAAATCAATTTTTCTTTACGGAATACCTACTATAATTGAATCAAAACCCTAATCCTATATTTTATTTTCAGAATGTCTACTATTTTTATTCAAAAGCCTAATCCTATGTTTTCTTATAGTAATGTCTTCTAGTTTTTATTCAAAACCATAATTCTATGTTTTTTTTTTTCGAAATACCCACTATATTTGAATCAAAACCTAATCCTATGTTTTCTTTTCAGAATGCCTTTTATTTTTAAATAAAAAAATTAACTCTATTTTTTCTTTTTGGATTGTCTCCTATTTTTGAAAAACAACATTGATCTTTTGTTTTCTTTTGGAAATGTCTCCTATTTTTGAGTTTTTAATCAAATCCATAATCCTATCTTTTCTTTTCGAAATGTCTCATATTTTTCAATTAAAACCCTAATCTTATATTTTCTTTGTAGAATGTCTAATATGTTTCTAATCAAAACCTTAATCCTATGTTTTCTTATACTTCTCACATTTTTTTATTCAAAACCCTAATTCTATGTTTTCTTATAGTAATGTCTCATATTTTTTAATGAAAGCTCTAATCCTGTATTTTCTTATATTTATATCTCCTATTTTTAATCGAAACCCTAATCCTATATTTCATTTTGCAATGGCTACTATATTTGAATCAAAACCCTAATCCGTTGTTATCTTTTCAGAGTTTGTCCTACTTTTTCAGTTTTGAATTAAATCTCTAATCCTTTGTTTTCTTTTTGGAATATCTCATTTTTTTTTAATAAAAACCCTAATCCTATCTTTGGGTTTTGCAATGTCTGCTATTTTTTAATCAAGATCCTAATCATATGTTTCCTTTTTTTAATGTCTCCTATTTTTTAATAAAAATCTTAATTATATGTTTTTCTTTTCAAAATGTCTGTTATTTTTAATTGAAATACTAATCCTATGTTTTCTTCTCGCAATGTCTCCTATTTTTCAATCAAAACACTAATTCTATGTTTTTTTTCGGAATGTATCCTATTACCAATTTTCAATCAAAACCCTAATCTTATGTTTTGTTTTTGGAATGTCTCTATTTTTCAATCAAAACCTAATCCTATGATTTCTTTCTAGAGTGTTTCCCATTTTTTAGTTTTGAATGAAAATCCTAATCCTTTGTTGTCTTTTCAGAATGTCTCTTATGCTTTAATCTAAATCATAATCCAATGTTTTTTTTATATGTCTCCTATTTTTTAATCAAAACCCTAATTCTATGTTTTCTTTTCAGAATTCCTCCTTATTTTAAATCAATACACTAACCTTAAGTTTTGTTTTCGGGTTTTGATTGAAATATAGTAGGCATTACGAAAAGAAAAAACATATTATTACGATTTTGATTAAAAAATAAGATACATTTCTATAAGAAAACATGGGATTGCGGTTGTCATTAAAAAATTGATAAATAGGAGATATTAAGAAATGAAAACATAGGATTCTTGTTTTGATTGAAAGATATGAGGCATTCCAAAAAGAAAACATAGGATTAGTGTTTTGATTCAAAAATATGAGACATTTCAAAAAAAAAAAAAAAAAAAAAAAAAAACATAGGATTAGGGTTTTGATTAATTGATAGGATACATTCCAATAAAAAACATAAGATTAGGGGTTTGATTAAAAAACAGGAGTCATTCCCAAAAGAAAATATAGGATTATGTTTTTGATTGAAAAGTAGCATATATTCCCAATAGAAAAAATATAGGTTAGCATTTTAATTCATAACTGAAAAATAGAAGACATTCCTAAAAGAAAATATAAGTTAGGGTTTTGAGTCAAAATAGATAAATAGTAGACATTAAGAAAAGAAAGCATAAAATTCGGGTTTTGTTTGCAAAATAATACAGATTCTAAAAAGAAAATAAAGGATTTGGGTTTTGATTAAAAAATAGTAGTCATTCTGAAAAGATAATATAGGATTAGGCTTTTAACTGAAAAATATGAGGCATTACTATTAAAAAAACAAAGGATTATGTGTTGAATAAAAACAAAAAAATAGGTGATATTTTCAAAAGAAAACATATGATTAGTGTTTTGATAGAAAAACAACATACATTCCATATAGAAAACACAAGATTCCAATTTTGATTAAAAAATAGGAGGCATTCAAAAAAAAATTAGGATTAGGGTTTTGTTTAAGAAATATGAGATATTATAAAAAGAAAACATACGATTATTGTTTTCATTAAAAATAGGAGCCATTCCCAAAGAAAACATATGATTAGAGTTTTGATTCAAAAATAGCAAACATTCCCAAAAGAAAACGTAGGATTAGTGTTTTGATTCAAAAGCAGCCGACATTGCGAAAAGAGAACATAGGATTAGGGTTTTGATAAAAAAATGGAAGACATTACTATAGTAAAACATAGGATTAAGTTTTTGATTAAAAAATAGTAGACATTAAGAAAAGAAAACATAGGATTTGGGTTTTGACTGAAAGATAGAAGGCATTCCAAAAAGAAAAAAAAAAGGATTAGGATTTTTATTCAAAAATAGGAGGCTTTACGAAAAAAAACATAAGATTATGGTTTTGACTGAGAATATAAGGCATTAAAATCAAAGGCCCTAATCCTATGTTTTCAATCAAAACATTACTATAATAAAACATAGGATTATGGTTTTGATTAAAAAGAGAAAATTAGGGGACATTTCCAAAATAAAACATAGGATTAGGTGTTTTCATTCAAAAGCAACAGAAATTCCCAAAAGAAGACAAAGCAATATGGTTTTGATTCAAAAATAGGAGCCATTCCAAAAAGAAAACGTAGGATTAGAGTTTTTTTTGAAAAATATGTGACATTCCAAAAAAAAATTAGTATTACTATTTTTATTAAAAAATATGAGAAATTATTAAAAAAACCTACGATTATTGTTTTGATTAAAAAATAGCATACATTCCAAAAATAAAACATAAGATTAGGCTTTTGAATCAAAACCATAATCCAATGTTTTCTTTAGGAAATGTCACCTACTTTTAGCTTTTAATAAAAACCCTAACCTTATGTTTTCTTTTTGTAATGCCTCCTATTTTTGAATAAAAGTCCTACTCATATGTTTTATTTTGAGAATGTCTCAAATCAAAACTTGAATCTTATGTTTTTCTTACAGTAATGTCTCCTATCTGTCAATCAAAACCCTAATCCAATGTGTTTTTTTTTTTTGAAATGTCTCATATTTTTCAATGAAAACCCTACTTGTCATGCCCTAACACATAATTTGGCACGGGACAACCGCCGTGTTAATTCAAGTGAGGTGAACAACACCTTCTTTAAATTAACTCAAGGCTGAAAACCTGGACAAACATATATTCAATCATAACTATGAAATATGGCATACCATAATCACACCAAGAGTGAACATTATAGATATATTCATAGAACAAAAATACGAGTAAACAAAGTAGTATAGATATCAAAATATACAACCCAATTAATCCAGTCTAAATATACAAGGACATATAATACACGACATGCTACAAAACAGTGTCTACAGACCTACAACACAAAAGGCAACACTCAAGCTGCTACCCAGCAGAGAGATTAATCACACACTCTATTCAACCTGAAGGTGGGAAAAAAAAGTTTGATGAGTAATACTATTACTCAATGAGTGAACAAGCCACATAATTAAAGTATGATTGAAATGAGACCAATAGGTAAGCATAAATAAGTGAAAAAAATTTAATAGTTTAAATTCAAGTATAATTATTATTGAAAAGATGATCATTTGGAGAATGCACATTACACCAACAAATCATTTCTATGTTGTGAAAAGCCATCGGGCTAGCGTTAAAGAATGTTCACCCTAATTGTGGCTACAATTACCATTTTGAAACCGCCAAGGTTTGTTTTAAGTGTAATAAAATCAATGTGATAGCCCTCCTTGACGTTTGGCCTCTGAGAGACTCGTGTGGTGACCATGAGTGTCTCAATCAATATTTGTCTGATTTAGACTCTCTACACATCTCCTGATATGGGTAAAGTAATGGTCAACCAGGCTGCCTTTATAGGCCTATCGTAGAGATCTCCAATGCAGTGAATTGCACAAAGCATGTCACCATCAAATCACATGAAAACATTTTCATAACATTTGCATATAGTAAAGCACAAGACTTTCATTTTACAAGTGTTACATTTTCAATAACATAAATATGTCCTTTCATAAGCAAATGATACCACATTTTTAAGAATATCACATTTAATTTTTTTCATAAAGAAGAATAAGGACACATCAAACAAAATCTGAAGTGTAAAATTATATTCTAATAGCATGCATATTAGTTATCATTCAAACCCTAAATGATTATGTGTTTAAACCACACAAATTCACTCACAAGAAAGGCAAAAATGTAGTTAAGCTTCCTCCAAGGCCTTGCCTTTAGTTGACGGCTCTCCTCCTACAAATACAAAAGGAATCTCAACATGGAAACATAAAAGCAAAATACAAAAATGGAAATCAAACACAAGAAAGGAAATAAAACGAATTCAAAGACAAAAAAATTGGAATTTGGGGTTGCCTAAGGTTGATGGAATGATCACTCGATGAGAATTGAAGCCTTAACTTCAAACATTGTAAAATGAAAATGGAATGATGACTCGATGAGAATTGAAGCCCTAATTCCAAGGCCTTGCCTTTACTTGATGGCTCTCCTCCTACAATTAAGAAAGCAATCTCAACGTGAAAACATAAAAGCAAAACACAAAAATGGAAATCAAACACAACAAAGGAAATAAAACAAATTCAAAGCCAAAAAATAGGAATTTGGGGCTGCCCTAATGTTGATGGAATGTTGACTTGATGAGAATTGAAGCCCTAACTTCAAATATTGCAAAACAATATACAGCAACGCGCGGTTGCTACAGTGCCCCAAAAACAACTGTCGGATCTTCATTGTTTTCAGGATTGTCTACAGTAACTGACAAGTTAAACTCTACAAACTTCATTGGAATACATCCCTCATATACTAAGGTTTTCAAGAAAAACACTAAAGAGATGTATAAAAACTCCTAGAGCATAAAAAAATCATGGTTTAACTTCAAAATTTTATCCAAAGTGATATGCAAACTTCCCCAAATAAGCAAGAACATGAAGAACAACAGGAAAAACATGAAACTCTACTCAACAAAGACTCAACACCCTTCATACAAAAGGTTACACTAACAAAGTCAAAGGTTGCAAGTTCAAAGGTTATAAGCTGAAAGGTTCATGCGAAAGAAAACACAAAACACAATTAAACACCAACTTGCAAAGCTACTTACTCTAATACCCTTCAATGAAGAAGACTTGTCTCTTTAATTTCGTCCTCAAAATTCACTCAAGAGTGTCACTGAACAGCAAAGGATACTATTTTCGCATAGATGCTATTGGCTCCCATGTCATCTCCTACACACGATAATTTTTACAAAGAACCTTAACCATAGGTATAACTTTCTTACGAAGCACTTTTGCTTGTTAGTCAAGAATCTGTACTGGTTGAAGCTCAAAGTTTAGATCTTTTCAATGTTTTAGTGGCATTGTTTTGAATACATGTGAAGGATCTGGCATATACTTTTTCAGCGTAGAAACATGAAAGACATCATGAATTTGATCTAACCCTGGTGATAGCTCCAAACGATAAGCAACTGGTCCAATCCTCTCGTTGATAGGGAATGGTCCAATATAGCAAGGACTCAACTTCCCCCGATTCTGAAAACAAATAACTTCCTTCCATGGAGAGATCTTCAAAAACACTTTGTCACCCACATTAAACTCTAATGGTCTTCTCCTGTTATCTGCATAGCTCTTTTGTCAGTCTTGAGCTACTTTTAACCTTTCTCTGATCAACTTCACCTCAGTAGTAGTCATCTCAATCAACTCAACACTCTGTAGCTTCCTTTCCCCAAGTTCATTCAAACAAATTGGTGTTCGACGTCTTCTTCCATAAAATGCTTCATATGGAGCTATTCCAATACTAGCTTGGTAATTGTTGTTGTAGTCGAACTCCACCAACGGTAAATGTCGGTTCTAGCTACCTTGGAAATCACAAATACATGCACTGAGCATATCCTCAGGTGATTGTATTCTTTACTCAGACTGGCCATCTATTTGCGTGTGATAAAGTGTACTAAACTTCAACATTGTCCTAAAAGCTTCCTGCAATTTAGGTCAAAATTTGGATATGAATCTGGGATCTCAATCTTAAAAACTAGAGATTGGCATACCATGAAGTCTAATAACTTCATTAAGGTAGATGTGTGCCAACTTCTCTAAGGAATCTCTTCCATGAATAGCTAAAAAATGCACTGAATTCATTAGTCGATCTAGAATTACCCATACCATATCATGACAATGAGATGAGCGAGGTAAACCAACGATGAAATCCATGGTGATGTGCTTCCATTTACACTCTGGAATAGGCAAGGGCTACAACAATCCCGCTGGACACTAAGGCTCAGCTTTCACTTGTTTGGCATACTAGACACCTGGCAACAAAATCGGTAATCTCCCGCTTCATTCTGGCCACCAGTAGTTCTCTCCGAGGGATTTGTACATCGTGGTACTACATGGATGAATGGTAAACATTAAGGAATGAGCTTCTTCTAGGAACTTCTTTCGAAGTGCAAGATCATTAGTAACATAAAGACAGCTTTGAAACTCCAAAGTAACATCAACTCGAGTTCTGAATTTACTATCTTCCACATGCTCTATCATGTGTATTTCTCACAATAGCTCTTCATCCAATTTTTGTGCCTCTTGAATCTGCTCTACTAACAGAGGTCTCACACTCAAGTATACCAACCAAGCTCCACTAGCCTCTACCTCAATCTCCAAGCCCAACCTTTAGAGCTCTAACAGATGAGGTAGATGAACAGAGTGCACAAAAGACAAAGACACTGATGACTTCCTATTCAACGCATCTGCAACCACATTCACTTTCTATGATGATAGTTTATCACCAGATCATAGTCCTTTAGAAGTTCCACCCATCTGTGTTGTATTAAATTCAATTCTTTCTAAATGAGTAGGTATTTTAAACTTTTGTCTCCTATCTTTCAATAAAAAACACTATTCCTATGTTTTCTTTTCATAATGTGAATTTTGAATCAAAATCCTAATATTTTTTTTTACTTTTTAGAATGTCACCTATTTTTGAATCAAAAGCCTAATCCTTTATTTATTTTGCGAATGTCTACTATTTTTTAATCAAAACCCTAATCTCATGTTTTGTTATAGTAATGTCTCCTATTTTTCAATCAAAACCCTAATCCTATATTTTTTTTTTTCAAAATGTCTCATATTTTTCAATCAAAACCCTAATCCTATGTTTTCTTTTAACAATGCCTACTTATTTTTTTTTTTAATAAAAACCATATATTCTTTTTGCAATGCCTCCTATTTTAAATCAAAACCAGAATTGTATATTTTCTTTAGGGAATGTCTCCTTTTTTAAATCAAAACAATAATCGTATGTTTTATTTTGATAATGTTTCATATTTTTCAATTAGAACCCTAATCCTATGTTTTCATTTTTGAATAGCTCCTATTTTTGAATTAAACCTCTAATCCTATGTTTTATTTTGTTAATGTCTGTTTTTCAATCAAAACACTAATCCTGTGATTTCTTATTGATGAGTGCATTTTATATCATGATTTCATGTCCTTTATTCAATTCGTTTATTCATTCTCTGCCTTTACTTTCATGTATATTCGGTGCTATTCGAGGTATAGTGTTCATTTTGCAGGAATTTCGGAATCGAAGCAATTTGGAGTGAAATCAAGTGTGAAACGAGCATGTTTGATGACTAAGGGAAGAAAGAAAGCTGAACACGGGTAGAGCATAACCGTGCTCTGTCCCACTGATTTTCCCAGCCTAGAGAATAAGCCAGCAAAATTCTAGCACGGGAATGTTCCAGGCAGAACACGTTCTCAGCACGCTCGTGTCTCTCCCACTGATAATCTCAGGAAAAAGACATCTTCTCTTCATCAGGGGAAACACGGGCACGGCACCCTTGACAAGGGCGTGTACTAGAGGAGCACGGGAGAAGCACGACCATGCGTCTGCCACTTCTTATCCCAGGAGTTTCACTCAAGAAATCTCAAAAAAGAACATGAGCTTAATACGACCATGCTTAAACTGTGTCGGGCTTGAAATTGACTTTTCAACTCCAGCTCTTAGGGTTTCTTCTCATCTTTATTCGAGGATTCTACTCTCCACCGGGAGGACTTTGATGAGAGCAAAGATCAGGCTTCACCACACTTCCTAAGGAGATTAAGGACGAGTTTGACGCACTTGAGAGGTGGGGTTAGCACGCGGAGCTCAACAAGGAAGACCATCTAGAGAAGAGAAGGGAGTCATGTCTTCATCTTTTTGTTCTTTCATTGTTTATTCCTTGTTGTATCCGCCCAATAGGGGCCAACTGGCCATTGTGCCCCAGGGTTGTGAATTTGGATGATTCGTATGCTTTAACTTCTATATTTATTTTTCTATGGAGTTCTTTTGATTCTTGTGTTTAATCTTGTGATGGCATAACTCGATGTATTTGTTTTGCATAGTTGCTTGGGTAAAACTCGATGCTGGGCTTGTCTAGCAAGAAATGCATTGTTACCTTAGCAAAACTCGGTGTAATTGAGAACCATAGATGTAACATTTCTCTTAAGCACACATACGAACCATAGAATTTACTTGGTAAGCACTGATGGTAAGATAGCTTGTAATAGCCTATAGGAATCACCTTGGGGCATTACTTTCTTGTTCTTGAAACACTCGATCCTAGTTTACCTATCATCTTCACCATTCTATCTTTTCTTTACTATTTCTCATCTCAACCCTTTCCCAATTCATGTTTAAATAGAGATCAGAGGAGCAACTAGTACTTTGGTTCTAGTCTTATGTTTTAACAACCCTACCCCTTGTGGGGCAACACTTTACTACTTGTGTGCGATTCGTACACTTGCGGAGGACACATCACTTATAGTAATGTCTCCTATTTTTTTAATGAAACCCTAATCCTATGTTTTCTTTTCAAAATGTCTCATATTTTTCATGCAAAACAATAATCCTATCTTTTCTTTTCAGAATGTCTACTATTTTTGAATCAAAATCCTAATCCTATGTTTTTTCAGTAACGTCTTCTAGTTTTCAATCAAAAACCTAATACTATTTTTTTTTTTTTTGAAATGTCTCATAGTCTTCATCAAAACCCTAATCCTATGTTTTCTTTTCAGAATGTCTACTATTTCTGAATCAAAACCCTAATCCTATATTTTGTTATAGTAATGTGTCCTATTTTTCATTCAAAACGCTAATTCTATGTTTTCTTATACTAATGTCTCCTATTTTTCAATTGAAACCATAATCTTATGTTTTCTTTTTGGAATGCCTACTATATTAGAATTAAAACTATAATCCTCTGTTTTCTTTAGGGAATGTCTCCTCTGTTTTTCTTTTCAAAATGCCTATTATATTTCAATGAAAAACATGATCTTATGTTTTTTTTTTCAGAATATTTACTATTTTTGAATCAAAAACCTAATCCCTTGTTTTCTTATAGTAATGTCCCCTATTTTTGCATCAAAACCCTAATATTATGTTTTTCTGTCTGGTATGCCTGCTATTTAAAAAAAACATAAGATTAGAATTTTGATTAAAAAAATAGGAGAAATTACTATAAAAAAAACATAGAATTAAGGTTTTCATTAAAAAAAAAAATAGGGGACATTTCCAAAAGAAAACATAGGATTAATGATTGACTCAAAAATAGTAGAGATTCATAAAAAAAAAAAAAGATAAAATTTGTTTTTTGATCGGAAATAGGAGACATTCGGAAAAGAAAATGTAGAATTAGGGTTTTGATTGAAAATGTAGATTCGGGCTTTGATTGAAAGATAGGATTTGTAATGTTTTCTTTAGGAAATGTCTCTTGTTTTTTCAAAACATACGATTTGGGTTTTGATTAGAAGTTAGGAGGCATCTCGAAAATAAAATATGGGATTAGAGTCTTGATTGAAAAATAGCAAACATTCCCAAAAGAAAATATAGGTTAGGGATATGATTGAAAAATATGAGATATTACAAAAAGAAAACATACAATTACTATTTTAATTCAAAAATAGAAAACATTACGAAAAGAATGCATCAGATTAGGGTTTTGATTAAAAAATAGGAAGTATTTTGAAGAGAAAACATAGGATTTGTTTTTTGATTCAAAACTGAAAATATGACACATTCGGAAAAGTAAACATAGGATTAGGTGTTTAATTCAAAAATATTACAAATTAGGAAAAGAAATCATAAGATTAGGGTCTTGATTCAAAAATATTACAAATTAGGAAAAGAAATCATAGGATTAGGGTTTTGATTAAAATATAATAGGCATTCAGAAAACAAAACATACAATTAAGGGTTTGAATAGAAAATAGGAGATATTAGGAGACATTGCGAAAAGAAAACATATTTATGGTCTTGTTTGAATATGAGATATTACCATAAATAAATATATGATAAGGGTTTTAATATAATAGACATTCCGAAAAGAAAACATAGAATTAGAGTTTTGATTAGAAAATAAGAGGCATTAAAAAAAAACCTTGGATCAGAGTTTTGATTAAAAAAATATGAAACATTACAAAAAGAAAACATACGATTATTTTTTAATTAAAAAATTATAGACATTACCAAAAGAAAAAAAATAAGATTAGTGTTTTGACTCAAAAATAGGAGGCATTCTGAAAAAAAAAACATTGGATTAGAAATTTTATCAAAAATACTAGGAATTACAAAAAAAAAATTATAAGATTAATGTTATGATTAAAAAAATTAGTAGAGATTTCCATAATAAAAGATAGGATTAGAGTTTTATTATAAAATGTGACATTACGAAAAGAAAAACAAAATGTTGGGATTTTGATTAAAAACTGAAAAAATAGGAGACATTCCGAAACGAAAACATAGGATTAGATTTTTTATTCAAAAATAGCAGATATTCTAAAAATAGGAGACATTTGGGGGAAAAATTAGCTTAGGGACACATTAAGAAAAGAAAATATAGGATTTGGGTTTAAATTAAAAGACAGGAGACATTCCAAAAAAAAACATTGGATTAGGGTTTTGATTCAAATATAGTAGACATTCCAAAAAGATAACATTGGATTAGGGTTTTGATTCAAATTTAGTAGATATTCCGAAAAGAAAACATAAGATTAGGATTTTGATTGAAAAATAAGACGTTAATATAAGAAAAGATAGGATTAGGGTTTTAATTAAAAAATAGTAGACATTCTGAAAATAAACAATAAGATTAGGTTTTTGATTAAAAAAATAAGACATTTTAAAAAGAAAACATATTATTGGGATTATATTTCGAAAAGAAACGTAATCCTTTCCTTTCTTTTCTGAAAGTCTAGTGCTTTTTAAACAAAATCCAAATCCTAAATTATTTTTCAGAATGTCTCATATTTTTAAATCAAAATACTAATCCTTTGTTTTCTTTCATAAATGCCCCATATTTTTTCAGTTTTTAAGCAAAACAGTAATCCCATGTTTTCTTATAATAATGTCTTCTATTTTTTAACCAAAACATTAATCCTTTGTTTTCTTTTCGAAATGTCTCATTTTTTTCAAGCAAAATCATAATCCTATATTTTCTGTTTGGAATGTGTACTATTTTTTAATTAAAAAACTAATCCTTTTTTTTTTCTTGTAATAACGTCTTCTACTTTTCAATCAAAACCCAAATCCTATATTTTTTTGAAATGTCTCATAATTTTCATCAAAATCCTAATCCTATATTTTGTTCTCATAATGTCTTCTATTTTTTGAATCAAAACCCTAATCCTTTGTTTGTTTTATTAATGGGTCCTATTTTTCAATCAAAACTGTAATTCTATGTTTTCTTCTACTAATGTCTTCTATTTTTAAATCAATACCATAATCCTATATTTTCCTTTAGTAATATCTACTATATTTTAATAAAAAACCTAATCCTATATTTTCTTAAAGTAATGTCTCTTACTTTTTAATCAAAAACAAAATCCTATTTTTTCTTTTTGGAATGGCTCCTATTTTTGAATCAAAAACATAATCCTTCCTTTTCTTTTGGGTATGTCTGCTATTTTTGAATTAAAACTCTTATCATATGTTTTATTCTTTTTGAAATGTACCATATTTTTCAATTTTTAATCAAAACACTAATCATACACTTTCTTATAGTAATGAGACATTTTGAAAAGAAAACAAAGTATTGGAGTTTTGATTCCAAAATAGCAGACATTCCAAAAAGAAAACATAATATTAGGGTTTTGATTAAAAAATACAAGAAATTGTTGTTTTGATTAAAAAATAGAGGTATTCTAGAAAGAAAAAACATAGGATTAGGGTTTTAATTGAAAAATATGCAACATTTAAAAAAAAACATAGGATTAGTATTTTCAATGAAAATAGGAGGTATAAGAAACCATAGGATTGTTTTGCTAAAAAAAAAATAGGGGCATTTCCAAAACAAAACATAAATAAATGTTTTCAGTAAAAAATAGCAGACATTGCGAAAAAGAAGGATTAAGTTATTGATTAAAAAATAGGAGTCATTCCGAAAAGAAAACATTGGATTAGGGTTTTGATTGAAAAATAGGAGACATTACTACACGAAAATATATGAGTAGGGTTTTGATTCAAATATAGAAGGCATTCTGAAAAGAAAACACAAGATTAGTATTTTGATTGAAAAAAGAAGACATCATGATAAGAAAACATAGAATTAATATTTTGATTTAAAAATAGGAGACACTACTATAAGAAAGCTTAGAATTACAGTTTTGAATAAAAAATAGTAGATATTACTAAAATAAAAATATAGGATTAGGGTTTTAATTCAAAAATAGTAGACATTTCAAAGAGAAAAACATATGATTAGGATTTCAATTGAAAAATATGAGACATTTCAAAAAGAAAAATAGGATTAGGGTTTTGATTTTAATATAGAGGGTTTTCAGAAAAGAAAACATAAAATTTGGTTTTTGATTTGGAAAATAGGAGAAATTCAGAAGAGAAAATATAGCATTAGCATTTTGATTGAAAAATATGAGACATTTCGAATAGAAACCACAGGATTAGGGTCTTGCTTGAAAAATAGGAGACATTACTATAAAAAAACATAGTATTATTGTTTTTATTAAAAACCGAAAAATATGGGACATTTCTACAAGAAAAGATACAATAAGGGTTTTCATTCAATAATAGCAGACATTCGAGAAACAAAACATAAGATTAAGGATTTGATTAAAAAATAGGAGGCATTTTGAAAAGAAAACATAGGATTAAGTCTTTTATTTAAAAATAAGGGGCATTACGAAAAGAAACATAGGATTAAGGCTTTGATTAAAAATTAACAGAGATTCCTTAAACAAAGGATATGATTAGGGTTTCGATTCAAATATATTAGGTATTCGGAAAGAAAACATATAATTATGGTTTTGATTGATTAGTAGATATAACTATAAGAAAACATAGGATTTGGGTTTTGATTGAAAGGTAGGAGATATTCTAAAAAAAATTATAGAATTAGGATTTTGATTCAAATATTGTTGGCATTACGCAAAGAAAATATAAGATTATTGTTTTGATTAAAAAATAGGAGACATTAATATAAGAAAACATAGGATTAGAGTTTTGAATAAAAATACGAGACATTACTATAAAAAAAAAATCGGATTGGGGTTTTGATTAAAAAATAGTATTCATTACGAAAAGAAAGCATAGGATTAGTGTTTTGATTGAAATATGTGAGATATTTCGAAAAGAAAACATAATGTTAAGGTTTTGATTAAAAAATAGCAGCCATTCGAAAAAAAAATAGTATTAGGATATTAATTAAAAAATTGGAGACATTACGAAAAAAAATAATTATTGTTTTGATTAAAAAAAAGCAAACATTCTGAAAAGAGAACATAAGATTATGTTTTTGAATCAAAATCCTAATCTATGTTATCTTATAGTAATGTCTCCTATTTTTTTATTTTGAAACAAAACACTAATACTTTTTTTTTTTTGGAATGTATCCTATATTTCAGTTCTGAACCAAAACCTTAACCCTTTCCTAACGTTTTGGAATATCTCAAATTTTTTAATCAAAAGTCTAATCCTATCTTTTGTTTTGGGAATCCCTAATCAAAACCCTAATACTATGTTTTCCTTTCGTAATGACACCTATTTTTTTAATCAAAAACCTAATCCAATATTCTCTTTGTGGAATGTTTGCTATTTTTTAGTCAAAACCCTAACTCTATGTTTTCTTAGTGTAATGTCTCATATTTTTCGATCAAAACCAAAATCTTATGTTTTTCTTTGTGAAATATCTCATATTTTTTTTAAAAAAACCCTAATCCTACGTTTTCTTTTAGATATGGCTCTTATTTTTTAATTGAACCCTAATCCTATGTTTTCTTATAGTAATGTCTCCTATTTTTCATTCAATACCCTAATCGTATGTTTTCTTATAGTAATGACTCATATTTTTCAATCAAAACCCTAATCCTATATTTTCATTTTGAAATACCTACTATATTTGAATCAAAACTCTAGTCCTGTGTTTTGTTTTCGGAATGTCTCCTATCTTTCAATAAAAACCCGATGTTTTCTTTTCTCAATGTCTCCTATGTATTAGTTTTGAATCATAACCATAACCTATGTTTTCTTTTCAGATTGTCTCTTATTTTTCAATCAAAAACCTAATCCTTTTTATTCATTTTGGAATGTTTGCTATTTTTGAATCAAAACAATAATTGTATGTTTTCTTTTCGAAATACTCATATTTTTGTTATCAAACTACAAAGACTAAGTTTTTTTTTTTTTTTGAATGCCTTCTCTTTTTTAATAAAAACCCTAATGTTATGTTTTCATTTGGCAATGTTTGCTATTTTTTAATCAAAACAATAATCCTATGTTTTCTCCTCGGAATGCCTCATTTGTTTGAATAAAAACCCTAAACCTATGATATATTTTGGGAAAATAAAGAAACATTCCGAAAAGAAAATAAAGGATTAGGTGTTTTTGAATCAAAGCTGAAAAAAGAAGACATTCCGAAATGAAAACATGGCCTTAGGTTTTTGTTTTAAAAATGGCAGACATTTTGAAAAGAAAAGAGAAAGGATTATGTTTTTGGTGGAAAAATCAGATACATTTCGAAAAGAAAAACATAGGTTAGGGTTTTGATACAAAACTGATAAATAGGAGACATTAAGAAAAGAAAACATAGAATTCGGGTTTTATTTTCATAATAGGAGACATTCGGAAAAGAAAAAAAAAGAGGATTTGGTTATTGATTCAAATATAGTAGCCATTCTGAAAAAAAAGCATAGGATTAAGGTTTTCACTAAAAAATAGTAGGCATTACTATATGAAAACATATTACTAGGGATATGATTTGAAAAATAGTAGACACTCCGAAAAGAAAATATAGGATTAATGTTTTGATTGAAATCTAGTTGGCGTTATGAAAAGAAAACATAGGATTAGGGTTTTTATTGAATAATATGAGACATTCCAAATATAAAACATAGGATTAGTGTTTTGAATAAAAAATAGTAGGTTTCTAAAAAGAAAATATTCCATTAGGGTTTTGATTAAAAATATCAGACATTACAGAAAGAAAATATAGGATTATTGTTTTGATTAAAAAATAGCAGACATTCGCCAAAGAAAAGATAAGATTAGGGTTTTGATTTAAAAATAAGTGGTATTAAAAAAAAAAAACTTACGATTGGGGTTTTGATTAAAAAATATGAGTTATTGTAAAAAGAAGACATACGATTATGATTTTGATTAAAAAAAAAAAGCAAATATTCCCAATTGAAAACATAAGATTATGGTTTTTATTCAAAAATAGGAGGCATTACAAAAAGAAAACATAGGATTAAATTTTTTATTTAAAAATAAGGTGCATCATGAGAAGAAAACATAGGCAGAGATTACAAAAACAAAAGATAGGATTAGGGTTTTGATTCAAAATTAGCATTTTGATTCCAAAATAGGAGCCAGTCCAAAGACAAAAAACATAGGATTATTGTTTTGATCGAAAAAATAGGAGGCATTCCAGAAAGGAAAATAAGATTATAGTTTTGATTAAAAAATAGTCAATATTAAGAAAAGAAATACAGTATTCGGGTTCTGATTGAAATATAGGAGACATTTTGAAAAGGAAATATAGGATTAGGGATTTTGTTAAAAAATAGGAGGCATTATGAAAAAAAATATCAGATTAGTGTTTTGATTAAAAATTAGCAGATATTACGGAAACAAAAGATATGATTAGGATTTTGATTAAAAAGATGAGACATTTTGAAAATAAAACGTCGGATTAGGGCTTTGATTCAAAGAGGAAAAATTAGGACACATTGCAAAAACAAAAACCTAGGATTATGGATTTGATTCAAAAATAGTAAATATTCCAAAAAGAAAGGAAATAACTAGGGTTTGGATTGAAAATAAGTAGGCATTCCAAAAATAAAACATAGCTTAGGATTTTGATTCAAACCAAATAAATAGGAGACATTATGAAAAAAAACATAGGATTATGGTTTTGATTGAAAGATTGGAGACATTTAAAAAAAAAATAGGATTAGGATTTTTGTTCAAGTAAAGTTGGCATTTCGAAGAGGAAACATAGGATTAGAGTTTTGATTGAAAAATAAGAGACAATACTATAAGGAAACATACGATAAGAGTTTTGAATAAAAAATAGGAGACACAACTATATAGAAAAGATAGGATTAGTGTTTTGATTCAAATATATTAGACATCCCGAAAAGAAAATATAGGATTAGTTTTTTTATTGAGAAATATAAGACATTAATATAAGAAAATATAGGATTAGGGTTTTGATTAAAAATTAAAAAATAATTGACATTTGCGAGAAAAAAAACATAGGATTCATGTTTTTATTCAGAAATAGTTGTTATTACCTAAACAAAATAGAGGATTAGGGTTTTGATTCAAAAATAGGTGTTAGTCCGTAAAGAAAACATCGAATTATTTTTTTGATTCAAAATAGCAAACATTCCTAACAAAAACATAAGATTAGTGTTTTGATTAAAAAAATACAAGGCATTCAAAGTAAAAAACTTAGGATTATTGTTTTGAATGAAAATATGAGATAATATGTAAAGGAAAAACATACGATTATTATTTTGATTAAAAAATAGAAGATATTCCCAAAAGAAAAAATAAGATAAGGGTTTTGATTCATAAATAGTAAACATTCAAAAAAGAAAACATACGATTGTAGTTCTAATTATAAAATAGGAGCCATTCTGAAAAGAAAACATAGGATTACGTTTTCATTGAAAAATATGAGACATTAGGAAAACAAAACATAGGATTAGGGTTTTGATTAAAAAATAGCTGGCTTTAGCAAAAGAAAACATAAGAAAAGGGTTTTGATTAAAAAATACTAGGCATTCTGAAAAGAAAACATACGATTATTGCTTTGATTGAAAAATAGGAGATATTACAATTAGAAAACATAGGATAAGTATATTGATTAGAAACTGAAAAATGGCGGAAATTTCAAAAGAAAATATAGGATTAGGGTTTGGATTAAAAAATAGCAAGCATTTCAAAATAAAAACATATCATTAGAGTTTTGATTCAAAAATAGCAAACATTCCGAAAAGCAAAAACATTGGATAAGTGTTTTTATTGACAAATAAAAGCCATTCAGAAAAGAAAACATAAAATTAGCGTTTTGATTGAAAAATATGAGACAGTACGAAAATAAAACATAGGATTATTGTTTTCATTAAAAAAAATAACACACATTCCCGAAAGAAATCATAAGATTAGGCTTTTGATTAAAAAATAGGAAAGATTGCAAATAGAAAATATGCGATTATTATTTTGATTCAAAAATAGCAGACATTTTTAAAAAATAGGATTACATTTTAAGAAAACCTAGAATTTGTGTTTTAATTGAAAAATATGAGACATTTGTATAAGAACATATAGGATGACGGTTTGGAATGGATAATGGGAGACATTACTATAAGAAAACATAGGATTAGCGTTTTAATTCAAAAAAAGTTGACATTCAGAAAAGAAGATATAGGATTAGAATTTTAATTCAAAAATATGATACATTATTAAAAGAAAATATAGGACTAAGGTTTTGATTAAAAAAATAATAGACATTCTGAAAAGAAAACATTGGATTAGGGTTTTGAATGAAAAATATGAAACATTTTAAAAACAAAACGTAGGATTAGGGTTTTGATTTAAAGGTAGGAGACATACCGAAAACAAAACATAAGATTAGTTTTCTATTAAAAAAAATGAGGCATTCTGAAAAGAAAATATAAAATTAGGGTTTTGATTGAAAAATTGGAGACATTTGAAAAATAAAAAATTGGATCAGGGTTTTAATTGGAATATGGGAAACATTACTATAAGAAAACATATGATTAGGGTTTTGGTTCAAAAATATCAAAAATTGCCAAAACAAAACATAAGATTAGGGTTTTTTTATTATAAAATAGGAGACATTCCGAATGGAAAACATAGGATTAGGATTTTTATTAAAAATTACTAGGCATAATGAAAATAATACATAGGATTAGTGTTTAGATTAAAATTAATAGAGATTTCCAAAACAAAAGATAGGATTAGTGGTTTGAGTCAAATATAGTAAGCATTCTGAAAAGAAAACATACGATTTGGGTAAAAATTGGGGACATTATGAAAAGAAAAATAACAGACATTCTTAAAAAAAAAAAGATTTTTTTTTAATCAATATCCTAATCGTATGTTTTCTTATAGTAATGTCTCCTATTTTTTGGTCTCGAATCAAAACCCTAATCCTATGTTTTCTTTCTAGAATGTGTCCTATTTTTTAGTTTTGAATCGAAATCCTAATCCTTTGTTTTGTTTTTGGAATGTCTCATTTTTTTTTTTAATAAAAACACTAATCCTATCTTTTGCTTTCGGAGTATCAGCTATTTTTTAATCAAAAACACTAATTTTTTTTAATGCCTCCTATGTTTTAATGAAAACCTTAATCTTATGTTTTCATTTGGGAATACCTACTATTTTCTAATCAAAACAATAATACTATGTTTTTCTTTTATAAAAAAAATGACACATTTGGAAAAGAAAATAAAGAATTATGATTTTTTAATCAAAACTGAAAAGAATGACACATTCGAAGGATTAGAGTTTTGTTTCAAAAATAGCAAACATTCCGAAAAGAAAAGCATGGATTGGGTTTTTCCTTGAAAAATTGGTGACATTTCGTAAAGAAAACATAGGCTATGGTTTTGATTCAAAACTGATAAATAGGAAATATTAACAAAAGAAAACATAGGATTCTGGTTTTGTTTCAAAAGTAGGAGACCTTCCTATAAGAAAACAAAGGATTATAGTTTTAATTCAAGTATAGTAGGTATTCCAAAAAGAAAACATAGGACCAGGGTTTTGATTGAAAAATAGAAGACGTTACTATAAGAAAACATAGCATTAGTTTTTTTATTAAGAAATTGTTGACATTCCGAAAAGAAAACATAGGATTTTGGTTTTGATTGAAATATAGCAGGCATTCTGGAAAGAAAATATAGGATTATGGTTTTGATTGAAAAAATAAGATATTCTGATTGACAAAAAGAAAATATAGGATTATTATTTTGATTCAAAAATAAGAGACATTCCCCATAAAAAACATAAGATTAAGGTTTTGATTATAAAATAGCAGGGATTCTAAAAACATATTGGATTCGGGTATTGATTAAAAAATATGGGACATTAGAAAAACAAATATACGATTCTTGTTTTGATTAAAAAATAGAAGGATTCTAAAAAGAAAACATAAGATTCAAGTTTTGACTAAAAAATAAGACGCATTGCAAAAAGAAGACGTCGGATTAGGAGTTTTATTAAAAAATAAGGGGCATTACGAAAAGAAAACATAGGATTATGATTATGATTAAAAATTAGTAGAGATTCCCAAAACAAAAGATATGATTAGTGTTTTGATTCAAAAAATTATACATTCCGAAAAGAAAATAAAGGATTAGTGTTTTGATTCATAACTCAAAATCAGGACACATTACAAAAGAAAATATAGGACTAGGGTTTTGATTCAAAAATAGTAGACATTCTGAAAACAAAAGAAAGGAATAGGTATTTGATTGAAAAATTGGAGACATTAAGTAAACATAGGATTGGGTTTTTGAATGAAAATAAGGAGACATTATTATAAGAATACATAAGGTTAATGTTTTGATTAAAAAATAAGAGACATTCCTAAAAAAAACATAGTATTAGAATTATTTTTCAAAAATAGTAGACACTCCAAAAAGAAAACATACAATTAGGGTTTTGATTGAAAACATGAGACATTCAAAAAAAAAAAAACATAGGATTAGAGTTTTAATTGAAAAATATAAGGCATTACTATAAGAAAACATCATATAAGGGTTTTGATTAAAAATAAAAAAATAGGGGACATTTTTGAAACAAAAAACATAGGTTTAGGGTTTTGACTTATAAATAACAGACATTCCCAAAAGAAAATATAGAATTAGTGTTTTGATTTAGAAATAGAAGCCACTGGCAAAAGAAAAACATAGGATTAGCGTTTTGACTAAAAAATATGATGCATTCCAAAAAAAAACACTTAGGATTAGGGTTTTAATCAAATAATATGAGGCATTATGAAAAGAAAACATACGACTATTGTTTTGATACAAAAATTGAAAACATTCTCAAAAGAAAACATAAGATTAGTTTTTTTTATTAAGAATTAGGAGGCATTTTGAAAATATAACGTAGGATTAGGGTTTTGATTAAAAAAATAGCCAAAAAAAAACATAGGATTAGGGTTTTGCATAAAAAAATATAAAACATTACGAAAAGAAAACATACGATTATTGTTTTGATTATAAAATAACAGACATTCCAAAAAAAAGAACATAAGATTAGGGTTTTGATTCAAAAATAGAAGACATTCCTAAAAGAAAACAAAGGATTAGGCTCTTTGATGAGAAGTAGTAGACATTCTAAAAAGAAAACAAAAGTTTAGGATTTTGATTAAAAGATAAGATGCATTACAAAAGAAAACAAATGATTAGGATTTTTATTCCAAATAGGAGGCATTATGAAAAGAAAACATACACAAAGATTCGAAAACCAAAATATAAGATTAGGGTTTTGATTCAAAAATAGAAAAATAGGACATATTCTGAAAGAAAACATAGGATTAGAGTTTTGATTAAAAAATAAGATACATTACCAATACAAAACATTGGATTACTGTTTTGATTAAAAAAATAGGAGACATTCCAAAACTAAAATATAGGATTAAGGCTTTGTTTCAAAATATTAGACATTACTGTAAGAAAACATAATTTTAGGTTTTTGATTAAAAAATAGTAGACATTTAAAAAAAAAACATAGGATTATGGTTTTAATTTAAAAATAGGAGCCATTCTGAAAGGAAAACATACAATAAGGATTTTGATTGAAAAATATGAGACATTATGAAAAGAAAACATAGGTTATTTTTTTTATTGAAAATTAGAGCCATTCTCAAAAGAAAAATAAGATTAGAGTTTTTGAATCAAGACACATTAAGAAAACAAACATAGGATTCAATTTTTGATTGAAAGAAAGGAGACATTCCACAAAGAAAACATAGGATTAGGGTTTTGATTGAAATATAGTATGCATTCAAAAAAGAAAACATAGGTTTAAGGTTTTGATTGAAAATCAAGAGACATTACTATAAGAAACCATAGTATTAGGGTTTTGATTGAAAAATAGGAGATATTCCTATAAGAAAACATTGGATTAGGGTTGTGAATGAAATATATGAGACATTATAATAAGAAAACATAGGATTAGGGTTTTGATTCAAAACTAGTAGACATTCAAAAAAAGAACACATAGGATTATGGTTTTGATTAAATAATATGAGAAACTTCTGAAAGAAAACATTGGATTATGGTTTTGATTGAAAAATAGGAGACATTACTATAAGAAAGCATATGATTTAGGTTTTTATTAAAAACCAAAAAAATAGGGGACATTTTCAAAAGAAAACATAGGATTAGAATTTTGATTTAAAAATAGCAAAGATTTTGAAAAGAAAATATAGGATTAGAGTTATGACTCAAAAATATGAGCCATTCAATGAAGAAAATATACTATTAAAGTTTTGATTGTAAAATATGAGACATTACGAAAAGAAAACATAGGATTATTGTTTTGATTCAAGAATAGCAAACATTCTAAAAAAGAAAATGTAACGTTAGGGTTTTAAATAAGAAATAATAGACATTCCAAAAAAAAAAAACTTAGACCAGGATTTTGATTAAAAAATATGAGACATTACAAAAATAAAATATATAATTAATTTTTTTATTAAAAAATAGCAGATATTCGCAAAAGAAACATAGGATTAGCATTTTGATTCAAAAATAGGAGGCGTTATAGAAAGAAAACATAGAATTAGGTTTTTTATTCAAAAATAGGAGCCATTACAAAATGAAAACATTATATTACAGTGTTGATTAAAAATAAGCAGAGACCCCTAGAAAAGAAGATTGGATTATTGTTTTGATTCAAAAAAACTAAGACATATCAAAAAGAATACAAAGGATTAGGCTTTTTTGATTCAAAATTGAAAAATAGGATAGATTTCGAGTAGAAAACATTGGATTAGTGTTTTGATTCTAAAATATTAGAATTTTCAAAAAAGAAAAAAATAGAAGATTAGGTTTTTGATTGAAAAATAAGAGACATTCTGAAAAGAAAACATAGGTTAGGCTTTAGATTGAAAACTTTTAAACTGGAGGCATTAAGAAAAGAAAAGATAGTATTTAGGTTTTGTTTGCAATACAGGAGATATTCATAAGAAAAACATAGGATTAGGGTTTTGATTAAAAAATAGAAGAGATTCCAAAAGTAAAATATAAAAATAGGGTTTGATTGAAAAAAAGGATCTATTTCGAAAAGAAAACATAGGATTAGTGTTTTGATTGAAAAATATAAGATATAACGAAAAAAGCATAGAATTATTGTTTTGATCCAAAAATAGTAGACAATCACAAAACAAAACATAAGATTAGGGTTTTGATTTAAAAATATGAGACATTACTAAATAAAATCATAGTATTAGGGTTTTGATTGAAGTATAGTTGGCATTCCGAAAAAAAACATATTATTACGGTTTTGAATGGAAAGAGGAGACATTAACATAAGAAAACAAAGGATTAGTATTTTGATTCAAAAATAGTACACTCTAAAAAAACATATGATTAGGGTTTTGATTGAAAATATGAGACTTTACAAAGTGAAAGCATAGGATTATTGTTTTGTTTCAAAAATAGTAGCCATTCCCAAAAGAAAACATAAGATTAGGGTATTGATCAAGAAATAGGAGGCATTCCAAAAAAAACATAAGAGTAGGTTTTGATTCAAAATTAGAAGACATTCCGAGGAAAAAAGTAATAGGTTTAGGTTTTTGATTGAAAACCAAAATTTAGGTGATATTACATAAACAAAAGATAGGATTAGCTTTTTAGTTGAAAAATAAGAGGCGTATTAAAAAGAAAACATAGGATTAGAGTTTAGATTAAAAAAAAATAGGAGATATTTCAAAAATGTCTGCAAAAGATTAGTTCTTTCATTCAAAAATAAAAAATAGGAGTTTCGGAAAAAAAAACATAGGTTTAGTGTTCGATTAAAAAATAAGAGGTATTCAACAAAGAAAGCATAGGATTTGGGTTTTGACAGAAAAATAGGAGACATTTTCAAAATAAAACATATGAATATTGTTTTAATTGAAAACTAATAGAGATGAGACATTCCGAAAATAAAACATAGAATTAGTGTTTTGATTGAAAAATAAGAGATATTGTGGGAAAAAAATGTATTGCTATGATTTTAATTCAAATGTAGTAGACATTCCAAAAGGAAAGCATAAGATTATGGTCCTGATTGAAAAATAGGGGCATTCAGAAAAAAAAAAACATACAATTAGCTTTTTCATTCAAAAATATGTGACATTTCGAAAAAATAAACATAGGCAGAGATTCCAAAAACAAAAGATAGTTTTAGGGTTTTGACAGAAAAAATGAGATATTCTAATAAGAAAACCTTTATCCTAATTTTTCTTTTCGTAATGTGTCCTATTTTTGAATAAAAATCCTAATCGTTATCCTAAGTTTTCTTTTTATAATGTATCCTATTTTTTAATAAAAATACTAATTCATTGTTTTCTTTTCGGAATATCTCCTATCTTTCAATCAAAAACAAAATTTTATGTTTTTTTCTTAATGTCTCTTATTTATCAGTTTTTAGTAAAGACCCTAATCCTGTGTTTTCTTTTGGAGTTTTCTTCTATTTTTTAATCAAAACCCAAATCCTATATTTTCTTTTGGAATATCCCCTATTTTTAGGTTTTAATCAAAATCATAATCCTATGTTTTCATATATTAATGTGTCCTATTTTTCAATCAAAATGATAATCCTATGTTTTCTTTTTCAAATGTCTCATATTTCTCAATCAAAATCTTAATACTATATATTCTTTACTGAATGTATACTATTTTTCAACTTAAAATAAAAGAACTAATCCTTTCTTTTCTTTTAGAAATGTCTGTTTTATTTTTTAATAAAACTCTAATCCTTTGTTTTCTTTTAGGAATGTCTTCTATTATTTAATCAAAACACTAATCATATGTTTCTTTTTTGAATGTCTACTATTTTTTAATCAAAATACTAATCCATTGTTTTCTTTTTGGAATATCTCCTTTTTTCAATCAAAACGCTAATCCTATGTTTTCCTTTCAGAATGCCTAAATGTCATCTATCTTTAAATCAAAACCCGTATCTTATATTTTCTTTTCTTAATGGCTCCTAATTTTAAATCAAAACCCTAATTCTATGTTTTCTTTTGGTAATGTCCACTATTTTTTAATCAAAACACTAATCCTATGATTCTTTTCGAAATATCCTATATTTTTAGATTTTAAATCAAAACTCTAATACTGTGTTTTCTTTTCAGAATGTCTCCTATTTTGTAAACAAAACCTATATCTTATGTTTTTTGTTGAGAATATCTGCTATTTTTTAATTAAAATCCTAATCATATAATTTTTTTTGGGAATGTCTACTAATTTTGAATAAAAAAATAATCATATATTTTCCTTTCATAATGCCTTATATTTTTTAATAAAAACCTTTATAGTAAGTATTTTTTTAATACCTTCAGTTTTTGGGGGAATTTTTGCTATTTTTGAATTAGAACAATAATCCTATGTTTTCTTTTAAAAATGTTTTATATTTTTTAATTAAAAAATATGCGGCTTTTTAATAAAAAGTAGTAGGCATTCAAAAAAAATTAGGATTAGGGTTTTGATTAAAAAATATGAGACATTTAGAAAAGAAAACCTTATTTTTGAAAGATAGGATTGAGGTTTTGATTGAAAACAGATAAATAGGAGACATTTAGAAAAGAAAACATAGGATTCGGTTTTTGATTAAAAGATAGGAGACATTGCCAAAAGAAAACATAGGATAAGAATTTAGATGCAAATATAGTTGCCATTCCGAAAGGAAAATAAAAGATTAGGATTTTGACTGAAAAATAGGAGACGTTGCTATAAAAAAACATAATATTAGGGTTTTGATTGAAAGATAGTAGACATTCCCAACAAAAAATATAAAATTAGTGTTATGATTAAAAATAGCAGACATTCCGATTATAAAAGAAAGGACTAGGATTTTGATTGAAAAATAGGAGACATTCAGAAAAGAAAACTTAGGGTTAGTGTTTTGGAATATCCTCTAATCTAAAAAGAAAACATATAATTTGAGTTTTGAGTGAAAAATATTAGACATTTCAAAAAGAAAACATAGGCAGAGATTCCCAAAACAAAAGATAGGATTAGTGTTTTGATTAAAAAAAAATGTGATATTTCAAAAAGAAAACAAAGGATTATGGTTTTTGATTCAAAAGTAATAAATAAGAGACATTAACAAAAGAAAACATAGGATTCAGGTTTTGATTGAAACATACGAAGTATTCCAAGGAAAAATTATAGGATTAAGGTTTTGATTCAAATATAGTAGGCATTCTGAAAAGAAACATAGTATAGGATTTTGATTGAAAAATAGGAGACATTACTGTAAGAAAATAAAGGATTAGGGTTTTGATTAAAAAATAGTCTACATTGCAAAAAGAAAACATAGGATTAGTGTTTTGATTAAGAAATAGGATTCATTCTGAAAAGTAAACATAGGATTAGGGTTTTGATTCAAACATAGGAAGCATTATGAAAAGAAAGATAAGATTAGGGTTTTGATTCAAAAATAGCAGACATTAAAAAAAGATAACATAGGATTCTTGTTTTGATTGAAAGATATGAGACATTTCCAAAACATAAGATAGGATTAAAGTTTTTATTCAAAAAAATTGGAGCCATTACTATAAGAAAAACTGTAATCTTTTCAATCAAAACCCTAATCTTTTTTTATTTTGGAATATTTGCATTTTGTAGAATCAAAACCATAATCCTAAGTTTTCATATAGTAATGTATCATATTTTCAATCAAAACCTTAATCTTATGTTTTCTCTTGGGAATGACTTCTATTTTTAATAAAAATAATCGTATGTTTTCTTCTCGTAATGTCTCATATTTTTAAGTCAAAACTATAATCAAATGTTTTCTTTTTGGAATGGCTCCAATTTTTCAATGAAGTCCCTAATTTTATGTTTTTTGTTTTGGAAATGCCTGCTATTTTTTTTATCAAAACTCTAATCCTATATTTTCTTTTCAAAATGTTCCATATTTTTCAGTTTTTAATTAAAAGCGTAATCCTATGTTTTATTATAGTAATGTGTCCTATTTTGTAGTAACAAATCAAACCCCTAATCCTAGTTTTTTTTCATAATGTTTCATATTTTCAATGAAAATGATAATCATATTTTTCTTTTCTTAATTTCTCATATTTATCAGTTTTGAATCAAAAGTTGAAAGTTATGTTTTCTTTTATTAATGTCTACTACTTTTGAATCATAACCCTAATCTAATGTTTTATTTTCATAGTACCTTCTATTTTTTAAACAAAACCCTAATTCTATAATTTGTTTTTTGAATGTGTCCTACTTTTCAATGTTGAATCAAAACCCTAATCCTTTCTTTTCATTTCGGAATGTCTAATTTTGTTTTAATCAAAACCCTAATCTTATCTTTTGTTTTGGGAATGTCTACTAATTTTTAATCAAAACATAATCTGATGTTTTCTTTTCAAAATGCCTATTATATTTGTATCAAAAACATAATCCTATGTCTTCTTTTCATAATGACTCCTATTTATGAATTAAAATCCTAATCATTTGTTTTCTTTTCAGAATGGCTCTCATTTTTGAATCAAAACTCTAATCTTAGGTTTTCTTTTCCGAAAGTCTACTATTTTTGAATGTCTCCTATTATTGAATTAAAACCCCAATCCTATGTTATCTTTTCGGAATGCCTACATTATTTGAATGAAAATGCTTTTGTTATATTTTCTTTGGTAATTTCTCCTATCTTTCAATCAAAATCCTAATCTTATGTTTTCTTTTTGTAATGCCAGCTATTTTTGAATAGAAATCCTAATCCTTATCCTATGTTTTTTTTCGTAATGTCTCCTATTTTTTAATCAAAACTCTAATCGTCTATTTTCTTTTCAAAATATGTCCTATTTTTCAATTTTGAATAAAAACCCTAATTCTTTGTTTTCTTTTTGGAATGTCTAATTTTTTGAATCAAAACCCTAATCCTATCTTTTGTTTTTTGAATGGTTGCTAATTTTTAATCGAACCGTAATCTGATTTTTTTCTTTTCGGAATATCTCATATTTTTCATCAAAAACACTAATCCAATTTTTTGTTTTCGGAATGCATCATATTTTTCAATCCAAACCCTAATTCTATGTTTTTTTTTCGGAATGTCTCCTATCTTTCAATCAAAGCTCTAATCCTATGTTTTCTTTTCATCCTATTTTACAATTTTGAAACAAAAGCTAATCTTTTGTTTTCATTTTGGAATATCTCCTATTTTTCAATCAAAACTGTAATCCTTTGTTTTTTTTTTTTAAATGTCTTCTATCTTTTAATCAAAACCATAATACTATTTTTTGTAGTAATATCTCCTATTTTTCAGTCAAAAGTCTAGTCCTATATTTTCTTTTCGAAATGTCTCATATTTTCAACCAAAACCCTAATACTATGTTTTCTTTTCAGAATGTCTACTATTTCTTAATCAAAACTACAATCATATGTTTTCTTATAGTAATGTCTTCTATTTTTCAATTAAAACTATAATCAATTAATTTTTTTTTGGGAATGTATCCTATTTTTGAATCCAAACAATCATTGTATGTTTTGTTTTCATAATGTTTCATATTTTTTTCATCAAAACCCTTTATTATTATTATTATTATTATTATTGTTGTTGTTATTATTATTATTATTATTATTATTATTATTATTATTATTATTATTATTATTATTATTATTATTATTATTATTATTATTATTATTATTAGTATTATTATTATTATTATTATTATTATTATTATTATTATTATTATTATTATTATTGCTTGGCTATTAATCCAAAGTGATGGATCCTGTGCGTGTTTTTAAGGTGTAAATTTATGTGTAACCTGTATTATTTTGCTTGAGGAATTCAGAGACAACGGCTTCATTATCTTGGGCGACAAGGATGATGATTGTGTGGTTGTCGAAGGGCTTGCTTTCCTTCAAATTTACTTATTTTTAATAAAAAAATAAATTAAAATTTAATTCAATCGATGAATAAATTTAGAGGCTAACGGTCCTCTAAAAGTATGAACATTTTAGAAAAATAATAATTTTGGAGGGGGGTATAACCACCTCAAAAACTATTTAATAAGAATTAAAATCATTATCTATAGAGGCGATTATAATCATTGAAGAGTAATATGAAATTTTTAACTATAGAACCGGTTATAACATCTTCTAAAATTATTGAAAAGAAATAAAAAAAATTATTAGCTATAGAGGTACAAGCCAGCTCTAAAAATGTAGAACCGGCTTGATATGAAATGATTTAGAGGCGGGTAAAAAAACCAATGCTATAACTATAGAAGCGCTATAACTATAGAAGCGGTTAAAAGTGCCTCTATAGGGTTTGAAATCGCCTAGTAATTAGTGAATAAATAGTGTCTTACAATATTGAAATTAGATTCGAAGTACAGTAAAAACAATATTACAATGACAACAAAATTACAATGACGAGGAGGAATAATTTTGAACACAGACTTTCCCATGAATTGCCAACAATAAGCGAAGGCTTTGTAGTGCCTTGTGGCTGCGGTAAACGCGTTATTATTTTTATTATAGGCAAGCATATATTAATAGAAGAAAATATTAAGTAAGCAGAAGTTACCAAACTTAATCTTTCTCAAGCATATGGCATGATATATGGACATATTTTATTTTTATAATTCTTAGTTTTTCTGATCATTTTGAATATCATTAATATTATTTTTAAATGTTATAAATTTATAAGTAATAAATTTTGAGGCATGTTTAAAAAATAATGCATAATGCATGAGAGTACCAAATTATTAAAAAAAAAAAGTTCGTGGAGCGGGCATGTTTGACTTATCAAAATAAGTTGAGATGAATATAACATGACTTGTGCACGGGTGGAGCTAATGGTGGGTGAAGGGGAGGGGGGCCATGCCCCCTCTTTGTTTTTTTTTTTTTTAATTATGTATATATCAAATTAATACATACAATATAAAAAATAATATTTAAAAAAATCTTTGTGAAATTTTATTGTTTGGCTCTTTAATATTTTATAAATTAATTTATATAATTTATTTTGGCAAAATCTATTATTTGATGATTTTTTTTTTACAAATAAGTATATATAGTTTAAAAAATATTATAGTTTTAGAGAAACATATTTATAAAAATGTATTGTTTAGTCTTCTAATATTTAATTGGTTATAGTAACAATTTTTTTTTTTGCAAAATTTATTATTCAACAACTTGATTTTCAAAAATTTAGTATATTTTCAAAATGTATTGTTTAGTCTTCTAATATTTAATTGGTTATAGTAACAATTTTTTTTTTTTTTTTGCAAAATTTATTATTCAACAACTTGATTTTCAAAAATTTAGTATATTTTCAAAATGTATTGTTTAGTCTTCTAATATTTAAAAAAGTATAGTTTTAGGAAAATATTTATAAAAATTTAATATTTTCCTCATTCACTTTTACTTGTCCTATAAAAAGTTTTTTTTCTCCCTTTGAAAAAATTTTGGCCCCCTACAAAAAAAATTTCTATCTCCCTTTGAAAAAAATTTTGGCCCCCCACCCTCCCAAAAATAAATAAATAAAGATTCTCACTCCGCCCCAGAACTTGTGTAACTTTTGAAAAATACATTTAGAAAAATTGAACAGAAATAAGTATATGTACTTTTGATAATATTCAATGTAATTTTAAAAAGAAAATAAAATTAATTTAAATGTTAAAACCAAGAACAAAAATTGTGGAGTAAAGTATTATATGATAGAAAGTAGTTCGTTGTTGAGATGATTGATTCAAATTTTATTGGTAAATTTTAATTTCTTTCTTAATGGATCACAATCAAGAGTTTAAATCCCTTTCAGTTTAATAGTTCAAAGTGTATGATTTATCAATATATATCAAAAGAAATAAAAAATGAAGCCTTTTTTTCCTAAACTAACCCTTCTTTTAATAATATTATCTAAATAGATCTAGGGCTACAGGACCAGCACATCAATGCCCAATTAACACCAATGTGCTAACTATGCATGTTTTAAAAAAAAATCTACTTTTTTATATTTTAACCCCCATTTTTTATAATTATTTAATAGCTTATTTGTGGCTATTTTAGCCCAATTTTTAAAAAATATGTTGTTAAAATAGAAAACATTATTTAAAATTAGTTACTATTATCAACATGAGATTTACTAAAAGATAAATTATTTCAAATTTTTATTAATATTTTGATTATTATTAGAGTGGCAATTAATGAATATTAATTATTTAAAATTATTTTTATTATTATTAGTTAAATATTTGAATTTTTTTAAAAGCATCTTTAAATTATTTTATTGATAAAATCACGTCCGAATCATGACTTTGACTATAGCGCGCTAACCAGTGATCCGCAGTTTACGGCGACCCGCCGATGTCCCACTTAGTTGGATTACCATCAATATTTTCACTCATCCAAACTTGGTAATCTAAAAAAATTACCATGTAATAGATAGTAATCTAAAAACATTACCGTGAACCAAATGACCCCTTAATTTTTCTTCTTATAAGTGTTTTGGTTGAAAAGAGAGCTTTGTCAAATTTATTTTGTTAGTCCCTCTATATTAAATTATAATTTTTTTAATTATTTACTATTTTAATCATGCTATATTTTTTTATAGAAGTGAAAAAACCACAACTTAAATTAAAAAAAAAAAGTATTAAGAATACAGCACAACAAAAACAAAACCATACAGCACACGAAAAACAAAACCACGATTGACGTGGGGCAAAACAACACAATAATATTGAGAAGGAAGAAAGACTACGTCCACCAAAGGTGAAGGAGAGTTACATTAGACAACAAAAGCAAGAAGATGGGTGCACGTTGCCAGGTAACTGGGTATGGATCCTCACTTGGAGTGTTAGATGTTCGTACATGGGGCGGCAACAATGATCTTATGAAGTAGAGGCTTAGCTTGATTGTCGGAATGTACTCCTCTAATTGTGCCATGTTAGTTTTCTTTCTTAAGAGTTTAGGATCTAAATTTTAGGGTTTTGAGGGTTTAAGATTTTAGGGTTTTAGTGTTTAAGTGGATTGACATGGCTCAAGTAAAATGGTAAAAACTAAGGGGCCATTTGGTTGGATATAGTTGGATGTAATAATTAATATTTATTGTATTTGGAAAATATGTGTATGATTTGATGTGATAATTAATATATATTATAAAATATACATTTTATTATATGTAAATATGAATTCAAATTTTAAATATTATGAGTAATTAATATAATATATCAATTATATACTATATTACTACTATTAATTACACTATAATTATATTTTATTTAATATTTTATAAAATATAATTATAGTGTAATTAATATTATGAGTAATTAATATATATACTTGAATGTAAATCCTCACATGCAAATCATGTGAAGAATTCACTTGATGGTATTTTGGAATTCGGCCAAAATGAGTGAATTCCATAATTCCATGACTTTTGAATTTGAATTTCTTTTATATTTTCAAATCCTTTGAAATAAACAAAAGATTTTTCACATCCAACAATTTTTAAATCCTTTAGGTTTCAAATCCAGCCAAACAAACACCGCTAAAACAATCAATTTAAAGTAGAAAGACTAAAAGGTAAGTTTAAAAAAAAAAAATTGGACTATTTAAAATAGTATACCAAATGAGAAAAAAAAAGTATTTATTGAGAAAATAGGGAGTTAGATCAAGGAAAAAAAACTATTATTCTTTATTTAGATTTGAAATCTTTACTCTTCATTTCTCATGAATGTTGCAAATGGGAGCAAAAAATTATAATGATTATCATTATAATTATAATGTAATTGGTGTAATTAATATATTATTATTAATATATTTTTATTATTAATAGAATTTTTATTTTAGTTATTACAAATATTTTAATTCAAAAAATTTTTATTATTAAAAACCTAATTAGTTTAATAAAATTTTACTATACATATTTTTTTATGTAGTGATTGTTACTAAAGATAATAATAAAACACAACAATATAGTCAGAAACAAGACTATATAACATAAACATTATGTCAAGTTAGATTACAACTCATATTTTTTGTAATGGTACTTTCAAATAGCATTGTGTATGATAGAAGACTCAGAAGAGAAAGCAGGAAAATAAATAATTGCCTGAGAAAAGGGCACAAATGATTTTCTTATGCTCCTAAGATTGATGAGAATAACGAAATTTAGATTAACCATTTTTATTTCCTCAAAAATAAATTTAAACCTTGAAAACAATGTTGGTTAATTTTTGAAAAGGGGAAATTATGGTTTATTTAATCCACCCCTTATTTCTCCATTTAGACACACTTAAAAATGTCTGATTGAATAAAAAATGTAAAATTTTAAAAAATTAAAATTGGTATATATGTATGAGCATAATTTTTTCTCCAAACTAATCAAATTATTAGAAATATTAAAAAGTAGTTAGATAATATACAGGTGGAGTTTTTATTCCCATTCCGTCTTGCTTTGTTTTGATAGATCAAAATAATAAAAAGTGCAAGGGTTCATACTCCACCGACATTGATTTCACCGTAAAAATGTTAATGTGGGATATTTAAAAGATTTCAAATTCAAGTTTCATTGAATACAATGTAATAACATGTCTTTAGTTATGGATGTGAACTTGCAAACAAAACTCTAGGTCGGTGCACGAATTGGACATCAATCCTCACCCCCATGTGCCTATGATAGCATTTATCATATTTATCAAATAGATAAACAAATAAATAATACTTTTTAAATCTTTACTTCTAAAAAGTTTTTAACTAACCGTGAGTGTAAGATTTCTATTAAGAGTATCTTTATCCCATATTTTGTCTTGAGAGCCTCTAATTAAAAATAGATATGAATAGGAGATAAATAAAAAAATAAATTAATCTTAATAATATTATAAAGTAATAAAAATATAAACTTGTGTGGAGTTACTAATAGTTTTTATCATTTTTATCAATTACATATATTTTGTATGCATTTGATCTTGAATAGAACAAAATAAATAAATTTTTAATAATGAAAATATAATTGGTAAATCATATTTTATATGTCAATGTTTTTGTTTTCCCCCTTTTTAACCAAACTATGTCCATCAAACAACCATTCTTTTCTTTTATTTGGATAAAGTTTGATTATCCAAATAAGAGTTAACTCTTCTCTTACTTTCCTTTATTTTCCATTCTTTTCTCTTTTCTTCCTTTTCTTTACTTTCCCTTCGACGTGTGCATCTAACACTATGTAAGACTAAAAACCTTATGTTTTTTAAAATTTTTTTTTTTTGAATCAGTGGATTTCTTTGATTTCATAAGAAAGGGAGCATCATACTCCAATTTAAAAAAAAAAACTTTTTACTTTGAAATGTAAATTGGAATTTTATCTATATATAAAATATATAGACAAAGATGATAAGTGTTTCTTCTCAAAAGGTTATTAAAGAAACATGTAAGGATGATGATGCATCAGTTACGGTTAAGGAGATTCGACACCCCCTCCCCACTTACAGTTACATGTCTCTTTATTGTCTTTTCACTGTGTTACGCATTGTTTATGTATTATATTTTGTTTGGCTAATTAATTTTAATTTTTCTTTTTTACTCATATATATATAGACACACACACACGTGATGACCTTATTGTTTTTACTTCGATATTGAAGGATGCTAATTATTTACACTGGAAATTACCAAAAAAAAAACCCCCAAAGTTTGCAATATGCACAAAAAACCCTATAAATTTGAATATCCCTAAAAACCCCCTCCTTTTGAATTGAAGGAATTTTAAACCCCTCATGGCTGTAATAGTGACTAACGGAGTTAAGTTTGAATTTATTGGACGAAATTGCCCTTACGTGGGAAGGTGTGGTATTTGTGACTTAGTTTGACGATAATGCCCTTGTGTGCAATGATGTTTCCTATATTTGTTGGACGAAAGTGCTTTTTTACTATATTTGTTTAATGCCGAGAGAACACCATTACTGGCGTCGGCTGTTTCCTATCATTGCCTCTTCATCACCTGGGCATCTTGCTATCATCGTCTGTTCACTAGTGTATCGAAGGAGAACTCCTGCTCAAGTCTTCGACATTTCATCAGTTTTCCAACTAAGGTAATGAGGCGATGAAGTTGTGTGGTTTTTCTTTTGTTTTTACATTCTGGTCGTTGGTTTTCACCATTTGGTTTGTAAAGTATTGACTGTGTTGTTTTTGGCCGTACGATTTCATGTTTCATAATTGGATGATATTGTAGTTTGCAGTGAGATTTTTCGGCTAGGGTTTTGTTTGTTTGTGCACAGGATCAAAAGCGATAGTGTTGTGGTGAAGGAGATTTTTCGATGGTTATGCAAACTCATTTTAATATGGCTTTAAGTTGTGTTTAAAAGTATCAGTGTAATGATTGGGTTTTCTGTGTAATAAATGTAGTTCTCCGTGTAATAAATGTCTTTTCCGTTTAAGAAGTTGGGTTTCCGTTTAACTATCGAGGTTTATGTTTAAGAAATTATGTTTCTATTTAACAAATGACATTTCCGTTTAATACATAGAGTTTATATTTAATAAATGACGCTAAACAGATGTATTGTTCTTCTTGTAGGGTTTTTGTCATGCTTATCAACCTAGTTAATGGCCGATGCTACTTGACACCAGTTGTCCAGACCTTGAGTGAATTGAAAGTTCACATGATTGGATGACACAGGGAGATCATCATAAGGATACTATTTTTGGCTTTGACCGAGGTTGAAGCTGTCCTCCAAGAGAGAGCCCTCCTTGATTCTCTATTACAGAGATTTGATAATCGCAACAACAAATTCAGGATCAGGGCCAGCCTCGTGAGTTACAGGCCTCAAGATGTGGGCCGCATCCTCGGTCTACACTATGATGGAGACACAGTCATATTCCAAAAAAAGAAAACACACTCGGCGTTCGAGCTAAAGTATTTATTAAGATCGTACGAGAGAAATAGAGACTCCATCAAGAAAACACTTGAGCAGATAGCTCGACAGAGGGGGAAAGAGGAGAATTTTGTAAAGCTCCTCATGGTGTACCTCATGGGTACTATCCTCTTCCCAAACATTTCCCGCTATGTTCTTGTTTGGATCATTAACTACGTCGACGACCTACTGGCCATGGGACGATATGCATGGGAGCAAACGACCCACAAGTGGTTGATGGAGAACGTTCCACAAGCAACCGCTCGAGTGCAAGCGAGATGCATCGGGAACAAGACCAACACGGGGTACGTCAAAGGTTGCTCGGTTGCGTTGATAACTTGGTTCTATAAGCTCACCGGTACGGGCAAGAAGGTTCATTTTGGCAAGACCCCAAGGATCTTGTGCTACGGTGAAAATAGCTACCGAAAGTAAGTGTCGGTAGGAACCTTATTTTCATCACTTGAAGGAAAAGAGGTATAAAATCAATTTAAGTTTAGTTTTTGTCATTTAACAATATGGTTTTGTGTTTTATAAAGGGTTTTTGTGTTTAACATTCATCATTCATGTTTAAGTTGTTTAGTTACCGTTTAAATAGTTTGGTTATTGTTTAAATTACTTGGTTAACTTTTAAACACATATGTTTACTGTTAACAATATTGGTTGTTTACAAATGTTAATTTCCTGTACTGGTCGCCGCGAACTCGGACGAAGAAATATTTGTTGGGGCCACCCATCGCGGAGCTACCACCGGCCATGGAGGTGATATTGCTCTCGCTCCCGCTCCGCTGGCGAGAAAGAGAGATGATCGGCCAACATCCTCAAATCGCGTCTGACGCTGATCAGCTTCTCAGAGTCCACCCCGCGCACGGACTGCTCGCCGATGAGCAAGCCCCCCTCCACCCTCCCCTGATAGTAATAGCCGACAACCTGACCACACGGCTATTGCATGCGTGCGAGATAATGACGCAAGAGTTCCCCCGGCTTGTTGCTCACTTGGATGCTCTAGAGGCACGTTCGCAAGTCAAGACAACGTTGTTCCCTCGGGCGGCTGACTATGATACCATCTCCAGCATCCTCGATGTTACGGACGCAGTCTTGGCATTTGCTAAAGACGACGTTCTTGTGAGAGCATTCGTAAGAGTCCCGCGTAGGAGAGGCTTGTGTGGAGGAAATCAACAATGTCTCTCCCTTCGCCGGCTGACGTCGAGGCAACAGAAGCACCAACTGCTGTCAAACCAACAATGGCAAAGGCTCAGCCAATTTTAGCTCTGAGCGCGCCATTGGAAAAAGTACAAGCAGTGGTTCTGCCGGCTACAATAGATGTATCTCGGCCTGATGATGTTACTACCGATGTCGACAGAGTAATTGAATCCCTTGTCAGTGAAGTTCCTGTGTTGGAGGTATCGGCATCGTCATACGACAGTTGCGCGTTGAAGGAAGACACAATCCTTCCCACAGTGGCATTGGAAGTGACTAAAGACTCTGTGGCATTACCGGAGTCAAATCAGCCCACATTGGCACCTGAATCAAATAAAGACGTTGTGGCCTTACCGGCACCATCACCGATTAAAGACTCTATGGCAATACCGGAGTCGAATAAAGAGGCTGCTAAGGAAAGGCAAGGAGACGTTAGCCAGATCTATGACGCACAGAAAAAAATTTGTTCCGAAGAAGAAAAAATATCCTAGAATGTCGCGTCTCGACCAATTCGAAGATAAGATAATAAGAATCTTCCTCAACTGCATTATGGACTCGTAAGTATTATATATTTATGTTATCACTTAAATATATATATATTTCCCATTTAAATATTTATGTTATCATTTAAAGTTTTGTACTTTCCGTTTAAATTTTTAAGTTAGCATTTAACTATATTAGTTTCCGCTTAAGTATTAAGTTTATTGTTTAAATAAGTGTGTTACTATTTAACATCAGGACTATCGTATGGAGGATTGAGGCAGTTCAAACTACACGAGCTAGTGTGTTCACGTTGGTGGACGGTAAGGATATGGTAACAAACGATGTCGTCGACGTCTTCGTCTACATCATTCATAAATCGCTGAAGCTTGAACCGTATCCCATTAAGAAGCGCACTTCTATTACCCGTCCACTTGGACTATGCCTGTCCCAAATTAACGACACGATGGAAGAGGCTCTCCGCATGATCGACGATGCTGCGCGGAACGCCATGAAGTCGACATCGTAATCATGCTAATAATTTTGCATGGCCATTTCCATCTCGTCGTTCTAGACAACATGAAACAAGAGTACATGCATTATTCTTCCTGCCAGAGCGACGAATACAACAGAGACGCCAACGATATGGTAAGTTTGCGTGTTAACTATAGCGAAAATATCGTACTTCCTATTTGTCCATCTTAACTTTAAAATTTATTTGTTTACAACGGAAACTATTCGATAATTGCATCGAGATGGAACTTGGCGAGTCGGCGACCTCCTTGTACCCCCTCATTCACGACAGGGGCACTCCAAGACAAAAAGGAGGAAGTGTCAACTGCTTAGTCTATGTGATGCGGTTCATTGAGCAACTTCTTGCTGATGAAAAGCTACGGGTACCGCAAATGGACGTCCCGTACTTACGACTGAAGTACGCCATTTAAATTTTACAGTCTCAATTTAACAAATTTTTTACTATTGAAATTAACATGTTTATTGTTAAATATGACAGTTTATGATTGCATATCAAGCATGGACAAGTACGCAAGTTTGTTCTTGTTAAACAGGTGTGTATTTACAATGACTACTCGGCGATAGTTTAAGATGTATGTTTCCCATTTATGTTGAGTTTTCTGTTTAATCAATTTGGTTTTCTATATAATAAATGTCGTCTCCATTTGATAAATACGGTTGCAATTTAATTATTGACGTCATTGTTTAAATAATGTGGTTCTGTTTGATAGACACAATTCCTGTTTAATTCATGACTGATTATATATCAAACATGGACACATAAATAGTTTTACTCTTAAAATCAACATGTTTATTGTATAAATGAGAATAACTGATTACATATCAAACATGGTCACATAAACAGGTTTTTTTCTGTTAAACAAGTGTGTTTTTACAATGCCAACTCGGCGACAGTTGTACCGTAACGTGCGGACCTCGGAGGATCGATTTCTGAAATGCCTTCACAGCCTTGTACTCAACCTTCTACAAGGTCAGAGTATTGCGCAGCTTCATCTTCATCTTCAAATAGCTTTATCTTTGAGTGTTGAAGGGTTCTTGAAGGCTCGAACATTGGCCGAACTCGTAATGGACAAAATCACAAACACTGTCTATGCCGAGAAAGTGGATCCAAAAATGTAATATATAGAACAATTTATAACGTTATGAAAACAATTGATGGGACATCTGATCGCCCAGGGGATCCGTCTTGGCTGCTTTGATTAGCAGTGTAATCATTGGAATTTTGTAAATTAGAGCAATCGCTGGTGGTTGTTCAACTTGCAAACCAAATTCAAGTTTTCCAAGTTGAACAACCACTAGGTATGCTTCTGATTTACAAGGTTTCAACAATTACACTGCCAATCAAAGTAGCCAAGATGGATCCCCTGGTCAATCAGATGTCCCATCAATTGTTACCATAACTCTATAACCTAAACACTCCACGCCAATTTAAAGGTCGATCGACTTAGTCGGGAATCTGAAGGGTTGATCAAATTTGCACCGATTCGAATTGGCTTGCCTTCTTGAGTTCTGGATATACATTAATTGTCTTTGAATGAGAATTTGAAGGGTCGATCAATTTTGAACAGACAGCTAGGCTTTGGAAATATCAATGTTTGACTTTCCATTGATATTTCTTGGTTACGGTTTTGTTTAGGTATAATTAATGGCTTTTCCGTTTAATTAATTGCTTTTCGGTTTAATTAATTGCTTTTCGGTTTAATTAATTACTTTTCCAAGTAAACGTTGTGGTTTTTGTGTAAACATTATGGGTTATGTTTAATCAGTAGAAATTCTGATTAATAAATGAACCTAAACAGATGTGTTCCCGTCAATTTTAACTATTGCACCATTACTGTTTAACTCAATATGTTATCCTTTAAACATAATCATTTCCATTTAAAACATCAAAGTTTCCTTATAATAAATAATTGTACTCTTTAAATAAAGATGTTTATGTTTACATATGACCGTTTATGTTTAAATATCAAACATGGACACGTAAATAAGTTTTTTTTTTTGTTAAAATAGGTTGTTTATTTACAATGCCTAGTCGGTAACAGTTTCATTACTGTGTTAAAAAAAAGTTAGTTTTGGCAAGACACCGAGGATACTGCGTTACAGTGAAAGTAGCGACCGGAAGCAAGCGTCGATAGGAACCATCTTGTCATCTCTTGAGGGAAAGGAGGTAACAATTCATGACAATGTCTTCAACAGTAGTAATTAGCATTTAATAATACTGGTTCCAACTTAACATTTGTAGTTAACGTTTAACAATAGACATCACCGTTCAACATGACGCATTACCATTTAAATATAATATTTACCATTTAACTACATTACTTATATGTTTAAAAGCATATGTTATTGTTTCTATTGTGTCATTTCGCTGATATTATGGTACTTACATATGTTAGTTTCATGAGCTGGTCCCCGCAAAAGCGGATGATGATATATTTGTTTGGGCCGCCTACTAGAGAATGCAAGATGAGAGTCCAATATTTTCCGAGCGCGCTAGATGTCGTTCCCCTAGTACCAGCCCAATATGTGAACACATTCCTTAGCGCCAGAGGAGTCTCCACTAAACCGCCAGATGCCAACTCCCCTCTGAACGTTAAAAGATCCCTCCACCGCGGCAGCTGTCCAAACGGTACAAAGCGATGATGTCACCGCACGTCTACTGCAGGCATGCCAGATATTGACAACCGAATTCCCTCGGCTTGTTGCTCTGGTTAAGGAAATGGAATGACAGTCACAATCGAATGCGCCGTCCATACAAACAAATGAAGTACTCAGCGCGGACGCTACCAGTAAAAAGCCACATGCAACAGAGGTACTTTCGCCGCTTCATCTTCGTCTTCAAACGTCGTCAACATAAAGTTGCCAAACCATTTGAGGAGACATCTGATTGGCCAGGACATCCATCTATGCTGAGGAAGTGCAACTTGATAGCCCAGGACATCCAAAATAATTGGCTTGGACATCCGTTTGGCCAGGGGAGTGACATGACCCCTTGCGTGTATCCCGCAAGTGCACGGGCTTGTCGAAGTAATAAAATTACCCTGGTGATTGGCTAGTCGGATCCACAGGGAATAGGGATTTAAAACACAAGAATTCGCTATTTAGTTATGCGGTGTACGAAAAGTAATAATCGGAGTGATGAATGAATTTATGGAAGCAATTAGAATAAAAGACAAGAAAGTAAATAGAGAGATGAAAGACAAGAGAAAAGCAAGTAGAAGTTAAAAGAGAAAGACTAGCAATGGATGAGATAGGGTATCCGGATAAGCTACCTCTAGGACTTATGCTTCTAGTGCAAGACTATGCTATTATACTTTCCTATTGATGTTAATTGAATCGAGGATATCCTTAAACTCACGGTCCCAAAACTTAAGGTCAACCGTGACTAACCCCAACATTATGTCCCGGTATTAGCATTCACTACGACCCTTGACTCTTGTTGACTTATCAACTAAGCCACAGGGAAGTCTATCTTCCTAACCCTAACACTACGTGGGATTGCTTTAAGCTTTAGGGATTCCTAGTGATAAAACCTGTTTCTCTATGTAGTTCTAACCCTTTGGTCCAGGTGGAAGAACCCTAGTCTAGATTGAGCCCTAACACTCTATTATGACCGCTAATTAACCAAGGAAACGGAGGTAGGGAGAAATCACACCGGAAGGGAAAAGGGTACATCGCTATCTCACAACTCTCCCTCTCAACCCTCTTCAATCATAGGCAGTCTAACCCTATAGGAGTTGTCACACCTCCAAAGGATAACCTAGATTGCTCTCAACCTTAGTGTCAGGGCTAAGGGGAAAACAATAGCACAAGATAATTAAAATTGAAACTCAATTTATTCATCAATAATGGAAAAGCACAATAGCAATGTCATAGAAACATAATAATCCTAGGGATTTACAAGTCCGAATACCCACGAGGGGTATAGCTCCTCATGGAGCTATACATGTTCATCAAAATATGAAAGAAAGAATAAAGTAAAAGCATTGATGAAAACCCCCTCGCTTATGGTGTGGCCGTGGTCTTGTGCGGCCGTCGAACGTCGATGTCGATGCCGATGACGCGCTTCAATCTTCCACAAAGTCCTCTCCGAAACCCTAGCCGCACTCTCCAGAAGTTGGGGAGAAAGATAGGTCAAAAGATTCGTAAAAAGTCTCCAAATTGGGCTTTTAATATGCTGAGTGCGGCTTTAAATTTGGACTTATCGGAACTTCACATGGCCGTGTGGAATTAACACACGGGCATGTGAAGCTTTTGTCTGCTGAAAAATTAATTCACACGGCCGTATGTTAATTCCACAAGCCCGTGTGAATTCTCTGGAATTCTAAAATTCGGCCGAAAGTGAACAGTAGCTTGCTACAGTGTTTTCCTATAGCAACAAAGCTGCATTGCTGCTACAGTACTTGCCGAAAACGCTCCCGAATCCATCTTTCTTCATCGAGGCCATTTAATTGGGCACACAATCAATGGTAGATCGTGCCGATTGCTTCGAGTTTCCTTCTTGGCGAAGTTCTCCTAAGCAACACGAGTTTAGACTTATTGTGAATGTGACTGCCTTTGTGCCCCTCCAAAGGAGGTTGGCACACACTCACAAGTCTAAGCTCGTGCCTTGTTCCTTGCTTGGTCCGAAAACCTCCCCAACAACGGCGAACATAATCTAACTTCGTTCTTCTTTTCCAACTTGGCTCCACAAACCTATAATGCATAAGAATACACAAATGCACACTATTTAGTGATAAAATCTGATAAAATGTATGATCATTGTAAGATAATAACGCTTCACGTTACTATAACACAAGCACTTCTCAAACTCCCCCACACTTAAGCTTTTGCTTGTCCTCATGCAAAAATAAAACGTGAAAGTACTTGGGAAGAACAATTGAAAAGTGCTCGGCCTTAGGTTCACCAAAAGTATGTAAAAGAAGCATTCCACAAGTAAGGGGAAATCAAAACATTGCATAAGGTTACCAATGTTCTAGCTAAAAACTCGAATAAAAAAGGATAAAAAAAAAACTCAAAAATGTGTTAGTGTGTGCGATTTCACTCAAGAGAACCAACGAGTACTCCTCAAACTTTTGTTAGAAAGGACTTATTTATATACAAAAACAAAACTAAAAAGGAAAGGAAGTAGTAGCTTCACACATCCTTGAAGGTAGCTCTTTCCTAGGCAGCTGCCAAAGGTGGCTTTCACACTTTCGAGGAGGTAGCTCTTTCTACTGGGGTAGTAGCTTTCACGCATCCCATGAGATAGCTCTTTCTCTCATTAGGGCATAACTTGTATCCGACTTATGAGAGTAGCTACATACTTCATAGGTGGTAGCTCTTTCCACCCCAAATGCATATAACAAAGCAAATATTCACAACTCATATATATTTTTTTTCATCTTTTTCTTTTTCTATCCTTATATATGCATTTTCCAAGGTACAACTAAAAACAATGATAAACATGTCCTTAAAAACTTCAAGATTGAGTTTCCAAAAGATTCCAAGAGTAAGTTGTGCAATATAGGATAATCGAGCCAATATTCCCTAAAAATTCAAGTAAAAACTAGAGCATGATAGAACACAATGTTAAAAATTCTCCTAAACTCTAAGAATACAAACGTTGCATCTAAGGTGAACCGCCATAGGCTACATGAGCATGAGTAATTGAATGCACAAGTAAATGTGTGTGCAATGTGATCCCCCCCCCCACACACACACACACTTAAGATGTACATTGTCCCCAATGTATGCATGCAAGCACAATAAAAAGAAAACAATTCACGCATTTTATGTAGGGGTAAACAATTGAAACATTACTCACCTGAACTCCAAGTGTTGCGTTTGATGGAGCTAGGTTCATTGAGAGTTGAGTCTCAATGGTTTTGTGGAGCACGCATGGTCCCATGACCGTGCCTATGACTATTCCTTAAATTCCTTACTTCCATGACCATCTACACACATATGCAAGGGTTCAGTATAGCTCAAGAAAAACCAAACTAAAGCTCGAGTATATAAAGATATGAAAATGAAATACAACTCGAGACAAAAATAAAACAAAAATAAAAGCAAACCCAGAAGGAGAGTCCTTTCTGGGTACTACAAGTCCAACATAGTAAGAAAATAAAAGTGCAACAGAAGTAAAATAAAATAAAACTACTACGCCTCAGCGTCGGTATCCAGCTGTGGATCCTCTGGTGGTGCTGCTGCTGCTACTGCTGCTGGTGCTGGTGGATCTGCTGCTGATGGAGACGGAGGTGGAGTCAGTGAAGGGACCCGTCGGGGTCGCACCACGGATCGTTCGAGCAACTGGATAACAGTGGTAAGCTGTGCTGATAACTCTGCAAACTCTGCTGCCTGTGCGACCATCATCTCGGCCAGCTCTGCCTGTATAATACCCACAGCACTCTCGAGATGCTCAAACCTGTCCTGGCCTCGAGAGGGAGAGAAAATACGCACTGGAGGTGGCTCCGGTGCTATGGGTGGTGCCTCGGCCTCGGCCTGCTCTAGGGTGGCTCTATCACTGCCTGGGACCCCTCGGCCTGATCTGGCTCTGTAGACTCTGAGTGGGGGATGATTAGTGTATAAACTCCTGGTCCTGATCTGCGGACCATCCCCATCAGTCTCAATGTATCTCTGGTAAGTTGGGCTAGTGAAGCGATCTTCTCAGCCCCGCGCACCCCATCTCTGAGTCTCAAGCCTATGATGAGGCATGTGATGCAGGGACCTGCAAAGATGACTCCAACCTTGGGGTACTGGCCCTGGTGGCGCATGTACTCGGCTAGAATGTGCCCCAGGTGGAGTGGCTCGCTCTGTACCATGGAGTGCAAGTATTGCAGCTCCTGTCTGCTCAGTACCCCTGTACTGTCCCCTCTGCCACAGATAGACCTGCTCAAGATGGCATGAATGTACCTGTACGCTGGCTGAGAAAGAAATGTCACCTTTGAAACACCCGGCTCGTACTGCCCATCCCCGCACAATGTCCTATAGATCCTCTGAGGTGTCAGGGTCCCTGGGTAATCAGTGGGCAGTAGTGTGTACTCCTCTATCTTGGTATATGCCTGATCATACATGCCCATCACGATCAAGAACTGGGTAACACTCATGCTGAAGTGTCGACCGAGGGCACAAAACTGGATCGTCTCGCTATTTGTGAAGCTGTCGTACCCTCGGTTGAACTCAAAAATCGACAGGACCTCGAGGGTGAGTGCTCGAGTCGCTGGCTCTCTGATAAATAACAAACAGTCCCAACTACCTACGGCCAGCAACTCCTCAATCTTTGTGGCTATGGCATCGCCCCCTTGTATGTCTCTCAATACACTCAAATCAGGGTAGCGCAACTGTCCGAATCGAAGTGCCGAGAGTTTCTTAAGCCGTTCCCTGTGCTCTGGTAAATCAAACTCCGTCTCCTCGGGAGGTGGAGTAGCCTCTCGTGGGCGCTTCCCTGCCGATTTCTTAGACCTAGAAGTCATATCTGCAAATTTTCAAAAGAAAATTTTCAAAAATCAGTTCAAAACCTCATTCTGCAGAAATCCACACCCCGGTGTGGAAATTCCACACGCCCGTGTGGATCATCGGGCGGACAGAGCATAACGGCCGTGGAGTCTAAAAATTTCAAATTTACATCACAATTCACTCTAATTTCATTGTAAATATGTTTATATGCATTATAATCACTTGAAATAAGTGAAACAATTGAAAAGAATGAATCCAATCATGGTTTGATGAAGAAAAAGGGATTGAAGTTCTTACCGACGGTGTGAATATGAAAAGCTTAAAAATCGGCCGGAAAACTTGTCTAAATCCTTCAAAATTACGAGGAGAAGGTCGGGAGAGCAGTAGAGAGAGTCGGAGAGTGTTTAGAATGGAAGTATGAAGAGATACGAGTGAATTCCAAAAGAAACCATTCGGCTTTTGAAGTTCTAGGAATTCACACGGCCATGTGAACATGTCACACGGCCGTGTACCTCTGAAATTAGGGTTCACAGGGGCCAACCCACGCCCCTGTGTGCACTCTGGTCACTCTCTGAACTACCCCACACGGCCGTGTGAGACATCCACACGGCCGTGTGCCTTCACAGGGGACTCCACAGGGGCTGGTACACGCCCCTGTGGATTCTTGGGAAAACTCAGAAGGTCTCTGAAAATACTCACACGGCCGTGTGCCCAACCTAGCCAAGAATACAAAGTCAGCCATAGGGGCTCTCACACGCCCCTGTGGCTTCTCTGGTTCATCCCGAGATTTGCTAAGTGTTCCACATGGCCGTGTGAGACATCCACACGGCCGTGTGCCTTTCACAAGTCCTCCCACAGGGGCAGCCACACGCCCCTGTGGTTTCTCGGGAAAACAGAGGGGTTTCTGTAGAGTTTCACACGGCCGTGTGAATCATACACACGGCTATATGCCATAGCACCAGGTTTCTCACAGGGGCACCCACACGCCCCTGTGGACTCTCTGGAATGAGAGCTTAAGTTCTGCAAATTCTCACACGGTCGTGTGCCTTCTCTAGTTTACTTAGAAATATTCACTGACTTTGCAGAAAAATTCAGAAACATAACTATGATGCTTAGAGCCTGTGAAAACCATCAAAACACGACCAGATACCATGGAAAACTTGCTCAACTAGCTAAAACTTCATCAATCATCATTTAGGCACACGAAAACATCAACAATCCACAATAAAATCGCAGGTTAAGCATTAAAAATTTAGGATACCAATACTAAGACTTTTATTCATGCTAAAACTAAACTAGATCCTAGAAAAACTGTAAAACCCTTGGGTTGCCTCCCAAGAAGCGCTTGTTTAACGTCACTTGGCTTGGCGTACCTGGCTTACCTTATGGAGGTTCATGAATGAAGGTTGACCTCTTTCCTACAACCTGAAAACATGCATTACATAACCTTTGTAGAATAGAGGGAGAGTTAGCGATTCTGTTACCACACAAAGGTGAACCACCCTTACTCCGTTCTTGCTCATCCCCATTGTTCTTGGTTCTTTTCGTGTGGCGCCTCCTTGCTCTCTTCATCCTTCTCCTCATCTTTTTCATGGCTCTCGGGTCCGGCTTGACTTCCTTCTCGATAAGACCAAATGAAAGCACTTCTTCCTTGTTCTCCATGTCTTGATCCGGCCAATCTTCATACGGATCCGGGTTCAATATTTTCTGCACATAATCATCAATTAGCTCATCGGTAGTGTCAAGAAAATATAAAGTATCATCAAAGTCAAGAGAGTGTCTCATGGCTTCGGCGAGACGGTATGTAAGCTTGTCTTCTCTCACTCACAATGTGAGCTCCCCGCCATCCATGTCAATCAAAGCCTTAGAAGTGGGCAAGAATGGCCTTCCAAGGATTAATGGAACCTCAACATCCTCATCGACATCCAACACCACGAAGTCAGTAGGAAATATGTATTTGTCGACTTTTACTAAAACGTCTTCCACAATTCCCCTCGGATGCCTCACCGATCGGTCCGCGATTTGAAGTGTCATCCGAGTGGGTCTTGGCTCACTCAAGCCTAGCTTTTGGAAGAACGTGTAGGGCATGACATTGATACTTGCCCCCGAGTCGGCCAATGCCATCTCTTTACCCATGTTGCCAATGTTACATGGTATTATGAAACTCTCGGGATCTTTTCTCTTGCTCGGCATGTTCTTTTGCAATACGGCCGAGCAATTGGCATCAAGGATCACAGATGCACTCTTCTCCAATTTCCTCTTGTTGGTCAAGAGGTCCTTCAAGAACTTCGCGTACTTAGGCATTTGGGCCAATGCTTCAGCGAATGGTATGTTGATGTTCAACTGTTTGAAAATTCCCAGAAATTTCTTGTATTGTTCGTTCTATTGGTCATTCTTCAATCGTGAAGGATAGGGGATCCTTGGCTTGTAGGGTGGGGATGCCACCTCTTTTTCCTTTGTCGCTCCTTCCTCTATCTCCATGACCTTGGGTGTCTCTTGGGTCTTCTCTAGAGGGAGATTTCTCTCGACCTCTTTTCCACTCCTCAAGGTGATTGCCTTCAATTGCTCTCTCGGATTGGTCTCCGTGTTACTAGGCAAACTACCTTGAGGTCTTTCCGCCAAAGTCTTCGCAATTTGCCCCATTTGATTCTCCAAATTTTGTAGGGAGGCGGGGTGACTGTGAAGTGTAGCTTCCACCGATCGGAACCTAGCATTCGATGAAGCAACAAACCTTGTGAGGGCTTTCTCAAGATCGGACATCTTCCCTTCTAGCCCGGTTACTCGGCTTTCCAAGTTCGGTGCTTGTTGTCTTTTGTTATAACTGCCCTTGATTGCTCCATGAGAAATTTGGATGGTTCTTCCACCCCGGGTTGTAGGTACCACTATACGGGTTACCTTGGCCTTGCCCTCTATAAGCATTACCCACAAAATCGGCCTGTTCCACCGTACTAGTGCCTCCAATAGCGATCGGACAATCACTCGAAGCGTGACCTCCCCCACAACCGTTACAGGTAGTAATGGGCGCAACTCTTGGTGAAGTTAGAACATCCATCTGCTTACTTAGTGATTCCACCTGTGCCGCCAAAGCTGTAACTGCATCAACCTCATGAATTCCGGCCACCTTCTTTCGGTCCCTTGTGTTCCATTGATAGCTATTCGTAGCCATCTCTTCTATAAGGTGCCAGGCTTCACCGGGAGTCTTGCTTCCTAGAGTCCCTCCTACCGCCGCTTCTACTAGTTGCTTGGTGCTTGGATTCAACCCGTTGTACAAGGTGTGGATGATCATCCACTCGGGGAATCCATGTTGCGGGCACTTCCGAAGGAGCTCTTTGAACCTATCCCATGTCTCGAATAGAGACTCCAATTCCATTTGCATGAAGAATGAGATCTCATTCCGGAGCCTCGCTGATTTTCCCGGAGGGAAATACCTAGCCAAGAACGCCTCGGCCATCTCCTTCCATGTAGTAATAGATGCTCTCGGTAATGAATGTAGCCAATGTCATGCTTTTCCCTTCAATGAAAATGGGAAGGCTCTCAACCTGATTGCATCGTCTGTTACTCCATTGATCTTCAACATGTCGCACACTTCAAGAAAGTTCTCAAGATGGTTGTTGGTGAATATGCGTTTGAATCGCTCACCCGCAAGTGCACGGGGTCGCCAAGTAATACCCCTCGCGCGAGCACGAGGGGGTCGTATTCCCAAGGGCCCGAGAAGCTATTCTTACTTCCTTATCACAATGTTGTCTGACCTAGTCAATCACTTGGAAGACAAACTACAAATAATCTACTAAAGCAAAGAGCATGCAAATAGTAAGTATAAATACGGAGGGAAAAATCAAGGCGAGGGAATGGTCACGGATGAGGATTTCCTCGGGGGTTACTAAAGTGCTAAGGATGCCCTAACTAGCATGCACGTGGGTGGTTTGGACCGGGAAACCCTAAGTTGGACCAACCCGATGGTCACGGTGTTGGTCCCTAATCCGGTACGAGTATTGGAATACGGAATTGCTTCCACCTAAATCCTAGTACGATCGCAATGGGTTTAGTGGATTTCCCCGAGCTAGGGTTGAGACACAACCAAGGACAACCCTAACAATTGGAGGGGTACAAATACCCGATGGTCACGGTGTATTCGTACGTGTATTCCCTTCCAAGCTTGGTGAGCCTAACACTAGGGCAATGGTCATGCAACCTAGTATTGTCTACGAATTGATACATAGAGTTCTCATACATACTAAGGCATTCAAGAATCACCAAACAAGGATCACAAACCACACCAAATACATAAAACTAGAACAAGCATCCAAAATACACAAGTTCACCCCAAAGGTTCACCTACATCCGGTGACCTTGGGGTTTAGCTGCTCATGATCTCAAAGTAGACAAGAAAATACATAAAAACAACCAAATGCATAATGAAAACAATCCCTTAAAAGATCAAGGCCGAATGACGCTTCCAAGGACGCCACCCAAGAAGTGGCTTCCTTTGTCAATCTTCATCTCAAATGCAAATCGGAGGCGTGGATTCGTCGTGTCGTGCACTCCCCGTCGTCCTCTTCTCAAGGATTGCCTCCAAAACCCGGCCTCAAGCTCCCAAAGAAGATGGTGAAGTCAAGCTCTCTCAAGGCCTAGGGTTCCCCTTCTCAAAATGGACTAAAAACCCTTAAAAACATGATCCAGTGAGTTATGCGGCCCCCCATGCGGGGAGAGAAAATTCCCAAGAAATCCCGAAATCGCGTAAGTTGCTACAGTGCCGCTACAGTAAGCTGCTACAGTAGAACTGCTGCATTACCGTATGCGGCCTCTGCAGTGCCCGCATGGCAGCCCGCATGAACCTCCAAACGTAGCCGTTTCGCCAAAGTTTTCGTGCTACAGTGGTTGCTACAGCGATTTGGGTAGTCGGATCCACAGGGAATAGGGATTTAAAACACAAGAATTCGCTATTTAGTTATGCGGTGTACAAAAAATAATAATCGGAGTGATGAGTGAATTTATGGAAACAATTAGAATAAAAGACAAGAAAGTAAATAGAGAGATGAAAGACAAGAAAAAAGCAAGTAGAAGTTAAAAGAGAAAGACTAGCAATGGATGAGATAGGGTATCCGGACAAGCTACCTCTAGGACTTATGCTTCTAGCAAGACTATGCTATTATACTTTACTATTGATGTTAATTGAATCGAGGATATCGTTAAACTCACGGTCCCAAAACTTAAGGTCAACCGTGACTAACCACAACATTATGTCCCGATATTAGCATTCACTACGACCCTTGACTCTTGTTGACCTATCAACTAAGCCCCAGGGGAGTCTATCTTCCTAACCCTAACACTACGTGTTATTGCTTTAAGCTTTAGGGATTCCTAGTGATAAAACCTGTTCCTCTATGTAGTTCTAACCCTTTGGTCCAGGTGGAAGAACCCTAGTCTAGATTGAGCCCTAACACTCTATCTTGACCGCTAATTAACCAAGGAAACGGAGGTAGGGAGAAATCACACTGGAAGGGAAATTGGTACATCGCTACCTCACAATTCTCCCTCTCAACCCTCTTCAATCTTAAGGAGTCTAACCCTATAGGAGTTGTCACACCTCCAAAGGATAACCTAGATTGCTCTCAACCTTAGTGTCAGGGCTAAGGGAAAAACAATAGCACAAGATAATTAAAATTGAAACTCGATTTATTCATCAATAATGGAAAAGCACAATAGCAATTTCATAGAAACATAAAAATCCTAGGGTTTTACAAGTCCGAATACCCACTAGGGGTTTAGCTCCTCATGGAGCTATACATGTTCATCAAAATATGAAAGAAAGAATAAAGTAAAAGCATTGATGAAAACCCCCTCGCGTATGGTGTGGCCGTAGTCTTGTGCGGCTGTCGAACGTCGATGTCGATGCCGATGACGCGCTCCAATCCTCCACAAAGTCCTCTCCGAAAAAGTTGGGGAGAAAGATAGGTCAAAAGATTCGTAAAAAGTCTCCAAATTTGGCTTTTAATAGGCTGAGTGCGGCTTTAAATTTGGACTTATCGGGACTTCACACGGCCGTGTGGAATTAACACACGGGCGTGTGAAGTTTCTGTCTGCTGAAAAATTAATTCACACGGCCGTGTGTTAATTCGACAAGCCCGTGTGAATTCTCTGGAATTCTGAAATTCGGCCGAAAATGAACAGTAGCTTGCTACAGTGTTTTACTATAGCAACAAAAGCTGCTGTGCTGCTACAGTACTTGCCGAAAATGCTCCCGAATCCGTCGTTCTTCATCGAGGTCATTGAATTGGGCACACAATCAATGGTAGATCATGCCGATTGCTTCAAGTCTCCTTCTTGGTGATATTCTCCTAAGCAACACGAGTTTAGACTTATTGTGAATGTGAGTGCCTTTGTGCCCCTCCAAAGGAGGTTGGCACACACTCACAAGTCTAAGCTCGTGCCTTGTTCCTTACTTGGTCCAAAAACCTCCCCAACAATGGCGAACACGATCTAACTTCGTTCTTCTTTTCCAACTTGGCTCCACAAATCTATAATGCGTAAGAATACACAAATGCACACTATTTAGTGATAAAATCTGATAAAATGTATGCTCATTGTAAGATAATAACGCTTCACATTACTATAACACAAGCACTTATCAGGGAGTCGTCTTTGATGTATCCATTCGCAGTGTAAATGATGGAATCTTGGAAACCAGAGGCTTAGCATGGGGTTGTTCATCTTGCAAAACAAATTCATGTTTTACAAGTTGAACAACCACCGGCAAAGCCTCTGATTTTCAAGGTTCCAACTATTAGACTGGGAATGGATGCATCGAGGACGGATCCCCTGGCCGAGCCGATGTCCAACCCAATTGTTTCCATAACTTTATAATCTAATAACTCCAAGCCAATTTAAAGGGTCGATCGACATAGTCGGAAATCTAAAGGGTCGACCAAATTTACACCGATTCGAATGATTTAAATGCAAATTTAAAGGGTCAATCAACTTGGCTTATTGAATTCTGGACATACATTAATTATCTTTGAATGAGAATTTGAAGGGTCGATCAATTTTGAACGGACAACTCGGTCTAAGATGTAGAGTTTCTGTGTACTAATAGACTTTAAATATCATTTTTACTATTGTGCCTTTTCAGTCTAACTATCTATGTTATCCTTTAAGATTAAGTGTTTCGATTTAAGTTCTACTCTATCCATTTAAATGTAAACGTCTCCATTTAACAACATTTGTACATCTTTAAATAAAGATGTTTATATTTACATATGATAGTTTATGTTTAATGTCAAGCATAGACACGTAAATAAGTTTGTTTTTGTTAAAATAGGTTTTTATTTACAATGCCTAGTTAGTGATAGTTTCATTACAAGACCTATGATTATGACCAGACGTGTGGCAGCGGCTGCACGGTAAGTCACGGACCTCGGACGCTTGTGACTCAATCCTCTTCTGTCTCGGACGCCCAGGTTGCTTCCTCATAACAGGCGGACGCAAATGGAGTTCTCGATTGTCTTCTGTAGGCTTGTCGTTGACAAACCCCTTGCATGTGTGTACCGTAAGTGCATGAGCTTTCGAAGTAATAATAGTACCCCGGTGAGAGGGTAGTCGATTCCACAGGGAGTAGGGATTAAAGATACAAGTGATTGCTATCTAAATAAAGCAAAATACAGAAAACGAGAGCAAGATCAATTTTGTGTATGCAAGGTAATTGAAAGCAAGAAGAAAAGAAAGAGAAATATGGAAGGTAAGAGAGTGCAAGCAAGAGTGATAAGAGAAAGACAATCAATGAGTGAAATAGGGTACCCGGACAAGCTACCCCTAGGATTTTATGCTTCTAGTGGAAGACAATGTTATTATACTCTTCTATTGATGTTTAATGAGTCAAGGATATCCTTAAAAACGCGGTCCCAAACCTAAGGTCAACCGTGACAAACCCCAACATTATGCCCCGGCATTAGGTTTTACTATGACCCTTGACTCTTGTTGACCTGTCAACTAAGCCCTAGTGGAGTCCATCTTTCTAAGCCTCACACTATGTGGGATTGGTTTAAGCTCTAGGGATTCCTAGTGATTAACCCTGTTCCTATGTAAAGCTCTAACCCTTTGGTCCAAGTAAAAGAACCCTAGTCTCAATTAAGCCCCAGCACTAGGATTTACTACAACCCATCACTCTGTTGCTCGTGCAACTAAGCTCTAGGGGAGTTCATCTCCTAGCACTTCGCTCTATTTTGACCGTTAATAACTCGAGGAATGTGGAGGTAGGAAAAATCACACTGGAGAGGAAAAGGGACATTTCGCTATCTCACAACTTACTGTCTCGACCCTCTTCAATCTTTAGTAGTCTAACCCTATAGGAATTGTCATACCTCCAAATGATAACCTAGACAATTCTAAACCTTAGTGTCACGGCTAAGGGAAAATTGATACAAGATGCAATTAAGATTGAAACTCTATTTTATTCATCAATAAAGAAAAGTATAATAACATTTCATAGAAAAATAATCATCCTAGGGTCTACAAGTCCGAATACCCACGAGGGGTTTAGCTCCTCATAGAGCTATACAAATACATCAAACTATGAGAATAAGCACAAATCAAAAGCATAGATGAAAACCCCCTTGTGTAGTATGTGGTCATGGTCTTATGCGGCCGCTGGGCGTTGATGTCGATACTGATGGCGCAATTCGATCCTCCACAAGGTCCTCTCCAAACCCTAGCCGTAATCCTCCAGAAGTTAGGTGAAAAGATATACTAAAAGCTCCAGAAAAAGTCTCAAAAGCACCTTTAAATACTGTTGAGTCGGGGCTTCAAATCGGCTGAAATCGGGATTTCACACGGCCATGTGGAATTTCCACACGCCCGCGTGAAGTCTTTGTTTTGCTGAATTTCGGCAAACAGTGAATAGTAACTTGCTACAGTACTTTTGCCGAAACGCTCCCGAATTCATCGTTCTTCATCGAGGCCGTTGATTTGGGTACATAATTAACAGTAGTTCATGCCAATTGCTTCAATTCTCCCTAGTGGTGAAGTTCTCTTATGCTACATGAGTTAGACTTATTGTAAATGTGACTTCCTTTATGCCCCTCCACAGGAGGTTGGCACACACCCACAAGTCTAGACTCGTGCCTTGTTCCTTGCTCGGTCCGAAAACTCCCCAACAACAGCGAACACGATCTAACTTTGCTCTTTTCCTCCAAACTAGCTTTACAACCCTACAATGAACAAAAGCAAACAAATGCACAATATTTAATGATACAATCTGATAAAAGTAATGCTCAATGTAAGATAATAACACTTCGCGTTATTATAACACAAGCACTTATCAGTCATCTTCTGGTTTGGGGAAAATAGCTTCCCTATACGCCAATTTGTATGTCTCGACGGTGAAGTAGCTGCTAATAAATTGATGAATGTTGGTGTCTGTCTGCATTATTGCAGCACAAGCGTGTGTGCACGAGATACCATAAATTTGCCATCTACGACATGAGCATGTTCTAACCGATAGATCTACAGAGTTGCTGCAGTGGTCAATGACTTCATAACGATCATCGACACAACGACCAACATAAAGATTTCTGCTTCCCACAACAAAATCCTATACGTTTTTATGTATATCGGGCATAAGTAGGTCTCCCATTTGTTCGCTTGCTCGCGACGGGTGCATAACATGCGCATTAATTTGAACCTGTATAAGTACACATTATCAAACTAGGAGAAACAAATATATTTAAACAGACACAAAGATAGTTAAACAGTAACATACTATATTAAATGAAGAACATGATATTTAAACAGAAATTGAAATAGTTAAACTGAAACAAACATATTTAAAGTGAAACAAAAATATTTCAACAGAAAGAAAATCAAACATTCAAATACCGTATGGAGTTGACCATTTTCGTAACCGGTAAATGGCGAGCTTCTTTGATCCACGCATTGAAGGACTCTATGACATTTGAATACATATCGCCCCAATGTTCACCTTTGAACAAATAATTACACCAATTTGACATATCTGACTTTTCAAGCAACCAGCGATACGCTTCTTGTGATGTGGCCTGCAGTTCACTCACCGTATCATCAAAGTCTTAAAACATTGATGCCCACACAATACGAAAGCATATGGACCAGCACTATTTCTTAAACGCCTTCCCAAGTCTGCCATTGGCTTTTATAAAATTGGCCTCCAAGTGTCGAAGGCAATATGCGTGCAGGGAAGAAGGGAAGACCCTTGCAATGGCGTTCACAAGCCCCTTAGACCTGTCCGAGACAAATTTAATGATCTCTTTATAATCTCCATTATCATATAACGCATCACCTAACTTGGAAATGAACCACGTCCAATTCGCATCTATCTCGTTATCGACAATACCAAAGGCCACCTGCAAAAAACCATTGTTTTCATCTTTGCCTGTGGCGCCCAGTAGCGTACCTTGATATTTTCCAAGAAGGTGGGTACATCGACAAACAGCAGCAGCCTACAACCCCACTTGAATCCCATGATACACGCACAGAACGAAAATAATGCACATTTAAAACGCTCATTGTCTCTTTCCATAATCGCAATACTGCCAGGATTTGTCTCAGCCACCTTATCCACGTACCAGAGCAACAAATCGTAGCTGGAGACGTCGCTGCCATCGAGAATCACCCGGGCACACTCTTTACCCAACCAAGCTTGCTTATATAGAATGCTGACACCATGTTCCTGCAACATGTCGTTCTGAATGTCGATGGGCCTGTACAAGGGCTGGTCTTTAAGCTTCTAAATCACTCATGCGCTTACCCATTTTTAGACGCTTTCGGATGCGACACCGAGCAAATTCCACCATCGCAAGTGTGTGACGGGTGCATTGTCTTGATTTTTAAAGTATTTTTATTGTATTCCTTTGATGCATGAAGGCGCCAGTCACAACCAACGGCCGCGCATTGTACAATCATCCTGTGTTTTTCATTCTTTATGAATTTGATGTCAAAATTCCGAAGTGTGTCTCTGAAATGTTCAACGTCTACAAAACGTTGTCCAATATCCAACGACAACACTTCGGATTGATCCGAGGAGGACGGAAGGGCTGCCACACCATCAGGGTCGCTATAAGATTGAACAGGTGTGCTGGTAGAATTAGAATTCATGCCAACACTTCAGTTTACAAGGGAAAAATTAGTTAGTTAATCGGAAACAAACCATGTTACACGGAAACATATATATTCAAATTGAAACATAATATGTTAAACAGAAACGAAATATGTTAAACTTAAACTTGAATAATTAAGTGGAAACATACATTTTTAAACGGAAACTGGGGTAGGAACGATAACAAAGCAAAACCTATTTGTTTTAAACGGGAACTTATTTGTTTAAACGGAAAATCGAAGAATTAAGCGAAAATGATAATAATTAAGCGAAAATTGTAATAATTGAACGTAAACTATAATAATTATACAGAAACATATAATTATAGAAGTCAAGATATAGGATAAGAACTTTACAATGACAAGAATTCATTTTGACTATGATGCGATAATGGCACATCATCTATCTCAACCACGAGATTGACTGTAGCGCATTTCAAGAGGGAGTACACATGACACATGCGCTGGAAGTCAACCTCATTTTCTATTAGACAAATCGTTTTATGACCATCGGGTGTGATAAAATTCACCTAACACGGGAAACATTAAGACCCCATCATTGACATATCTCCGCTAAGATTGAATCCCAAGAAGTCTGTGCCGTGAACAATAGCACTCGTCCCTCCCCATTGTATCTTGCAATTCCACAAAAACTCTCCATAAAAAAACTTGCATGTAAATACAAATTGTTACTCTCTCTTCAAGGATGATCAAAGTGAGGGAAAGAAAGACATTCTCACCTTATCGAGCAACTGGCAGAGTTCAAAAGGATGCAAAAGATTGTTACTCTCTCGCAGGATGAGTCTTCCAAACTTTGTTTCAGAAAAAGCAACGCAAGAAGGAATGAAAAAACTTCCAAAAGCCAAACAAAAAAGTTTGACATGATGTGACTGGGTGGTTTTTTTCCAACCATTTAGAAGGGTAAACAACGAATTTCACAATATGGACCCTGTCCAAGTGAACCATAGGAGGCAAAAAGGAAGTTAAACAATAACGGAAAGGTTGTCTGGGATATTACAAACTTGCAGGGGCTGTCTAGGAATTTTTGAAATTCCCAAGAGGTAAATAGTAATTTTCCCTTATTTATAATTGTGATGATTTTCTAATGTTTTGACAATGATGTTTTTGAAAATATTTAATTAATGTTTGATGATCAAACACTCCTAAAACCGTATTTAATGGCTATTCAACGTTTGGTGATGATCCAAACATTCAATCGCGTGACCCACCCTTTTTTTTCAATTGTTGTTGCACTATTTTAATTTTTTTACAATGATGATTATTTTTTATTTTTTATTATTGTAACATATATTTTTTATTTTTTAAACTTGTGTCAATCAATATTTTTAATTTGAGATTTTTTTTGCGGCTTTTCATTTGTATTAAATAAATTTTATATTTTTTTCATCAATTTGAGAAAATATATTTAAGTTCTTATCGTGAATTTAATCATCCTTTATAAATTAAAAATATTTAGTTTTATAGAAATTTATATATTTCTCAAATATTTAATTTTAAAAAGTAATGAAATATTTGGTTACATAAATGTATAAATAGTTAAAATAATAGATAAAATTAGTGTAAGTTTAATATTATAATATAACTATTATGAGAAGATAATCTAATAAAAAATTTAATAAATTGATAAAATAGTGTGAATATAATGAAAAGATTCAAAACCCTTAAATAGTCTAGCTATTAATAACGTTTTTACAAAACTTTTCTAACTATTTGACTCTTTAATTGTTTTTTTACATTTAAATTTATGTCTATCATTTATTATGGATTTGTTTTTAATGTTTTATTTCATATTTACATCTTATATGCTTTTGCCATTAAAAAAATATTTTGCTTGATTGTTGCACTATTTTAATATTTTTTAGAATGATATATTTTTTTTTTTTTTTGTAACAGAATTTTTTATTTTTAAACTTATGTCTATCAATATTTTTAAATTTAGATTGTTTTTGGGCTTTTGATTTGTATTAAATTATTTTTTATTTTTCCACCAATTTCTTTAAATATTTTTTTTATCAATTAGAGAAAATATATTTAAATTTTTATCATGAATTTAATTCTCTTTTATAAATTTAAAATATTTAGTTTTATAGAAATTTATATATTTGACAAATATTTAATTTTATTAACTAATTAAATAATTTGATTACATAAATGTATAAATAATTATAACAATAAATAAAATTATTGTAAATTTAATATTATAATATAACTATTATAAAAAATAGTCTAATAAATTTTTTTAATGAATTTCAAAAACCATGGTTTGATTGACGGTTGATGTGATTGTACTATGGAAATACTATGGTAAAGATTGTTTTCCTATTGAAATTTACAACTCATTAGGGCAGAATCGTACTGTAAAAATAGAGTTAATGTGTATGTGCTGTTGAGGATTAACTTTCTGAAGTAAGCAACAATCGTGATTTGAGCCTTTTCTTTTGCTTTGTGTTTGAGCCTTTTCTTGTGCTTTGTGAGCTTCCCCTACTCTTATAAGGATGAGAAAGCTGCCATCTCCTTGGACTAATTAATCACAGAAGAATTGAGTTTATCACCCTTTTCTCCGCCTCCTAACCTCCTCTTCTTGAGCTCCTGAGCCTTGCCTTCGAAGCCAAGCTTTCGAGCTTCTTACGAAGACGATTTAGGATTTTCCGGTGGTACTCTCGGTGAGTCATCTATCGCTAAAATCTTAATCTTAAGAGAGGTATTAATTCCTTCTTGGTGTGCGTAGGTGACATTTTTCCCCCATCCAAAGATCGCAGGTGCAACTCCCGTCTTGGAAGACTTAAAAATATGGATTAAGGGTTGAGAGGAAAGGTCTTTTAAGCAATTTTTGATATACTGTGTTTCACCGATCTTACTGTGATGACAACAGCCATGGTTCGGACAATGGTGTCTAAACATTTCAACATCGACCCATCACTTCCCGATCTGAAGATATTTGTTAAATCTGTTGTGGATTCTTTCTGCGAGTCCAAGCAAGGTGAAGAAGAAGAGTCCAAGCAATTTGAAGAAGAAGAAGAGAATCCTACTAACTGTCACAATGAGGAATATACTGCAAACGGGGATCTCATTATCTACCGGGTGATAATTTTACTTTTTTTGTTTTAGAATATTTTGCCTTTCCTATTTGATGGTTTATTTTGTCTTGGTTATTTTTTTTTTCTTTTAGCTTTCAAAAAAGCAATTGATTACACTGCAACCATATAATGGGACCACATTGGTCTCAATTAGGGAATATTTTACAAGAAATGAGAAGGAGCTTCCCACCTCCATAGGTATTTGTCTTTTTGAGTTTTTGTACTTAATATATTAGTTGGGGTTAGTTATTTAATTTTTCCTTTGCATTCTATCTGAAGGGAATAGTTTACCAATTGATCAGTGGGAAGATTTGAATAACGCCATTCCTGCCATTGATAATGGTATTGAAAAACTCGAATACTAGATGGCTTCACAGGTATTTATTTCAAATATACAATAAAGTACAAATTTTATTGCTATATTATTTTAGAGTGTCTCCTCATAGAAAAGAATACGGTATGATTATAAGGATTTATCATTATCATCAAGTTGATACTTTTTTATTATTAATCAGTAAAATATTGTTATGTATGTGATGTTCATTATCTTGATTTTCTCATGCAGCAGCAGGAGGAATGAAGATTTTTGGTGTTGCAGTCCGACTTAAGCTAGCACCGATGCTTTTTGTGTTTTTCTAGAAATGTTTTGATGTACTCTTATCTTAAAATTGGTATTTTTTTTAAGCCTGTTTTGTCTGTTTCTTAAGCTATCTCTGTTTTTGAGCTATCTCTATTTTTGAACTATAGGTTTCTATTGAGCAATGTGTTAGATGTTATATTGTGCAACTTTGCTCATTGTCGATGTCTGCAAATGGTGGTTTTATATGCCTATATAAATTGTGCGTTCACTACAACAATATTGCCCTTTTTGAAGTTTTGAACATGTTTGTTATGCTTGTTGTTTGTATGTTTTTCAATTGGCTAGATGATTGAAAATTGAAATTTTATCATTTGGTGTTTGGTTGTTGTAAGAGGGAGCTCATGCCACCACCCAAAATATGCTCTCTATTAGATGTTACTTTTATTTTGATGGAAATTGCTTTTAATCAGAATTTGGAGGTTCTTAACGATGAAAATTAGTTCTTTTCGTCAAAATTACTTAGTTTCTATGCAAGTATAACACTGTTTAAAATGCTAAATCTAAAATGTTAGAAATGATTGTGCTTTCTGTAAAAAATTGATGTGAGATTCAGTTTTGTGATCGGGCAAAAATGCATCAGTAAAAGTTCAATGAATAATTTCAAAATTATTGGGCATATTTTGCAAAGTCACAAAAACATTTTATAAAGATCTATTCATTGTTCTACTTTTGATTTGTCGTTATCAATGGATTACTACTTTTGAGCTATCACTGAGCAATAGTATTAAGATTATCAAATATTTATGTTTGATGATGTATTTTATATTTGTGCTTGTGGAGGATTTACTGGTTGATTCAATGGTTATTGTATTTTCTATTGGAGGTAACCTGGTCATTCAGTTTGTTAGCAAAAATTAGATCTTGGTACTTTGATAGATTTTCATTGATTTGATTTGATTAAAAATCTTTTAACCAGGTGTGATAAACTGATAGAATTTATTAGGTGTCGCACTGCTTTGGGAACATACATGAGGTAGCATGGATTCTATATTCTTTCATTTGGTTTTCATGACTGTGAGTCTTGATCTCTGATTTTTTTTTCTTATTTGAATGTGTCTGTGGGGTAATTTAGTTTTGTTTGATAATTTATCAATTGGTTAGATAATGGGAAATGGGAAATTCATCATTTGTTTGATGCTTGAAATTTTATTTGGGAAAAGGTTTGTATAACTTACCTTTTGTCAGTAGAAATCAATGTCTTTATTATTATCTCCCATACATTTTTTTTATTTCATTGGACAAATAACAACTTCTTGCTTTTTGTACTTTAAGAGTTTAGGTATCGATGATGCTGAAGTTAATTGATGTGTTGAGTCTTGAGATTTTTTATCTCCTAGTCCTAGTACTAGAGAGAAGTTTATGTTACCAATCAAAATAAAATTTTACTGTAAGCTGCCTTGTATTTGTCACTGGTATTTTATTGTAAGTTGTTTAGTATTAAAGAGGATTTTGAGGCAGATGATGGGTTGTGTAGTTTGTGCTGTTAACATTTTGGGGAGAGGGGGGGGGGGGGTATTCAGAGCTTAGTTTTTTCCAAAAAGGTTTTTTTAACCTTAATTCTAATTAATATAAGAACTTTGATTTTCTTGTTTTGAAGACACTAGAACTATTGAAAATGGTTCTTATGTTAGCCTAGGTACAAATTTCTTTTCTTTTTTTCTTTTTCTGCAAATGAACATCTCATATCATTGTATTTATGGTGTTTGTCTCTCAGGTGTTTTTTCATGGTTGGATTCATCCCGGTCCAAATTTCATTTTGGGTGGGAATTTATTGTTGACAAAGATGCTTGTGGGAGCTTTTTTCTCCTTCAGTTCTTTTATTATGTTTTTTCCTTACAGAATTTTGGGTTGGAGGCACTTATTTTATTTATGAAGTCGTGGAATATTTGTTGGTGCTTATTTGGCTTAAAAATTTTAATGTAATCAATTATTTTTGTTTTATTGTCCTTATATGATTTTTAGACCTTTTGTATGCTGCACGTATAATATTTGTTTTTAGAATGATTTTTATGGGTCTCATATTGCTTCAAACATGTAGAAACCATATATTTGTCTGATCCATTGTTGGATTAGATATAATTCCTTTTTTTTTATAACCTGGTTTTATTGTTGATGAAGACTACTGACAATTGGTTTGCCAAGTACATAATGAACGAGTAACTGAACAGTTTTAGGGAATTAAAGATAAAACATCAATTTCACTCTTGTTATGTTTCTCGTGTTGATTTTGTTTTGTGATATTTTTATTTGCCTTAAAATTTGTTTGCTTCAGCTAGCCAGTTTGTGACAATCATTGGATACTGGAAATTGTATTTATCCTGCTATTAGATTGATAATTCTTAATAATTAAGTTTTGAATGAGGAAGATGCATGTTTGTGCACTCTCTTTAAGAATTTTGGGTTTGTTCTCTCCAGAAAGGGGTTAATCAAAAAATGATTTAACTCAAAGCTATTTTATACATTGATCTATTTATAAGGCTAATTTGTCAAACGTTGGTCTAAGGAACTTGTGCTTATGTCGCTTCTTCAAAATGGTAATAGTTTCTAAACATAACATTGTTTCACCACATATTGCCGTTTGGATGAGAAAAAGAATCTAATTATAGTCACTTTCATTGTCAGTATTGTTCTACTTTGAGATTGTAATTATCAGTGGCAGATCATGGAACTTGTGCTCTTTTAAATTTTGGGTTTTCTTTTCTAGAAGTCAGTATCATCTAGCTATTTATTTTTAGTTTTTGTTAATTTAGAACTTTGAACTTCTATTTTCCTGATGCTATGAGACAAAGAATTGCTGAAAATGGTGAATTACCCTTGTGTCTGATAATGTGATAATGGTTGGGTGTCATTTTGAGTTCTATTATCATCGTTTTTGGAGATTTTTTTTTTCTATGGAATGTGGTTCTAGACATATTCGATCTGTTTCTTGTAGTCTGGTTTACTTAGTAATGAGATAGGGGTGACTTTCATATGCTTTTTTCCTTGCATTTTCCATTATTCATGCTTGTGAATATGAAGGGCGGTTACTATTACTAATCATGTTTAGTTTACTTTTGCTAAAGTGCGCAATATTCCTTGTGAAAAACTGAATGCATACATGATTGGCTGATTTGATGCTTTCGGAGAGCTAATCATAAAACATTACCATTAATAACCTCGATATCATGTCATTTGACTCTTTCGTTTTTCTATTGTTAAGAACACCACGTTATTTTTTTATTTATGGAACCGGATAACTTCAGAGAGCTAATGATAAAACATCACCATTAATAACCTTGATATTGTCAACTATTGGATAGCCCAATGGTATGACATCAATGTGTTAAAGGGGAGGTCATGAGTTCAAATCCTCTCCCCCGGGGGGCTTCTCGCCTCTTATTCAAAAAAAATTATTTATGGAACCAGTTAATTATAAAGTTTTTAAAAGACTGAGATTAAACAATTTCAACCGTAAAAAAAAGAAAAAAAAGTTTGTTTAAAACAAACCCCTCTAGAAAGATTTTACAACAATAAAGAAAAAAAATTTAAACTCTTTCTCACTCTTCCAGTGAAGTGAAATCCATCTTCTCGGGTGCACTCTTCTCTTTTGCTCTCCTTTGAAACCCTCGTCGTGAGAAGTAACCACCGGAAGCTCCACCAACGACCTTTGGTTGCATTGGAACGACGCTATATATCCATCGCCGGCGCTGCATAATCAAAAGCCACGTATGGGTGCTAATAATATCTCTGCCCCTTTGCAATTAGGGTCAAGACGGCACGGCTCCTTAGCCGCCATTGTCGATCTGATAGAGAAGAAGAGAAGAGCGGCCGTAGTGGTCCTTGGCGACATTGGCCGCAGTCCTCGGATACAATTCCACGATCTCTCCCTCACCCGCCAGGTATTTCCTCTCCTAATCAAGAAGCATACATTTCGATTTTTGATCTCCGTGTTCAGTGATTCTTTCATCAATCCTTCATCATGAATCTCTCGCTATGCTTTTTCCAACTCTTGTTTTATTTGATCACTGCTATTAGCACATATTCAATGCTTTATTGCTAATCAATGATAAACTTGGAGTCTTCTATGAGACGAGCCTTTAATTTGTTTGGTTTGCCTATTCAAGCCTTATTTTCAATTAAATTGAATCTTACTATGTTTTTCACTATTGAAATTTGCCTCTATTGACCATATTTTTCTTTGCTTTCTGTTCTTGTGCTTCTGCATTTGAATTTCCTTGAACTAGATGAGCACTGGAATGGTCTAAACTATGAAAAAAGTGTAGGAAGAGTCCAGTTGGCTTTTGTTTCTATTGAAAAATCATGTTTCCCCTTTGATTCAAGAGGAAGATTATTTGCTTACATGGACCAAAATGAATTTTCAGGTATTATTCATGACAAAAACTGCACCTATATGTGATTTTATCCTATAGCTGCAAGAACCTTTTTTGCTTGAGCTTCACTTTAATCCATATAATGGACACTTTTTTGGTTTTCTTTTTGACTTTTTTTTAATGTCTGTAGTTTATGCTTATAATCTATTTTTAGTTAAGACTGAAACAAACAAAGCAGTTTGGAAAATAAATTTATAGGAAAAATCAGATGCCTTACTTTAATGTGTGTAGTTTTTACTGCATATCATTACTCTAAAGTTTGTGTGTTTTGTTTTATCATGATTTATATAAGCGCAGGCATCACTGAATCATTGTCATAACAAGGTGGGTTTTTGGTTTGCATCTCAAGTCTGCAATATTCTTTTTCCTATTCATGCTTTTCAAACTCTTTCCTGTATTGTTCTATTGTAATATTTTTGAGATTCTCATTGTACATATCCAGATGTTAAGGAATTGTTACTTGCTTTTAGATTCTCATAAGGCGGTGGAATGGTTAGAGAGATAACATTCCCACTGGTCACTAACTATTTGGTAAATTATATATAAGGTTTTCAAACTAGCGTTGGGTTTTTGAGGTCTCCATAGTTAACTGCAACTCCAGGTTTTTGATATTTTGAGGTGTTGCTGCTCTCTTAAGATTATAACATTGTAGTGAAATGAAGGTATTTTAAAATTCCCTAGCAATGATTTTAGATGAACTATGTTAAAGGTTTTCAAACCTTTTTCTCCTGCTGAAGGAGTTGTTGTTAGGAATCTTACATGGGATAGCAAGTATTTAAGAGACTGTGCTGGATTAATCTGATTGAATTTCTTGGAAGGGGTTTATGGATCACTTCAAAATTGAACTAGTTCTGATATCTATTTGCTTTTATTGTCCTTTTTGAAGTTTTGAACATGTTTTTTTATGCTTGTCGTTTGTATTCTTTTCAATTGGCTACATGATTGAAAATTGAAATTTTATTATTTGGTGCTTGGTTGGTGAAAGAGGGGGTTCATGCCACCACACAAAATATGCTCTCTGTTAGATGTTACTTTTATTTTGATGGAAATTGCCTTCAATCAGAATTTGGATGTTCTTAACCATGAAAATTAGTTCTCTTCGTCAAAATTACTTAGTTTCTATGCGAGTAAAACACAGCTTAAAAAGCTAAATCTATAATGTTAGAAATGATTGGCCTTTTTTGTACAAATTAGATGTGAGATTCAGTTTTGTGATCGGGCAAAAACAAATAAGTAAAAGTTTGATGAACAATTTCAAAATTACTGAGCATCATTTTGCAAAGTCACAAAAACATTTTATAAAGATCTATTCATTGTTTGTACATCTGATTTGTAGTTATCAATGGATTATTACTTTTTAGCTATCACTGAGAAATAGTGTTGAAATTATCAATAATTATGTTTGATGCTGGGTTTATATTTGTGCTTGTCGAGGATTTACTGGTTGATACTATGGTTATTGGATTTTCTATTGGAGGTAACCTGGCCATTCAGTTTGTTAGAAAGAATTAGATCTTGGTATTTTGATAGATTTTTATTGATTTGATTTGATTAAAAATCTTTTAACCATGTGTGCTAACTGATAGAATTTATTAGGTGTCGCACTGCTTTGGGAACATACATGAGGTAGCAGGGATTCCATATCCTTTCAGTTGGTTTCCATGACTGAGAGTCTGATCCTTGATTTTTTATTTTATTTGAATGTGTCTGTGGGGTAATTTAGTTTTCTTTGATAATTTATCAATTGGTGAGATAATGGGAAATAGGAAATTTATCATTTGCTTGGTGCTTGGTATTTTTGTAAGGGTCTTTCAAGTCAGTAAAAATAAAAAAATAATGGCACTGAATTTTTTTTTTTTTTTTGGTTTGGGAAAAGGGTTTGTATAACTTGCCTTTTGTCAGTAGAAATCAATACATTTATTAGCATCTCCTATAGGTTTTTTTCATTTTATTGGACAAACCATGAGTTCTTGCTTTTTGTTCTTTATGGTTGTAGGTATTAATGATGCTGAAGTTAATTGATGTGCTGAATCTTGAGATTTGTTACCCCCTAGTACTAAAGAGAATTTTATGCCGCCAATCAAAAGAAAATTTTACTGTAAGCTGCTTTGTATTTGTCACTGGTATTTTACTGTAGGTTGTTTAGTATTAAAGAGGATTTATGAGGCAGATGTTGGGTTGTATAGTTTGTGCTGTTAGCATTTGTGGGGTATTCAGAGCTTAGTTTTATCCAAAAAAGGTTATTTTAACCTTATTATAATTACTATAAAAACTTTGATTTCTTGTTTCGAAGACACTAGAACTGTTGAAAGTGGTTCTTATGTTACCCTAGGTATAAATTTCTTTTTTTTTTCTACAAATGAATATATCATAATATGTTATTTATGGTGTTTCTCTGAGTTTTTTTCATGGTTTGATTCATCTTGGTACTAATTTCATTTTGGATGGGAATTTATTGTTGACAGAAATGCTTGTGGGAGCTTTCTTCTCCTTCAGTTCCTTTATTAATTTTTTTACTTACAGAATCTTGGGTTGGAGACACTTGTTTTATTTTTGAAGTCCTGGAATATTTGTTGGTACGTGGTTGGTTTGAAAATTTTTAATTTGATCAATTATTTTTGTTTCATTGTCCTTATATGATTTTTAGACCTATTTTATGCTTCAAGTATGATATTGCTTTTAGAATTATTGTTTACGGGTTCTCTCCAAAGCTCTTAGGTAAGTTTTTGTATTCTCAAGCTAACTTCCAAGTTTAAGTTTTCTTAAGTTTGCAAGAAGGCTAACTTGGTCCGAGAGAAGCGATAAAGTGCCAACATGACCACTTGAGCCAAGCTCTTGATCAGGTGTGTGCAATACTAGCTTGCGTGTGTGTCTAAGTTCCAGGCTCTCAGTTGTGTGAGAGGCTCAAGCTTTGGGAAATTCCTCACTTTCGGAACATTAGTACAACTCAAGTTTCGGGCAAGACGTTTTTATTTTAACTCGTATGGTTTTAATACTACTCATTGCTAGTAAGGGTTTTCATCCTGCTGGCGTATCCTTCCGAACACATCATTTTGATGTTAACCCCAACAGGGTTGATGCATCCATTGATGCATCAATCTTGTCTTATGTGTTATGTAGCTTCATATTGGGAGCTCGTTCTCTTTCGTAATTTGGTGTTGGACTTGGTATCTACTGAATTGTCTTTTTCTAGTAAACAAGAATCAGTTGACAATTGTAGTTGCTTGGATTATTAACTCACTTGCTCCACTTTTTTCTTAATGAAGATTTGTGTGTGTGTGTGTGTGTGTGCACGTGTGAACTTCAAGTTGGTTGTTATTAATAAATTAGATGCTAATGGAACCTTAGCACAGAGTTTCTCGTTAATATATTATAAAAGCATTTTCATATCACCTTAAGAAACACATAAGACATTACTCCATGAAGCTGTTTTTGAATGTTAATCTATTTATTATTGGTATTTTTGAACTTTCTTATAATTAGCAATGAGTTGGAAGTCAGTGTGTGGAGCTTGGTCTCTTCCATAATCTAGGTTGTTTGAACTCGATATCTTCTGAAGGGTTTTTCTTATTCCTACAAGTCACTGTGTGGATTTTCATGTTGAGTTTTGATCAAGGTATATAAGCAAAGTAGATATTTTGTGGGGTGTGTAAGCAAATATATTTATTCAATTTTGGTTTAGTTCGGTTAGTAGCTTATGCGTTTTCCCCTTAAGTTGATTTAGTTCATATTTATACTTTTTATAGATACGAAGACCATTAATAAGTGGAATGGAGGGTGGTTATAATTCCCTTGCTTACTACTATGTATTACTTGAAAACAAAACTAGAATATACAACATATATGCTTTCTACTACATGTTATATAATGCAACTAAAATATTCAACATATGTGTTATGTTTTCGAGTATAAATAAACATCAGGCAGAATGTAAGTGAGATGCAAGCAGTGTACCCTAGATATCGGTTTTATCTGGGGAGAATTATGTATCTGTCCATATAGGGATAAATTTGATCATATGTTTCCCTCTTGATCTTACTTTTGATCTGAATATAGAGTTTTAGATTGGCTTATCTCCACTCCACCTCACTCTCCATCTTAATTTTTTCTTTTGATTTCATTTTAACTTTGAAAATTATGAATTACCTTATTATTTCATATGTTTTTAAACTCCATAATTTTTTATCTTTATAAATTAATTCTTTTACGATCTTCATAAATATTCACAATTTAAAGAGTTCTATCAAATTTTAATATAATTTAATCTTTCATCTTAAATTCTATTTCTCTGAAAGCAATAATGTTACGGTTCTAAGAACAATGTGCTTCACATCTGTGCATGTATAAACATATGCATACACTCATAGACACACACAGTTATATGTATCTATGTGGCTATCTCCACATATCAATTTTCAATAAATTCAAGTGTTGAATATTCTCCAACATTTGCATACTTGACATAGGTATCCATGTCCTAGTAACACTTGAATTAGGAAAAATTTAATATAGAAGTATATTTTAATTTACTATAATATACATCCTTTGTTTTTGTTTTTTTATAGATGCTAATTATTATTTTATTCTTGGGATATGTGGATACTTTGTCTTTACCACTTTTTTATGTTTTAATCATATGTTGTTACTGAAAGGAATATGTTCATCATATCTAGTGCTCATATTAATCCCCTTACATCAAGGATGCCTGTGTTTTAAATTGTAGGAAATGTATAAGATAGCTTATAGGGATAATTCTGGCCGCATATGGTCTTTGAGAAGACTGTTACTGCTGGTCTCAAAGCAAATATGTACGAGTTTGATTGTACAAATAATCCAAAACTCTATTTCAAGTCTTGTCACACAAATTTAATGTATTTAAGGTTTTCTTTATTAGTTGCTATAACCTTTTAGGTGTTCCTTTTCTTATTTCATGTTTGTTTCTTTTCACTCACCAACTTGAATGATCTTTACCTATTCATTCCAATGCCATTGAATCATAGATTGTATTCAATATATTTATGGCTTTTGCCATTTTTATAGGAATGCATACATGCATCTTATCCCTTTGTGATACTCATGCATCTGAGCCTACTGTCATAGATGTTCATATTTGTGAATTAATATTGTAAACTTGTCCATGCTATAATAATTTGTACATACATGAGTTTCATCAAATTTCTCTGCTACCTGATTAAGCACCATGTATTATATCCTGGAAAGGATGGTTAAGTTGCTCCATTTGGTGTATATATCCTTGGTGGTGTTTCATTGAGGCATTAAAGGGTTGAGGTTAAGAAACATTCTTATGAAATTGTCTTGCTGTGGAAAAATTGTATGTGGGCGTAGCCTAACTTTGACTTAATTGCTACTGTTAATTAACATAGCTTAAGATTAAATTTGTTTTGGAATTAATGATAGATTTTTATTGATATTACTATAATTAGGTTATATACTCAATTTAAATAATTATTTTTTTGTGAAAAAAAAGGTTTTGTGTGGTAATTTGCTGAGGACATGTTGATTTACTCTTAGTACTACACCATTGTATTTGGGAAATTTTGTATGGTTTGGTGTGTGCATTTGTAAGCCTCGAGTCTTTTCTCATCTCTGATCAAATTTGTGTGCATTTATTGAAAATAGTTGTGTGCAATCATGTATTTCACTTCCATTGCATCAGTTAATGGCTGAAAACTTGCAAAGTTTGTCCACTGGGTAAAATATACTTTTCACCATTTGTATATCTTAAGGAGATAGACTTTAAAAAACTTATTTATATAAATAGTAACTTGCTAATGTATGAAATGTGCAAACAATAGTGAATGGGAGTTCTAGAAATATGGCACTGACATTTATTCATGAAAGTGCTTATGACTCTCTGTCCATTTATTTTGTTGATAGATTAAACTTGTGCTTGACATTATTCATGCTTCGTAATTTCTATTCCCAATTTGATTGTGCATTTAGAGGTATAAAAGATAGATCGATGGATGCTAAGACTATCTGATTGAAGGTAATGCTTGCACCCTTTTGTCAGAATTTTTTTTAATCAACTTGAAATTAAGATTTCAGAAACCTTTTGTGGTTCTCATCTATCAAACTATCCCATTTGTTTCTCAGAATCTTGGTAGCTTCATGGAGATTGCATTTGGAGGTCAATATGTGATTCTCTTGATGGCATTATTTTTAATCTATTGTGGATTGATTTGTAATGAATTCTTCTCTATTCCATTCCAAATATTTGGTTCTTCTGCTTACAAATGCCGAGATACAAGTTGCGGGTACCATCCCATCTTTTTTGTTACGCTGATTATAGCATAATATTTGCTACTAAAGCTTTTACATTAAATTATTTGTTCAATGAATGCTTTAATATCGAGAGTTTTTACCTGACAGGAGTTTAAAATCTGATGTCCCTTAGAATCTTATTTGCATTTGAAGACTAATTTGATTTGATTTACCAGAGATGCATATATTGTTGGGCTCGTCAAATATCGTGAACCATACCGATTTGGTGTAGGGGAGCCGTTTCGAGCTACCTTTTCTAAACTCTCTTAAAATGAAGATGTCTATATTGTTAGGTGTCACTCAGATAAACTTAGAAATCATACTGATTTATTTTGATGCAAAATTTTGTGGGAGAGCTTGCTAGATATCAAGTAAGCAGTGTTGTGACTGGTGTTGTATTTCATTCGTCATGCTTAGAAGACAATGTGGTATGCTATATATTTTTCATTACAGGTACCAGTTTGTGCCACAAATGATATTTCTGAATATCTCTTTGGCTATACGGCGCTCCTCATAGTCATCAAGTGGTGCACAAGATCTCAAGCTGACTTGTATCATGTGATGATTTATATGTTCCTGAGCTCTACAAGGGATCTTGGTGAAAATCAGTTATTTTGGGGTCCGAAACAACTCCAGGTTGCTTTCCAACAAATTTCTTTTATAAGTTCTGTCAATTACATTACCCTTCTTTTATAAATTGACTGAATCGGGATTTCACACGGCCATGTAGAATTTCCACATGCCCGTGTGAAGTCTCTGTTTTGCTGAATTTCGGCAAATAGTGAACAATAACTTGCTACAGTATTTCATGCTACAACAACACGCTGTAGTGCTACTATAGTACTTTCACCGAAATGCTCCCGAATTCATCGTTCTACAACGAGGCCATTAAATTAGGCACACAATTAACGGTAGATTGAGCCAATTACTTCAATTCTCCTTATTGGAGAAGTTCTCCTATGCTACACGAGTTAGACTTATTATGAATGTGACTGCCTTTGTTCCCCTCCAAAGGAGATTGGCACACATCCACAAGTCTAGACTTGTGCCTTATTCCTTACTTGGTCCGAGAATTCCCCAACAACGGCGAACATGATCTAACTTTGCTTTTTTCCTCCAAACTAGCTCCACAAACCTACAATGCACAAAAGTACACAAATACGCACAATTAAATGATAAACTTTGATAAATGTAATACTCAATGTAATACAATAACACTTCACATTATCATAACACGAGCACTCATCAAACTTCCCCACACTTGAGCTTTTGCTTGTCCTCAGGCAAAAATAAAACATTTAAGTACTTGGGAAGAACAATTTAAAGTGCTCGGCCTTAGGTTCACCAAAAGTATGCAAAGGAAGCATTCTACAAGTAAGGGGAAATCAAAACATTGCATAAAGATATCATTGCTCTGGCTAAAAACTTGAATAAAAAAGGACAACAACTCAAAAATGTGTAAGTGTGTGCGAACTCACTCAAGATAACCCAAAAAGTACTCCTCAAACTCTTGTTTAAAAGGATTTCTTTATATACAAAAAGAAAGGAGGTAGTAGCTTCAGACAACCTCTAAGGTAGCCCTTTCCTAGGCGGCCGCCAAAGGTGGCTTTGACACTTTTGAGGAGGTAGCTCTTTCTACCCGGGTAGTAGCTTTCACGCATCCCATGAGATAGCTCTTTCTCTCATTAGGGCATAACTAGTATCCGACTTATGAGAGTAGCTACATAGTTCATAGGAGGTAGCTCTTTCCACCCCAAATGCATAATTAAAACTAGACAAATATTCACAAGCTCACAAGTTTTTTTTTTATGTATTTTTCAAAACAAAACTAAAAACTGCTAAAACGATGATAAACTAGTCCTTAAACAACAAGCTTGAGTTTCCAAAAGATTCCAAAAGTGAGTAGTGCAATATGAGATAATCGAGCAAAAATTCCCTAAAATTCAAGTAAAAAAAGCATAATGAAAAGTAAAACAATTAACACAATTAATGTAGGGGTAGGTAATTGAAACATTACTCCCTTGAACTCCAAGTGTTGCGTTTGATGGAGGTAGGTTCATTAAGAGTTGAGTCTCAATGGTTTGTGGAGCACACACGGTCCCATGACCGTGCCTATGACTATTGCTCAAATTCCTTACATCCAAGATCATCTGCACACATACACAAGGGGTTCAGTGTAGCTCAAGAAAATCAAAATAAAACTCGAGTATATAAAGATAGAGAAATGAAGCACAACTCCAGGAAAAATAAAAGAAAAACAAAAGATAAAATCAGAAGGAAGGTCCTTTCTGAGTGCTACAAGTCCAAAATATGAAATAAAAGTACAAAAGAAATCAAAATAACAGAAAAACAAGGATAAACTACAACGCCACAGCATCGGTATCTTGTGGTCGAGCCTTTGGCGCTATGGCAGGTTCTATGGGTACTGGTGGATTGATAGGTGATGATGCTACTGGTGATGGTGGTGGAGTAGAGGCTCGTGGTCGGACCACAAAAGGTGAGGTCATGGCTCGCTCGACTAGCTGTTGGACAGTGTCTACTCGAGCCATGACCTCTTTATGCTGCACTGACTGTGCGGCCCTTACCTCGGGCACCTCACTCTGTAGGACACCCACAGCACTTTCAAGGCGCTCAAGTCTGTCCTGGCCTCGTGAGAGCGAAAACATGCGCACTGGAGGTGGCTCCTACACTGTGGGTGGTGCCTATGTATCTGCCTGTGCTGGAGGTGGCTCTAACACTGGCTGTGAACCTTCTGCCCGCCCCCCTGTGCCTCGGCCTGGTCGGACTGGGGTATGATCATGGAGTAAACTCCCGGTCTCGATCATCTCCCTGCCTAAGGGAGCAGGTGCGGTAGTTTTCTTGGCCACACGCACTCCGTCTAGGAGAACCATGCCGATGAGGATTCTCGTAATGTAGGGTCCGGAGAAGATGACTCTCACTTTGGCATAATGGCCCTGATGGGGCAAGTAATCTGCAAAAATATGCCCTAGATGCAGCGGCTCGCTCTGTACCATGGAGTGTAAGTACAATAACTCCTACCGGCTCAGCACCGCGGTACTGTCCCCCTGGCCGCTTACTGATCGGCTCAACACGGTATGTATGTATCTGTAGGCAGGGCGGGACAGGCATGTAGCATTTGAAACCCCCGGCTCGTATTGTCCTTAGCCGCATAACGCTTAATATGCCCATTGAGGGGTAAGGATGCTTGGGTAGTCAGTAAGTAACTGCTCGTACTCCTCCGTATTGGTATACACCCTAATCAGATCGAGAACTGTGTGGTGCTCATGCTGTGGTGCTGTCCGAGGGCTCTGAATTGAATAGTGTCAACGGAACTGAAGCTGGAATATGAACGGTAGAACTCAAAAGATGTGAGGACCTCTAGTGTAAACGTACTGATAGCTTGGTCTCGAACCTTCGGTAATTGACTCCAAATGCTCGACGGGATGCCTCAAACAAAAGACAATTGGGAAAACAACCAAAATGACTAAGATTACCAAGTAACAAACAAGGGAAAAGAACGAAGTACCACAAGGTTTTGATTTAAAAATAGCAGATATTCTGGAAGAAAATATAGGATTACTGTTTTGATTTAAATATAGGTGACATTCTGAAAATAAAACATATTATTAGGTTTTTGATTGAAAAATATGAGACATTATGAAAAGGAAACATAAGATTATTATTTTGATTAAAAAATAGGATATATGCCAAAAAGAATACATATGATTTAGGTTTTGAATAAAAAATAGTAGACATTTCGAAAAGAAAACTCAGGATTATTGTTTTGATTCAGAAATAGTCGATATTCCAAAAAGAAAAAACATTGGATTAGGGTTTTGATTGGAAAATATGAGATATTTCGAAAAAAAACATAGGATTATTATTTTGATTAAAAAAATAGGAGATATTCTAAAAAAAACATATGATTCGGGTTTTGATTGAAAAATAATGGACATTTCCGAAAAGAAAACTTTGGATTATGTTTTTGATTAAAAAAAAGTAGTAATGCGATTCGGGTTCTGATTGAAAATTTTGAGGCATTTCGAATAGAAAAGATAGGATTATTATTTTCATTGAAAAATAGTAGACATTACTATAAGAAAAAATAGGATTAGCATTTTGATTAAAAAATAGTAGACATTCCGAAAAGAAAAGAAAGGATTAGTATTTTGATTCAAAATTGAAAAAAAAGGACCAGTTCTGAAAATAAAACATAGGATTAGGATTTTGATTGAAAGATAAGAGACATTCCGGCAAAAAAAAAAAAAAACAAAGGATTAGGGTTTGATGGGAAAATAGGAGACATTACTATAAGAAAACATTGGATTATCATTTTCATTCAATAATAGTAGAAACTAGGAATAGAAAACATAGAATTAGGGTTTTGATTAAAAAAAATGAGATATTCATAAAAGAGAACTAAATATTATGGTTGTGATAGAAAAATACGAGACATTACTATAACAAAACATCGGATTAGGGTTTTGAATAAAAACTAGGTGACATTACTATAAGAAAACATAGGATTATTGTTTTGATTAAAAAATAGCAGACCTTCTGAAAAGAAAAGATAAGAAAAGGTTTTTTATTGAAAAATAGGAGACAATTTGAAATTAAAGCATTGGATAGGGTTTTGATTCAAAACTGATAATTAGGTGACATTATGAAAAGAAAACATAAGATCTAAGTTTTGATTGAAAGATAGGATACAATCACAAAAGAAAACATAAGATTAGGCTGTTGATTCAAATATAGCAGGCATTATGAAAGAAAAACATAGGATTAGGGTTTTAATTGAAAAATAATAGACATTCCTTAAAAGAAAACTTAGAATTATGTTTTTTATTCAAAAAATAGTAGGAATTCTGAAAAGAAAACATAGGATTTGGGCTCTGATTGAAAATTTTGAGACATTTCGAAAGGAAAACATAGGATTATTGTTTTGATAGAAAAATAGTAGTCATTACTATGGGATAAATTATGATTGGTGTTTTGATTAAGAAATAGTAGACATTCTGAAAAGCAAAAAATGGATTAGGGTTTTGATTAAGAAACATGAAACATTCTAAAAAGAAAATAAAGGATTAGGGTTTTGATTAAAAACTGATAAATAGGAGAAATTCTAAAAATAAAACAATTGATTAGGATTTTGATTGAAAGATACTAGACATTCCGGAAAAAAAAACATAGGATTATTGTTTTGATTGAAAAATATGAGACATTACTATGAGAAAACATAAGATTATCATTTAGGTTAAATAATAATAGACATTACGAATAGAAAACATAGGATTATGGTTTTGATTAAAAAAAATATGAGATATTATAAAAAGAAAACATAAGGGTATGGTTATGATAGAAAAATAGGAGACATTATTATAAGAAAACATCGGATAAGGGTTTTGAATGAAAAGTAGGAGACATTACAATAAGAAAACATAGGATTAGGATTTTAATTAAAAAATAGCAGACATTCCTAAAAAGAAAAGATAGGATTTGATTTTCATTGAAAAATAGGCGATATTCCGAAATGAAAGCATTGGTTAAGGTTTTGATTCAATACTCATAAATAGGTGACATTAAGAAAAGAAAATATAGGATTCAAGTTTTGATTGAAAGATAGGATACAATCCCAAAAGAAAACATAAATATAGGATTCAAGTTTTGATTGAAAGATAGGATACAATCCCAAAAGAAAACATAAACATAGGATTCAAGTTTTGATTGAAAGATAGTAGGCGTTCTGAAAAGTAAACATAGGATTAGGATTTTGATTGAAAAAGAAGAGAAATTGCTATAAGAAAACACATGTTTAGTGTTTTGATTAAAAATAGTAGACATTTCAAAAAGAAAAAGAAAAGTTTAGGGTTTTGATTCCATAATAGGAGACATTTTGAAAACAAAACTAAGGATTAGTGTTTTGATTCAAAGCTGAAAAATAACACACATTCCAGAAAGTAAATATAGGATTAGGGCTTTGATTGAAAAATAGAAGACATTACTATAATAAAATATAGGATTACGGTTTTGATTAAAAAATAGTAGACATTATGAAATAAAAAACTAGGATTAAGATTTTGATTGAAAAATATGAGACATTTGTAAAATAAAACCTATGATTGGGAGTTTTGAATAAAAAAAGGAGACATTACTATAAGAAAAAATAATATTCGGGTTGATTTAAAAAAAGTAGACATTCTGAATAGAAAAACATAGGATTAGGGTTTTGATTTAAAAATAATAGATATTCCAAAAGAAAGCATAGTATTAGGATTTTTATTCAAAATATAATCTTATGTTTTATTTTGGAAATGTTTTTTATTTTTCAATCAAAACAATAATCGTATGTTTCTTTTCATAATGTCTCATATTTTTTAATCAAAAACCTAATCCTTTTTTTTTTTGAATGTCTCATATTTTCCAATCAAAAGCCAAATCTTATGTTTTCTTTTCGAAATGGCTTCAATTTTTGAATCAAAATCCTAATCCTATATTTTCTTTTGGGAATGCCTACTTTTTTTTTTAATAAAACCCTAATCCTGTGTTTTCTTTTGTAAATGCAACGTATTTCATGATTTTTAATCAAAACCCTAATAATATGTTTTTTTATAATAATGTTTTGATCGATTAACATAGGATTATGGTTTTTTACTAGAATGATGTTTTCTTTTCATAATGCCTCCTATTTTTGAATAAAAATACTTATCCTATAGTTTTTTATGAATATCTCTGTCTTTGAAACGAAATCAGGCTCCTATTTTTTCTTATAGTAATGTATCTTATTTTTCAATAAAACCCTAATCCCATGTTTTATTTTCAGAATGTCTACTATTTTTAAATTAAACCCCTAATCTAATGTTATCTTTTGAGAATGTCTGTCATTTTTTAATCAAAACTCTAATCCAATTTTTTCTTTTCGAGATGGCACATAATTTTTAATGAAAACAATAATCGTATAGTTTCTTTTCGTAATGTCTCACATTTTTTAATGAAAACAATAATCTTAAGTGTTTTTTTTGTAATGACTGCTATGTTTTAATCAAATCTCTAATATTATATTTCCTTTTCAGTATTTTTGCTATTTTTGAATCAAAAAACTAATCCTAAGTTTTGTTTTGGAGATGCCCCCTATGTTTTTATTTTTAATCAATAAACTAATCCTATGTTTTCTTATATTAATGACTCCTATTTTCAATCAAAACCCTAATCCTATGTTTTATTTTTTCGTAATGCCTACTATCTTTCAATCAAAACAACAATCCTATCTTTTTTCCGGAATGTCTCCTATCTTTTAATCCAAACATAAATCCTATGTTTTCTTTTCTCAATGTCTCCTATTTCTTAGTTTTGAATCTACAACCTAACCTATGTTTTATTTTGAATCAACAACCTAACCTATCTTTTAATATGTGTCCTGTTTTTTTGATAAAAAAAACTTAGTCCTATATTTTATATTTAGAATGCCTTTATTTTTAAACCAAAACCACAATCCTATGCTTTTTTTTTTTCATAATGTGTCTTATTTTTTAGTTTTTAATCAAAACAATAATCTTTCGTTTTTTTTTCCCAATGTCTCAATTTTTAATAAAAAACTTAATGATATCTTCTGTTTCGGGAATGTTTGCTAAGTTTTTAATCAAAACCCTAGTCTAATGTTTCTTTTTGCAATGTCTCATATTTTTTCAATCAAAATCCGTAGGGCAAAAACCTTAATATTTGAAACAAAACAATAATCCTATATTTTCTTTTTAGAATGTTTGCAAACTTTCAATCAAAAGCGGAATCCTACGTTTTTTTTAATGTCACCTATTTATCAGTTTTGAATCAAAACTGTAAACTATATATTTTTTTTTAATGTCAAAATTTTTTCAATAAAAACTTCGATCTTTTATTTTTTTTAAAATGTCTGTTATTTTTTAATCAAAACCCTAATCATGTTTTTTTTCTTTTCGTAATGTGTCGTATTATTCAATTTTTAATCAAAACCCTAATCCTTTGTTTCTTTTCTGAATGTCTCATTTTTTAGAATCAAACCCTGACCATATCTTTGTTTTGGGAATCTCAACCTGTATTTTCTTTTCGGAAAGCCTCATATTTCTGAATAGAAATCCCAATCCCATGTTTTCCTTTTGAAATGCCTCCAATTTTTTTTTTAATGAAAATGCTAATCTTATGTTTTCTTTTGCGAATGTCTGCTATTTTTTAATCAAAACAATAATTGTACGTTTTCTTTTCATAATGTCTAATATTTTTCAATCAAAACACTAATCATAAGTTTTTTAATGCCGCCTTTTTTTAATCAAAATTCTAATCTTATGTTTTCTTTTGGGAATGTCTACTATTTTTTAATTAAAACAATAATCCTATGTTTACATTTCATAATATGTCATATTTTCAATCAAAATCCTAATCCTATGTTTATTTTTCGGAATGGTTCCTATTTTTGAATCAAAACGCTAATCGTATGTTTTCTTTTTGTAACGTCTGCTACTTTCAGTCAAAACACTAAACCAATATTTTTTAGTTTTTATTCAAAATACTAATCATATGTTTTTTTTATAGTAATGTTTCCAACTTTTCAATCAAAACTGTAATCTTATCTTTTCTTTTCGGAATGTCTCATATTTTCTAATCAAAATCTAAATCGTATGTTTTCTTTTCAGAATGTCTCTTATTTGTGAATAAAAATCCAAATCCTTTATTTTCTTTTCGGTTTGTGTCCTATTTTTTAATTAAAACCTTAATCCTATGTTTTATTTTTGAAATGTCTCATATTTTTCAATCAAAATAATAACCCTATGTTTTATTTTCAAAATGTCTACTATTTTTGAATCAATACTCTAATCCAATGTTTTGTTATTGTAATTTCTCCTATTTTTCATTCAAAATGCTAATCATATGTTTTCTTATAGTAATGCCTCCTATTTTTTAATAAAAAAAACTAATCCATTCTTTTCTTTTCAAAGTGTCTATTGTTTTTAATCAAAACCTTAACCATATGGTTTTTTTTTAATGTGTCCTATTTGAATTAAAACCCAAATCCTTTGTTTTCTTATTGAAATGCCACATTTGTTTTAATCAAAGCCTAATCCTACCTTTTACTTTGGGAATCTCTGCCTTTGTTTTTTTCCGTAATGCCTCCTATTTTTGAATAAAAATCCTAATTCTATGCTTTCTTTTCGAAATGCCTCCTATTTTTGAGTAAAAAATCTAATCTAATGTTTTCTTTTTGGAATGTCTACTATTTTTTAATCAAAACAATAATTGTATGTTTTCTTTTACTAATGTCTCATATTTTTTTAATAAAAAATCTAAGACTAAGTTTTCTTTAATAAAGACCCTAATCTTATGTTTTCTTTTGGGAATGTCTGCAATGTTTTGAATCAAAAAAATAATTCTATATTTTCTTTTCATAATGTCTCATACCTTTCAATCAAAACACCAAACCCCAATCCTACGTTTTCTTTTTAAAATGGCTTCTTTTTTTTTTAATCAAAAATCTAATCCTATGTTTTCTTTTCGAATTGTCTGCTATTTTTTAATCAAAATACCAATCCTATGTTTTCTTTCCAAAATATCTATTATTTCGTAATAGAAACCCTAATCCTATGTTTTCTTATAATAATGTCTATTATTTTTTTCAAAATCTCAATCCTATGTTTCCATTTTGAAATGTCTCATATTTGTCAATCAAAACCCTAATATTTTTTTCTTTCTTTTAGGAATGTCTGCTATTGTTGAAACAAAACCCTAATCCTACATTTTTTTTCGTAATGTGTCCTATTTTTCAATTTTGAATCAAAACCCTAATCCTACATTTTTTTCGTAATGTGTCCTATTTTTCGATTTTGAATCAAAACCCTAATCCTTTGTCTAATTTTTATAATGCCGCATTTTTTTTTAATCAAAACCCTAATCCTAACTTTTGTTTTGGTAGTGTCTACTATTTTGGAATCAAAATCCTAATCATATATTTTCTTTTTGGAATGTCTTCTTTTTTTTTTTTTTTTTGAATAAAACTCCTAATCCTATGTTTTCATTTTGAAATGTCTACTATTTTTCAATCAAAACACTACTTCTATATATTATTTTCGGAATGTCTCCTGTTTATATTTTTTCAATTAAAGCCATAATTCTATGTTTTATTTTCATATTGTCTCATATTTTTCAATTAAAAATCTAATTCTTGTTTTCATTTCAGAATGTCTCTTATTTTTTAATTCAACCCTAATCCTATGTTTTTCTTTTGGAATGTCTCCAATTTTTAGTTTACAATGAAAACCCTCATCCTTTGTTGCCTTCTTGTAATGGCCCCTATCAGAATTTCTCTTATTTTTAAATTCAACCCTAACCCTTCTTTTTGAAATGTCACATAAATTTCGATTTTTAATCAAAACCTAATCCTATTATTTCTTCTCGGAATGTCTTCTAGTTTTGAATCAAATCCCTAATCCTATATTTTTTTTTGTAATGCCAAATATGTTTTAATCAAAATCGTAATCCTATATTTTCTTTTCGAAATGTCTACTATTTTTTAATAAAAACAATGATCCTATGTTTTCTTTTTGTAATGTCTTATATTTCTTTATCAAAAAAAATATTCTATGTTTTTTTTTTCCGAATGTCTACTATTTTTAAATCAAAATCCTAATCCTATTTTTTCTATTCGAAATATCCCATATTTTTTAACCAAAACCCTAATCCTATAATTTCTTTTCAAAATGTCTACTATTTTTTTAATCAAAACCCTAATCCTATGTTTTCTTATAGTAATGTCTCCAATTTTCGAATCAAAACTCTAATCCTATGTTTTTTTTATCGGAATGTGTCCTATTTTTCAATCAAAAACCTATTTTTTCTTATAGTAATGTCTTATAATTTACAAAAGAAAATATATGATTTGAATTTTTATTAAAACATAGGATTAGAGTTTTCATTCAAAAATAGGAGCCATTTGAAAAGGAAAACATAGGACTACGGTTTTGATTGAAAAATATGAGACATTACAAAAAGAAAACATAAGATTATTGTTTTGATTAAAAATAGCAGACATTCCCAAAAGAGAACATAAGACCATAGTTTTCATTAAAAAATAGGCGGCATTAAAAAAAACACATGATTAGTGTTCTGATTAAAAATTAGCAGACATTGCAGAAACAAAAGATACGATTAGAGTTTTGATAAAAGAAATGAGACATTCTAAAATAAAAACAAAGGATTAGGGTTTTGATTCAAAACTGAAAGATAGGGGACATTTAGAAAATAAAACATAGGATTAGCGTTTTTATTTAAAACTAAAAAATAGGAGACATTCCGAAAAGAAAAAATATAGGATTAGGGTTTTGATTAAAAAATAGAAGACATTCGAGAAGAAATAATAGGATTAGAGTTTTTTTTATTAAAAACCAAAATTTTTACGACATTCCAAAAAGGAAACATAGGATTAAGGTTTGAGTTCAAAAATAGGAGACATATAGAAAAAAAAAACATAGGATTAGGGTTTAGATTAAAAAATTGGAGACATTCCAAAACAGCCGAAAAGGATTAGGGTGTTCTTTCAAAACTAAAAAATAGGAGACCTTCTGGGAAAAAACATAGGATTTGTGTTTTGATTGGAAAATAGGAGATATTCTAAAAGTAAAACATAGGATTAGAGTTTTTATTGAAAACCAATAAATAGTAGAAACTCATAAAAGAAAACAAAGAATCGTATGTTTTTTCGTAATGTCTCATATTTTTTTTTTAATGACTCATATTTTTTAATCAGAAACATAATCTTATGTTTTCTTTTGAGAATGCCTGCTATTTTTGAATCAAAACAATAATCTTATGTTTTTTTTCATAGTGTCTCATACTTTTCAACCAATACGCTAATCATATGTTATCTTTTTGGAATGGCTTCAATTTTGAATCAAAACTTTAATCTTATATTTTCTTTTGTGAATATCTGCTATTTTTGAATCAAAATACTAATCCTATGTTTCTTTTGGAAATGGACACTATATTTGGGTTTTAATCAAAACCCTAAGCCTATGTTTTCATATAGTAATGTATCCTATTTTTCATTCAAAACCCAAATGCTATGTGTTCTTTTCGCAATGTCTCATATTTTTCAATCAAAAATTTATTCCTTTGTTATCTTTTTGGAATTTCTACTATTTTTAAATGAAAACCCTAATCCTATGTTTTTCTATAGTAATGTTTCATATTTTTCATTCGATACCCAAATCATATGTTTTCCTTTTGGAATGCCTACTATATTTGAATCAATATTCTTATCCTTTGTTTTATTTACGGAATGTCTCCTATCTTTTAATCAAAACGTGAATCACATTTTTTTTCTTTTCTTAATCTCTTTTCTATCAGCTTCAAATCAAAACACTGACCTATAGTTTATTTTCATAATATCTCCTATTTTTCAATTAAAAACCCAATCCTTTCATTTTTTTTTTCAAAATGTCTGCTATTTTTTAATCAAAACACTAAGCCTATGTTTTGTTTTTAGAATGTGTCCTATTTTTCAGTTTTCAATGAAAACCATAATACTTTGATTTCTTTTCGGAAGGTAACATTTTTTGAATCAAAAGTCTGATCCTGTCCCGAGTTTGGAAATCTCTTCTAATTTTTAATCAAAATACTAATCCTATGTTTTTTTCTCAATACTTCCTATTTTTGATAAAAATCATAATCCTATATTTTTCTTTTTGAAATGCCTCCTATTTTTAAAGCAAAACACTAATCTTATGTTTTCTTTCAAGAATGCCTATTATTTTTTAATCAAAACAATAATCATATGTTTTTTTTCATTATGTTTCATATTTTTTAATCAAAACCTTAATACCATGTTTCTTTTTAGTTTGTCTACTATTTTTGAATCAGAACTCTAATCCTATATTTTTCTTATTTTAGTGCCTCATATTCAATCAAAACCCTGATGTTATATTTTCTTTTCGCAATGTCTCGTATTTTTCAATCAAAACCCTATTCCTATATTTTCTTTTTGGAATGTCAATTAGTTTTTAATCAAAAAACTAATCCAATGTTTCCTTATATTAATGTCTCCTATTTTTCATTCAAAACACTAATCATATTTGTTCTTATTGTAATGTCTCCTATTTTTCATTTAAAATACTAATCCTATATTTTCTTATTGTAATGTCTCCTATTTTTCATTCAAAACAATACTCCTATGTTTTTTTTTTTGGAATGCCTACTATATTTGAATCAAAACTCTGATTCTAAGCTTTCTTTTGGTAATGTCTCCTATTTATGAATCAAAACCCTAATGCTATATTTTCTTTTAGCAATGTGTCCTATTTTTCAGTTTTGAATCAAAAACCTAATCCTATTTTTTTTCCCGAATGCCTCTTAGTTTTGAATCAAAATCCTAATCTTATTTTTTTGTTTTGGAAAGTCTACTATTTTTGAATCAAAACAATAATCATATATTTTATTTTTGTAATGTCTTATGTTTTTTTAGTCAAAACCCTAATCGTAGTTATTTTTTTTGGGAATTCTTGACATTTTGAAATCTTAACACTAATCTTATGTTTTCTTTTTAGAATGTCTGCTATTTTGAATCAAAACAAAAATTCTATGTTTTCTTTTCGTAATTTCTCATAGTTTTCAATCAAAACCCTCATCCTATGTTTTCATTCATAGTGGTCCTTATTTTTGAATCAAAATCCTAATATTATATTTTCTTTTGGAAATGTTCCATATTTTTTGGTTTTTAATCAAAACAATAATCCTATGTTTTCTTATAATCACTACAAGAAAAATAGGTTTTTGCGATAAATGATTTTACGACTGATAGAAATTGCGTCACAAAACAAGTTTTTGCGACCATAAAAAATCTCGTTGCAAAAGAATAATTTTATCCAACAACCAAACATTGTCTTCGCAAAAACTATAAGATTTTTTGACCAACATATAAACTCATTGCTAAAACTATGGGCTTTTGCTATAATCAAATGCCATCATTGCAAAAACTATAAGCTTTTGTGACCAACGTATATACTCATTACTAAAAAAATTGGCCTTTGCGATAACTAAATGTCACTGCACAAAAACTATAAGCTTTTGTAACCAACATATAAAACCATTGCAAAAACTATGGGCTTCTACGACAACCAAATGTAACCGTTGCCAAAATGTAGACACTCGTTGCTAACAATATGGGGTTTTGTGACAATGAAATGCCATCGTCACACAAACTATAAGCTTTTGTGACCAACATATACACCCTTTGCTAAAACTATGGATCTCTGCAACAACCAAATACAATTATCACAAAAACTATAACCTTTTGTGGCCAATGTATACACTAATTGCAAAAACTATGTACTTTTGCGACAACTAAATGGCATCGTCACAAAAACTATAAGGTTTTGGTACCAAGATATAGACCCATTGCGAAAACTATAGGCTTTTGCAAAAACTAAAAGAATTTGTGACCAACATATACACCAGTTGCAAAAACTATGGTCTTTTATGACAATCAAATGTAATTGTTGCAAAAACTATTAGCTTTTGCTGCCAACACAAATAGTGTCGCAAAAACTATAACTATTTGCTACTAACACAAATAGTGTCACAAAAACAATGTAAACTTTTGTAATCATTTCTATTAATAATTCCATTAATTTTATATTAGGTTGGTTCTCAAATAATAATTCTACACGTTATTTATTTATTTATTTATTTTACATTAGGTTGTTACTCAAATAAATAAAAACTAATTTCATAAGATTTACAAAGGTAAGAATAAATATTTTTAATAATATATTAAAAATATTATACTATTTTATGTAATTTACAAAAACAATTAAAATTTAGCTGTTATCATGAAAAATATATGGGAGTGATGTACTTAAAACACTTGATAATAATTATTAAAATGACCTTTAGTTATATTTTCAATGATGCATTTAGTTATATAATTAAAAAATCATTTTAAAATAATGGCCATTGTAATTTTTATTTTGCATACCTTTTAAAATAAACTCTATTTAAACATCCTAGAAAATGAGATTTTTATTATTTACTAATTTTTATTTAATAATATTTTGAAATAATAAGAATACAAATAATTTCATAAGATTACAACGGTTAATTTTTGTAACAAAATAAAATTTAACCCATTAGTTGATAATTAATGGTCAACTTTGAAATAAAATAATATATTTATTATATTTAATATATAATATACTTAATGACCACCCATCCTCACAATGGTCCATTGCCATCTTCTTCCCTAATAATATACTTATTAAATTTAATATATAATATACTTAATGGTCCCTAAAAATCACCACAACATCTCATAGTGGTCCATTATCATCTTCTTTAATTGCAGCCCTAATAAGCCTTCTTACACTCACCGCAGCTCACGCTGCTCGCCTAATTTCGCTTCTCTAATCACCAAAGCATCATCACTACATCTCAAACTCAATCTCTCATCTCTAGGTAAGCTTCTCTCCCTTGCTATTGCTACTTTTGAATGTGCCAATTATGGTCTTATATACGATTTTCTGATTGCAAGTGGGATTAATTTGGGCTTTTATATGGTTTCTTAGACATTTTTATTTTAATCATGTGGGATAGATTTGAATTCTCACCATTACCAGGTGAGCTACCAGTTTCCCTGTTAATCTCTATTCATTGTTCTTTTTGGAATTCAAATCATTTTGATTACATAGTGAAATCTCTCTCAGCAACTACTTCAGATTTTATTTTTTTTTAATCTTAGATCGATTCTTTGCTTTTTTTTTCAATCTCAATTTTTGTTGCTCCAATTTGATTTTTTTTTTTCTCTCTAATTTATGAGTACAAGAACTCCTTTAGTTCAAATTATGTTTTTCATTTGTAAATTAGAGTTTTGATGCATTTGTTGTCTTTCTCAAATGCTATTTTTATAGGGTTTTCACATATTGCAAATGTTGTTGTTTGTATTTTTATAGTAGATTCATGTAAGCTATTAATTAGACATCTTCGCATATATATATATATAATCTCACAAAATAAATTTCTATCAAATTTCTATATTGTATGGAGCCTAATAAATTTTAGTTGCTTCCATTAATCAATCCTGATCTATTAGGGTTTCTTTTAAAACGTAGTTGATGCATGTATGTTTTCTAAGATTGCATATTTTTTTTAACTCAATTTATGAATAACAATGGAGCTTGTTCTAGTTGACAAAAGAGAAATGGAGAAAGGGCCTTTAGCATTAGCTTAAGTCTTTCAACTCATGTATCCATACTTCCTAATAACATAAATAAAATAAAATAATACATACATACACACACACACACACATATATATATATATATATATATATATATATATATATATATATATATATATATATATTATTCTCTTTTGTGATTATCTAGTTGGATGCCTCCATGATCTCTTCAGACTGCTCTGCAATTACAATAATTCTTATAATTATATAATTTGTTATAATACATGGAATTCCACCTCTCTCAATCAGTTGCTTTTGATGGAAAAATTAATGATAGAAGAAAGAGACACAACAAGCCATGTTGATATTCAAAGTGGCTCTCTTCTATGGGGTCATGACTGCCATTCTTGGTACTGTTAGAATGATCCACAGTTTACATTTTCAAACATCAATTTACAAACTGAAGATCAAATCACCATCATGCATCTTTCTCTCTTATTTTTTCCACATACATTCACCACTTTCTCCTTACTAACTCAATGCATTAAAAAAAGAGAAAATTATTTATAGAAAAAATGAAAAAACAAAGCAATGCCTTTATCTATTGATGATATAATTATAACTTTTGAGATTTTAGCAACCACTCTGTAAAAGCATTAACTGTCTTTGAATCAACTCGGTAGTGCACTCAAAACCATGTATCCATATCTATTTGGATTTTTTTTTAATATGTAGTTGATGCATGTATGTTTTGTAAGATTGCATTTTTTTTAACGTAAGTTATGAATAACAATGCAAACTATTCTAGTCTATCGTATCTTTCTTAAGAATTTGTTCTAGTTTTAAATCCTTGAATTGGAAAATATTGTTCATGTTTATTTCTTTTTACTATCTTTATATCCATGGAACTTATTGATATGTGGGATTTCAAGTGCTGGTCTTTTTCTTAATTTGTGGGAGCATCAGAGAGTTACCGAAAATTTTCTGGCTTGGAGATTGTTGATGTGGGAAATGGTCACCAAACAAGATAGGTCGGTGACCTTGATTCTTGCTAAAATATTTTTTTATTGTAGTAATGAGTTAGTGAGGTAAATATGATCTCAATTCCTTTCAGGCTTTAAATATATTAATGCAAAGCAAGCTCTCTTGCATTTTTTTATATCGAAGGCTATGCATGTTAATAGTTTGATTAGATTCTATATTTGTGCATCTTTATGTCATCTTTATATTTAGGGGTACTCTTCACATCTTACAATCGAGAATAGCTCATGTTTCCCATTGAAAGTAAAATAGAAACAACTTCTTGGCATATTTGACTATGATCTAGTGCGATGTCTGAATGGTGATGATCACATGCTTGAATTAAGATTTGGTGGGAAGCCTTTCTAGTGAGAACAGTTTATCATAGGTTGATTGCAATTTTCATGTGTTCTGTAAACATCATGTCTTTTTACATGTTCTTATTGGCAATGGAATATATCATTGGTTATTTCATAGTTCCAACTTTTATTTGTACATTCTAATTTTTTTACCTAGTCTTTTAGTTTGTTCTCTAATTGTATATTGATTGTTGTTGTCGATTGGTTAATCATGTGGTCTGTACATTGATGGCATAGCCTTTGTTCTTGAAAAATTTTGACTTGTAGTTTGTCTTCACAAGTTTCACTTTAAGCTGGTTTTTTTTTGCATATACATACTCCTTTAAACCATCATATTTTCAATAAACTAAGTCATTGGAGTTAGTTTAAACCCCGGGTAAATACCTTGGTTAAATTTAAGTTCAACTATTTCAAATTTCTAGCAATGAACTTACATAGATCCAATATACTTTACCAATAATAGTACATGCGAGTAAACTGAATATAGGATATTCACTTTAAAGAGAAAATAAAAATAATAATAATAATAATAATAATAATAATAATAATAATAATAATAATAATAATATTCTTTGTTCTATTTTTTTCACCTTAAAAAGAAAAATCCACATGAATTTCTATTAATTTTCTAAATAATAAAAAATTTGTTTAAAGAGACAAGTAATTTTTTTTTTTAATATGTTTGTTTCAAAACCATCAACCATGAGAAACCATATTCAAGTTAAATATGCGTCTTTTAAAACCAATAACTATGAGAAACCATATTAATTGTTATGTAAACAATGCCATCTTATTAGCTTTAAAATAATAAAAAAAACAACTATATGGACAATGCATCTTCGTTAATATTAATATTGTTATTAGTAAATGTCATTTTTAATTTGAACAAATGATATGTATTCATTGTTTAGGCTTCCATATTATTAAAAATACACTAACCAAATATGTTATAGGTTAATCACATGCAAAAAGAGTTTTTTTTTTTATGATTTTTGAATTTTGTAGAAATCAAGATGCCATTGATAAGTCATGAATGAGTCTTTTAACTAGATCCTGTATAGAATATTATAATGGGTTGGAAATTTTCCTTGAGTATGAATTTCATCATGTGAAAAATAAAGACATGAAAATTAATTGTCCTGGCTTGGACTGTTGCTATAGATATCGATTGACCAAAGAAGAATCACACATCCATTTATTATACAAAGGAATCATGCAGAGTTATACCTTCTGGTATTTACAAGGTCAAGAAAATAGTCGAGATGAAGATAATGATAGAGTGCCTTGTGATGAGGAATTATGGGCAGTGGAAATGGAAAAGGTTGATGATATGATTGATATTATACATGAAGTCTATCCCCATGGTACAAATGAAATAGAACAAAGCAGTAATGACTCCCAAGTGATAAATGAAGATGCAAAATAAAATTTTTAAATTATTAGATGATGCTAAACAACATTTATTTTCCAGTGGTGATAAGTATTCTATCTTGTCCTTTGTCAAGAAATTAATGCATATCAAGTGCACGAATTCTTGGACTAATAATTCATTTGACATGTTGCCAACCTTACATAAGGATGCATTTCCCATATGTAAAACAATACCAAATTCAAACTATGAAGCAAAGAAAATGGTAAGTGATCTTGGTCTACATTATAAGAAAATAGTTGCATGCCAAGAATGACTGTATTATCTACTACAAGAAACATTCAGATGCAATCAAGTGTCCAGTTTGTAGCTTTCAGGATGGAAACCAGATAAAAGTGGTGCACCCAAAAAAAATAATAGGCAATAAAGTATTAATGTATTTTCCAATTACATCAATATTACAAATACTTTTTGTGTCTTTAAAAATGGCTAAGGATATGAGATGGCATAGTGAAAAGCGCATAAATAATGGGGTCCTACGTCATCCAGTTGATGTGGAGTTTTTGAGGGGTTTTGATAATATCTTTGATGAATTTTCTTTGGAGCCTCGAAATGTAAGGCTTGGTTTAGCTACAAATGGTTTCAATCCCTTTGGAAACATGAACATTTCATATAGAATTTGGCTAGTTATTTTGTTTTCTTATAATCTTCCACCATGGATATGCATGAAAGAGGTATTTTCATTTATAACTTTAATACCAATGTCTAAAGGACCAGGGCAGGACATTGATGTTTATATGAGGATAGTGATTGATGAATCGAAGCATTTATGAGAGCTTGGGGTAGATACATATGATGCTTCAAGGGAAAAATAAATTTTAAATGAAAGTGGCATTAATGTGGACTATAAACGACTTTCCTAACTATGGTTATGTTTTTTATTGGAATAATCAAGGAAAGCTAGCATGTCCTTGTTGCAATAAAAAAAAAAAAGCTATTATCAATTAAGAAATGCTTCCAAAACTTGCTACATGCTTCATTGCCAATTTTTACCTATAAATCATAAATGGCGTGAACAAATATCACAATTTGATGGTAAAGAAAAAAAGAGAGCTCCACAAGAATAATTAAATGGTGATGATGTTATAAATCAACTTTGTCATATGAAGCAAACAGTGTTTGGGAAAGCAAAGAAGTGGCAAAAGCTTCCTGGGCAAGGAATCAAGCATAATTGGAAAAAACACAGTATTTTCTTTACTTTACACTATTGGCATAAGCAAAAGTTGCATCATAATTTGGATGTGATGCATATTGAGAAAAACATTTTTGAAAACTTTATTGGTACAATTATGAATATTGATGGTAAAACAAATGATAGATTTAAGACATGGTTAGATTTACAAGAGATGGGTATCAAAAAATTATTACATCAAAAAGAAGTTAATGGCAAGATAGTATTACCCACTGCTTGTTATATGTTACCAAATAATGATAAAAGAACCTTGTGTTAGTGGTTGCAGCAAATCAATTTTCCTTATGGTTACTCAGCAAATTTATCAAGATGTGTAAATGTGAAAGTTGGTAGAATTTCTGAAACTAAAACACATGATTGTCATGTGTTCTTGGAGAGATTACCTCCATTAGGCATGCTAGATTTATTATCTCATGTTGTTTCCGATGCTTTAACACAATTAAGCATATCTTTAAAAGTTTTGTGTTGTAAAATTTTAAAAGCAGAAGATTTGGATCGGCCACAAGAGGAAATTACATTGACACTTTATAAGTTGGGAAAAAAATTTCACCTTCATTTTTCTATATAATGGTACATCTTCCAATTCACTTAGCTTGGGAAGCTAAAGATGGTGGCCTTGTGAATTACCAATGGATGTATTCCATTGAAAAGTATATATCCACATAACTTCTCATGACTTGCATTTTTTCAAAATCAAATTTACTTAGATTCATAACTAGTGTTTTTTGTTAGATATATGCACAAACTTAAGGGGTATGTCCGTAACAAATCACGACATGAGGGATCCATTGCTGAGGGATATATAGCGGAGGACCGCTTGACATTTTGTTCTCGATACTTGAATGGTATTGAAACAAAATTTCATCATCTAGAATGAAATTATGCGTAACTTTGTTGAAAAATTTAATGAAATAATATTTTTAATTGATATACTTTATCTATTGAACACTAAATATTTTTAAATTCATGCATGACTTTGTTAAAAAATTACTGTGAAAGGAAAGGCTAAATGTGTTAAATCAGAAGAAGGAATTGAAGTTGAGATATATGGTAATAGGTAAAATATACCATCCGATAGCTACTCATGAATAAATTGATGGGAGATAATTGGCAAACACCCACCTTCTTTCATTCCTTCTAATGTGTGGAAAGAATGGACAGAGAAATGGATGGGAGATAATTACTAAGTTATATATATATATATATATATATATATATATATATATATAGATTTTTAATTCTATTAAGAGTATTTGAAAAATCTAATATTGTTGGTATGTATGTAGTATAAAAGTGATAAGAATAAACTTAATCGATCACAATCTTAAATCATTCATACTACTATTAGAGTTTTGATGGCTAAGCATAGGATTGACATGGTAACTAATATTGTGTTAAACTATATAATATTTCCTAATAGATAAATATTTTATGCCTTTCAAATTGATCATATTTTTTTAATTACCTTATGTTAAATAGACATGTTCAGAGCTAGGCCCAATTGATGGTTTTACAAAATTAGACACTAAAAATGAAGGAGAAAGTTAGGCCACTGAGAAAGCAAAAGATCTATGGGTATAAATGTTTTTCTATCATTTAAGTCTTAGTTTTGTAATGAGTATTTATAATTGCTTTTCTCAATATCAGGATCAAATGGATAATATTAGGTCAACTGCAACATCCGAGGGTTCAATGGTAAATGAATGGGAAATATATCACGATGTTATAAGAGAACCTAGTCATGGTAGTGTTCTTGGATTAGGTATGGGTATTCAAGGAAATGATGTGTATGGTAGTTGTTCCTCTCAAACATGTCGGAAAATATGCAAAGAAATTCAAAAGTGAAGGAAAAAGAATGTGAACTTTGTTTCAAGCAAATGAAGTCTACAATTGATAAATTCAACAACAAGTACCTGTTATGGTTCAAGCGGTGTTGCAAAGTTTGGGATTGTCTAATATACAATTAGCTACATAGGTATAATAATATTATTTAATGTTTTTTAATTATTACGTTTATATGATTTTTAGATTGTTGCTAATGTAAATTATGTGTATATGTTATTTAAATTTATTGTCACCCATTACTTTTCCACTTATGTTATCTTATTCATTTTCCTTTAATACTATTATGTTTATGGTATATAAAAAATCCTATAATTAATTGTCTCATCACTAATATTATTTAATACCCGTACGAAATCTATATGCATCTTTTGCTTTAATACAATTTTTTTTTCCTTTTATAGGTGTAGTATTGATTTGGAAATTGTTTTCATGTATTATGGTTGTGTGATGGGAGGTGATAATGATCTTCAAAATGTGATAGCTAATTCTCAAGAAAATATAAGAGATGTCCCTCATGGCAATGCTAATGAAAAATATGACAATGAGAATAGCTTGGAGGATGATTCCGAAAAAGATGATGATAACAATGAAAATGAAGATAGTTGTGAAGATGACGATAATGATGATGATTGGAGATTTAAATGTTTTGAATATTTTCAACTTTTATGAAATTTCATATATCAAACTCTTATTGAGTTAAAAGTTTTCTAAAAGTTTATAACACTTAGTTTCGTACACTTATTTAGTTTCATGATTCGAACTTTTGTTGTGTCATTATTTTGTAGAAGTTTATAATAGTAAATTTTGTTAGACATGAATCGATGTTAACCTATTATTATGTTCATATATTAAATTGAGTCAATTGTGATAAATGATTTTGTTGTGCATGAGCTTGTTGTTATATAATTTAATTTATATTGTAATATAAGATTCTAATTAGTGAAATGTATGGTAACAAATTTTTCACATAACATTTGCAATTATTTGGTCGCAGAACGATTAATTTGTATGGGCACACAAAAATATTCATTTGTGACCAATACTGATTGGTTACAAATAACCCATTTTTGCGACGATACAAAGCTAGTCGTAAAAGAATTCATTTCTGATAGATATAGTTAGTTACAAATAATAACCTTTTGTGATAGCTTATTCTTTGATACAAATAATAAGTGGTAACTTGGTTTTTTTTTTCACTTGCTTGTTAGTTGGTTATCTTAGTTTGTTTTGGTTGTTTTCTCATTGTCTTTTGTTTGAGGCTTCTTGTTGAGCATTTGGAGACTTTTGCCTAGTGTTTGGGATGGTTGTGATTAAATCAGATTAAGGTTTTGATTGAAAAATAAGAGACAGTACTATAATAAAACATAGGATTAGGATTTTGAATGAAAAAAGTGAGACATTATCATAAAAAAAATATTGGATTAAGGTTTTGATTCAAAAATAGTAGACATTTTGAAAATAAAACATAGGATTACGGTTTTACTTGAAAAACACGAGACATTATTATAATAAAACATTGGATTTTAGTTTTGATTAAAAACTAAAAAATATGGGCATTTCCAAAAGAACATTTGATTATGGTTTTTATTAAAAAATAAGAGACATTCCGAAAGGAAAACAAATAATTAGTGTTCTGATTAAAATATATGAGGTATTCAAAAAAGAAAAAAAAGTATTAGGGTTTTGGTTCAAATATAGTAGGCATTCTAAAATAAAAATGTAGGATTAGGAATTTGATTAAAAACTAGGAGACATTGCTATAAGAAAACATTGGATTAGTATTTTGAATAATAAATAGAAGACATTATTGCAAAAAAACATAGGATTTTTGTTTTAATTAAAAAATAGTAGACATTCCAAAAAGAAGACAAACAAATAGGGTTTTGGTTGAAATATAGTAGGCATTCTGAAAAAAAATAATAATTGTTTTTAGTGTTTAGATTGAAAAAAAAAGAGACATTACTACAAGAAAACCTAGGAAAAGGGTTTTGATTAAAAAAATAGTGGACATTTGGAAAGGAACACTTAGGATTATGATTTTGATTGAAAAATAGAATTCATTCCGAAAAGAAAACATATGATTATTGTTTTGATTAGAAAATATGTGACATTCCAAAAAGAAAACATTGGATTAGGGTTCTGATGAAAAATTAGCAAACATTCCCAAAACAAAACATAGGATTACTATTTTGTTAGAAAGATGAGACAATCTGAAAAGTAAACAAGGGGTTAAGGTTTTGATTCAAGCTTGAAAAATAATATAGATTCTGAAAAGAAAACATAGAATTAAGGTTTGATTAGAAAATAGTAGATATTCGGAAAAGAAAATAAAAGATTAGGTTTTTGATTTAAAAATAGGAGACATTCAAAAAACAATACATAGATTAGGGTATTGATTACAAACTAATAAATATAAGACATGAAGAAAAGGAAACATAGGAATAGGGTTTTGTTTTAGAAATAAGATACACTTCGAAAATAATATATAGTATTAGGGTTTTCATTCAAATATAGTAGGCATTGCGAAAAGAAAACATAGGACTACGGTTTTGATCAAAAAATGGGAGACATTACTATAAGAAAACATATGATTAAGGTTTTGATTCAAAAATAGCAGTCATTCTGAAAAGAAAACATAGGATTAGGGTTTTGATCTAAAAATAGTAGACAATCCAAAAATAAAACATAGGTTTATTGTTTTGATTTTAAAATATGAGACATTCAAAAAATAAAACAAAGGATTAGTTTTTTTAATAAAAAATAGCAAACATTCACCAAAGAAAACAAAAGATCAGGGTTTGATTGAAAAATAGGAGGCATTCCAAAAAACTTAGGATTAGGGTTTACGTTAAAAAAATATGACATCGAGAACAGAAAGCATAGGATTTGTGTTTTGTTTGCAAAATGGAAGACATTCCGAAAAAAAAACATAGGATAAAGGTTTTGATACAAATATTGTAAGCATTCGAAAAAGAAAATATAGGATTAAGGTTTTGATTGAAAAATAGGAGACATTACTGTACCAAAACATAAGGTTAGGGTTTTGATTGAAAAATCTGAGACATTACTATAAGAAAATATAGTAATATTTTTTTAATAAAAAAATGGGAGACATTACTATAAGAAACCATGGAATTAATGTTTTGATTAAAAAATAGACATTCCGACAAGAAAAATTAGAAATTTCATAAAGTAAACATAGGGTTACTGTTTTGATTAAAAAAGCATACATTCTAAAAAGAAAACATAAGATTAGTGTTTCGATCATAAAATATGTGGCATTCAAAAAAAAAACTTAGTAGTTAGGTTTTAATTAAAAAATATTAGACATCGTGAAAAGAAAACATACAATTATTGTTTTGTTTCAAAATATAGATGACATTACAAAAAAAAAAAAAAAAACATAAGGTTATTATTTTGATTCAAAAATAGGAGGCATTGCGAAAAAGAAATCATAGGATTATGATTTTGATTGAAAAATATGATTATTTTTTCGATTAAAAAGTAACGGACATTTAAAAAAAAAACATAAGATTAGGATTTTCATTGAAAAATAAGAGACATTACTAACAAAAAATATATGATCAGGGTTTTGACTAAAAAATAATAGCCATTAAGAAAAGAAAATATTGGATTAGTGCTTTCAATGAAAAATAGGAGACATTACTATAAGAAAACATAAGATTAGTGTTTTGATTCCAAAATAGTAGGCATTTTGAAAAGAAAACTTAGGATTAAGGTTTTGATTAAAAAGCAGGAGATATTCCGAAAATGTAAAAAAGGATTAGTGTTTTGGTTTAAAATTGAAAAATATTATTATTTTGATTGAAAAACAGGAGACATTTAGGCATTCCAAAAGGAAAATATAGAATTAGGGTTTTGATTGAAAAAAGGGAGACATTTCCAAAAGAAAACATATTATTATTGTTTTGATTAAAAAATAAGAGGCATTACGGAAAGAAAATATAATGTTAGGGTTTTGATTAAAAAATAGTAGACCTTAGGAAAAGAAAACATAGGATTTCTGTTTTGATTTAAAAATAGGAGACAATACGAAAACAAAACATAGGATTATGGTTTTGATGTAAATTTAGCAGACAATACTAAATTTAGCAAACATTTGATTAAAAAAAAGCAAACATTTTGAAAAGAAACATAGGATAAGAGTTTTGATTAAAAACTGAAAAAAATAAAACATTTAGAAAAGAAAATATTGGATTCATGTTTTGATTTAAAACTAAAAAAAGGAGAAATTTCAAAAAGAAAACATAGGATTAGCATTTTGACTCAAAACTAGAAGACATTAAGAGAAAAATTAATAGGATTAGGTTTTGGATTGAAAACCGAAATTGAGGTAACGTTCTGAAAAAAAAAACATGGGATTATGGTTTCAGTTGAAACATATGTGACATATTGAAAAGAAAACATAGGATTTTGGTTTAGATTACAAAGTAGCAGACATTCTGAAAGAAAAACATAAGATTAGGGTTTGATTAAAAAATAGGAGACATTCTAAAAAGAAAATATAGCATTAGGGTTTTGATTGACAAATAGGAGGCATTCCGAAAATTATACATAACAACAGGGTTTTGATTAAACACTGATATATAGAAGACATTACAAAATAAAGACATAAAATTAGTTTTTGATTGAAAAATAGGAGATATAGTGAAAAGAAAAAATAAGATTAGTGTTTCGATTGAAAAGTATGAAACATTAATATAAGAAAATATAGGATTATGGTTTTGATTAAAAACCAAAAGAAAACATAGGATTAGAGTTTTGACTCCAAAATAGCAGACATTCCCAAAAGAAAATATAGGATTAGGGTTTTGATTAAAAAATAGCAGACATTCCGAAAAGAAAAGAAATGATTAGGCTTTTGATTCAAAAATTGGAGCCATTACGAAAAGAAAACATAGGATTAGGGTATTGGATAAAAAATAGGAGGCATGAATATAAGAAAATATAGGATTAGTGTTTTGAATAAAAAATACAAGATATTATTGCAAGAAAGCATAGGATTAAAGTTTTGATTAAAAAATAGTAAACATTCTGAAATAAAAACATAACATTAGGGTTTTGGTTGAAAAATATGAGATATTTCTAAAACAAAACATAGGATTAGAATTTTAATTGAAGCATAGGAGACATTACTATAAGAAAACATAGGATTGGGGTTTCAATAAAAAAAAAGTAGACATTCTGAATACGAAACATAGGATTAGGATTTTGATTGAAAAATATGAGACATTTTGAAAAGAAACCATAGGATTAAGGTTTTGATTGATATATAGAAGTCATTCCGAAAAGAAAACATAAGATTAGGACATTTATCCAAAATACGAGGCATTATAAAAAGAATCATAGAGAGATTCCCAAATGAATGATAAGATTAGGGTTTTGATTAAAAAATTAGACATTCTAAAAATAAAACAAAAGATTAGGGCTTTATTTCAAAAATGAAAATTAGGGCCTATTCAGAAAGAAAAAACATAGGATTATGATTTTGAATGAAAAATTGGAGACATTATGAAAGGAAAACATAGGTTAAGGTTTTGATAGAAAAATATGACATGTTACTATAAGAAAACATAGGATTAGATTTTTGATTAAAAACCATAAAATAGGGGTATTTCCCAAAGAAAACATATGATTAGAATTTTGATTAAAAAATATCATACATTTTCAAAAGAAAGCATTGCATTTGGATTTTGATTAAAAAAATGCAAAAATTATGAAAAAAGAAAAGAAAGGATTAGGTTTTTGATAGGAGCCACTCTGAAAAGAGAACATAAGATTAGGGTTTTGAATAAAAAAAGTATACCTTACTATAAGAAAACATTGGATTAGTAGATATTAAGAAAAGAAAATATAAGATTAGGGTCTTGATTGATAAATATGACACATCACTAGAAGGAAACATAGGATTAGGGGTTGATTAAAAATAGCAAACATTTCCTAATAAAAACATAATATTAGGGTTTTAATAAAAAATAGGAGGCATTCCAAAAAAATATAAATTAGGATTAGGGCTTTGATTAAAAAATAAGAGGCATTTCGAAAAGAAAACATACCATTATTGTTTTGATTGAAAAATAGCAAACATTCCCAAAAAGAAAACATAAGATTATAGTGTTGATTCAAAAATAGGAGACATTCTGAGAAGAAATAATAGGATTAGGTTTCTAATTGAAAACTAAAATTTTGGTGACATTCCGAAAATGACACATAGGATTAATTTTTTTGTTAAAAAATAGGAGACATAACAAAAAGAAAAGAAATAAGGATTGGCCTTTTGATTAAAAATACAAGACATTAATAAAAAAAACCTATGATGTATTGTTTTGATTCGAAAATAGTAGACATTCTCAAAAGAAGCATCAGATTAGGGTTTTAATTTAAAAAAATAGGACGTATTACGAAAGGAAAACATAGGATTAAGGTGTTTATTGAAAAATATGATACATTTTGAAAAGAAAACTGAGGATTAAGGTTTTGATTGAAAACTATGAAACATTACTATAAGAAAAACATAGGATTAGAGTTTTCATTAAAAATAAAAAACAGGTCACATTTCTAAAATAAACATATGATTACCGTTTTGATTAAAAAATAACAGACATTTCCAAAAGAAAACATAAGATTAGAGTTTTGAGTAAAAAAATAGGTGGCATTCCGAAATGAAAACATAGGATTGTTTTTTTATTCAAAAATATCAGACATTCCCAAAAGAAAAAATTAGATTAGTGTTATGATTGAAAAAAATGAGACATTTTGAGAATAAAATATTAGATTCGGGTTTTGATTGAAAGATAGGACTAGTAATGTTTTCTTTTGAAAATGTCTCATTTTTTCCAAAAATATCACACATTTGGAAAAGAAAACATAGGATTAGTATCAAGGTTTTCATTGAAAAATAGGAAACATTACTATATGAATGCATTGGATTGGGGTTTTGATTAAAAAATAGTAGACATTCCGCAAAGAAAACAGAGGAATAGATTTTTGATTGAAAAATATGAGACATTTTGAAAAGAAAACATTGGATTAGTGTTTTGAATGAAACATATGAGACATTACAATAAAAAAACATAGGATTTTGTTTTGAATAAAAAATAGGAGACACTACTATAAGAAAACATTGGATTAGGGTTTTAATTCAAAAATAGTAGACATTCTAAAAAGAAAACATAGAATTATTTTTTTGATTGAAAAATATGAGACACTTCATAAAGAAACCATAGGATTAGGTTTTTAAATAAAAAATAGGACACATTATTATAAGAAAAACATCGGATTATGATTTTAATTCGGAAGTAGTAGACATTCTATATATAAATGAAAGGATTAAGGTTTTGAATAAAAAATATGAGATGTTACTGCAAGAAAACTTAGGATTGGGTTTCTGATTGAAAATGACAGACATTACAAAAGAAAAAAGAAGAATTAGGTTTTTTTTATTGAAAAAGAGGAAACATTTTGAAAAAAGAACATAGGTTACATTTTTTATTCAAAGTAGATAAAAAGCATACATTAATAAAGGAAACACATAGGATACGGGTTTTGATTGAAAGTTAGGACACATTCCCAAAGAAAAACATACGGTTGTTGTTTTCATTCAAAAATAGCTAAACTTCGAGAAGAAACCATAGGATATTTCCAACTCAAAACATTTCCAACTCAAAACACTAATCAAAACCCGACTATTTTTTAATTAAAATCCTAATCCTTTGTTTCCTTTTCAGAATGTCTCATATTTTCAATAAAAAATCTAATCTTTTTTTTAATCTCTGCTAATTTTTAATCAAAACCCTAATCCAATATTCTATTTTCTTAATGTCTCATATTTTTTTAGTCAAAACACTAATCCATTGTTTTTTTTCCAGAATGCCTACTATTTTTAATGTCTCATTTTGAAAAATTGGAAGCATTTCAACAAGAAAACATAATATTAGGGTTTTGATTGAATAATATGAGACATTTCTATAATAGAAGCCCCTCCTATTATAGAAATGTCAGAATATCAGAATGCCTACTATATTTGACTCAAAACTGTAATCCTTCATTTTTTATGACATCTCCTATCTTTCAATCAAAGCTCAAACCTTATTTTTGAAAACCCGAATCCTATGTTTTCTTTTTGGAATGTGTCCTATTTTTTAATTTTAAATAAAACCCCTAAAATTTTGTTTTTAAATCAAAACTCTAATCCTACATTTTTTTCGTAATGCTTCCTATCTATTAATCAAAACCTGAATCCTATGCTTTTCTAGAAGAAAACATAGGATTAGTGTTTTAATTCAAAAACCTAATATTATGTTTTCTATTTGTAATGTCTCCTATTTTTCAATTAAAATTGTAATCCTATGTTTCCTTTTTAGAATGCCTTCAACTAAAAAATAGGAGGCATTCCGAAAAAAAAACATATGATTTGGATTAGGGTTTTGATTGGAGATGTCCCCTATTTTTTGTTTTTTAGTCAAAATCATAATCCTTATTTTTCTTATAGTAATGTCTCATATTTTTCAATCAAAACTTTAATCCTATGTTTTCTTTTTGGAATGCCTCCAACTAAAAAATTAGAGGCATTCGGAAAAGAAAACATAGGATTTGGATTAGGGTTTTGATTGGAGATGTCCCTAATCATAGTAATGTCTTCTATTTTTCAATCAAAACATAAATTCTATGTTTTTTTTATATATCTCATATTTTTAATCAAAACCCTAATCATATGTTTTCTTTTCCTAGCATCTCATATCTTTCAATCAAAACCCGAATCATATGTCTACTATTTATGTGTTCTCAATCAAAACCTAATAATATTTTTTCTTTGTACAAACTCTACTATTTTTGAATCAAAATAATAATCGTATGTTTTCTTTTTGGAGTATGTAATATTTTTCAGTTTTGAATCAAAACCTTAATCCTTTGTTTTTTTTTTCAGAATACCTACTATATTATAAAATAAAACACTAATCCTATGTTTTTTGTTCGGAATGTCTCCTATTTTCCATTTTGCATAAAAATCCTAATCTTATGTTTTCTTTTGGGAATATGCCCTATTTTTTAATCAAAACAATAATCCTATCTTTTGTTTAGGTAATGTCTGCTAATTTTTAATCAAAATTATAATCCTATATTTGCTTTCAGAATGTCTCCTATCTTTCAATCAAAATCAGAATCCTATGTTTTCTTTTTTTAATGTCACATGTTTATCAGTTTCGAATCAAAACCCTAGTCCTATGTTTTCTTCTTGGAATGTTTGTTTTTTTTTTTGTTTTGGAAAAATCCCCTATTTATCAGTTTTAAAATAAAACACTAATCCTATGTTTTCTTTCTTGAATATCACCTAAATTTCAGGTTGTAATCAAAATGTTAACTTGCATTTTCTTTTTATAAAGTATCCTATTTTTCAAATACCTTATCGTTTCTTTTCTTTCTAGAATGTCTCCTATTTAACATAACATTATGGATAAAGAAGAAACATTAAGAAAAGAAAATATAGGATTCATTTTTTTAAATGAAACTATAATCTTATGTTTACTTTTCGTAATGCCTACTATATTTTTGTGGAATCTCGCCTTTTCCAACTTCTCCTGCGTTTTGTTTCTTTAGTGTAACTTGTATGTTTTAAATTCCTTTGAGTGTCCTCTTGTGTTACGACCTTAGGTAAGGTTTTTTGAAAGGTTAAAATGTGGGGAAAAGCTTTTAAAAGGAGCAAAACAAGGACGTGACCTTGCGGGCACTTAGAATACTCATAAGGGACTGATTTGGTGGCCTTACAGCTTCCCTTGTGGCCATAAGGGAGCCCGTAAGCAATCCAAAAGCACCATGTGGCCGCATGGGAGCCCACATTAAATTCAGAGAGGCCATGCGGCCTCCCTTGCGCTAGCAAGGCAGCCCGCGAGCCTCGGACATATAAGTCCTTCATGGATCTTCTAGGGCCTTCTTGAGGTCTCTTTGCTCTCCTTCTTCCTCACCCTCTTAAGTCACTATTTCTCCTCTCAAAAGTCATCATTTTTGGCCTCCAAAAAAGAAGAGAAATGAAGATCTACTCCTCTTTCGATGAAGAACTTCTTTAGGGTTTGGAAAATCTTGGAGGTGAGCTCTTTCTTTTTCTTCTTCTTCTCCTTGCTCTTGTTACCAAATTTTTTTGGGTTTATGGTGGAAAATCTTGTGTTTTTTGTGGATTTAAAATTTAGAAGAAGTTTAGAGTTGTAAACCCATGTTTTGTGAAGAAGTGAGAAAGATCTTTCACCTTTAGGATTCGAGTTACTATAGTACAAAAGAAAGTTGAGACTCTTTTTGTTTTTCTTGTTGGTTTTTAAGGTTGTGAGAGTTCCATGGTTGTGAGATCTTCTTCTTAAAGTTCTTAGCAAACCCTAGGAGCAATTATTTTCCCATTTTGAGAATTTTCCTTTATGCAAGTGACAAGTTGTTGATGATGTTTTGTTGTTTGTTTTGGGTTCTTTAATTGCTTCTAGGAGGTGAAACTTCAAGCAAAGGAAAAGAACTAGTAGACAAGTAAACCCAGAGGGGTTTAGCTCACCAAGTTTGTGAGTAGAAATTACTAAATTATGGACTATAAATCATGCATGTTTTATAATACTTAAAATTGCTTGAATTTGAATGATAAACTTATTATTGTTAGAAAGACTTTTGAAATGTTTTCTATGGGACATAGAAATCATTATGATTTATGATTTAGCTTATTTCATGATTATTGGTAAAGATTTTATATGTATTACTTGTGGTTTGGAAAACCCTATGTTTTGAAATATATGGTTTCAAGTTTTGTATTTTCAAGGGACTTGATATTCTTGTTATAATGACCAAAAAAAGCATGTGTAAACCAAGTTGAATTTCATTGTGATGTTGGTCTATTTGAAGTATATTTTTAAAGAATACTCATGTATGATGTTCAAGATGAAAATAGTTTCATTAAAGATGTTATAATCAAGTTATTCACCCTTGGAGTGAAAGTTGCACACGTGAGAACTTATGATCTCTTGGTGAGAATTATGCCATTATATTAATGTACATACTGAGCCTACGGGTTGGATTGTTATTTAAATGTTTTGATGGTGACATGGGGGATCCCCAATACTTACTACCGCAAGGGTTAGAGTTTCCACGGGCCGACCTAGTTAGGCTGGTGTGGAGTACTCAGATGAGCTATCACCCTTTTAGGCGGCGTGTAGAGAGACTGAAAGGTGTGCAGGGTTGGGTGCCCCAACTCACCACACAGGTTTCCCAACGCCCAATGCCAAGATACCAGCATCTTGGTGTCTCCTGACCTATCCACGGCTACGATTAGCGACGGAGGATTTCCTAGGTTAATTGTGATATTATCGATTGTTTTAATTGTTGATTTGTTTATTTTTAAACATTTTGAACTATGAATCATTAAACGATTGTATGAATTTGGATTTCATACTTGAGTGGATTTCATGACGTTTTACGGGGTTTTTATCAAGCATTGCATTGATGCAAACTTAATTTCTTATGCCCTACTTGCTATTTAAAGAATATTAAATATTTTGAGGATTGAAACATATTTTTGACATTATATTTTTAGTTCATGATGTATGAGATATAGCTCCATGTTTAGCCCCTCACTGACTAACATAGTTACTCACCTCCCTTCTTCTTTTACCACCAAGGTGATAGCACAACATCGGGGTAGAAGCGTGAAGTGCTTGGTAGAGTTTATTTTGTGGTTCTCTTGAGTTGTGTATGATATTAAACATTATTGGCATGTATTAGATGGATCCACTAGGATGTACGAATCTTTGCTAATTTTTAATCGAAAATCTAATCCTATATTTTTTTTTTCGTAATGCCTCCTATTTTTTAAATAAAAATCCGAATCTTATGTTTATTTCATAATGTCTCCTATCTTTCGATCAAAATCTAAATCCTATTTTTCTTTTCTTAATGTCTCATACTTATCAGTTTTGATTAAAAAAACTGATCATTTTCTATCTTTTTTGAATGTCTGCAATTTTTGAATCAAAACAATAATCATATGTTTTCTTTTCGTAATGTCTCATATTTTTCAATCAAAACCCTAATCATGTGTTTTCTTTCGTTAATGGCTCCTATTTTTGAATCAAAACCCTAATCCAATGTTTTAATTTGTGAATGTCTGCTATTTTTTAATCAAAACCCTAATCTTATGTTTTATTTTATGAATGTCTAACTTTTTTGTATCAAATCTGATAAGTGTTCGTGTTATAGTAATGCGAAGTGTTATTATCTTGCAATGAGCATTGATTTAATCAGATTTTATCACTAAAAAGTGTGCATTTGTTTACTTTTTTGCATCGTAGGGTTGTGAAGGTAAATTGGAGAAAAGAAACGAAGATAGATCGTGTTCGCCATTGTTGGGGAGATTTCCGGACTAAGCAAGGAACAAGGCATGAGCATAGACTTGTGAGTGTGTGCCAACCTCCTTTGGAGGGGCACAAAGGTAGTTACATTCACAATAAGTCTAGCTCGTGCTAACAAAGAGAACTTCACCAATTAGGAGATTTAAAGCAATCGGCATGATCTACCGTTGATTGTGTGCCCAATTCAACGGCCTCAAAGAAGAACGACGAATTCGGGAGCATTTTGGCACGTACTATAGCAAGGTACTGTATTGAAAACTGTAGCAAGTTACTGTTCATTGTCTGCAGAAAACCAGCAATTCAGAAATTTCACACGGGCGTGTGGAAATTCCCCACGGCCGTGTGAAATCCCGATAAGTTCAATTTTAAAGCCGCGACTCAACGTTATAAAAGCCCATTTTGGAGACTGTTTTTGGATCTTTTTGACTCTTCTTTGCCCGAACTTCTAGAGAGGAGCGGCTAGGGTTTAGAGAAGACTTCATGGAGGTTTGGAGCGCGTCATCGGCGTCGACATCAACGTTCGATGGCTGCACAAGACCACGGCCAAATCGCACACAAGGGGGTTTTCATCTATGCATTCAATTTGTTTTCTTATTCTTATTTTGATGGATTTGTATATCTCCATGAGGAGCTAAACCCCTTGTGGGTATTCAGACTTGTAAACCCTAGGATTATTATGTTTCTTTGACATCGCTATTATGCTCTTCCATTATTGATGAATAAAATTGAGTTCCAATCTTAATTTCTTCTTCATTATTGTTTTCTCTTTGCCGTGATACTAGGGTTGAGAACAACCTAGGTTATCCTTTGGAGGTGTGACAACTCCTATAGGGTTAGACTACTTAGGATTGAAGAGGATTGAGAGGGTGAGTCGTGAGGTAGCGGAACGTCCCCTTTCCCCTCCGATGTGATTCTCCCTACCTCCATGTTCGATGATTTATTCGCGGTCGAGATAGAGTTAGGTGTTAGGAGATAAACTCCCCTGAGGCTTCATTGTGCGAGCAACAAAGTGAAGGGTTGAAGTGAATCTTAGTGCCGAGACTTAATTTAGACTAGGGTTCTCTCACCTCGGCCAAAGGGTTAGAACTACATATAGGAACAGGGTTAATCACTAGGAATCCCTAGAACTTAAAGCAATTCCACTCAGTGTGAGGCTTAGGTAGATAGACTCCCCTAGGGCTTAGTTGACAGGTCAACAAGAGTCAAGGGTCGTAGTGAAACCTAATGACCGGAACATAGTGTTGTGGTTAGTCACGGTTGACCTTAGGTTTGGAACCGTGTGTTTAAGGATCTCCTCGATTCAATTAACATCAATAGGATAGTATAATAGCATTGTCTTGCACTAGAAGCATAAGTCCTAGGGGTAGCTTGTCCGGGTACCCATCTTCTCTCATTGCTTGTCCTACTCTTTTACTCCTACTTGCACTCTCTCACCTTCCACAATTCTATTTTAAGTCTGATTTTTATTAGTTTCTTTCGCACTCACTTATCGATTTCTTTTCATACATCGCATTAGGTACATAGTGAATACTTGTATCTCAAATCCCTATTCCCTATGGATACGACTACCCACTCATCAGGGTATATTATTACTTCAACAACCCGTGCACTTTCGGGCCCCTGTCAAAACCCTAATCCTATATTTTCTTATAGTTATCTATCGTATTTTTGAATTTTCAATCAAAACAATAATCCTATGTTTTATTTTCGGAATGCCTACTACATTTGAATAAAAATCCTAATTCTTCGTTTTTTTTCATAATGTCTCCTATCTTTCATTAAAAGCCCGAATCTGATGCTTTTTTTTTATTAACGTGTCCTATTTATCTATTTTGAATCAAAACCATAACTTGTGTTTTCTTTTCATAATATCTACTATTTTTAAATTAAAACTCTAATCCCATGTTTTCTATTCGGAATGTGTCCTATTTTTCAGTTTTGAATCAAAACCCTAATCCTTTGTTTTCTTTTACGAATGCCTTATTTTTTTAAAATCAAAACCCTAATCATATCTTTTGTTTTGTGAATCTATCCTCAGGTTTATATCAAAATCCTAATCCTACATTTTCTTTTTGAATGGCTCCTATTTTTGAATAAAAATACTAATCCTATGTTTTCTTTTCGAAATATCTACTATCTTTCAGTCAAAATCCGAATCCTATGTTTTCTTTTCTTAATGTCTCCTATTTATCAGTTTTGATTCCAAAACCGAATTCTTTCTTTTACATTCAGGAATGTCTACTATTTTTGAATCAAAACAATATTTCTATGTTTTCTTTTTGTAATTTCACATAGTTTTTATTCAAAACACTAATAATTTGTTTTCTTTTCAGAATGACTCCTATTTTTTAATCAAGACACTAATATGATATTTTCTTTTGCTTATGTTTGTTATTTTTTAATCAAAACCCTAATCCGATTTTTGTTTTCAAAATGACTAATATTTTTTAATCAAAACCCTAATTCTATGTTTTCTTTTTGGTATGGCTACAATATTTGAATCAAAATCCTAATACTATGGTTTCATTTTTCTAAGTCTCGAATCTTTCAATCAAAGCCAGAATCCTATGTTTTCTTTTTTTAATGCCTCTTATTTATCAGTTTTGAATCAAAAACCTAACCAATGTTTTCTTTTCAGAACATTCCCTTGTTTTCAATAATCAGAAAACTAATCCTTTCTTTTCTCTTCTGGATGTCTGCCATTTTTGAATCAAAACCCTAATTATATGTCTTCTTTTCATAATATTTCCTATTTTTTAGTTTTAAATCAAAACACTGATCCTTTGTTTTCTTTTCGTAATGTCTCATTTGTTTGATTCAAACCACTAATCATATCTCTTATTTTGGTAATCTATGCAATTTTTAATCAAAACCCTAATCCAATGTTTTCTTTTCATAATGCCTCGTATTTTTGAAAAAAAAAATCTTTTCCTATGTTTTCCGTTTGGAATGCCTCCTATTTCTGAATCAAAACCCTAATTTTATGTTTTCTTTTGGCAATGCCTGCTAATTTTTGAATCAAAACAATAATCGCATGTATCCCTATCGTAATGTCTCATATTTTTTAATCAAAATCCTAAGCCTAAATTTTTTTGTAATGCCTTCTATTTTTTAGTCAAAACACTAATCTTATGTTTTCTTTTGGTAATGTGTGCTATTTTTTAATCAACACAATAATCCTATGTTTTCTTTTCGGAGTGTTCTTTTTTGATTCTCTACTATTTTTTATTCAAAACCCAAATCCTATATATTTTTTATAATAATGTCTTCGATTTCTCAATCCAAACTCTAATCCTATATTTCCTTTTCGGTATGCCTACTATATTTGAATTAAAACCCTAATCCTATGTTTTCTTATAGTAATGTCTTCTATTTTAAATTAAAAGCCATAATACTATGTTTTTTTATACTAATGTCTCATTTTTTCAATCAAAACCATAATCCTTTGTTTTATTTTCAGCATGATTACTATTTTTGAATCAAAATCGTAATCTTATGTTTTCTTCTTGGGATGCTTCCTATTCTTCCAACAAAACCCTAGTCCTATGCTTTTTGTTTAAAATGTTTCTTACATTTCCATCAAAACACTAATTCTATGTTTTCTTTTCGAAATGTGTCCTATTTATCGGTTTCAATAAAAACAATAATCATATGTTTTATTTTTGGAATATCTCCTATTTTTCATCTAAAATCCTAATCCTATGTTTTCTGTTCGGAATGTCTCCTATTTTTTAGTTTTTAATCAAAACCCTAATTCTTTGTTTTCTTATCAGAATATCACATATCTTTCAATTAAAACCCTAATCTTTTGTTTCTTTTAAGAAAGTCTCCTATTTTTTAATCAAAACCCTAATCCTTTCACTTCTATTCAGAATGTGTACTATTTTTTGCAAAACCCTAACCCTATGTTTTCTTATATTAATGTCTCCTATTTTTCATTCAAAACCATAATCCTATTTTTTCTTAAAATAATGTCTCCTATTTTTTTTTATCAAAACCATAATCTTATTTTTTCTTTTGAGAATATCTGTTATTTTTTAATCAAAACAAAAATCATATATTTTCTTTTATTAATATCTCATTTTTTTTAATCAAAACAATAATCCTATTTTTTTTATGGAATACCTCCTATTTTTTTATTCAAAACTGAAATCGTATGTTTTGTTTTCGGAATGAATGCTATTTTTGGATCAAAATCCTGATCTTATGTTTTCTTTTGCAATGTCTATTATTTTTTAATAAAAATAGTAATTGTATGTTTTTTTCTTAATGTCTAATATTTTTTAATCAAAACTCTAATCCTAAGTTTTTTAAATTCCTCCAATTTTTTAATCAATACTTCAATCATATATTTTGTTTTACGATATCTTCTATTTTTGAATAAAAAAATACTATTTTTTACAAAATGTCACATATTTTCAGTCAAAACCCAACCCCATCTTTTCTTTTCATAATGTCTACAATTTCTGAAACAAAACCCTGATCTTAGGTTTTCTTATAGTAATATACCATATTTTCATTCAAAACCCTAATCGTGTGTTTTCTTATAGTAATGTCTCATGTTTTTTTCTTAGAATGTCTACTATTTTTTAATCAAACCCTTAATAATGTTTTTTCTTTTCGAAATTTGACCTAGTTTTCAATTTTGAATCAAAACCCTTATACATTGTTTTCTTTTCGGAATGTCTAATATTTTTTTTGAAACCCCTAATTCTATGTTTCTTATAATAATGTCTACTATTTTTCTATCAAAACCCTAATCCAATGATTTCTTTATGGAATGCCTATTATTTTTTAATCAAAACCCTAAGCCTATGTTTTAATCAAAACCTTAATCCAATTTTTGAATTAGAAAATTAATATTTTGTTTTTCTTTTCGTAATGTCTCATTTTTTAGTCAAAACACTAATCCCATTTTTGGAAACCCTAATCCTTTGTTTTCTTCTCGTAATGTATACTATCTATCAATTAAAACTTGAATTCTATGTTTTCTTCATGTCTAATTTTCAATTTTGAATCACAACCCTAATCTTTTGTTTTCCTTCGGAATGCCAACATTTTTTAAATTAAAACTCTAACCGTTTCTTTTTTTTCTTTTCGCAGTGTCTACTATTTTTTTTATCAAAACCTTAATCTAATGTCCGCTATTTTTTAATCAAAACACTAATCTTATATTTTATTTTGGAAACGTCTGTGATTTTTTAATCAAATCATTAATCATTTTTTTCTTAATGTCTCCTATTTATCAAAACCCTAATCATATTTTGGAATCAAAACATTAATCTTATGTCTTCCTTCGGGAATGTCTACTAATTTTTAATCAAAAATAGAATCCTAAGCTTTTCAAAAACATAGAAATATGTTTTTGATTGAAATAACCTATTCCTATGTTTTTTTTTTCACAATGTTTAATATTTTTCAATCAAAACCTTAATCCTATATTTACTTATAGGAATGTCTCATATTTTCTAGTCAACACCCTAATCCTTTGTTTTCTTTTCAAAACGCCTACTCTATCTGAATCAAAACACGAATCCTTTGTTTTCTTTTCAGAATGTCTCATTTTTTGAATCAACCCTAATCCTATCTTTTGTTTAGGAAATCTCTGCTAAATTTTAATCAAAAGCCCAATCCTATGTTTTCCTTTCATAATGCCTCCTATTTTTGAAAAAAAAAGCAAATTTTTTATTTTCTTTTTGCAATGTCACCTATCTTTGAATAAAAACCCCAATCCTACGTTTTCTTTTCAGAATGCCTATTTTTTTTTTAATCAAAACCATAATAATATGTTTTCTTTTTTAAATGTCTCATATTTTTCAATCAAAACTGTAATCTTTTCTTTTCTTTTAGCAATGTCTTCTATTTTCTAATCAAAACAATAATTGTGTATTTTTTTTTCGAAATGTCTCATATTTTTCAATCAAAACTCTAATCCTATGTTTTCTTTTCGGAATGGCTACTATTTGTGAATCCAAACTATAATCCAATGTTTTCTTATAGTTATGTCTCCTATTTTTCCATTAATGCCTACTATATTTGACTCAAAATCGTAATAATATATTTTCTTTTTGGATTGCCTCCTATTTTTCAATAAAAAAATTAATTCTATTTTTTCTTTTCGGAATGGCTACTATTTTTTGAATCAAAATGCTAATCCTATATTTTCTTTTGTGAATGCTTGGTATTTTTTATACAAAAGCTTAGTCCTATGTCTCCTCTTTTTATACAAAAGCTTAGTCCTTTTTTTTTTTTTTAGTAATGTCTCCACTTTTTCAATCAAATTTCAATCAAAATCTTAATGTTATGTTTTCTTTTAGGAATGCCTCCTACTTTTGAATAAAAATAATAGTTATATGTTTTCTTTTCGGAATGACACCTATTTTTCAATTAAGAACAGAATCCGATGTTTATTTCTTAATGTCTCCTATTTATCAGTTATGATTCAAAAACCTAATCCGGTCTTTTCTTTTTGAATAGTCGTCTATTTCTAAATCAAACAATAATCCTATGTTTTCAAAAATAGGAGACATTGTGAAAAGAAAACAAAGGTTAGGCTTTTGATTAAAATTGATGACTAGGAGATATTAAGAAAAGAAAACATAAGATTCGGGTTTCAGTTGAAAGATAGGAGACATTCCGGGAAAAAATATTAGGGTTTTGATTCAAATATAATAGGCATTCTGAAAGGAAAACATTGGATTAGAATTTTGAAAGAAAAATAGGAGATATTAAGATAAAAAACATAGAATTAGGGTTTTGATTCAAATATAGTTGGAATTGCAAAAAGTAAAACATAGAACTATGTTTTTGATTGAAAAATAGGAGACATTAGTATAAGAAAACATCGGATTAAGGTTTTCGAATGAAAAATTAGCACACAATAGTAAATCCTATGTTTTCGGGTTTTAATTAAATGATAAGAGACATTTCGAAAAAAAAAACAGAGGATTAAGGTTTTCATTCGAATATAGTAGGTATTAAAAAAAACATAGTATTATTGTTTTGATTGAAAAATATGAGACATTACAATAAGAAAAGATAGGATTAATGATTTTGTTAATAACAAAAACATAGGGGACATTTCAAAAAGAAAACATAGGATTAGAGTTTTCATTCAATAATAACAGATAATTCGAAAAGAAAACATAGAATTAGGGTTTTGATACAAAAATTGCAGACATTACTAGAATAAAAAATAGGAGACATATCGAAAAGAAAACATAAGATTAGGGTTTGATTCAAAATTAGGTGGCATTACAAAAAGAAAACATAGGATTAAGAGTTTTATTCAAAATGAGAGCCATTACAAAAAGAAAACATTAGATTAGTGTTTTGATTAAAAACTAGCAAGGAATCCTAAAACAAAAGATAGGATTATTGTTCTTAATAAAAAAAAAATAAGGCATTCCAAAAAGAAAACAAAGGATTAGGGTTTTTATTCAAACCCGAAAAATACGACACATTCCATAAAGAAAATATAGGATTATTATTTGATTCAAAAATAGTATACATTCTAGAAAGAAAACATAGGATTAGAGTTTTGATTTAAATATAGTAGGCATTTCGGAACAAAAAACATAGGATTAGAGTTTTGATTAAAAAATATGAGACATTACTATAAGAAAATCATAGTATTAGGGTTTTGATTCTAAAATAGTAGATATTCCGAAAAGAAAACATAGAATTATTATTTTGATTGAAAAATAAAAAACAGTACTTTAAGAAAACCTGGGATTAGGATTTTTATAAAAATTAGTATACATTAAAAAAACGTAGGATTATTGTTTTTCTTAAAAAAAATATGAGACATTACTATCTAAAAAGATAGGACTAATGATTTTATTAAAAACCAGAAAATAGGGCACATTTCAAAAACAAAACATAGGATTAGAGTTTTCATTCAAAAATAGCTGATAATTCCAAAGGAAATCACAGGATTAGTGTTTTGATACAAAAATGGTTGAAATTATGAGAATAAAAGACAAGAGAAGTTATGATAAGAAAAAAAAATATAAGATTAGGGTTTTGATTGAAAATTAGGTGGCATTCCAAAAAGAATACGTAAGATTAGGAGTTTTATTTGAAATAGGAGGTATTAAGAAAAGAAAAGATAGGATTACGGTATTGATTAAAAATTAGCAGAGAATCCCAAAACAAAAGATGGGATTATTGTTTTGAATAAAAATATGAGACATTACAAAAAGAAAACAAATGATTAGGCTTTAATTCAAAACTAAAAAGTATGACACATTTCGAAAAGAAAATATAGGATTGGTGTTTTGATTAAAAAATAGTATACATTCTGAAAAGAAAAGAAGGTATTAAGTTTTTGAATGGAAAAAAGGGAGACATCTAAAAAGAAAACATAGGTTAAGGTTTTGATTCAAAACTGATAAATAGGAGACATTAAAAAAACTACATAGGATTTGTTGTTTGATTGAAAGATAGGAGATATTCCGAAAAGAATAAATAGGATTAGGGTTTTGATTCAAATATAGTAAGTATTAAAAACAAACATATGATTATGGTTTTGATTAAAAAATATGAGACATTACTATAAGAAACCATAGGATTATGGTTTTCATTTTAAAGTAATAGTCATTCCGAAAATAAAACATATGATTAGGGTTTTGATTTAAAAATATGAGTTATTTTGAAAAAAAAAACATATGATATGGGTTTTGATTGAAAAATAAGAGACATCACTATAAGAAAATATAGGATTAGGGTTTTGATTAAAACCAGAACAATAGGGGACATTTCCAAAAGAAAACATAGGATTAGGGTTTTGATTAAAAAATAGCAGACATTCCCAAAATAAAACATACGATTATGGTTTGGATTCAAAAAAAGGTGCCACTACTAAAAGAAAAACAAGATTAGTGTTTTGATTGAGAAATATGAGACATTATGAAACAAAGCTTAAGATTATTGTTTTGATTAAAAAATAACAGACATTCCCAAAGGAAAACATAAGATTAGTGGTTTAATTAAAATGGCAGCATTCCAAAAAAAACAATAGGATTATTGTTTTGATTATAAAATATCATAATTTATGAAAAGAAAACATATGATTATTGTTTTGATTAAAGAATTGCAGACATTCACAAAAGAAAACATAAGATTATGGTTTTGATTTAAACCTAGGACACATTCAGAAAAAAAAAAAAAAAACAAGGATAAGGGTTTTGATTGAAAAATATGAGATATTCCGAAAAGAAAAAACATCAGATTTGGGTTTTGGTTAGAAATTAGCAGACATTCCCAAATTAAATATAGGATTAGTATTTTTATTAAAAAAATGAGACATTCCAAAAAGAAAACAAAGGGTTACGGGGTTACAGTTTTCATTCAAAATAAATAAATAAACAACGTGAACAATAGATAAAATAGTATTAGGGTTTTGATTGAGAAATAACAAACATTGCGAAAGAAAAAATAGGATTAGTATTCTAATTCAAAAATAGTAGATATTACGAAAAGAAAACATAGTATTGGGGTTTTAATTGAAAATTTGAAAAATTTGAGACATTTTAAAAGCAAGACATAGAATTGGGGTTTTGATTCAAAACTAAAAAAATAGGAGGCATTACAAAAAGATACATAAAATAAGGGTGTTGATTGAAAACCAAAAGAAAATTAAACATTTTGAAAAGAAAACATTGCATAAGTGTCAAAACAAAAACATAAGAGACATTCCAAAAAGAAAACATTGGATTTGGGGTTTGAATTAAAACTAAAAGACATTCTAAGAAGAAATAATAAGATTAATTTTTTATTGAAAACAAAAATTTAGTTAACAATCTGAAAATAAAACTTAGGATTTGGATTTTATTTGATAAATAGGAGGCATATCGAAAATAAAACATAGGATTAGGGTTAGATTAAAAAATAGGAGACATTCAGAAAAGGTTGGAAAAGACTATGGTTATCATCCAAAACTAAAAAATAAAAACATTCCGAAAAGAAAAAATAGGATTACGGCTCGATGAAAAATATGAGATATTCTGAAAAGAAAACATAGGATTAGGGTTTTGATTGATAAATATGAGACATTGCATAAATAGAACATAGTATTAATGTTTTGATTGAAAAATCTAAGATATTTTAAAAAAGAAAACATAGGATTACGTTTTTGATTGAAAAATAGTAGACATTACTCACTACAAGAAAAACTACCTTTTACTATGGTCAGTGGCCATTGCAAAAGCTTAAATGTCATAGAAAAGGGTTTTTATGATAGTATTTATTACTCACATGTTTTCGTATTTGCTTCAATAGAAAAGATAGTTTTACAACCAACCGTGGTAAACACTAGTTATTGTGACAACAAAAAGGCGTCAAAAAAAATTTAAAATCTAGTCACAAAAACATTAATAATATGATGAATTAAGGTGACAAGTGTTTTCGTAATGACAATTAGTCATCACAATTAGTATTATTTGTGACGACATATTGTTCGTCGCAAAAGGTATTATTTGCTACGATATATTGTTTATCCCAAAAGATAGTATTTGCCACAAAGAGTAATCCCTCACAAAAGGTATTATTTGTAATAAAGAATAAGCCATCACAAAGGATTATTATTTGTGACTAACTATTATCCATCCAAAATGAATATTTTTTAGGACGAGCTGTGTATCGTCGCAAATAAGTGTTATTTGCGATCAATCGCTATTGGTTGCAAATGAATATTTTTGTGTGTCCATTCAAATTAATCTTTTTGTGACGAAGTCGTCACAAATTTTATATGGAAAAATGGGTGGTATACACCTCATTAATTAGTATCCTATATTGCAATATAATTTAAATTATATAACAACAAGCTCATACACAACAAACTCATTTGCCACAATATTGACTCAATTTAACATATGAAGCTGATAATAGATAAAAATCGATAAATATCTAACAAAATTAAGTATTATAAACTTCTACAGAACAATGACAATAAAAGTTCAAAACATGAAACTAAATAACTGTACGGAATTAAGTGTTATAGATTTTTACAAAACATTAACCCGGTAAAAGTTTGAAAAATGAAATTCAATAAGAGTTGAAAGCATTCAAAACATTAAAATCTTTAATCATAGTCATCATCGTCATTATCATCATCATCACGACAATCTTCATTTTTGTTGTCATCATCATCTTTTTCGGAATCTTCCACCAAGCTATTTCCATTGTCGTCTTTTTTTTAACTTTGCCATGAGGGGCATCTCTTATATTTTCTTGAGAATTAGGTATCACATTCCTAAGATCATTATCACCTCCCTAAACACAAACATAATACATGAAAACCATTTACAAATTAGTGCTACACCATTAAAAGGAAAATTTTGCATTAAAGCAAAAGATGCATATAGATTTCTTACCGGTATTAAATAATACTAGTGATAAAATAGTTAATGATAGGATTTTGTATATACTATAAACATAATAGTATTAAAGGAAAATGAAAAAAATAACATAAGTGGAAAAAGAATGGGTGATAATAAATTTAAATAACATATACACATATTGTATATTAGCAACAATCTAAAAATCATATGAACATAATAATTAATAACATTAAATAATATTATTATACCTATGTAGCTAATTGTATATTAGATAATCCCAAACTTTGCAATACCACTTGAACCATAACAGGTACTTGTTGTTGAAATTAATCAATTGTAGACTCCATTTGCTTGAAACGGTCCTCCCATTCCTTTTTCATCATCTTTTGAATTTCGTAACATATTTTGCTACATGTTTGAGAAGAATAACTACCATACATATCTTTTCATTGAATACCCGTACCTAATCCAAGAACACAACTGTGGTGAAGTTCTCTTGTAACATCGCGATATGTTTCTCATTCATTTACCATTGAACCCTCAGATGCTGCAGTTGACATAATATTATCCATTTGATCCTGACATTGAAAAAAATAATTATAAATACTCATTACAATTGTAAGACTTAAATAATAAAAAAAATTTATACCCATAAATCTTTTGCTTTCTTAGTAGCAGAACTTTCTCCATCTTTTTTAGTGTGAAATGTTTTTAAGAAATCAATTGGGCCAAGCTCTAAACCTGTCTCTTTAACATAAGTTAATTAAATAAATATGATAAATTTTAAAGGCATAAAATATGTATCCATTAGAAAATATTAAATAGTTAAACTCAAACATTAGTTACCATGTCACTCTTATGCTTGGCCATCAAAACTCTGCCAGCAGTATGAATCATTTAATATTTTGATCAATTAAGTTTATTCTTATCACTCTTGTACTGTATACATACCAAGAATATTAGAAATTTTCAATTACACTTAATAGAATTAAAAACTTAAAATAATTTATATATATATATATATATATATATATATATTAAACCTGCCAATTATCTCTCATCCATTTGTCTGCGATTTCTTTCCACACATTAGAAAGAATGAAAGAAGGTCGGTGTTTGTAACGATCATCTCGGGTTTCATGCTTCTTGAAAGTTGGTTTCCTTATACGTAACATCCAATCATAATATCAACACTTTACTAAGTTCTCAAATGCTTTCTTCATTTCTTCTTCTGGTTGATTATGTGAGAACCTCATGGCCAAATATCGAGCAAAAAGAGTATCTAGCTATGATTTCTAATATTCATAATAAGGTGTGCATGGACAATAAATTATTTGATGGAAGAGAACATGTATTTCACTAATGGCTTTTGGTGATATAATCATGTATATTTGTGGAAAAATAATACCATACATTAACATTTCTAAATAATAGAAGTTACAAAACTATAACAAGATATTTTGCAAATCCTAGAAAATAATTTAGGCTATAAAAACAATAAATCAAAAATTTATTCATTAGTAGCTATCGGATGGTAAATTTTACCTGTTGTCAAATAACTCATTTGCAATTCCTTCATCTGATTTAACCCCTTTAGAAGTTCCTCTCACATTAACTATTTCAACAAAGTCATGCACGAATTTAAAAATATCTAGTGTTCAATAGATAAAGTATATCTATTAAAATTATTATTTCATTACCTTTTCAATGTCTTTTATTTGGAGGTGCTGAAGAAGAACATATATCATTTGAAGCTCTAGTAGATGATGGTAATGTTGATGGCAATGAGCAATAAAGATCAATTTCAACATTTTAATCGTCTACTTGGTTTGTTGTTTGATTATTTTTTGTTTAGAATTTGCATTATTTCTAACTCGTGTTTTTCCTGTGCTTATCATTTTCAATATAATCCTATAAAAAAACAAATGTTAATTCTTAATCAAACATGAAAGTAAAGGAAAAAAAAAGAGAATAGCATAAATGATAATTTAGAAATTATACTAATTAATTCTAACATAACAAGATCAAGATCAAAGTAATAAATGCAAAATAGGTAAAGTGACTCACCAAAATGAAGAATGTTAAAAAGTATATAATAAATATGTGAAAATCTTCAATTAGTCCACTATCATATATTCAACTCTATGCATATTCCAATCTATATCTTTAAAATTATCTTGTGGATGTGATTCACGGTCATCATGAACAACATATTCTTCCTGATATGGCTCTTCTTCAGTTTATGAAATTTCATAAAGATTTCTTGGTTTTATGTCGCTGATAGTAGCCCACGTAGGGTCTTCCAATCTTTTAATATAGTAAACTTGAGTCACTTGAGATGCCAAAACTAATGGTTCCTTTGTATTTTGTTTTCGTGTCATGTTGACACTAACAATCCCACAACGATCTTTTCTATAACAAACCATTCCCGAGAAGTATCATACCAATCACATCTAAATAATGTAACTTTATTCTGTCCTCTAAAACAAAATTCAATTATATCCAATAATTTTCCTTAATATTGCATCTCTTGGTGATTTCCATCTACTTTAACCATAGTAGCATAATTTTGAGTTTTTTTTGTTTTCATCTCAATCTCTTGTGTGGAAACAAAACCCAATAATATTGTAGCCTGGATAGCAAATTACTCTTTGTTCAGGACCCCATGGCAAAGCAAGCATATTTATATATGATCCTTAATCATTTTCATTATATGCATCACTAATCTGTGTAGTATATTGTGCATTCAAATTTTTGTAAATTTTCAGTATATGGAATTATGGAACAAAATATTACAGTAAAATAATTAACTTACTCATTTGTGAAACCAACTAGAGAATTCACATTTTTGAATCTCATCAATATTTCTAACTCATTTTACTACTAGGGCGTTCTTATGTTCACTATAAAAATCATAAAAATAATTTCAAAATTAATTTGATTAATAACATATTATAAATATGCATACAAAAATGAAGTTACAATACATAATAAATGATTGAACATCTTCAGAATTTTGGAGGATGTAGATAATAGCCACATTAAGTAAATCATTACTCAACTCTTGCATATTTGCTTTTCAATCGAAAAGGTTGCCCAAGCGCACAACAATTTGTAAGGATGAGGTATTTCTAGATAATGAATCACCGTTATAATTTCATTCTGAACGATTAAATTTTATTTCAATAACATGCACGTATTGAGAACAAAATGTTAAGCATTCCTCGGCTATATATCCTTCAGCAATGGATCCCTCAGGCCGTGATTTATTATTAACATACCCCTTAAGTTTGTGTATATATCTAACAAAAAACACTAGTTATAAATCTAAATAAATTTGATTTTTAAAAAAATGCAAGTCATGAGAAGTTATGTGGACATATACCTTTCAACGGAATACATCCATTGGTAATTCAGAAGGCCACCAACTTTAGCCTCCTAGGCTAAGTGAATTGGAAGATATACCATTATATCAAAAAATGATGGTGGAAAATTTTTTTCCAACATACAAAGTGTCAATGTAATTTCCTTTTCTAGCCGATCCAAATCTTCTGCTTTTAAAATTTTAGAATACAAAACTTTGAAAAATATGCTTAATTCTATTAAAGAATCAGAAACGACACTAGGTAATAAATGCTACATGGCTAATGGAAGTAATCTCTCCAAGGACACATGAGAATCATTTGTTTTTATTTTAGAAATCCTACCATCTTTCACACTTACAAATCTTGATAAATTTGCTGAGTAACCATCAGGAAACTTGATTTGTAGCAACCACTGACACAAGGCTCTTTTCTCATCATTTGATAACATATAACAAGCAGTGGGTAATACTATTTTGCCATTAACTTCTTTTGGATTTAATGATTATCTGATACCCATTTCTTGCAAGTCTAACCGTGTCATCAATGTATCCTTTGTTTAACCATCAATTTTCATAAGTGTACCAATAATATTTTCGGAAAACTTTTTTCTCAATGTGCATCACATCCAAATAATGATCCAACTTTTTCTTATGCCAATAGGTTAAAGTAATGAAATATTGTGTTTTTGTCAATTATGTTCAATTCCTTGCCCAGGAAGCTTTTGCCTCTTCTCTGCTTTCCCAAACACTATTTGCTTCATATGACGAAATTGATTTAAAACTTCATCACCATTTAATTGTTTTAGCGGAGCTCTCTTTTCGTTTTTACCATCAAATTGTGATGTTTGTTCACATCATTTATGATTTATCCGTAAAAATTGGCAATGACCCATGTAACAAGTTTTGGAACCATTTCTTAATTTACAATAGTATGTTTTTTATTGCAACCAAGACATGCTATCTTTTCTTGAGTACTCCAACCAGAAACATAACCATATGCAGGAAAGTCATTTACAATCCACATTAGTGCCGCTTTTATTTGAAAATATTTTTCATTGAAGCATCATATGTATCTACCCGAAGCTCGCATTAATCCTTTAGTTCATGAATCATTGGCCACATATAAACATCAATGTCCTGTTCTGGCCCTTTAAGCCCTTGTATTAACAAAGTTACAAATGAAAATCACTCTTTTATGAACATCTATAGTGGAAGATTATAAAGAAATAGAATAACTGGCCAAATTCTATATGAAATGTTCATGTTTCCAAAGGGATTGAAAACATTTGTTGCTAAACCAATCCTTCCATTTTGAGGCTCCAAAGAAAATTCATCATAGATATTATCAAAACTTCTCCAAGACTCCACATTAGCTGGATGATGTGGGACCCCATCATTTATGCTCTTTTCACTATGTCATCTCATATACCTAAACCGTTTTTGAAGACATAAAATTTTTTTGTAATCTTGTTGTAATTACAAAATACCTTAATACTTTATTGCAATTATTTTTCTTTGGGTGCACCACTTTTACCTGGTTTCCATCTCGAAAGACCACAAATTGAACACTGGATTGCATTTGAATGTTCGTTGCAGTAGATAATATAGTCAATCTGGCATGCATCTATTTTCTCATAATGTACACTAAGATCACTTACAATTTTTTTTTTTTGCTTCATATTTTGAATTTGGCATTGTTTTACACATGGGAAATGCATCTTTAAGCAAGGCTAGCAACATGTCAAATGAGTTATTACTCCAAGAATTCATGCACTTAATATGCATTAATTTCACCACAAAGGACAAGATGGAATACTTATCACAACTAGGAAATAAAGGTTGTTTAGCATCATCTAATAATATGAAAAAAAATTTTGCATGTTCTTTTGGCTCTTGGGGGCCATTTGTTCTATTCCATTTGGCAAATGGAGATAGATTTCATGTATCATATCGATCACATCATCAACCTTTTCCATTTCCACTTCACATAATTCCTCATCACAAAGGACTCTATAACTATCTTCATCTCCACTATCCTCTTCACCATGTAAATACGAAAAAGTATAACTCTGCATTATTCCTCTATATAATAAATGGATGTGTACTTCTTCTTTGGTCAATAGATATCTTTTGCAACAATCCAGGCAAGGACAATTAATTTTCATGTCTTTATTTTTCACATGATAAAAAGGATACTCAACAAAATTTCCCACCCCATTATAATATTCTATACAAGATCTGGTAGAAAGACTCATCCAAGACTTATTAATAGGCATGTTTATTTCTACAAAATTCAAAAACTTAAAAAAACACTTTTTAGCTTATGATTAACATATAACATATTTAGTTGCTGTATTGTTAATAACATGGAAGCCTAAACAATGAATACATAGCGTTCGTTCAAATTAAAAAAAAAAAAAAAACAAAGAACAAAATAACATTAATAGAAGTGAATTCCTGCAAGTTCCAATCAAGTAGTAGTTTGTAAGTGATCACTAAGAAGAAATTTGTTCTCTCAGAAAAAAATGAGTTAGTATCCTATACGGTTCTAAGTATGTGAAATTATAAGACCTTGGCCAAGTCAATCAAATTAATCGTGTGGGATACAAAGGGTAGTTTGTTAATCTCACTCTACTATTGTTATTTACATATGATCTAGTTCAGTGAGTTCGACAACTACCATGGTACTCATTTGGTTGGGATACAATAATGTTGGGTTTATACACATATGGTAATCATAATCGGAAGGTTCATAATGATCTACTCATTCGTGTTCGATTGGGTTACGATGTGGGGCCCCGGGCTGCTAGGTGTCACTCACATTCTTTGGTATCCTCCCATTGCCAATCGGAACAAACCAAGGGAGACATGCTTAAAGGGATACATAATCAGTTATTTTTTTAGTGCAGGTGTAAAATTATCAATTTATAATTTTACTTCATGGGATAAGTGAAATTATAAATTGGTCTAGGATTTTTATGTTAGGTTTATGTTTTGATTTAAATTAGATGGAGTTGAATATATAACAAAAATTATAAGGACTCAAAGACAAAAGTGGTTTTAGTTAAATTAAGACTCATATTCTAATAGAATTTCTATGATAATGTTTATCATATTATGAAGGTTCATATTTTGAATAAGTCTTCAAAATTGAATAATGCTTATCATATTACGAAGGTTTATGTTTCTTAGTTTATCGTGTCATATGAAGTCTCTATAAATATGACTTCTCTCTAACCCTAGAATTAATCAATTAATTATCTAGTGAGAAAAATCCGCAAGCTAGCTGCTATTTGGGGAAGAAGAGGTGATTATTTCTTAATTCCGGCTTGTGATCAAGAGGCGTGGGACTTTCATTCGGCGCTAGGAGATTTACGACAATCCAAGGGACATGTTTTGCTCATCAAAGGAAAGACTTTCAAGCATTAAGAGGTAATTTTGTTGGTCTTTTAAATAAATTACATTATTCATTATAACAATTAGACCATATCGCAAATTTATTATTGCTTCCGCATGCCTTTGATGATGTTATTTGTTTTTTGTGATATTACCTAACAGTGGTACCATAGCCAGGATAATTGTTTTAATGAGCACTAGGTCTTTAAATCATATAATTGATGATTAGAATTTAATAATTTTATAAAATCAAAATATGAATGGTAAAATTAGATTTTATGCATGTTTTTTGATTTTGTGATTATGATAAGGGTCCATAGATTTATTTAAAATTTTTATAATAATAATAATAATATTATTATTATTATTAAATAAATAAAAAGGATTGCTTTTCACAGTACTGATTAAGCACTGTGCATAATTATTTTATTTTAAATTTATATATTTAAATATTAAATATATAAATAATTAAAATTGCATGGGGCACACGCAATGGATGCTTAGTGCGGCGAGCATTGTGCCATGAGTGGGCTACCACACATTTATTTATTTATTTATTATTATTTTATTATTTTATTTATTTTATTTTAAATTAATTTGGATCCACACTAATGTAATTTATGGTTATTTTATTATTTTTTCTTAGATGTGTCAAATGGATGGATGGCATAGGGTCATGAATTTTAAGGTTTTTTATATTTATTTTATTTTGTGTTTATGTATTTGAGTGATGTCGTGTCCAATGTAATTCTCTTTAATTTTTACAAAAGTAGATTGTATCTAGGATGCATATTTGTAAATTTTAAAGAAAATATAATCAAGTGGCACAAGAGTCCAAGAATACATTGAGCAAGAAGCCTGGCGTGAAATCCTTTTGTATGGAGTGGAAAGCTATGTAATAGATTACGATTTTAGATTAACCTATTAAATTGAGTTAATATTAGATGTTCATGATCGTATGCATGTGATGGCTTGAATGTGTATGTATGCCATATTTATACATGTAGGTTTGATGTAATGTGAGACCTAATTGATAATGTGCAAAATAAATTCTACCAAAATAAAACACTAAGTTGAAGGGCATGGGATGTCCTGGCTCTCTACCAAGCTTTGGGTGTTTAGAGTTATGAGGGTGAATGATATATTCCCTGTATGAGGGGGACTTGTATTTGTTTATAATTTTAAATACCTTTAATGCATTGGATGCCATCAGTCGAAACAAATTCCTCCCCAATTATACTGTATGGGTTGAGGGGGTAGAATTCAATTGTTAGATTGACAGAAGTTGGTGGGATTGACTTAGATAGTTTACAGGCCAATTAAATCGTATGGGTTGAGGCTTGGTAAATTATGGGCCAAAATTGATTGGACTGCCTATGGAATAGATTGGCATGGGAAGCCACTTTATTAGTTCCAATGGTGCAATTATACTATATGAGTTGAGCTCTATTAAATTTAATAGAGAACACAATCACTCACTACGAAATCCTACCAACATGGATTTCTGATTTCTATAGTGGGAGTGTAGATTTGCGAAAAATGTAGTGGAAGCCAAGTTTTATTTAAAGACGTAAATATAACTTGGGTATAATATAAGTGAATTAATAATGTTGTTTTTATTTTCTTGCAGTTAATTTCTTGATATGATTAATAACCAATGTAATGTTTTGCTTGAGAAAAATATCTTTATCGGGCCCAATTATGTAGATTGGTTTAGAAATTTGAGGATAACCTTAATTTAGAGTGAATCAGTTATATTCTTGAGTCCAATGTTCCTATCAAACCTTCACCCGAGGCAAGTAAGGAAGAACAAGACATTTATCTAAAATGGCTTGAGGACGACTTCCGAGTGAGGAGTTATATGTTAGCCTCTATGAGCAATAATTTACAACGCTTTCATGAGAAGATGTGTGATGCGAGATCGGTATTGTTACATTTTCAGGAGCTCTATGGAGAGCATAGTTGGACAGCTCGGTATGAAATATCAAGAGAGCTTTTTAGGGCAAAGATGAGTGAGGGCGGTGAAGTTGGAGAGCATGTCCTCAAGAGAGCTTTTTGGCTATCTCTACTTCTAGGCCCTCAAAGCCCAAGAAGAAAAAGATGCCCAAAAAGCAGAATGCTTTAGCTCCTAAAGTTGTGGTAGTAGGTAAGTAGAAAGGTATGACTCATGCGGGTGAGAGTTCCAAGCAAAGGGGCAAGTGTTTCCATTGTGGCGAGGCCGGTCATTGGAAGTAGGATTGCCCATAGCTTAGAGCAGATGGCGCCACAGGTATGGAACAATTTATTTTCAAAACAAATTGTTCAATTTCTTTATTTTCTACTTCTTGGATTCTTGATTCAGGAGCTAGTGCTTAGAAGATAGAAGCTGGGTGAACAAGAGGTGATGATCAACGTGGGAAGTGGACAGAGTGTCGCAACAACTCATAGGATTTACTTCTATTTGTATATATTCTAGACATATCTTAGTTTTAGAGGATTGTTTAGTATTACCAAATGGGTTAAGGATCATTGTCTCTATTCTAGCTTTAGTCATAAAAGGATATATGTTTAAATATGGTGAAACTAATTGAGATGTTTATTTTGGAAATAAATTAGTTGGCGATGCCGCTTTACTAAATGGATTATGTTATCTAAATGTTCAGAATAAATGTGTTGTGAATGCTATAAGTAAAAGACATGGTAGGCATAATATAAATAAAAAACTTGTATGCCATTTAAGATTAGGTCATGCCGGAGAACAAAGGATTCATAAGTTGGAGAATGATAACCTCATAGGTCCATTGGGATTGGATCCCTATCTGGCATTTGAGTTTTGTCTCTTTAGCAAGATAACTAAATCCCCTTTCATTGATCAACCTGAGAGGGTACCACAAGTTTTAGATTTAGTGCACACTGATATTTGTGGGCTGATCAATGAGATGACTCACATAGGTGTCTACTATTTTATATCTCTTACCAACATTCATGGTAGGTGTGGTTATGTGTACTTAATGAAGAACAAGTCAAATGCTTTTGGAAAGTTCAAAAAGTACAAGGATTTAGTAAAAATCAAGTTGGTCATTATATTAAGACACTACGATGGGATTTTTGTGGCGTGTATTTAAATATTGAGTTTCACTTGTTCCTGAAGGAATATGGGATAGTTTCATAACTAACACCACCAACGACTCAATTGAATTGGGGTAGCTGAGCATAGAAATTAAACCTTGTTGGACATGATTCATTATTTGCATAGTTACATAGATTTGCCCATTTCTTTGTAGGGTCATGTGCTTCTCAGGAAGGGAGTTTTGAATAGCTATGAAGTGGATGCTGAAGTATTTGAGGACTAAATATATGCTTCTAATCTATAGCAATGAAGAGTTAAGTGTCGATGGTTATATAGATTCGAACTTTTAGTTTGATATTGATGACCAGAAATCCAGTTCAGGGTTTAATTATATTCACTCTTAATGGTGAAGCAGTGAGATGAAATAGTTATGAGGTACTACTACAGAAACAATCACTAAGACTAAAAATATGGTTACATCGAAGTTTGTTTGGATTTAAAAGTTCTTTAAAGAACATCTGGTGGTTCTAAATGTGGAGTTCTCGTTATCACTTTATTGTGACAATAATAGAGCTATAGCACAGGCGAAGGAACCAAGGTCTCACATAAATCCAAACATATCGAGCGGCGGTACCACATCATTCGAGAGATTGTTGGAAGAGGCAAGATAGCCATCTAGAAAATTGCCTCGGTATATAACTTAGCTGACCCACTCACCAAGCCACTATCACAAGCCGTGCAAGATCAACATCTTAAGAAGATAGGTGTAAGATACCATAGTGGTTGCCATTTAGTGTAAGTGGGAGATTGTTAGGATTATGTCCTCGAATGGCAATGAGGATACTTGTATTAGGGCATTTCATTTATATTATACATTCTTATTATTATATGTATTTATTTTAATATTCATATAAATCTTGTGATAACATTATAATTAGTTTTGAATATTATAGTCCATGTGTATTAAGTTAAACTTTCTACTCTTTGTGAGATAATAAGGAGAGCAGTAAAAGTGTTTGGTACTTATACACTTAAGTAGTTCATAAATCAGAGAATCTATAATTGGCTATTAAAGATCCATAAGGATTTGTATGACATATACTTTGACAAAGAGTACTAGTTGAACACTATAGAATATTAGGAGCATATATCATAAATACATCACTGGGATTGGTGTATTTGAATATGACTCGAATCAATCCAATCACATTGGTATTACTTTTTAACAATCAATTATTAGGATTGCAAGTTATAATCATATCAGTGGACTTTAGAATTGAGGTATCATGATCACAGTACCTGTGACGTCTAGCCTGTTACTAGAGTCGTTAAGCGCAGTTTACCTTTTGGTAGGGCCAACCTCGAAGTGCGACTACGTCAAAGAAGTAGAAGTTTGTGAGTGATCATCAAGAAGGAATTCACTCTCTCGAAAATAAACGAGTTAGTATCCTATGCAATTATATGTATGTGAGATTAGAAGACCTTGGCCAATGCAATCAAACTAATCTTGTGAGACACGAAGAGTAGTTTGGTAATCTCACTCTACTATAATTATTTTCATATGATTGAGTTCAGTGAGTTTGACAATTACCATGACTCTCATTCGGTTGGGATACACGAACGAAGGGTTTATACACATATGGTAATCATAATCGGAAAGGTTCGTAATGATTTACCCATTCTTGTTCGATTTGGGTGATGACATGGGGCCACGGGGTTGGCTAGGTGTCACCCACGTTCTTTGGTATCCTCCCATTGCCAATCAGAACAAACCTAGGGAGTCAAGCTTAAAGGGATAAAGAATCAGCCTTGTTTTTTAATGTAAGGATAAAATTGTCAATTTAATATTTTACTTCATGAGATTAGTGAAATTGTAAATTGGTCTAGGATTTTTGTCTTGAGTTTAAATTTTGGTTTAAATTTGACGGAGTCAAATAGATAATCATAATTTTAAGGAGTTAAAGACAAAAGTGGTTTTAGTGAGATTAGTACTGATATTTCTAATAGAATTTCTATGATAGTGTTTATCATATTATTAAGGTCCATATTTTGAATAGGACTTCATAACTGAATAATGTTTATCATATTATGAAAGTTTTTATTTCGAATAGGACTCATAATTGAATAATGTTTATCATATTTTATGAAGTCTCTATAAATATGACTTCTCTCTAAGACTAGAATCAATCATTTAATTCTCTAGTGAGAAAAATCCCCATGCTCTCTCTTCCTCTCTAACCCTAGCCGCTATTTGGAGAAGAAAAGGAGATTGTTTCTTAATTCCGGTATGTGATCTAGAGGCGTGGGACTTTCGTTCGGCGCTAGGAGATCTACTACAATCCGAGAGACAAGTTTTACATATAAAAGGAAAGACTTTCAATCATTAAAAGGTATTTCTAGGCCTTTTAATTAAATTACGGTGTTTATTAAAAACAATTAGACCATATTGCAAATTTGTTATTACTTCCGCATGCTTTTAATGATATTATTTTATTTTTTTTATATTACCTAACAAAATTCTAAAAGATCAAACTTCTATGATTATAAATGGCAATGTACATTTGTAAAACAAACATTCACTATTAACATTATTAATATTAATGAAGATGCATTGTCTATATAGTTGTTTTTTTATTTTAAAGCTAATAAGATTTCATTGTTTGCATAACCATTAATATGGTTTCTCATAGTTATTGGCTTTAAAAGAAGCATATTTAACATGAATATGGTTGCTCATGGTTGATGGTTTTGAAACAAGCATATTAAAAAAAATTACTTGTTTCCTGTAAATAATTTTTTTTAATATTCAGCAAATTCACATAAATTATAGTGGATTTTTCTTTTTAAGGTGAAAAATAGACAGAACAAAGAATATTATTATTATTATTATTATTATTATTATTATTATTATTATTATTTTCTCTTTAAAGTGAATGTCCTATATAACTTGGAACTTAAATTTCAATAAGGTATTTAATTAGGGTTTAAATTAACTCCAATAACTTAGTTTATTGAAAATATGAAGGTTTAAAAGGAGTATGTATATGCAACAAAACATGCTTAAAGAGAAACTTGTGAAGAAAAACTACAAGTCAAAGGTTTTCAAGAACAAGGGCTATGCCACCAACGTACAGACCACATGATCAACCAATCAACAACAACAACAAATATACAATAGGAGAATAAACTAAAAGATCAGGTAAAAAAATTAGAATGCACATATAAAAATTGGAACTATGAAATAACCAATGATATATTCGATTGCCAAAAAGAACATGTAAAAAGAAATGATGCTTGCGGAATACATGAAAATTGCAGTCAACCTATAATAAATTGTTCTCACTAGAAGAGCTTCACAACAAATCTTAATTCAAGCATGAGATCATCACCATTCAGACATCACACTGGATCATAGTCAAAGATGCCATGATGTTGTCTCTATTTTACTTTCGATGGGCAACATGAGCTATTCTTGATTGTAAGATGTGAATAGTGTCCCTCAAAATAAATATCAAATAAATATGCACAAATATATAAACTAACTCATTAATATGTTTAAAGCCTTCAATATAAAAAAAATGCAAGAGAACTTGGTTTGAATTAATATATTTAAAGCCTAAAACAAGCTAGGTCACCAACCTAGCTTGTTTGGTGATGAACTAGCAACGGCTCCCTTTTTCCATTACCCACATCCACAAACTCCATTCCTAAAAATTTTTGCTAACTCTCTGATGCTCCCACAAATTAAACAAAAAGAGAGACCAGCACCTACAATCCCACATATCAATACGTTCCATGGATATAAAGATAGTAAAAAGGAAATAAACATGAACAATATTTTCCTATTCAAGGACTTAGAACTAGAGCAAATTCTTGAGAAAGATATGATAGACTAGAACAGGTTGCATTGTTATTCATAACTTACGTTAAAAAAAAAATGCTATCTTACAAAACATACATATATTAGCTACATTTTAAAAGAAATCCAAATAGATATGGATTGATGCTTTTGAGTTAACTTAAAAGTACTACCGAGTTGATTCAAAGACACTTAACACTTTTAGAGAGTGGTTGCTGAAATCTCAAAATTGATAATTGTATCATCAATAGAAAAGGTACTGTTTTTGTTTTTTCATTTTTTTCAAAGGATGGAGTTAGTAAGGAGAAAGTGGTGAATGTAAGTGGAAACAATAAGAGAGAAAGATGCATGATGGTGATTTGATCTTGAGTTTGTAAATTGATGTTTGAAAATGTAAACTATGGATGATTCTAATAGTATCAAGAATGGCAGTCATGATCCCATAAAAGAGAGCCACTTTGAATATCAACAGGGCTTGTTGTGTCTCTTTCTTCTTTCATTAATTTTTCCATCAAAAGCATCTGATTGAGAGAGGTGGAATTCCATGAGTTGAAAGACTTAAGCTAATGCTAAATTCCCTTTCCCCAATTATCTTTTGTCAGCTAGAACAGGTTCCATTGTTATTCATAAATTGCCTTAAAAACATGCAATCTTACAAAACATACATGCATCAACTACATTTTAAAAGAAATCCTAATAGATATGGATTCATTGATGGAAGCAATTAAAATTTATTAGGCTCCACACAATATTGGAAATTGATAGAAATTTATTTTGTGAGATAATACAAAAAAGAAATATATGCCAAGATGTCTAAACAATAGCTTACATGAATCTCCAAAACCAATCTAAATCTACGATAACAAATTAGTAATTACCTTGTTTAAGCTACAACATTCAACTTGTTCTACACATCAAAGATAAGCACTTTTTCAGTTCCAATACACAAAGATACAAACAATTATATTTGCAATATATGAAAAGCCTGTAAAAATAGCATTTGAAAAAGATAACAAACACATAAAAACTCCAAGTTACCAATGAAAAACCTAATTTGAACTAAAAAAGTTCTCGTACTCATAAATTTGAGAGGAAAAAAAATTCAAATTAGAGCCACAAAATTGAGATTAAAAAAAAAGTAGTGCAAAGAATCAATCTAAGATTAAAATACATAAAAATTTGAAGCGGTTGCTGAGAGAGATTTCACTACAAAATAACCATGAATAGAATTCCAAAAAGAACAAGGAATAGAGATTGATGGAGAAACTTGGAGCTCACCTAGTAATGGTGAGAATTCAAATCTATCCCACCTGATTAAAATAAATAGTCTAAGAAACCATATAAAAGCCCAAATCAATCGCACCTGCAATCAAAAAATCATATGTAAGACCACAATTTGCATATTAAAGAGCAACAACAGCAAAGGAGAGAAGCTTACCTAGAGATGAGAGATTGAGATTGAGATTGAGAAGGAAATCTATGCCCTAGACATGAGGATGAGATGATGTGATGCAGTGATGATGCATTGGTGATTAGAGAAGCGAAATTAGGCAAGCGGCTTGAGCTGTATTAAGTGTGAGAAAGCTTATTAGGGCTACAGATAAAGAAGATGGAAATTATTTTGTTTCAAAGTTGACCATTAAATGTCAATTAATGGGCTAAATTATATTTTGTTACAAAAATTAACCGTTGTTATCTTATGAAATTATTTTTATTCTTATTATTTCAAAATATTATTGAATAATTTTTTAGGATGTTTAAATAATTTTTATTTTACAAGGTACGCAAAATAAAAATTACAATGCCTAATGTTGTAAAATAAATTTTTTAATTATATAATTAGGGTTTTAATTGAAAAATAGAAGCCATTATTATTAGAAAATATAGAAGTAGGGTTTTGAATAAATAGAAGACATTAATGTAAGAAAACATAGGATTAGAGTTTCAATTAAAAACTAGTTAACATTCTGAAAATGTAACATAGAATTAAGGTTTTGATTGAAAAATTTGAGACATTGCAAAAAAGAAAACATAGGATTAGAGCTTTGATTTAATTTGAGACATTACTAAAAGAAAAAAAAAAATAGGATTAGCTTTTTGGTTAAAAAATAGTAGACATTCCAAAAATAAAACATATGATTAACATTTCGATTAAAAAATATGAAACATAACAAAAAGAAAAGATATGATTATTGTTTTGATTAAAAAATAATAGACATTCCCAAAAGAAAATATAAGATTAGTGTTTTGATTGAAAATAGGAGGCATAGGATTAGGTTTTTTGTCAAGAATAGGTGTCAATAAACAAAAGAAAATATAGGATTAGGGTTTGATTAAAAATTAAAAGAGATTGCCAAACAGGAGATAGGATTAGGTTTCTGATTAAAAAAAATGAGACAATCCAATAAGAAAACAAGATATTAAGGTTTTGATTGAAAAATGAAAAATAGGACACATTCCTAAAATAAAACATAGGATTAGGGTGTTGATTCAAAAATAGCAAAATTTAAAAGAAAAGAAAGGATTCGAATTGTGATTGAAAAATATGAGACATTGTGAAAAGGAAATCTAGCTTAGGCTTTTTATTCGAATATGATAAAATGAGACATAAAGTATAGAAAACATAAGATTCGGGATTTGATTAAAAGATAGGAGACATTCGTGAAAGAAAACATAAGATTTTTGTTTGGATTGAAAGATAGGAGACATTCCTAAAAAAAACATAAGAATATGGTTTTGATTCAAATATATCATGCATTCTAAAGGGAAAATATATGATTAGTGTATCGAATGAAAAATAAGAGACATTACTATAAGAAAACATAGGATTAAGGTTTTGATTAAAAAATATTATACATTTTGAAAAGAAAATATAGAATTAATTTTTTGATTAAAAATATGGTACACCGCTCAAAAACAAAAAAAAGTATGATTAGGATTTTGATTGATAAATAGGAGGCATTACTATAAGAAAACATAGGCTTAGGGTTTTGATTAAAAACAAAAATATAGTGGGCATTTCCAAAAGAAAACATATAATTAGAGTTTTGATAAAAAAAAAATAGTAGACATTCCCAAAAGAAAACATAAAATTAGTGTTTTCATTCAAAAATAGGAGCTATTGCGACAAGAAAAGTTAGGATTAGGGTTTTGATTGAAACATATGAGATACTATTAAAATGAAACATAGGATTATTGTTTTGATTCAAAAATAGCAGACATTCTCAAAAGAAAATATAAGATTACGGTTTTGACTAAAAAATAGCAGTCATTCCAAATAAAAAAAAACTTTGGATTTGGGTTTTGATTAAAAAAACTGAGACATTACGAAAAGAAAACATATGATTATTATTTTCATTGAAAAATAGTAGATGTTTAAAAAAAACATAAGATTAGGTTTTTGATTTAAAAATAGGAGGCATTCCGAAAAAAACAAGGGATTAGGATTTTTATTCCAAAATAAGAGGCATTACTAAAAGAAAACATAGCACTAGGGTTTTGATTAAAAATTAGCAAAGATTCAAAAAACAAAAGATAGGATTAGGGCTTTTATAAAAAAAATTAGACATTCCGAAAAACAAAACAAAGGATTAGCAATTCGATTCAAAACTAAAAAATAGAAAACATTCCAAAAAGAAGATATAGGATTAGGATTTTGATTCAAAAATTGCAAACATTAGTAATAAAAAAAAAGGATTAGATTTTTAATTGAAAAGTAGAGACATTAAAATAAAAAATAAAGGTTACGGTTTTGATTAAAAATTGACAAATCGGAGACATCAAGAAAAGAAAACATAATATTCGGGTTTTGTTTGAAAAATAAAGGATATTACCAAAAGAGAACATAGGATTAAGGTTTTGATTCAAAATAGGAGACATTACTATAGGAAAACCAAGGATTAGGCTTTTGATTAAAAAATAGTAGGCATTCTGAAAAGAAAATATAGGATTTGTGTTTTTATTGAAATATAGTGGGCGTTCCGAAAAGAAAATATAGGATTAGGGTTTTGATTGAACAATAAGAGACATTATTATAAGAAAACATTGGATTATGGTTTTGATTAAAAAATAGTAGACATTCCGAAATGAAAACATAGGATTAGACTTTTGCTTAAAAAATATGAGATATTACTAAAATAAAACAAAGGATTATTGTTTTGATTAAAAAAATAGTAGATATTGCCAAAAGAAAACATAAGATTATGATTTTGATTAAAAAATATGAGCCATTCCAAAAATAATGCAAGAGTAGGGTTATAATTCAAAACTAGGAGACATTCCAAGAAGAAATAATAGGGTTTGGTTTTTGATTGAAAACTGAAATTTAGGTGACATTCTAAAAGAAAATGTAGGATTAGGATTTTGGTTAAAAAAATAGGAGACATATCAAAAAGAAAATATAGAATTAGGATTTAGATTAAAAATTAGGGGGCATTCCAAAAAGACAGCAAAGGATTAGGGTATTCATTCAAAACTAAAAAATAGGAGTTATTCGGGAAAAAAAAAACATAGGATTAAGGTTCAATTTAAATATAGAAGACATTCTGAAAAAAAAAACATAATATTAAGGTTTTGATTAAAAAATCGAAGACATTATGAGAATAAAACATAGAATTAGGGTGTTGATTGAAAACCGATAAATAGGAGACATTCCAAAAGAAAAACATATAATTAGTGGTTTGATTGAAAATAGGAGACATTGCAAAAAAAAACATAAGATTATGGTTTTAATTAAAAAATAGGGGACATTTAGAAAGTAAAACATAGGATTAAGAGTTTTATTAAAAAATATGAGACATTCTGAAAAGAAAATAAAGGATTATTGTTTTGATTAAAAAATAGCAGACATTGTGCAAAAAAAGATAGAAAAATAAAGATTAGGTTTTTGATTGAAAAATGTTAGAAATTTCAAAAAGAAAACATACGATTAGGCTTTTGACTAAAATATAGTAACCATTCCGAAAAGAAAAACATAGCATTAGTGCTTTGAATAAAAAATAATAGACATTACTATGAGAGCATATGGGATTATGGTTTTTATTCAAAAATAGTAGGCATTCTGAAAAGAAAACATAGGTTTAGGGTTTTCATTAAAAAATAGCAAACATTCCACAGAAAAATATAGGATTATGGTTTTGATTGAAAAATATGAGACATTATGAAAAGAAAATATAGGATTCTTGTTTTGATTCAAAAATAGTATCCATTTCTAAAAGAAAACACAAGATTAGGGACTTGATTAAAAAATAGGAGGCATTCAAAAAAAAATCTTAGGATTATGATTTTACTTAAAAATATGAGACATTACGAAAATAAAACATACGAATATTAATTAAAAAATAGCAAACATTTGCAAAAGAAAAACATGAGATTAGGATTTTGATTAAAAAATAGGAGGCATTTCGAAAAGAAAATATATGATTAGGATTTTAATTCAAAAATAGGAGGCATTACAAAAAGAAAATATAGCCAGAGATTCCCAAAACAAAAGATAGGATTATGGTTTTGATTAAAAAAAAATGTAACATTTCGAAAAGAAGACAAAGGATTAGAGTTTTGATTCAAAACTAAAAAATAGAACACTTTCCGAAAACAAAATATAGGATTACAGTTTTGATTCAAAAACAGCAAACATTCTAAAAGGAAAAGAAAGGATTTGATTTTTGATTGAAAAATAGGACACATTCCTATAAGAAAACATAGGATTAGAATTTTGATTCAAAAACTGCAGACATAGGATTAAGAAAAGAAAATATAGTAGACAGTCCAAAAATAAAAATGAGATTAGTCTCTTGATTAAAAAATAGGAGCCATTCCAAAAAAACAAATAGGATTAGAATTTTGTTTAAAAAATTATGAGACGTTAGGGAAAAAACATACAATTATTGTTTTCATTAAAAGATAGCACACATTCCTAAAAGAAAAAATATAATTAGGGTTTTGATTAAAAAATAAGAGACATTTAAACAGAAAACATAGGATTATGATTTTTATTAAAAAATAGTATTCATTACGAAAAGGAAACATAGGTAATGATTCCAAAAACAAAAGATAGAATTAGGATTTTAATTTAAAAAATGTGGCATTTCAAAAAAATAAAGGATTTGGGTTTTGATTCAAAACTGAAAATATAGGACACATTCCAAAAACAAAACAAACGATTAGGGTTTTGATTTAAAAATGGCAAACATTCCAAAAAAGAAAGAAAGGATTAGATTTATGATTGAAAAATACGACACATTCCTATAAGAAAACATAGGATTAGGGTTTTGATTAAAAAAAATAGGAGCCATTATTATAAGAAAACATAGGATTAGTGTTGGGAATGAAAAGCAGAAGACATTACTATAAGAAAATACAGGATTAAGGTTTTGATTCAAAAATAGTAGATATTCTGAAAATAAAACATAGAATTAGTTTTTTGATTGAAAATATGAGACATTTAAAAAGGAAAACATAGGTTTAGTGTTTAATTAAAAAAAAAAATAGACATTACGAAATGAAAACATCGGATAAGAATTTATAATAAAAAATAGGAGATATTCCAAAAAGAAAACATACGATTAGTGTTTTTATTGAGAAATATTAGGCATTCCGAAAAGAAAACACTCTTTGCCGAATGTCTCATATATTTCAATCAAAACCCTAATCATATTGTTTCATTTTATAATGCCTTCTATTTTTGAATCAAAGCCCTAGTCTTACATTTTCTTTTGTCAATGTCTACTATTTTTTAATCAAAACAATCATCGCATGTTTTCTTTTCGTATTGTCTCATCTTTTTTAAATCAAAACCTTAATCCTAAGCTTTTTTTTTTAATGCCACCTAAGTTTTAATAAAAACTCTAATCTTAAGTTCTCTTATAGAAATGTCTGGTATTTTTGAATTAAAATATTAATCTTATGTTATCTTTTCTTAATGTCTCATATTTTTCAATCAAAATACTAATCCTATGTTTTTTTATGAAATGGCTTTTATTTTATTATTAAAACCTTAATACTATGTTTTCTTTTGGGAATGTCCGGTATTTTTTAATAAAAAAATATAATCTTATGTTTTCGTTTTAAAATGACCCGTATTGTTTGGTTTTTAATCAAAAACATAAACATATGTTTTCTTATAATAATGTCTCCTATTTTTCAGTTAAAACCCGAATCTTATGTTTTCTTTAGAAATGCCTCATATTTTTCAATCACAATCGTAATCCCATATTTTGTTTTCGAAATCCCTACTATTTTTTACTCAAAACCCAAATCCAATGTTTTCTTATAATAATGTCTCATATTTTTAGATCAAACCCTAATCCTATGTTTTCTTTTCAGAATGTCTATTATATTTGAATCAAAAACCTAATCCTATGTTTTCATTTCATAATGTCTTTTATTTTTCAATCAAAACTCGAATCCTATGTTTTTTTTTTTCAATATCATACTTGTATTAGTTTTCAATCAAAATCCAATGTTACATTTTCTTTTTGGAATGTCTCCTATTATTCAATCAAAAACCTTATCCTTTCTTTTCTTTTTCGGAATGTCTGATATTTTTGAATAAAAAATCTAATCCTATGTTTTTTTTAGCAATGAGCCTATTTTCAAGTTTTGAATCGAAACCCTAATCCTTTGTTTTTTTTCTCTGAATATCTCATTTTTTTATGCAAAACCCTAATCCTATCTTTTGTTTTGTGAATCTCTGCTAATTTTTAATCAAAGCACTAATCCCATGATTTCTTTTTGCAATGTTATTTTTGAATTAAAATTCTAATACATTCTTTCTTTTCTTAATGTCTCCTATTTAGGGTTATCCAATTTTCAATAAAAACCTTAATCCTATGATTTTTTTTTTAGGATGGCTCATCTTTTTTTTTAATCAAAACAATAATCCTATATTTTTCATAATGAAAACCCTAGTCCTAAGTTTTATTTTCGGAATGTGTCCTACTTTTCAATTTTGAATCAAAACTCTAATCATTTGTTTTATTTTCGGAATGTCTCGTTTTTTTTTAATCAAAACCCTAATTTTTAATCAAAACCCTAATCCAATGTTTCTTTTTGAGATGTCCTTTTTTTTCCTACTTTTCAATTTTGAATCAAAACTCTAATCATTTGTTTTATTTTCGGAATGCCTCGTTTTTTTTAATCAAAACCCTAATTTTTAATCAAAACCCTAATCCAATGTTTCTTTTTGGGATGTCCTTTTTTTTTATATAATTAAAAGCCTAATTTTTAATTAAAACCCAAATATGGTGTTTTCTTTTCGGAATGTCTTATATTTTTCAATTAAACTCCTATTCCTATGTTTCCTTATCTGAATGTCTCCTATTTTTTAATCAAAATCCTAATTATATATTTTCTTTTCATAATCTTTACTACTTTTTAATCAAAATGCTAATATTACGTTTTCTTATAGCAATGTCTCCTATTTTTCAATCAAAAACCTAATCGTATGTAATTTTTCAGAATAACTACTATATTTGAATCAAAACCCTAATCCTATATTTTCGTTTTGTAATGGCTCCTAGTTTTTGTGAATCAAAATCCAAATCATATCTTTTGTTTTGGAAATGTCTCCTTTTTTTTTTGTTTTAATCAAAACACTAGTCTTATATTTTCTTATAATATTGTCTCCTTATTTTCAATCAAAACCCTAATATTATATTTTTTCTTCGGAATGCCTATTATTTTTCAATCAAAACTCTAATCCTATGTTTTCTTTTAGCAATGTCTCCTATCATTCAATCAAAACCAAAATCCTATGTTTTTTTCTACTTTTCCAAAAAGTTAACATAGGATTTAATATTGTCTGCTAATTTTTCATTCAAAACTCTAATCCTATATTTTCTTAATGCTTTCTTTTCTGAATGCCTACTATACTTAAACAAAACCCTAATCCTATATTTTTTTTTGTAATATCTCCTATTTTTTTAATAAAAATACTAATCATTTGTTTTCTTGTCACAATGGCAACTATATTTGAATCAAACCCTAATCATGTTTTCTCTTTTCGGAATGTCTTCTATTTTTCAATCAAAACCTGGATCCTATGTTTTATTTTCTTAATGTCCCTTGTTTATCAGTTTTGAATAAAAGCCCTAATCTATGTTTTCTTTTTAGAATTTCTCCTATTTTTAAATTAAAAATCTAATCCTTTCTTTTCTTTTCGGAATATATGTTATTTTTTAATCAAAACCTTAATGCTTTGTTTTCATTTCGGAGTACTATGTTTTCTTTTCTTAATGTCTCCTATTTATCAGTTTTAATTAAAACCCTAACCTATTTTTCCTTTTTATAATGCCTTGTATTTTTCAATCAAAAACCTAATCCTTCGTTTTCCTTTCAGAATGCCTGCAATTTTTGTATCAAAACCATAATCTAATGTTTTCTTTTTGGAATGTGTCCTATTTCTCATTCAAAACCCTAATCCTATCTCTTGTTATAGTAACAACTCCTATATTTTTCAATGAAAACCCTAGTCCTATATTTTCTTTTAAGAATGCCAACTATATTTGAATTAAAACCCTAATCTTATGTTTTTCTTTTCTTAATGTCTCCCATTTGCCAGTTTTGAATAAAAGCCTTAAATTATTAATTTTTTTTTTTGGAATATCTCATATTTTTAAATCATAAAGCCTATCCTATGTTTTCTTTTTGGAATGTCTGCTATTTTTCAATCAAATCACTAATCCTATGTTTTCTTTTGGGAATGTGTCCTAATTTAACCCTATTACTTCGTTTTCTTTTTAGAATGTCTCTTTTTTTTTAATTAAAAACCCTAATTTTTTGTTTTCTTTTTGGAATGTCTCCTATCTTTCAATTAAAACTGAAATCCTATGTTTTCTTTTCTTAATGTCTCCTCTTTATCAGGTTTGAATCAAATCTTTAACCTATATTTTCTTTTTGTAATCTCTCCTATTTTTCAATCAAAACTTAATCCTTGCTTTTCTTTTCGCAATGTCCATTTTTTTTTAATCAAGAACCTAATCCTATATTTTCTTTTCTTAATGTGTCCAATTTTTAAGTATTGAATCAAATCCCTAATCCTATGTTTTCTTTTGGAAATGTCATCTATTTTTTGGTTTTTAATAAAAACCCTCGTCCTATGTTTTCTTATTGTATTATCTCCTATTTTTCAATCAATATCCTAATCATATATTTTCTTTTGGAAATATGACATATTTTTTTAAAAAAAAGCCCTAATCCTATGTTTCTTTTCCGGAATGTCTATTATTTTTTAATAAAAAAAACTAAGATAATTTTTCCTTATAGTAATATCTATTATTTTTCATTCAAAACCCTAATCCTACGTTTGCTCATATAAATGTCCATTTTTTTCAATCAAAACGCTAATCCTAGATTTTCTTCTCGTAATCTATAATATTTTTTGTTCAAAACCCTAATTTAATCTTTTCTTATAATAAAGTCTCCTATTTTTCAATCAAAACACTAGTAATATGTTTTGTTTTTATTTTTTGGATGCTTTATTTTGGAAATATCCCCTATTTTCTAATAAAAAATCTAAAACTTTCTTTTTCAACTCGAGTGAACTTCTATTAGGTGCGATCATACCGACAATAAAGTACCGGATCCCATCATAACTTCTAATTTAAGTGAACTTGAGTGAGAGTAGTACTAGGATGGGTGACCCGCTCCGAAGTCTTCGTGTTGCACACCTCCCTTGTTTTTTTGCTAAATGGTTTGTTTTTATGATTTTATTAATTAGAAAATAACAATAATAGTAACAAAATGAAAGACAGACCTATGTTTTCACTCAAAACACTAATACTATGTTTTCTTAGATTAATGTCTCCTATCTTTTGTTTGAGGAATCTCTACTAATTTTCAATCAAAACCATAATCATATGTTTTCTTTTCTAATGCCTCTTATTTTTGAATAAAAATCCTAATCATATGTCCTTTTTTTTTTTTGAATGCATACTATTTTGAATCAAAAACCAAACCTTATGTTTTCTTTTGAGAATGTCTGCTATTTTTTAATCAAAACAATAATCGTAAGTTTTTTTTTCGTAATGTCTCATATTTTTCAATCAAAACCCTATTTTTAAAGTTGGTTTTGGTATGATTCCTATTTTTTAATCAAAACACTAATCTTACATTTTCTTTTGGGAATGTCTGCTATTATTTAATCAAAACAATAATCATATGTTTCCTTTAGGTAATGTCTCATATTTTTCAATGAAAACCCTAATCCTATGTTTTCTTTTCACAATGCTCCCCAATTCTGATTCAAAATTTTAATCTTATATTCTTTTTTAGAATGTCTCCAATCTTTCAAATAAAATCCTAATCCTATGTTTTCTTTTCAAAATATCTCATATTTTTCATTCAAAACACTAATCATATGTTTTCTTATAGTAATATTTCCTATTGTTCCAATTAAAACACTAATACTATGTTTTTCTTGTACTAATGTCTCCTATTTTTCAATGAAAACCCTAATCCTATGTTTTCTTTGGAAAGAAACCTGTTTCTAAATCAAAACTTAATCTTATATATTTATTTTTTTTGTAATGTCTCAAATCTTTCCATCAAAACACTAATCATATGTTTTTTTTTTTGAAATGTCTCAAATTTTTTCAATCAAAACCCTAATCGTTTGTTTTCTTTTCGGAATATGTACTGTTTTTTTATCAAAACTATAATACTATTTTTTTTCTTAATGCTTGAAATTTTTGAATAAAAACCCTCATCCGCTGTTTTCTTTTCTAAATCTCTACTATCTTTGAATTAAAACGCTAATACTATGTTTTATTTTCTTAATGCCTACTATATTTGAATCAAAATCCTTACCCTATATTTCTCTTCTTAATCACTAATATTTATCTATTTTGAATCAAAACCCTAGCCAATGTTTTCATTTCTTAATGTCCCCTATTTTTCAATCAAAACCCAAATCCTATATTTTATTTTCAGAAAGTCTCCTATTTTTCAATCAAACCTAATCCTATGTTTTCTTTTTCAAAATGTCTCCAATTTTTTAATCAAAACCCGAATCTTAAGTTTTTTTTTATGGAAGGCCTCCTATTTAACAATCAAAACTTTAATCTTATGGTTTGTTTTGGGAATGTCTGCTATTTTTGAATCACAACAATAATCCTATTTTTTTTCATAATGTCTTATATTTTTCAATCAAAACTATAATCCTATGTTTTCTTTTCATGTGGCTCCTATTTTTGAATCAAAGCCTTAATTCTATCTTTTCTTTTAGGATTGTCTGCGATTTTTGAATTAAAACCCTAATCCTATGTTTTCTTTTTAGAATGTCTACTATTTTTTAGTTTTTTATCAAACCCTTAATCCCGTGATTCCTTATAATAACGTATCTTATTTTTCAATCAGAATGCTAATCCTATGTTATCTTATAGTAGTATATTCTTAATTTTTAATCATACCCCTAATTCTATCTTCTGTTTTTTTTAAACGTCTCATATTTTTGAGTCAAAACACTAATCATATGTTTTTCATTTTGTAATATCTCATATTTTTTAATCAAAACCCTAATCCTAGATTTTTTTTCGGAATGACTATTATTTTTATTCAAAACCTTAATCTTACGTTTTGGAGTAGCTATTATGTTTGAATCAAAATCATAATCCTATGTTTTTTTATAGTAATGTCTCGTATTTTTCAATCAAAACCTTAATTCTCTATTTTTTTTTCTCAATATCTCCTCTTTTTTAGTTTTTAATCAAAACTCTAATCTTATATTTTGTTTTGAGAATGTCTTATATTTTTCAATTAAAACCCTAATCCTATTATTTCTTTTGGTACTGGCTCCTTTTTTTTAATCAAAAAAAATAATCCTATGTTTTTTAAATTAATGCCACATATTTTTCAATCAAAACACTAATCGTGTATTTTTTTCGGAATGGGTACTATATTTTAATCAAACTCTATTTGTACATTTTCTTTTTGGAATGTCTCCTATTTTACAAAGGAAACCAGAATCCTATGTTTTCTTTTCTTAATGTCTCATTTTTTTTTTCAAAATCCTATTCTTAATTTTTTTTTGTAATGCCTCCTATTTTTTAATCAAAACCCTCATTTTATGTTTTTTTTAATCTCTGCTATTTTTTTATTCAAAACCCTAACTCTATGTTTAATTTTTGGAATATCTCGTATTTTTCAATCAAAACCTTAATCCTAATCCTATGTTTTGTTTTGGAATGTCTCCTATTTTCCAAACAAAACCCAAATCTTTTTTTTTTCTTTCTTAATGTCTCCTATTTATCATTTTTAAATCAAAACCTTAGCCTATATTTTCCTTTTGAAATGTCTTATATTTTTCAATCAAAAACCTAATCGTTTCTTTTCTTTTCACAATGTCCGTCATTGGTGAATCAGAAGCCTATTCCTATAATTTCTTTTTATAATGTGTCTTATTTTCTAGATTTAATCATAGCCCTTATCCTTTGTTTTCTTTTAAGAATGTCTCATTTGTTTTAATCAAAATACTTCTCCTATCTTTTGTTTTGGGAATGTTTGCTAATATTTAATCAACATAGAAATCTCATGTTTTCTTTTCGAAATGTCTCATATTTTTCAATAGAAACCTTAATTCTATGTTTTCTTTTCTAAATGCCTCCTATATTTACATGAAAACCCTAATACTATGTGTTCTTTTTAGGTTGTCAACTATTTTTGAATCAAAATGCTAATCCTATGTTTCTTATAATAATGTGTCCTATTTTTCATTCAAAATCCTAATCCTATGTTTTATTTTTGGAATACCAACTATATATGAATCAAAACACTAATCCTATTTTTTCTTTTCTGAATGTCCACTATTTTTGAATCAAAACATTAATATTATGTTTTCTTATAGTAATGTCTCCTTTTTTTTTCTTTCAAAACTCTAATCCTAAGTTTTTTTATTATAATGTCTCCAATTTTTCAATTAAAGCCCCAATCCTACGTTTTCTTTTCAAACTGCCTAATATATTTGAATCAAAATCCTAATCCTATGATTTATTTTTGGAATGACTCCTACTTTTCAATCAAAAAACTAATTCTATGTTTTCTTTCTGAAATGTCTCCTATTTTTGAATAAAAACAGTAAATTTATGATCTCGTTTGGAAATGTCACTTATTTTTCAGTTTTTAATCAAAACATTAATTCTATGTTTTATTATAATAATGTCTCATATTTTTCAATGAAAACCATAATCCTATGTTAATTTCATTTTCCAAATGTCTCATACTTTTTAATCAAAATTTGATCTTATGTTTTTTCTCGTAATGTGTACTATTTTTGAATCAAAACAATGATCCTATGTTTTCTTAAAGTAATGCTACCCATTTTTCATTCAAAATGACAATCGTATGTTTCTTATAGTAATGCCACCTATTTTTCAATGAAAACCCTAATACTATATTTTTTAAAAAGTAATGTCTCTTATTTTTCAATCAAAATGGTAATCCTATGTTTCTTCTCCGAACGGCTACTATATTTAAATGAAAACCCTAATCCTTATTTTTCTTTTCACAATGACTCCTATTTTTCAATCAAAACATTAATTCTATGTTTTTTTTTCAAAATGTATCCTATTAATTTTTTTCCCCAATCAAACCCTTAATCTTATGTTTTATTTACTTGATGTCTCTAATTTTTCAATCAAAACCCTACTCCTATGTTTTCTTTTCAGAACGTCTCCTATTTTTGAATTGAACCCTAATCCTATTTTCTCATTTCCGAATGTCTTCTATTTTTTAATCAAAATCTTAATCCAATGTTTTCTTTTGGAAATGTCCCCTATTTTTCGGTTTTTAATCAAAACACTAGAGTTTTCATTAAAAACTGAAAAACAAAGGACATTTCCAAAAGAAAACATATGTTTATGGTTTTGATTCAAAAATTGTAGACATTGCCAAAAGAAAAATAGGATTAGTGTTTTGATTAAAAAATATGAGCCCTTCCAAAATGAAAACATAGTATTAAAGTTTTAATTGAAAAATATGAGACATTACACAAAAAGAAAACATAGAGTTATTGTTTTGATTAAAAAATAGCAAACACTTTCAAAAGAAAACATAAAAATATTGTTTTGAATAAAAAATAAGAGACATTCCCAAAAAGAAACATATTATTAAGGTTTTGATGAAAAAAATATAAGACATTATGAAACGAAAATATACGATTATTGTTTTGATTAAAAAATAGCAGACATCTCCAAAAGAAAAACATAAGATTAGTGTTTTGATTCATAAATAGGAGGCAATCAAAAAAGATAAAACATAGGATTAGGGTTTTTATCCAAAAATAGGAGACATTACGTAAAGAAAACATAGCCACAGATTCGCAAAACAAAAGATAGGATTAGGGTTTTAATTAAAACAAATGAGAATTCCGAAAGAAAACAAAGAAATAGGGTTTTTATTCAAAAATTAAAAATAGTACACACTCTAAAAAGTAAATATATGATTAGGGTTTTGTTTCAAAACCAGCAGTCATTCTGAAAAGAATAGAAAGGATTAGGTTTTTGATTGAAAAATAGTTTACATTCCTTTAAGAAAACATAATATTAGGGTTTTGACTGAAAAATAAGAGACATTACTATAAGAAAGCATGGGATTAATGTTTTGAATGAAAAATTGGAGACAATGCTATAAGAAAACATATGATTAGTGTTTTGTTTCAAAAACAGTAGACATCCTGAAAAGGAAACATAGGATTATTGTTTTGATTGAAAAATATTCAATATTTTGAAAAGAAAACATACGATTTGGGTTTTAATTCAAAAATAGGAGGCATTTTGAAAAAAAAAATGTGGGATTAGGATTTTTATTCAAAAATAGAAGAAATTCCGAAAATAAAGCATAGGAATATCATTTTGATTGAAAAAAATATGAGTCATTCTGAAAAAAAACATGGGATTACAGTTTTGATTTAAAAACAAGAGCATTACTATAGGAAAACATAGGATTAGGGTTTTGATTAAAAAATAGCCGACATTCCCAAATAGAAAAAAACATAGGATTAGGGTTTTGATTTAAAAATATGAGTTCTTCCAAAAATAAAATATAGTATTAGGGTTTTAATTGAAACATATGAGACATGACGAACAGAAAACATAGAATTATTATTTTGATTAAAAAATAGAAGGCATTCCCAAAAGAAAACATAAGATTAGGGTTTTGATAAAAAAAATAGGAGGCACTAAAAAAAAGAAACTAAGGATTAGGATTTTGACTAAAAACTACCAGAGATTCCCAAAACAAAAGATAGGTTAATGTTTTTATTCAAACAAATCAGACATTCTCAAAAGTAAACAAAGGATTAGGATTTTTATTCAAAAATTATAGATAATCCAAAAAAAAAAAAAGAATGGGTTATGTTTTCAATTGAAAATAGTAGGCATTCTGAAAAGAAAAAATAGGTTAGGATTTTGATTCAAAATTGATAAATAGGAGACATTTAAAAAAAAACATATAATTATTATTTTGATTAAAATATAGTTGGTATTCCTAAAAGAAAGCAAAGGATTAGGGGTTCGATTGAAAAATAGGAGAATTATTATAAGAAAACAAAGGATTTGGGTTTCCGTACAAAAATAGTAGGCATTCCGAAAAGAAAACATACTATTAGGGTTTTGATTGGTATATAGTAGGCATCCGAAAAGAAAACATAGGATTATTGTTTGATTGAAAAATAACAGATAGCACTATAAGAAAGCATAGGATTAGGATTTTGATTAAAAAATAGTAGAAATTTTTAAAGAAAATGTACTATTAGGGTTTTAATTAAAAAATGTGAAACATTACAAGAAGAAAACATAGGATTATTGTTTTCATTAATAAATAGCGGACGTTCCCAAAATAAAACACAAGATTAGGATTTTGATTAAAAAATAGGCGGCATTCAAAAAAAAATCATATGATGTGGGAGTTGATTCAAAACTAGAAAACATTCCTAGAAGAAATAATACTATTCAGTTTTTGATTTAAAACTGAAATTTAGGTGATATTACGAAAAGAAAACATAGGATTAGTGTTTAGTTGAAGAATAGGAGGCATATCAAAAAGAAAATGTAGGATTAGGGTTTAGAATAAAAATATGAGACATTCTGAAAAGAAAGCATATGATTATGGTTCAATTAAGAAAAGGAGATATTCTGAAAAAAAAACATAGGATTAGGCTTTGATTGAAAAATAGGAGACATTCCGAAAATAAAATATATGATTATGGATTTGATTGAAAACTGATAAATAAGAGGCATTCTGAAAAGAAAAAAAATATATAATTAATGTTTTGATTAAAAAAAATAGATATTTCTAAAAGAACACATAAGGTAAGTGTTTTACTTCACAAAAGGAGACATTCTAGAAAGAAAACATAGGATTAGGATGTGTATTCAAAGATACGAGATATTCTAAAAAGAAAATATACTACTAGGGTTTTGATTCTAAAAAACATACATTAATAAAACAAAAGAAAGGATTATGGTTTTGATTTAGAAAAATGATACATTCAAAAAAGAAAACAAAGGATTTGGATTTTGATTCAAAACTGAAAAATTTAACACATTCCAAAAAGAAAACATAGGATTAGGGCTTTGTTTAAAAAATAGTAGATATTCTAAAAAGAAAAGAAAGGGCTAGGTTTTTCACTGAAAAATAGGAGAAATTTCAAAAAGAAAACAAAATATTAAGGTTTTGATTCAACAATACTAGCCATTTCAAAAAAAGAACATATTATTTGGGTGGTGATTGAAAAATATGAGACATTACTATAAAAAAATGTAGGATTAGCTTTTTGTATAAAAAATAGGAGACATTACTATAAGAAAACATAGGATTATTTTTGGATTCTAAAATAGTATACATTCAAAAAAAAATATATATGATTAAGGTTTTCGTTTAAAAATAGCAGACATTCTTAAAAGAAAAAACATAGGATTAGAATTTTTATCGAAAAATATGAGAGATTATGAAAAGAAAATATAGGATTTTTTTTATTTAAAAATATCAGACATTTACAAAACAAAACATAAGATTTGGTTTTTAATTAAAAAATAGGAGGCATTCAAAAAAACTGAGGATTAGCATTATGATTAAAAATTATGGGACATTAAGGAAAGAAAACATACAATTATTGTTTTCATTCAAAAATAGAATACATTTCCAAAAGAAAACATAAGCTTATGGTTTTGATTCAAAAATAGGAGGAATTAAAAAAAGAGAGAATAGGATTTGGATTTTTATTCAATAATAGGAGGTATAACAAAAAGAAAACATAGCCAGAGATTCACAAACCAAAAGATAGAATCAGGGTTTTTAATTAAAAAAATGAGACATTCCGAAAAGAAAACAAAAAATTAGGGTTTGATTCAAAACTGAAAAATAGGACACATTCCAAAAACTAAACATAAGATTAGGTTTTTTATTAAAATATGAGACATTCCGAAAAGAAAACATAATATTAGGGTTTCAAGTCAAAAGTTGGAGACATTCCAAAAAAGAAACATAGGATTAGAATTTTTATTTGAAAATAGCATAATTCCGAAAAAAAGAAACATACGATTAGCGGTTTGATTAAAAAATATGAGACATTCCTAAAAGAAAATGTACAACTAAGGTTTTGATTCAAAAATAGGAGACATTACTATAATAAAAGATAGGATAATGGTTTTCATAAAAAATTAAAAAACAGGGAACATTTCCAAAAGAAAACATATGTTTTTGGTTTTGATTCAAAAATATAAAACCTTCCAAAAAGAAAACATAGTATTAAGGTTTTTATTAAAAAAAAAGTATGAGATATTACATGAAAAGAAAAAATAGGGTTATTGTTTTGATTCAAAAATAGTAGACATTTTCAAAAGAATATATAATATTAGGGTTTTGAATAAAAAAAAAAGAGGTATTCTCAAAATGAAACTTAGGATCATGGTTTTAACTAAGAAAATGAGATATTACGAAATGAAAATATATGATTATTGTTTTGATTAAAAAAAAGCACACATCCCCAAAAGAAATCATAAGATTAGTGTTTTGATTCAAAAATAGGACGCTTTCAAAAAAGAAAAACCATACGATTATGATTTTTATTCAAAAATAGGAGGCATTACTAAAAGCAAAAATAACCATAGATTCGCAAAACAAAAGATAGGATTAGGGTTTTAATTAAAACAAATGAGACATTCGGAAAAGAAAACAAAGGATTATGCTTTTGATTCAAAACTGAAAAATAATACACATTCTGAAAAGTAAATATAGGATTAGGGTTTTTGTATCAAAAATAGCATTCATTTTGAAAATAATAGAAAGGATTTGGGTTTTGATTGAAAAATAGGAGACATTCCTTTAAGAAAACACAAGATTAGGATTTGATTGAAAAATAAGAGACATTACTATAAGAAAACATGAGATCAATATTTTGACTGAAAACATTGGAGACATTGCTATAAGAAAACATGTGATTAGGGTTTTGTTTTAAAAATAGTAGAAATTTTGAAAATAAAACATAGGATTAGTGTTTTGATTGAAAAATATTAGATATTTCGAAAAATAAAAATTCGATTTGGGTTTTCATTAAAAAAATAGGAGGCATTTTGGAAAGAAAACATGGGATTAGAATTTTTATTTGAAAATAATAGAAATACTGAATAAAAAAAATAGGATTAGGGTTTTTATTGAAAAATATTAGTCATTACGAAAAGAAAACATGGGATTACGGTTTTGAATTAAAAATATGAGACATTACTATAAGAAAACATAAGATTAGGGTTTTGATTAAAAAAATAGCAGACATTCCAAAATGAAAGCATAGGATTAGGGTTTTGATTAAAAAATATGAGCCCCTCAGAAAAGAAAACATAATATTAGGGTTTTGATTGAAACATATGAGACATTACGAAAAAAAACATAGAATTATTATTTTGATTAAAAAATAGAAGGCATTCACATAAGGAAAACATACAATTAAAATTTTGATTAAAAAACAGGAGGCATTCAAGAAAAGAAACTTAGGGTTAGGGTTTTCACAAAAGATTACCAGAGATTCCCAAAACAAAAGATGGTGTTTATTTTTTTTCATTCCAACAAATGAGACATTGTGAAAAAAAACAAAGGATTAGGTTTTTGGTTCAAAAATAAAAAATAAGACATATTCCATAAAGAAAAATATAGGATTAGGATTTTGATTCAAAAATTACAGACATTCTGAAAAAAAAAAAAGAATGGATTAGGTTTTCGATTGAAAAATAGGAGACATTCGGAAAAGAAAAAATTGGTTAGGGTTATGATTCAAAACTAATAAATAGGAGACATTAAGAAAAGAAAAAAATTATTTTGGTTTTGTTTGCAAAATAGGAGACATTTCGAAAAGAAAACATTGTATTGTTGTTTTGATTAAAATATAGTAGGCATTTGGAAAAGAAAACAAAAGATTAAGGGTTCGATTGAAAAATAGGAAACAATACTATTATAAAACAAATGATTAAGGTTTTGATACAAAAATAGTAGACAATCCAAAGTCTTGATTGAAATATAGTAGGCATCTAAAAGGAAAACATATAATTATTGTTTTGATTGATAAATAAAGGACATTACTATTAGAAAACACAGGATTATAGTTTTGAATTGAAAATAGTAGAAATTACGAAAACAAAACATACTATTATGGTTTTGATTAAAAAATATGAGCCATTACAAAAATAAAGCATAGGATTATTGTTTTTATTCAAAAACTGTTGATGTTCCTTTGTTTTCTATTTTTTAATTTTTGATCAAAAACCTAATCATATGTTTTCTTTTTGGAATATCTCCTATTTTTGAATCAAAACCACAATCTTGATTCTGACTAGATAACAGAGAAGTAGTTACTACTAGTACTTCTGTTCCCTATGGATTTGACTACCCTACTCACCAAGTATTTTATTACTTCGACACCCATGCACTTGCGGTATACTCACGCAAATTGTTCATATCAGTCCATGTAGAATGATCTGCACCCTTCATCCCACTCTCTTAGATCGGTACCCAGTTATGGCACTTCAACCGAAAAAAAGAACACCCAATAGCTTCCAAGAGACTCGCAAGAACAATATATAAACTTGTATTATAAAATCAGGGATATGTTCAGAGATGTAGGTATGCAATGGTGTATACAATGAGCAATATGTATTATAGGAACCGGTACACTACCTACGATAGTAAGAATGGTAGTAATTACAATTGCCGCCAATATTAATATAAATAGACCAACCAATATCAAGTACTCGATACCAGTTGGAGTAAAGGAAACAGTTACCAGAAAGTACAAAAATCCAAGAGGAAAACAAAATATGTACCCAAAGACATGAAAGAGGGTGGGAATATAGTGGATGTAGGCATGATGGCTATAAAATATTTATTCCTTCCCTCCGTTGGTACAGGAGATGACAATAGGGATAAGAGTTATATATTGCTAAAGACATTGTACTTAACAGGGTCAATAAAAGTTATGAATTTGTCAAAGCCGGGAATGATGAGCGAAAAAGTGAAACCGTTGATGATTATGCAAGGTGTGATAGAAGTGTTTATCGTGTAGGATCGAAGACCTCAACTAGAAGCAACCAAGCTCCCCGACTTCACACGGGTATTCCAGGCTTTTCCAAGTACAAAGCAAATGGAATTATTAAGACAGAACTACGTCTCAAGTACTAAATCCTCTGTAAGAAGAAAATCATTATTAACCGGCTGGGAGCGACATATATAGAAGATTTGAGGAAATACGTCAAAATATTCAGCCAATATCCCATGTGGAGTGCATTCCGAAATGAAGACATTGAATACTCTAGGAAGTACTCAAATACAATATAAAACACAATACTAATGTATGTAACATGGGATAGTACAATAAAAAGTTGTATCCAAAAGTATGTGTATTTATAGTAATAAAAAACAATTTGTATTACTGTGTTGTCAATGTAGACTGTAATGTATTAGGAATTTTGATCCAGTAGACTCGGTTCCGTGGTAACTATCACGGAACCAAGACGTGGCTCATTCTTAGCCATGGGTTTATAAATTTTATTATTTTTTATTATATAATCTAGGGATAGATTGGTAATTATTTTAAAAGATTCATACCTTTTACTTTAAAAGTTATTAAATCGAGATAATCCAACGGATAAGGTTTAGCCACATCTCGGTTCTACCGTAACTATCACGAAACCGGTTCCGTGGGATCATTTCTCAATGTATTAGTTTGTATTCTATGATGTATGTGTATTTATAGTAATAAAAAACAATTTTTATTCTATCATGTATGTGTATTTATAGTAGTAAAAAAATTTTAAACAATTACATTTTAAATATCTTTTTACTACTAATGCTAAATGACCATTTTAGCCCTAAAACATGCCAAAAAGTCTAATGAGGACCAAGCTTCAAATTAGGTCTGGCTATAACATAAAACATCTTTAACATATTACTACATATTCGTTTTTTTTCTATGAAAATATAGGAAAATGCATCAGAAATTAATAGGAGCTCGAAAGTGCACTGGTTGTCGAAGTAATAAAATACCCTGGTGAGTGGGTAGTCGTATTCACAAGGAATAGGGATTTGAGATACAAGTATTCAGTAATTAGCTACGCGATGTGTGACAAGAATTAATGAATGAATGGGTAAGCAATTACAAAGAAACAAGAAATAAAATAGAAGTGTGGAAGATGAGAGAGTGCAAGTAGGAGGTAAAAAGAGTAGGATAAGTAATGAGTAAAGTAGGGTACCCGGACAAGCTACCTCTAGGACTTATGCTTCTAGTGCAAGATAATGCTATTATGCTCTCTTATTGATGTTAATTAAGTCGAGGATATCCTTAAACACACGGTCCCAAATCTAAAGTCAACCGTGACTAACCCCAACACTATGCCCCGGCATTAGGTTTTCACTACGACCCTTGACTCTCGTTGACCTGTCAACTAAGCCCTAGGGGAGTCTATCTTTCTAAGCCTCACACTGTGTGGGATTGCTTTAAGTTCTAGGGATTCCTAGTGATAAACCCTATTTCTATGTATAGTTCTAACCCTTTAGTACAGGTGAAAGAACCCTAGTCTAAATTAAGCCCTAGCACTAAGATTCACTTCAACCCTTCACTCTGTTGCTCGCGCAACTAAGCCCCAGGGGAGTTTCTATCATAGCACTTCACTCTATCTCGACCACTAAGAAATCATGGAACATGGAGGTAGGGAGAATCACACCGGAGGGGAAAGGGGGCATTCCGCTACCTCACGACTCACCCTCTCAACCCTCTTCAATCCGAAGTAGTCTAATCCTATAGGAGTTGTCACGCCTCCAAAGGATAACCTAGATTGTTCTCAACCTTAGTGTCACGGCTAAGGGAAATAATTACAAGAAGCAATTAAGATTGAAACTCGAATTTATTCATCAATAATGGAAAAGCATAATAACAATGTCATAGAAACATAATAATCCTAGGGTTTACAAGTCCGAATACCCACAAGGAGTTTAGCTCCTCATGGAGCTATACAAATCCATCAAAATAGAAAAAGATATACAATTGAATGCATAGATGAAAACCCCCATGTGTGTGATGTGGCCGTGTTCTTGTGCGGCCGCAGGACGTTGATGTCGACGCTGATGACGCGCTCCAAACCTCCACGAAGTCCTCTCCAAAACCCTAGTCGCGCCTCTCTAGAAGTTAGGTCATAAGAGAGCCAAAAAGATCCAAAAACAGTCTCCAAAATGGGCTTTTATAATGCTAAGTTGCGGCTTTAAACAGGCTGAAATCGGGATTTCACACGGCCATGTGGAATTTCCACACGCCTATGTGAAGTTGTTTTGCTGATTTTCGGCAGACAGCGAACAGTAACTTGCTACAGTACTCATGTCGAAAACGCTCCTGAATTCATTGTTCTTCATGGAGGTCGTTGAATTTGGCACACAATCAACAGTAGACCTTGCCGATTGCTTCAAATCTCCTTATTCGTGAAGTTCTCCTTGCTAACAAGAGCTAGACTTATTGTGAATGTGACTACCTTTGTGCCCCTCCAAAGGAGGTTGGCACACACTCACAAGTCTATGCTCATGCCTTGTTCCTTGCTTAGTCTAAAAACTCCCCAACAACGGCGAAAACGATCTAACTTCGTTCCTTTTTCTCCAATTTATCTTCACAACCCTGAAATGCACAAAAGTACATAAATGCACATTTTTTAGTGATAAAATTTGATTAAATTAATTCCCATTGTAAGATAATAACACTTCGCATTACTATAACACGAGCACTTATCAAAAATATTACTACAAACTTGTTTTATAGCTACAAGAAATACAGGAAAAGATAACAGAAATATTGCTATGGATTCGTTCCATTGCTTTTGTATACATTGGCAACGGATTTAGTACCAGATCATCGACGGAATGAAACTTTAAAAGTTCAACTTGTTTTTACTTCATTACCAACAGAATTGTATAATATAGCAAAGGAATATCGATTAATAGCAACGGGAACATAACAACGGAATAAGTCCGTTGTTATTCCATTGCTAAAGCTTACGCGCCTTAATTTTGCCGTGAATTTCCATTGCTAACAAAATTGCAATGGATCCGTTCAGTCGCTATTTGTAAACATTGACGACGGACTTAGCATCGGATTGCCGACGGAATAAAACATCATAAGTCAACTTGTTTTTGTTACATTACCAATGGAATTGTAAAATATAGCAACATAATTTAGATAAATAGCAACAGACTTAAAAATAAATAAATAAAATATTATTTATTAATATTTGTGATTTATATTGGAATTAGATAATTGTTGAGTGATTATTTGATTGTTCCATTGGATGTTGGTCTGGATCAATTGTTGCTTTCACTAGATGAGTTAAAGTTCTCTTGATATTATTATTCTATGGACCTGCAATGTGTTTTATTATAGCTATAATGTGTTCATCTTTTATTTGATTTATTTCTGCTGGTTGATCCTAAGCATTTGCCCAATCGGAGCTTTCTAAATTGTGGCATATAATAGCCGTTAGTAGAAATTTACTACAAGATAGCACCAAATTAATTTTGAATGACTAAATCATTACATACTTCAGATATAAATTTGTTCATAATTAAATTAGACTAAATATTAGTTAAATTCATATAGATAAATCTCAATCTCCCATCTGATGTGTACAGGTTAGCTGGCAGTATGTTAACAGCTATAACTAGAACTCAATTAGACAAGAAGTGTTCCAATTTTCAAATTAGTTGTATTTTAGCTGATCTATGGGCAGTCAGCTCAAGTAATCAAATTATAAACATAGTTTTAAGTTACGGATATAGCCCTTTTATTGTATTAAATGACACCTATGGCATTAATTATTCCAATAGTATGTTGACCCTGCATAAGAAGAGTAATATAAGAGTAGCCTTCTGGCATATATGAAATAGTGCATAAAAAATAAATATAAGAGGATGGAAACTATTAGTGTCATCCTAGTCATGACATCCAATATCGAGTATATATTGAGAATCTTCTTCACTGCCTTATCTTTCTGATTTGCTTTTAAGCTTATCTCCTTTGGAAAAAATACTTAACAAAGACAAATGTTCAACTTATTATTTTGGTGGTGCTTCATTAGTCTTCTCTATATAAATAACAATACATGTTTAATTAATGAAATCCTTGATTTAACCAGTAGTGTGTTTCCTGCCTTGTTTTTATAGTATATCTACTCCTCATTGTTAAGTTATGTATCACAACCAGTGCTCTTATCATATCTTTGTTTTTTTCACTTTATTTAATTGGTGCAAGATATCCCAAGCATCCCCTTCATCACCTTGTATATGCAACCTTGATCAAGGTACCGAAAGCCCATCCCTTCATCACCTTATATATACACCCTTGATCAAGGTACTTATTTCTCTATTAAAGAGGAATAAGTTTTTGATGAATTGATTCTATATATGCCTCTGGTGTTTGATGGAATAATGAATAAGTTAAGTCAACTCTATTTAGGATTCACCTGTGAACTAGGAAACATGGTGGTCAGATGACTAGCTTCACTCCCAACCTGTACATATGTATGTTGTATTTGTGTTTCTCTTGAAAATATATAAAATTGTGATATAATTTAATTGTTTTAATGAATGTTGTAATTTAATTAAAGGCCTAGAAAATTTCTACTTAATGTTTGAAAGCCTTTCCTTTGATGTGCCGAATTTGCCTTTGGATTGTCGTAGATCTTCTAGCGCTGAGCAAAGGTCCCACGTCTCTAGATCAGACACTGGAATTAAGAAACAATTTCCTCTTCTTCTCCAAATAGTGGCTAGGATTAGAGAGGAAAAGAGAGCTTGTGGATTTTTCTCACTCAATAATTAATTGATTGATTCTAGGGTCAAAGGGGAGTATATTTATAGAGACTTTATAAAACATGATAAACATTTGTTCAATTATGAGTCCTATTCGAAATATAAACTTTCATAATATGATAAACATTATTCATTTATGAGTCATATTCAAAATATGAACCTTCATAATATGATAAACATTATCATAGAAATTCTATTAGAAATATGAGTCCTAATGTAACTAAAACCACTTTTGTTTTTGAGTCCTTATAATTTTGATTATCTATTCGACTCCATCGAATTTAAATCAAAATTTAAATTTAAGACAAAAACTCTAGATCAATTTACAATTTCACTTATCCCATGAAATAAAATTGTAAATTGGCAATTTTACCCCTGCACTCAAAACGAGACTGATTCTTTTCCCTTAAGAGTGGCTCTCTAGGTTCATTCCGATTGGCAATGGGAGGATAACAAAAGATGTTGTAAGCCAATTGAACACGAATAAGTAGATCATTACGAACATTTTCGATTATGATTACCATATGTGTATAAACCCTTCGTTCTAATATCCCAACCGAGTGAGAGCCATGGTAATTATCAAACACACTGAACTCAATCATATACAAATAACTATAGTAGAGTGAGATTACCAAACTACCCTTTGTGTCCCACAGGATTAGTTTGACTGCCTTGGCCAAGGTCTTCTAATCTCACATACTTATAATCACATAGGATACTAACTCATTTACTTCCGAGATAATGAATTCCTTTTTGGTGATCACTCATAACTGCTACTTACTTGACATAGTCACACTTCGAGGTCGATCCTACCAAAAGGTAAACTGAGCCTAACGACTATAGTAACAGACTAGATGTCACAGGTACATTGTCATCATAATACTTTAGGTCTAAAGTCCACTCATATGATCATAACCAACAATCCCAATCATTGACTATTAAATATCATAGAGTAAAACCCATGTGATTGGATTGTTACGAGTCATGTTTGAATATACCAAATCCCAGTGATGTATTTATGACATATAGCCCCACTATTCCCCAGTGTTCAACTAGCACTCTTTGTCAAACTATATGTTATACAAATCCTTACAAATATTTAATGACCAATTAAAGGTTCTCTAATTTGTGAACTATTTAAGTGTATTAGTACCAAACCTTTCTATTGTTCTCCTCTTTATTCCAGAAAAAGTAGAAGGTTTAATTAAATACACATGGACTATGCTATTCAAAACTAATTATAATGTCATCAAAAGATTTAGATGAACATTAAAATAAATGCCTATAATAATAAGAATGTATAATATAAATGAAATGCTCTAATACAAGTATCCTCGTTGGCATTCGAGGGTATAATCCTAACAATAGCATGCCTTGATGTGAGGACCAATGATAAAGGAGATCTTGTAGTGACTAAAAGTGATCAATATGATGTGAAAGAACACACACAATAAAATGAGGTAATGGATATCTTGATATTTCTTTGCTTTCTCTTTATTGTTATACGATCTGACATAATAATGGTGCTTTGTCTGTAACAAGCTGATTTGCCATTGAAGCTTTTGGAAGAAGGTTGTTTTCGCATTATTTTCTATTGGCATAGTGGATTATTTTTTTGTTGTTGTGGATGAGACATTCTCTCACAGTGTTGTTTGGTGCATGCATACTTGTCTTTTCTTGAATCTATAGTTTACTATTTTTTAGACTTTTTCCTATGTTCATGTGAACATGTAAGAAACCTTGGTAATGCAAGGCAATATTATAAGGATGGTGCTTATGAGCTATATTTCCTGATGCATTTAATTTATTTGTTTACATAAACCATGCCCCTTGGTATGTCATTTCAAAAAATCAAAACTATGCCAATTAGTATCTTGAGTATAACTAGTTTCTGTGACTTCCCCTTGGGAGATTTACCAATGTTGTAGGTGTGGCATTCATTCTTGTATGCAATTTGAACAAAATCCATTACCATCAAACAATTTAAGTTATCAATTCTATTCTTTGATACTTTAGAAAATGCACAGGTGCTCTACCTCACTTCAGAAAATGTTTTTCTACCATTGACAACTGGTGGCGATATAAAGGATTTCACTGATACGAATGGGAGGTCAATTAGGTGTAAGCCTCCACTTCATATTATACAAAGAAATAGGAATGCTTAATAATTCATTTTTATCTGTATTCGGTAGGTTGTAAGTTGACAGCCACATTATGAAATTTATCTTCATTTGATCAATAATGTATAGTAGCCTTCCTTATTATGATATTAAAATGCATTGATGCTTGCGTCCTTGCCTGGTCAACAAATGGCCCTGCATATATTTCATTCCTTAACTATCAATCAAAAGACTTCAATCTATGAAAGAGCCACCGAAAATTACTTACTGCTGATAAGGATTGGTCATCTGTGTACCTTTTCCTTTAAATACATGCTATTTATTCAAACATACATATTAACATTACATGTTACATCACAAGTCTTCTTTCAATGGCTAACCTAGTACAAGTCATACTATCTCAGGTACTATTCAAGCCTTGAAGTTGCCATAGAATATTTCAGATTTGGTGCAGATAAGGTCTCAATAGGAAGTGATGCAGTTTTTGTCGCTGAAGCATATTTATCAACTGGGATATGGTTGTGTTTTTAATTAATTTTGAAGATTATGTTTGTTTATGGTGGTTTATCTAATACAATATTATCATTCATGTCTTGTTTTTAGGTTAAAACCAGAAAGAGCAGTTAAGAGCAGATTTCAAGAGTTTATGGAAATCAGGTGTGTACAAAAAGATGATTGGATGGATATTCTTAGATTAAATTATATGTAGTGTGATGTTTTTTTAGGTTATATGGATTCTGTGACTAAATCTTTGTTTTTTATTTTTTTATATGTCAAGAATAAATAGTCAGCTATGAAGGTGCAAACAGTGTATTTACCATGATCTCTTTATGTAGATTTTCTGTGAAATATGTTAATCATCGCAATCAATATGATTACCTAATGAAATTGTACCTAAACCAGCCTCCATTATATATGTATCAAAATATTCCTATTAATTTGGCTTTATATGACTTCAATGTTTACTTGTCAGATGGATATTTGTGGCTGATGATGGTTCTTCTGAAGACCACATTTTACATTTGCGGTTGCCCTAAATGAAAAGAAGAATTATGCTGATTTTCTTATATGTTGGATGTTGGCATTTATTATCGATAACCACATATTTTCATGCTGTGGTTGTGCGTATTGATCCTCGCAGAGTATAACTTAAGTGTCTTGATGATGTAAAATTCAAGACTATAAAAGTTTCTGCCCCAAGTTGTGATTTGTTTTTAATAAGGAGCCTATATGATGCTATTTGTATGGCTTAATCTTGTGTGTATATTCTTTTGTAAGTTCTCTCATTGTAGTCTTTCCTAGCTTTAGTTCCCAATGGAGATGAATATGCATGGTTCCAATGCACCGTGAGCTTTTAACCTTTGTCTTCTTTTTGCATAACATCCACCTAGTTGGTAATGGGATCTCTGACCCGTTTACACAGATTATCTTTATTGGCCAGCAGGTTGGTTGTTATCATGCCCATGTACAAGTAAAAAAAATGAGAAATATAAGAAAATGATATACTTCAAGGAGTTTGACTCAAAGAAAATCTTCAAGCCATAGATCTTAGAATGAACACTCTTTGGTTATTGAAATAATAGTTTACTTTTTCATATGATTTGTAGTTGCAAAACATTGATGATGGAAGAAGAATTAATATAAACCTTTCGGTGGTTTTTAAGCTTTGGTTTAATTCACTAGCTTGATAATAACAGTCCAACCTCTAGAATCTCCACTAACCTTAAGCTAACAATCAGTTATCTTTGTATGAACATAAAGAAACCTCTAACTGAGGAGCAGGTCTAGACATATTTGTGTGCCAAATATGTAATTTTATTATCATGAAATTATTCTCTTCTTTACTTATTTCTTAAATTTACACTATGAGTTGAACTTGAAACTCGATGATCTTCTTGTGCTTGTGACAGCTTAATTCATTTACACCATCAATTTTGGAGTTTGATAGAATAGCATGTCAATTTTTAATAGTTGATTTCCTTCTTTGTTCTATATATACTAATATTTACTGTTGGTCTGAGGAAGCTCTGTTTTTTCTTTATGAAACTAATGTAACAAAACCTCTTTATTCATGTACAAGTCAGTAAACTATTTGATTGGTATGTCCTTAATTAGTGTGATATAGTGTGATACATAAACATTTAATGAAACACAAGTTGAATGATTTGTTAATTACTTTTCGTGCTGAATGACTTAGCTAGTATTGTTTCTGCAATTTTTGTTCAATTATTATGTGATCATAAATTTATAATCAATTCTATCCTTGACCCTATTATCTATGGCCAGGTTCATCAACATATAAGGCTTCAATGGTCTCAAATTTCATTGGTGGTGCTTCTGTTGTGTGTGCTTTTATAATAAGTGCTCGTATTATAGTAATATGAAGTATTATTATCTTACATTGAGCATTACTTTAATCAGATTTTATCATTAATGTGTGTGCATTTGTGTGCTTTTGTGCATTGTAGTGTTGTGGAGCCAATTTGGAGGAAAAGAAGCAAGAATAGGTTACGTTCGCCATTGTTGAGGAGTTCTCAGACTAAGCAAGGAACAAGGCATGAGTCTAGACTTGTAGGTGTGTGCCAATCTCCATTAGAGGGGCATAAGAGTAGTCACATTCACAAAAGTCTAACTCGTGTAGCATTAGAGAACTTTGCCAATGAAGAGAAATGAAGAAATCAACATAATCTAACATTGATTGTGTGCCCAATTCAATGGCCTCGATGAAGAACAATGAATGCAGGAGCATTTCGGCGAAGTAATGTAGTAGCACTGTAGCAAGTTACTGTTTGCTGCCGGCCAAAAATCAGAAAAACAGAGAATCCACACGCCCTTATGGAAATTCCACACGGCAATGTGAAAATTCTGCAGGCCCGTGTGGAAAATCCATAGCGGCGTGTGGAACTCCGATTTCAGCCTATAAATAGCCTATTTTCAGATCTATTTGAGGACCCCCCTCCCTTCCATCTCCTGCCTATCTTTTGGGGGGCTTTCGGCTAAGGTTTGGAGAGGTTCTTGGAGGTCTTTGGAGGCGATTATACGTCATCACCATCGACATCCTTTGGAAGAAAGCTATTGGGGGAGTTTTCGCCGGCATTGATTCGGCGAGGTGTGCCCTAGGCTTAACAAGGGATTCGTGGAGAAGATTAGGCGGCTCCACAAGGCTATCAATACGATCTACAAGGGGGTTTTCTTTATGGTTTTTATGCATATGTTCTTAAACTCGTTATTGATTTTGTATTGCTCCATGGAGAGCTAAACCCCTAGTTGGTATTCGGACTTGTGAACCCTAGGACGCTTTTGTTTCTATAACTTTTATTATGCTTTATTAATTTGATGTTTTCTTATTGAGTTCCAATCTTGCATGACGATTGTATGAGGTCTTCCCTTAGCCGTGACACTAGGGTTGAGAATCTATTAGGTTATCCTTTGAGGGTGTGACAACCTCTATAGGATTAGCTACATAAGGTTGGAGAGGGTTGAGAGGGTGAGTTGAGAGGTAGCGGAACCATGTCAACGAGAGGGTCTTTCACTTGGAATCCCTAGAACTCAAAGTAGTTCCATGTAGTATGAGGCTTAGGATAATGGACTCCCCTGGAGCTTAGTTGACAGGTCAACGAGAGTTAATGGTCGTAGTGAAACCTAATGCCGGGGCATAATGTTCGAACTAGTTACGGTTGACCTTAGGTTTGGAACCGTGTGCTTAAAGATTTTCACGACTCATTAGACATCAATTGGGTATAATACTAGTCTTGCACTAGAAGCATTAGTCCTAGGGGGAACTTTGTCCGTGTACCTCATCTTTATATCGATTACCTCTCCTACCATCATTACTCTTCTTGCGCTCTTTTATTTTCTGTCTATACATATATATTTCTCTCACCATCGCTTCCCTTCATAGCTGAATAGCGATAACACTTGTTTCTTAACACTATTCCCTGTGTATACGACTAACCACTCACCAGGGTATTTTATTACTTCGACGACCCGTGCACTTGCGGGGTACACACGCATGGGGTGTGTCATTTTACTTGTCACTTACGCCAAAGTAACTACAGCCTGAAAGTACCCATAACTTCTGAACATCTACCAACTGTTTCTGCCATGCTTCCTGACATAAGAAAATAACACAACACATGCTTGTTTCTTGGCATTGTATATGATTGTTGGAGAGACCCACCAATGTCATTGAAGTAGAACATCAGATAAGATGCTTGAAGTAGCATTGTTTCATTGGTTAGTGGATGCATTTACCGGGAAGCTGGTGGAGAGGCCCACCAATGTCATTGAAGAGAAGGCCATCATGGTGTTAGGAGTCAAGGATGAGCTCCGAAAGCTTCAGTGAAGGATGATCACATGTGTACTTGAGGATGCCGACAAGAAGATCCAAGATGAGACTGTCAAAGGATGGGTCGATGATGTGAAATATTTGATGTACAATATATGCCGATGACATCATTTGATCTTTGCATGATATAAGGTATTGGGTTTTTCAAGATAATCATTCTCTTGGCACTTGGGAAAATATGCTTTCATTTGTTATTTACTGATGATTTTAAAGTTTCTTGTATATGATATTAACAGATAAATTATCTTTCTATTATTATTATTATTATTATTATTATTATTATTATTATTATTATTATTATTATTATTATTGCTTGGCTATTGCAAAGTGACGGATCCTGCGTGTGTTTTTAAGGTGTAAATTTATGTGTAACCTGTATTATTTTGCTTGAGGATTTCAGAGACAGCGGCTGTGGCTTCGGCTTCATTATCTTGGGCGACAAGGATGATGATTGCGTGGCTGCGGAAGGGCTTGCTTTCCTTCAAATTTATTTATTATTAATAAAAATAAATTAAAATTTAAGTCAATCAATGAATAAATTTAGAGGCTAATGGTTTTCTAAAAGTATGAATATTTTAAAAAAATAATAATTTTGGAGATGGGTATAACCACCTCTAAAACTATTTAATAAGAATTAAAATCATTAGCTATAGAGGCGATTATAATCATTGAAGAGTAATAAGAAATTTTTAACTATAGAACCGGTTATAACATCTTCTAAAATTATTGAAAAGAAATAAAAAAAGTATTAGTTATAGAGGTACAAACGAGCTCTAAAATGTAGAACCGGCTTGATATGAAATGATTTAGAGACGTGTGAAAAACCAATGCTATAAATATAGAAGCTCTATAACTATAGAAGCGGTTAAAAGTGCCTCTATAGGGTTTGAAATCGCCTAGTAATTAGTAAATAAATAGTGTCTTATGATATTGAAATTAGATTCGAAGTACAGTAAAAACAATATTACAATGATAAAACAAAATTACAATGACAAGGAGGAATAATTTTGAACACAGACATTCCCATGAATTGGCAACAATAAGCGAAGGCTTTGTGGTGCCTTGCGGCTGCAATAAAGGGGTTATTATTTTTATTATAAGCACGCATATATTAATAAAAGAAAATATTAAGTAAGCAGAAGTTACCAAACTTAATCTTTCTCAAGCATATGGCATGATATATGGAAATATTTTATTTTTATAATTCTTAGTTTTTCTGATCATTTTGAATATCATTAATATTATTTTTAAATGTTATAAATTTATAAGTAATATTTTTTATTGTTTGGCATGGCCCCTCTTGGTTTTTGTTCTTTTTTTTTTATTTTTTATTTTTAATTATGTATATATCAAATTAATACATATAATATAAAAAATAATATATAAAAAAAATCTTTTTGAAATTTTATTGTTTGGCTCTTTAATATTTTATAAATTAATTTATATAATTTATTTTGGCAAAATTCTATTATTTGATGATTTTTTTTTTACAAATTAGTATATATAGTTTAAAAAATATTATAGTTTTAGAGAAACATATTTATAAAAATGTATTGTTTAGTATTCTAATATTTAATAAATAGGTTATAGTAACAATTTCTTTTTTGCAAAATTTATTATTCAAAAACTTGATTTTTAAAAAATTAGTATATATATGCTATTTAAAAAAGTATTGTTTTAGGAAAATATTTATAAAAATTTAATATTTTCCTCATTCACTTTTACTGGTCCTCTAAAAAGTTTTTCATCTCCCTTTGAAAAATTTTTGGCCCCTTACAAAAAAAAAATTTCTGTCTCCTTTTGAAAAACATTTTGGCCCCCCACCCTCCAAAAAAAAAAAAAAAAAAATACATTCGATAATATTCAATGTAACTTTTGAAAAATACATTTAGAAAAATTGAATAGATAAAAGTATATGTACTTTAGATAATATTCAATGTAATTTTAGAAAGAAAATAAAATTAATTTAAATGTTAAAACCAAGAACAAAAATTGTGGAGTAAAGTATTAATTGATAGAAAGTAGTTCGTTGTTGAGATGATTGATTCAAATTTTACTGGTAAATTTTAATTTCTTTCTTAATGGGTCACAATCAAGAGTTTAAATCCCTTTTAATTTAATAGTTCAAAGTGTATTATTTATCAATATATATCAAAAGAAAAAAAATATGAAGCCTTTTTTCCTAAACTAACCCTTTTTTTTAATAATATTATCCAAATAGATCTAGGGCAACAGGACCATCACATCAATGCCTAATTAACACCCATGTGCTGACTGTGCATGTTTTAAAAAAATTCTAATTTTTTATATTTTAACCCCCGTTTCTTTTATAATTATTTAATAGCTTATTTGTGGCTATTTTAGCCCAATTTTTTAAAAAATATGTTATTAAAATAGAAAACATTATTTAAAATTAGTTATTATTATCAACATGAGATTTATTAAAAGATAAATTATTTCAAAATTTTATTAATATTTTGATTATTATTAGAGTGGCAGTTAATGAATATTAATTATTTAAAATTATTTTTATTATTATTAGTTAAATATGTGAATTTTTATAAAAACATCTTTAAATTATTTTATTGATAAAATCACGTCCGAATCATGACTTTGACTATAGCATGCTAAACAGTGATCCGCAGTTTACGGCGACCTGCCGGTGTCCCACTTGGTTGGATTACCATCAATATTTTCACTCATCCAAACTTGGTAATCTGAAAATATTACCATGTAATAGATAGTAATCTGAAAACATTACCATGAAGCAAATGACCCCTTAAATTTTCTTCTTATAAGTGTTTTGGATGAAAAGAGAGGCTCTGTCAAATTTATTTTGTTAGTCCCTCTATATTAAATTATAATTTTTTTTTAATTATTTACTATTGTGCTATATTTTTCTTATAGAAGTGAATAAACCATAACTTAAATTAAAAAAAATTAAGAATACAGCACAACAAAAACAAAACTACGATTAATGTGGGCAAAACAACACAATAATATTGAGAAAGAAGAAAAACTACGTCCACCAAAGGCGAAGGAGAGTTACATTAGACAACAAAAGCAAGAAGATGGGTGCACGTTGCTCGATAACTGGGTATGGATCCTCACTCGGAGTGTTAGATGTTCCCACATGGGGCTGCAACAAAGATCTTACGGAGTAAAGGCTTAGCTTGATCGTCGGAATGTACTCCTCTAATTGTGCCATGTTAGTTTTCTTTCTTAAGAGTTTAGGATCTAAATTTTAGGGTTTTGAGGGTTTAAGATTTTAGGGTTTTAGTGTTTAAGTGGATTGACATGGCTCAAGTAAAATGGTAAAAAACTAGGGGGGCATTTGGTTGGATATAGTTTGATGTAATAATTAATATTTATTGGATTTGGAAAATATGTATATGATTTGATGTGATAATTAATATATATTATAAAATATACATTTTATTATATGTAAATATGGATTCAAATTTTAAATATTATGAGTAATTAATATAATATATCAATTATATACTATATTACTAATATTAATTGCACTATAATTATATTTTATTTAATATTTTATAAAATATAATTATAGTGTAATTAATATTATGAATAATTAATATGTATGCTTGAATGTAAATCCTGACATGCAAATCATGTGAAGATTTCACTTGATGGGATTTTGGAATTTGGCCAAAATGACCGAATTCCATAATTCCATGACTTTTGAATTTGAATTTCTTTTATATTTTCAAATCCTATGAAATAAACAAAAAAAATTTCACATCCAACGATTTTTAAATCCTTTAGGTTTCAAATCCAGCCAAACAAACACCCCCTAAAACGATCAAGTTAAAGAGAAAGACTAAAAGGTAAGTTTTTAAAAAAAAAATTAGACTATTTAAAAAAGTATACCAAATGAGAAAAAAAAGTATTTAGTGAGAAAATAGGGATTTAGATCAAGGAAAAAAAACTATTATTCTTTATTTAGATTTGAAATCTTTACTCTTCATTTCTCATGAATGTTGCAAGTGGGAGCAAAAAATTATAATGATTATCATTATAATTATAATGTAATTGGTGTAATTAATATATTATTATTAATATTTTTGTTATTATTAATAGAATTATTATTTTAGTTATTACAAATATTTTAATTCAAAAAATTTTTATTTTAAAAACGTAATTAGTTTAATAAAATTTTACTATACATGTTTTTTTTATGTAGTGACTGTTACTGAACATAATAATAAAACATAACAATATAGTCAGAAACAAGACTATATAACATAAACATTATGTCAAGTTAGATTACAACTCATATTTTTAGTAATGGTACTTTCAAACAACATTGTGTAGGATAGAAGACTCAGAAGAGAAAGCACGAAAATAAATAATTGCATGTGAAAAGGGGACAAATGATTTTCTTATGCTCCTAAGATGGATGAGAATAACGAAATTTGGATTAACCATTTTTATTTCCTCGAAAATAAATCTAAACCTTTAAAACAATGTTGGTTAATTTTTGAAAAGGTGGAATTATGGTTTATTTAATCCACCCCTTATTTCTCCATTCAGACACACTTAAAAATGTCTGATAGAATAAAAAATGTTAAAAAAATTAAAATTGGTATATATGTATGAGTATAATTTTTTCTCCAAACTAACCAAACTAATTAAATTATTAGAAATATTAAAAAGTAGTTAGATATTATACAGGTGGAGTTTTTATTCCCATTTGTTCTTGCTTGGTTTTGATAGATCAAAAATAATAAAAAGTGCAAGGGTTCATACTCCACCGACATTGATCTCACTGTAGAAATGTTAATGTGGGATATTTAAAAGATTTCAAATTCAAGTTTCATTGAATACAATGTAATAACATGTCTTTAGTTATGGATGTGAACTTGCAAACCAAACTCTGGGTCACCAAATAAAGGTGCATGAATTGGACATTCAATCCTCACCCCCATGCACCTATGATAGGATTTATCATATTTATCAAAATAAATAAACAAATAAAAAATACTTTTTAAATCTTTACTTCTAAAAAGTTTTTAACTAACAGTGAGTGTAAGATTTCTATTAAGAGTATGTTTATCCCATATTTTGTCATGAGAGCCTCTAATTAAAAATAGATATGAATAGGAGATAAATAAAAATAAATTAATTAATCTTAATAATATTATAAAGTAATAAAAATATAAACTTGTGTGGAGTTACTAATAGTTTTTATCATTTTTATCAATTACATATATTTTGTATCGATTTGATCTTGAATAGAACAAAATAAATAAATTTTTAATAATAAAAATATAATTGGTAAATCATATTTTATATATAAATTTTTTTCTTTTCCCCCTTTTTAACCAAACTAAGTCCATCAAACAACCATTCTTTTATTTTATTTGGATAAAGTTTGATTATCTAAATAAGAGTTAACTCTTCTCTTACTTTCGTTTATTTTCCATTCTTTTCTCTTTACTTCCTTTTCTTTATTTTTCCTTCGACGTGTGCATCTAACACTATGTAAGACTAAAAACCTTATTTATTTTTAATTTTTTTTGAATCAATGGAGTTCTTTGATTTCATAAGAAAGGGAGCATCATACTCCAATTTAAAAAAAAACATTTTACGTTGAAATGTAAATTGTAATTTTATCTATATATAAAATATATATAGACAAAGATGATAAGTGTTTCATCTCAAAAGGTTATTAAAGAAACATGTAAGTATGATGATGCATCAGTTACGGTTAAGGAGATTCAACCCCCCCTCCCCACTTACAATTGCATGTCTCTTTACTGTCTTTTCACTATGCTACGCATTGTTTAGGTATTATATTTTATTTGGCTAATTAATTTTAATTTTTATTATATATATATATAGACACACACAAACACGCGATGACCTTATTATTTATGCTGGAAATTACCAAAAAAACCCCCAAAGTTTACAATATGCACAAAAAAACTCCATATATTTGAATATCCCTAAAAACCCCCTCCTTTTGAATTGAAGGAATTTTAAACCCCTCATGGCTGTAAAAGTGATTAACGGAGTTAAGTTTGAATTTATTGGACGAAATTGCCCTTACGTGGGAAGGTGTGGCATTTGCGACTTGGTTTGACGATAATGCCCTTGTGCGCAATGATGTTTCCACTTTTAGAGAAAGCAGTTTTTTACTATCTTTGTTTAATCTTGAGAGAACACCATTACTGGCACCGGCTATTTCCTATCATTGCCTCTCCATCGTCTGGGCATCTTGCTATCATCACCTGTTCACTAGTGTATCGAAGGAGAATTCCCGCTCAAGTCTTTGACATTTCATCAGTTTTCCAACCAAGGTAATGAGGAGATGAAGTTGTGCGGTTTTTCTTTTGTTTTTACATTCTGGGTGTTGTTTTTCGCCATTTGGTTTGTAAAGTATTGACTGTGTTGTTTTTAGCCATACGGTTTCATGTTTCATAATTGGATGATATTGTAGTTTGCAGCGAGATTTTTCGGCTAGGGTTTTGTTTGTCTGTGCACAGGATAGAAAGCAATAGTGTTGTGGTGAAGGAGATTTTTCGATGGTTATGCAAACTCATTTTGATATGGCTTTAAGTTGTGTTTAAAAGTATCAGTGTAATGATTGGGTTTTCTATGTAATAAATGTAGTTCTCCGTGTAATAAATGTCTTTTCCATTTAAGAAGTTGGGTTTCCATTTAACTATCGAGGTTTATGTTTAAGAAATGACATTTCTATTTAGCAAATGACGTTTCCATTTAATACATAGAGTTTCTGTTTAATAAATGATGCTAAACAGATGTATTGTTCTTCTTGTATGGTTTTTGTCATGGCGGTCAACCTAGTTAACGGCCGATGCTACTTGACACCGGTTGTCCAGACTTTCAGTGAATTGAAAGTTCACATGATCAGACAACACTGGGAGATCATCAAAAGGACACCGTTCGGGCTTTGACCGAGGTTAAAGCTGTCCTCCAAGAGAGAGCCCTCCTTGATTCTCTACTGCAGAGGTATGATGACCGCAGTAACAAATTCAGGATCAGGGCCAGCCTCATGAGTTTCAGGCCTCAAGATGTGGGCCTTATCCCCGGTCTACGCTGTGATGGAGACACAGTCGTATTCCAGAAGAAGAAAACACACTCAGAGTTCGAGTTGAAGTATTTATCAAGATCGTATGAGGAAAATGAAGCCTCCACAAGGGAACACTTGAGCCATTAGTTCGCCAGAGATGGAAAAGTTGAATTTTGTAAAGCTCCTCATGTTGTACCTTATGGGTACTATCCTCTTCCCAAACATTTCTTGCTTTATTCCTGTTTGGATCGTTGACTACATCGACAACCTACCGGCCATGGGACGATATGCATCGGCGCAAGTGACCCACAAGTGGCTGATGGAGGACGTTCCACAAGCGGGCGCTCGAGTGCAAGCGAGATGCGCAGGAACAAGACCAACACGGGGTACGTCAAAGGTTGCTTAGTTGCATTGACAAATTGGTTCTATGAGCTCACCGACATCGGGAAAAAGGTTCATTTGTCAAGACCCCAAGGATCCTGTGCTATGGTAATAACAGCTACCGGAAGCAAGTGTCGGCAGGAACCTTATTTTTATCACTTGAAGGAAAAAAGGTATAAAATCAATTTAAGTTTAGTTTTTATCATTTAACAATATGGTTTTGTGTTTTACAAAGGCATTTTGTGTTTAAAATTCGTCATTCATGTTTAAGTTGTTTAGTTACCATTTAAGTATATATTTTAGTGTTGAAGAATAGCATATCGTACTTAAACAGTTTGGTTATTGTTTAAATTACTTGGTTAACTTTTAAACACATATGTTTACTGTTAACAATATTGGTTATTTACAATTGTTAGTTTCCCGAACTAGTTGTAGTGAACTCGGACGAAGAAATATTTATTGGGTGAACCGGTCACAGATGTGATATTGCTCTCGCTCCTGCTCCGTTGGAGAGAAAGAGAGATGATCGGCCAACATCCTCAAAGCGCGTCTGACGCCGATCATCTTCTAGAAGCGCACACCACTCACGGACTGCTCGCCGACGGGTAAGCCCCCGTCCAACCCCCCGATAGCAACAGCCGATGACCTGACCACACGTCTATTGCATGCATGCGAGATAATGATGTAAGAGTTCCCCGCCTTGTTGCTCGCGTGGATACTCTGGAGGTACGTTCGTAAGCCACGACGATGTCACTCCCTTGGCCGGCTGACTATGACACCATCTCTAGCAACCCCAAAGTTACAGATGCACCCCGGTGTTTGCCAAAGATGACGTTATTGTGAGAGCATTCGAAAGAGTCCCGCGTAGGAAGAGGCTTGTGTGGAGGAAATCAACAATGTATCTCCTTTCATCGGCTGACGTCGAGGCAACAAAAGCACCAAATGCTGTCGAACCAACAAAGGCAGAGGCTCAGCCAATTTAAGATCTGAGTGAGCCATTAGAAAAAGTGCAAGCAGTGTTTCCTCCGGCTGCAATAGTTGTGTCTCGGCCTAATGATATGACCGCCGATGTCGACACAGTAATTGAATCCCTTGTCAGTGAAGTCCTTGTGTTGGAGGCATCGGCACTAGCATACGATAGTTGCGCGTCAAAGGAAGACACAATGCTGCCCAAAGTGGCAGTGGAAGTGAATAAAGACTCTGTGGCATTACCGGAGTCAAATCATCCCACATTGGCACCTGAATCGAATGAAGATGCTGTGGCCTTACCGGCACCGTCATTGATTAAAGACTATATGGCAGTACCGGAGTCGAATAAAGAGGCTACTAAGGAAGGGCAAGGAGACATCAGCTAGATCGATGACGCGCATAAAAAATTTGTTCCGAAGAAGAAAAAATATGCCGGAATGCCGAGTCTCGACCAATTCGAAGAAAAGATAATAAGAATCTTCCTCAACTGTGTTATGGACTCGTAAGTATTATATATTTATGTTATCACTTAAATATATATATTTCCCATTTAAATATTCATGTTATCATTTAAAGTTTTGTATTTTCCGTTTAAATTTTTAAGTTAGCATTTAACTATATTAGTTTACGCTTAAGTATTAAGTTTATTGTTTAAATAAGTGTGTTGCTATTTAACATCAGGACTATCGTATGGAGGACTGAGGCAGTTTAGACTACACGAGCTAGCGTGTTTACATTAGTGGACGGTAAGGATACGGTGATAGCCGATGTCGTCGATGCCTTCGTCTACATCATTCGGAAGTCGCTGAAGCTTGAACCGTATCCCTATAAGAACCATGCTTTCATTACCCGCCCACTTGCACTATGCCTGTCCCAAATTAACGACACAGCAGAAGAGGCTCTCTACATGATCGACGATGCTACGCGGAACGTCCATGAAGTCGACATCGTAATCATGCCAATAATTTTGCATGGCCATTTCTATCTCGTCATTCTAGACAACATGAAACAAAAGTACAGGCATTACTCTTTCTTCCAAAGCGACGAATATGATAGAGAAGCCAACGATATAGTAAGTTTGTGTGTTAACTATAGCGGAAATATCGTACTACCTATTTGTCCATCTTAACTTTAAAATTTATTTGTTTACAACGGAAACTATTCGATAATTACATCAAGATGGAACTTGGCGAGTCGGCGACCTTCTCGTACCCTCTCATTCACGACAGGGGGACTCCAAGACAAAAACGAGGAAGTGTCGACTGCTCAGTCTATGTGATGCGGTTCATTGAGCAACTCTTACTGATGAAAAGCTACGGGTACCACAAACGGACGTCCCGTACTTACGACTGAAGTACGCCACATGCATACTTTTTGATGGGAGGGCAACCAGCGTTAGTGACATAGGCAAGACAAGTTCGACAGCTGATGTTGTATACAGTTCATTGTTAATTATAATGTAAACTTTGTAACATACATTCTTTTGTCATAACTTATGAAATTTGTTCATGTAAATATCATTGTTTCTATTTAACCGTCATTCTTATCGTGTAAAAATTATTGTTATTGTTTACATTTCAACGTTTCCTTTTAACTATCAGTGCTTCTCGTTATTTTAAAACTTTCCTGTTTAACGTTAAGCGTTTATGTTTAAATATCAATGGCTTTATTTAAATAACTAAGTCTTTGTATGTATCATAATCAGCGTTTCACAAGTAAATAAATATTTTCTTTTGAAATATGAATTTATTTATGATAAATGTGAGAGTTTACTATTGTCATTTAAATTTTATACGAAGGACACCGTTCACAGCATTTACTATTGCCATTTAAATTTTACCGTCTCAATTTAACAACTATTTTACTATTGAAATTAACATGTTTATTGTTAAATATGACAGTTTATGATTACATATCAAACATGGACAATTACGCAAGTTTGTTCTTGTTAAACAGGTGTGTATTTACAATGCCTACTCGGCGACAGTTTATGACGTATGTTTCCCCTTTATGTTGAGTTTTCTGTATAATCAATTTGGTTTTCTATGTAATAAATGTCATCTCCATTTGATAAATATGGTTGCCGTTTAATTATTGATGTCGTTGTTTAAATAATGTGGTTTTGTTTGATAGACATAGTTCCTGTTTAATTCATGACTAATTACATATCAAACATGGACACGTAAACAATTTTACTCTTGAAATCAACATGTTTATTGTAAAAACAAGAATAACTGATTACATATCAAACATGAACACGTAAATAGGTTTCTTTTTGTTAAACAAGTGTGTTTGTACAATGCCAACTCGGAGACAGTTGCACCGTAACGTACGGACCTCGGAGGATTTCGGAAATGCCTTGTACTTCACATTCTACAAGGTCACAGTATTGCGCAGCTTCATCTTTATCTTCAAATAGCTTCATCTTGGAGTGTTGATGGGTTCTTGAAGGCTCGAACATTGGCTGAACTCGTAATGGACAAAATCACAAACACTGTCGATGCCGAGGAAGTGCATCCAAAGATGTGATATATAGAACCATTTATAAAGTTACGAAAACAATTGATGGGACATCTGATCACCCAGGGGATCCTTCTTGGCTGCTTCGATTAGTAGTGTAATCGTTGGAATCTTGGAAATCAGAGCATCGCTGGTGGTTGTTCAACTTGCAAACCAAATTCATGTTTTACAAGTTGAATAACCACTAGGTATGCTTCTTATTTACAAGGTTCCAACAATTACACTGCCAATCGAAGTAACCAAGATGGATCCCCTCAGCAATCAGATGTCCCATCAATTGTTACCGTAACTCTATAACCTAAACACTCCAGGCTAATTTAAAGGGTCGATCGACTTAGTCGGGAATCTGAAGGATCGATCAAATTTGCACTGATTCGAATTGGCTTGCCTTCTTGAATTCTGGATATACATTAATTGTCTTTGAATGAGAATTTGAAGGGTCGATCAATTTTGAATGGACAACTAGGCTTTGGAAATATCAATGTTTTACTTTCCATTGATATTTCAGGGTTAGGGTTTTGTTTAGGTATAATTAATGGCTTTTCCAATTAATTAATGACTTTTCCAAGTAAACGTTGTGGCTTTTATGTAAATATTATGGGTTCTATTTAATCAGTAGAAATTATGATTAATAAATGAATGTAAACAAATGAGTTCCAATCAATTTTAACTATTGTGCCGTTACTGTTTAACTCCATATGTTATCCTTTAAACATAATCATTTCCGTTTAAACATCAAAGTTTCCTTTTAATAATAATTGTACTCTTTAAATAAAGATGTTTATGTTTGCATATGACCGTTTATGTTTAAATATCAAACATGGACACATAAATAAGTTTGTTTTTGTTAAAATAGGTGTTTGTTTACAATGCCTAGTTGGCGACAGTTTCATTACTGTGTTAAAACAAAGTCAGTTTTGGCAAGACACCAAGGATACTATGTTACGCTGAAAGTAGCGACCGGAAGCAAGCGTCAATAGAAACCATCTTGTCATCTCTCGAGGGAAAGGAGGTAACAAGTCATGACAATGTCTTCAACAGTAGTAATTAGCGTTTAACAATACTGGTTCCTACTTAACATTTGTAGTTAACGTTTAACAATAGACATCACTGTTCAACATGACACATTACCATTTAAATATAATATTTACCAATTAACTATATTACTTATATGTTTAAAAGCATATGTTATTGTTTTAATTGTGTAATTTTGCTGATATTGTGGTACTTACATATGTTAGTTTCATGAGTTGGTCCCCAGGAATACGGATAAAGATATATTTATTGGGGCCGCCCGCTGGAGAATGCAAGATGAGACTCCAATCTTTTCTGAGCACGCTAGATGTCGTTCCCCTAGTACCAGCCCAACGAGCGCACACATTCCTCTGCACCGGAGGAGTCCCCCCAAAACCGCCAGACGTCAACTCCCACCTCGACGTCAAAAGATCCCTCAACCGCGGCAGCCGTCCTGACGGCACAAAGCGATGATGTCATCACATATCTGCTGCAAGCGTGCCAGATATTGACAACCGAATTCCCTCGACTTATTGCTCGGGTTAAGATAATGGAATGACGGTCACAATCGAATGCACCATCCATACAAACAAATGAAGTACTCGGCGTGGACGCTAACAGTAAAAGGCCACATGCAACGGAGGTATCCCCGGCGAATGCCGAGGCCGTTAATGAGATGAGCTCAGAGTTTGACGATGACAAGGTCATTGGGGTTGCCAATCGAAGAATGTCACATTTGAATAGACGTGCAAAAAGAACAAAAAGAACAAAGCGTCTCTCTCCACAGGCTTCCAATGAGACAATAGCAGCATAGAAGACAGACAATATCGGCAAGTCTTCAACTAGGGGAGGAACCGACTTGAGTTATTGTTTTGAAATGTCTACGTTTAAATTTTAATGTTTCTATTTAGCAATTAATGTTCCTGTGTAAATAATAAAAATTCTATTTAGCATTCATAGGTTCTTTGTAAAAATGAATGTCTTTGCATAAATAACAAAGTCTCTATTTAACCATCAGTGATCCTATTTAAATAATTACAATTATGTTTAACATTTATTGTCTCAGTTCAAAATGGAATTCTCTGTTTAATACACAACTTTCTTGGTTTAATACATAGCGATTGACAACTGAATAACGAATTCTTTGTTTAATGCGCTCGTAGCCTTGTTCTCCACCATCTACAAGGTCACAGTATTTTCGCCGCTTCATCTTCGTCTTCAAACGTCATCAACGTAAAGTTGCCAAACCATTTGATGAGACATCTGATCATCTAGGACATCTATTGATGCCGAGGAAGTGCAACTTGATCGCCTAGGACATCCAAAATAATTGGCTTGGACATCAGCTCGGCCAAGGGTGTCGTCTTCAATGCATCCATTTGCTGTGTAAATGATGGAATCTTGGAAACCAGAGGCTTAGCATGGGGTTGTTCATCTTGCAAAACAAATTCATGTTTTACAAGTTGAACAACCACCAGCAAAGCCTTTGATTTTCAAGGTTCCAACTATTACACTTGTAATGGATGCATCAAGGACGGATCCCCTGGCCGAGCCGATGTCCAAGCCAATTGTTTCCGTAACTGTATAATCTTATAACTCCAAGCCAATTTAAAGGATCGATCGACTTAGTCGGGAATCTGAATGGTTGACCAAATTTACACCGATTCGATTGATTTAAATGCCAATTTAAAGGGTCGATCAACTTGGCTTCTTGAATTCGTGACATACATTAATTTTCTTTGAATGAGAATTTGAGGGTCAATCAATTTTGGGCAGACAACTCGGTTTAAGATGTAGAGTTTCTTTGTACTAATAGACTTTAAACATCATTCTTACTATTGCGCCTTTTCTATCTAACTATCTATGTTATCCTTTAAGATTAAGTGTTTCGATTTAAGTTCTACTCTCTCTATTTAAATGTAAACATCTCCATTTAACAACATTTGTACATATTTAAATAAAGATGTTTATATTTAAATATGATAGTTTATGTTTAATGTCAAGCATGGACACGTAAATAAGTTTGTTTTTGTTAAAATAGGTTTTTATTTACAATGCCTAGTCGGCGATAGTTTCATTACAAGACCTACGATTATGACCGGACGCGTGGTAGCTGCTGCACCGTAACTCATGGACCTTGGATGCTTGCGACTCGATCCGCTTCCATCTCGGACGCCCAAGTTGCCTTCTCATAATAGGCGGAAGCAAATGGAGTTCTCGATTGTCATATGTAGGCTTGTCATCTTCTAGTATTGGGAAAATAGCTTCTCTATACGCCAATTTGTACGTCTCGACGATGAAGTAGCCGCTAATAAATTGATAAACGTTAGTGTTTGTCAGCATTATTGCAGCACAAGCATGTGTGCACGGGATACCATAAATTTGCCGCCTGCGACATGAGCATGTTCTAACTGATAGATCTACGGAGTTGCTACAGTGGTCAATGACTTCATAACGATCATCGATACAACGACCAACATAAAGATTTTGGCTTCCCACAATAAGATCCTCTACCTTTTTATGTATATCTGGGCATAAGTAGGTTTCCCATTTGTTCATTTGCTCGCGACAGGTGCATAACATGCACATTAATTTGAACCTGTATAAGTACACATTATCAAACTAGGCGAAACAAAGATATTTAAACAGACACAAAGATAGTTAAATAGTAACATACTATATTAAACAAAGAACATTATATTTAAACTGAAATAAAAATAGTTAAACGGAAACGAACATATTTTAAGTGAAACAAAGATATTTTAACCAAAAGAAAATCAAACATTCAAATACCGTATGAAGTCAAAAATTTTCGTAACCGGTAAATGGCGAGCTTCTTTGATCCACGCATTGAAGAACTCTGTGACATTTAAATACATCTCACCCCAACGTTCACCTTTGAACAAATAATTACACCAATTTGACATATCTGACTTTTCAAGAAACCAGCGATACGCTTCTTGTGATGTGGCCTGCAGTTCACTCATAGTATCATCAAAGTCTTTAGACGTTGATGCCCACACAATACGAAAGCATATGGACCAACACTCCTCATTTAATGCCTTCCCAAGTCTGGCATTGGCTTTTATAAAATTGGCCCCCAAGTGTCGAAAGCAATATGCGTGCGGGGAAGAAGGGAAGACCCTTGCAATGGCGTTCACAAGCCTTAGACCTGTCCGAGATAAATGTAATGATCTCTTTATAAACTCCGTCAGCGTATAATGCATCACCTAAGTTGGAAATGAACCACGTCCAATTCGCATCTATCTCGTTGTCGACAATACCGAAGGCCACATGGAAAAAATCATTGTTTTCATCTTTGCCTGTGGCGCCCAGTAGCATACCCTGATATTTTCAACAAAGGTGGGTACCATCGACAAACAGCAGCGGCCTGCAACCTTGCTTGAATCCCATGATACACGCACGGAATGAAAAGAATACACGTTTAAAATGCTCACCATCTCTTTCCATAATCGCAATGCTGCCAGGATTTGTCTCAGCCACCTTATCCACATACCAGAGTAACAAATCGTAGCTGGAGACATCGCTGCCGTCGAGGATCACCCGGGCACACTCTTTACCCAACCAAGCTTGCTTCTATGGAATTTTGACACCATGTTCCCGCAACATGTCCTTTTAAATGTCGATGGGCCTATAGAAGGGCTGGTCTTTAAGCTTATGAATCACTCGTGCGCTTACCTATTTTTTAGATGCTTTCGGATGTGACACCGAGCCTATTCCACCACCGCAATTGTGTGACGGGTGGATTGTCTTGATTCTGAAAGTACTTTTATTGTATTCCTTTGATGCATGAAGCCGCCAGTCAAAACCAACGGTCGTGCATTGTATAGTCACCATGTGTTTTTCATTCATTATGAATTTGAAGTCAAAATTCCGCTTGATTGCAAAATTCTGAAGTACACCTCTGGAATGTTCAGCGTCTACAAACCATTGTCCGATATCCAACGACAACACTTCGGATTGATTCGAGGAGGACGGAAGGGCTGCCGCACCATTAGGGCCTCCATGAGATAGAACAGGTGCGCTGGTAGAACCAGAATTCATGTCGACACTTCAATTTATGAGGGAAAAATCAGTTAGTTAATCGAAAACAAACCATGGTACATGGAAACATATATATTCAAACTGAAACATAATATGTTAAACAGAAACGAAATAAGTTAAACTTAAACATATATTTTTAAATGGAAACTAGGGTGGGAACGATAACAAAGCAAAACTTATTTGTTTTAAACGGGAACTTATCTATTTAAATGGAAAATGGAATAATTAAGCAAAAATGATAATAATTAAACGAAAATTGTAATAATTGAACGTAAACTATAATAATTATACGGAAGCATATGATTATAAGAGTCAAGATATAGGATAAGAACTTTACAATGACAAGAATTCATTTTGACTATGATGCGACAATGGCACATCATCTATCTCAACCGCAAGATCGACTGCAACACATTTGAAGAGGGAGTACACATGACACATGCACTGGAAGTCAACCTGATTTTCTATTGGACAAATCGTTTTATGACCATCGGGTGTGATAAACTTCACCCTAACACGGGAAACATCAAGACCCCATTGTTGACATATCTCTGCTAAGATTGAATCCCAAGAAGTCTGTGCCGTGAGCAATATCACTTGTCCCTCCCCGTTGTATCTTGCAATTCCACAAAAACTCTCCATAAGAAACCTGCATGTAAATACAAATTGTGACTCTCTCTTCAAGGATGATCAAAGTGAGGGAAAGGAAGACATTCTCATCTTATTGGACAACTGGCAGAGTTCAAAAGAATGCAAAAGATTGTTACTCTCTCGCAGGATGAGTCTTCCAAACTTTGTTTCAGAAAAAGCAACGCAAGAAGGAATGAAAAAAGATTGCCAAAAGCCAAACAAAAAAATTTAACATGATGTGACTGGCAGTTTTTTCCCACGATTTAAAAGGGTAAGCAAGGAATTTCATAATATGGACCCTGTCCAAGTGAACGACAGGGGGAAAAAAGGAAGTTAAACACTAACGGAAGGGCTGTTTGGGGTATTACAAACTTGCAGAGGCTGTCTGGGAAGTTTTGAAATTTCCGAGGGGTAAACAATAATTTTCCCTTATTTATAATTGTGATGATTTTCTAATGTTTTGACAATGATGTTTTTGAAAATATTTAATTAATGTTTGATGATCAAACATTCATAAAACCGTATTTAGGGCGTGTTTGGTTCGCTGAAGTGTAGTCCGAAGTGGCCGAAACGGTGAGTTCCACGCGACTTCAGTGTGTTTGGTTCGCCGAATTGGACGCCGAAGTGGTGATTTGACAACTTCCAACCACGGTCCACTTCAGCGCTTGACTTCCTGAGAAAAAACCCCGAAGTCGGTTTTGAGCCAGCTGACTTCCCTCACGTGTTATCACGTGTGTCGCTTGAGATCACCCCCACTTCGGCCTAGGGTTTCTTTCCTCTGGCCTCCAGATCTCTCCTTCTCCCTCTCCCTCGCCGTCTTCGGCCGAGATCCCCATCTCTCTCTCGCCACCTACTTGGCCCGACCGTCCCTATCTCGGCCTTCCTTTTTCCGTTCGTCATCCGTTCAGAACCGACTTGGTAGACATCTCTCCTCCGAAAATATGTGAACGATCGTTGTTTGTGATGCTTTCTTATGTATTTTTCGTTCGTGTTTGGCCTAATCGGTAGTAGCTTGTCCATCGTTTTCCTGGTTTTTTTTTTTTCTATTTTTGTTTTTTCCTTTGGTTTTCAGAGATTCGATTGTGTGTATCGTTTTCTATGGGTTTGTCCTTCTGATGTTGTCGTCTTTGTAGATCTGCAAGAACTCATTTTTTGTTTCCTATCGTGTGCACCGTTCCTTTGGTAGTAGTTTGTTATGATTTTTTTTTACACTAAAATGTTTGTATTTTTTTCTATTTTTTCATCTTTTGTTAGGCTTTTGAGAGGGTACGATGGTGTCTAATGTTCTGTATGGGGTTTCTTCTTCTCACCTTGTTCTCGTTGTAGATCTGTAAGAAATAGTTTACTATTTCAAACGCCGTTCTTGATTCTGGTTTATTTATCATATAAGTTTGACATGAATGTTTTTCCCTCATTATAGTATTTGAAATGAGTAGATCGTGTATTGTTCTGTACGGGGTTTCTTCTTCTCCTCTTGTTTTCATTGTAAATCTGCAAGAAAATATTTATTTTTTCCAAATTCAATGTTGACTATGGACTCTGGTTTCTGTTTAGCATACCAGTTTGATCATGAATATTTTTGTTTAGGTTTTTTTTTTTTTGAAGTTTTTTAAATGATCGTGTGTAATTTTCCTACTGGTTTTCTTCTCCCAAATTTGATTTTGCAAGTTCATCTGGAAGATGAACTTAACTATTTTTTGTTTTCTATACTTTGTTGGTGCTGGTTTGTTTATCACGTATGTTTCTTATGATTGCTTTTTCATGTTATAGGCTACGTCCTAATGTTATGTATTGTTAGTCTTTTATTTTTGACTTCCTAATGTTGTAAAGGTATGTTTAGGAGCTTTCTGTTTGTTGTTTTTCTCCATGACTGTTTCTGTTAATATGTTCCTATATTGTCTGCTATATTTATCTCAGATTTACTTGTGACCAGGTTGCTTATTTTATTCTATTCATTCAATTGATTTATAATTCTTGCATTACTTTGTTTTCTTTAGATTCTGTAGTTGCTGTCCATCATATATGCATACACTGAAAGGCATTGAGGTTTACCATTCTATCTTCAATTGACACCCTGTTACCATGCCATTTCTGGAGCTTTCTGTTTGCTGTTTTTCTCCATGACTGTTTATGTTAATCTGTTCCTATGTTGTTTGCTATATTTATCTCAGATTTACTTGTGTCCAGGTTGCTTATTTTATTCTATTCATTCAAATGATTTATAATTCTTGCATTACTTTGTTTTCTTTAGATTCTGTAGTTGTTGTCCATCATATATGCATACACTGAAAGGCATTGAGGTTTACCATTCTATTTTCAATTGACACCCTGTTACCATGCCATTTCTGGAGCTTTCTGTTTGCTGTTTTTCTCCATGACTGTTTATGTTAATCTGTTCCTATGTTGTCTGCTATATTTAACTCAGATTTACTTGTGACCAGGTTGCTTATTTTATTCTATTCATTCAACTGATTTCTAATTCTTGCATTACTTTGTTTTCTTTAGATTCTGTAGTTGTTGTCCATCATATATGCATACACTGAAAGGCATTGAGGTTTACCATTCTATCTTCAATTGACACCCTGTTACCATGCCATTTCTGGAGCTTTCTGTTTGCTGTTTTTCTCCATGACTGTTTATGTTAATCTGTTCCTATGTTGTTTGCTATATTTATCTCAGATTTACTTGTGTCCAGGTTGCTTATTTTATTCTATTCATTCAAATGATTTATAATTCTTGCATTACTTTGTTTTCTTTAGATTCTGTAGTTGTTGTCCATCATATATGCATACACTGAAAGGCATTGAGGTTTACCATTCTATTTTCAATTGACACCCTGTTACCATGCCATTTCTGGAGCTTTCTGTTTGTTGTTTTTCTCCATGACTGTTTATGTTAATCTGTTCCTATGTTGTCTGCTATATTTAACTCAGATTTACTTGTGACCAGGTTGCTTATTTTATTCTATTCATTCAACTGATTTCTAATTCTTGCATTACTTTGTTTTCTTTAGATTTTGTAGTTGTTTTCCATCATATATGCATACACTGAAAGGCATTGAGGTTTACCATTCTATCTTCAATTGACACCCTGTTACCATGCCATTTCATTGCTGTTTTTTATTTATTTGATTAACTGATGCGCTGAAGATATGGACTCTATTTTTTTGTTACTGATGTTTTTCTACATAAATTCTGATTTGATACTCTCACTACCTTCATAAGTAATTATTATACTCTACGGGTTTATGTATGAGTTAGATAAAGCTGTTCCATTTGTTTTCTTTTGGTTTTGGTATGGATTGTTGTCTTTTATTTTTGACTTCCTGATGTTCTGAATGTATGTTCTGGATCCTTCTACAGAAATGCTGATTTGATAAAACTGTCTACCTTCATAAATAATTATACTCTACTGGCTTATGTATGAGTTAGATAAAGTTGTTGCTATTTTTTCCTTTTGGTTTTGGTATTTATAATCTACATTATGTAGCCATCTATGTACATATAGACAAAGTAAGTAAGTTATCGTTAATTATGTAGATGGATAACTGGATTGGTAATGAGCGTGTCTTCCCATTGCTTGCGGGGTTCACTACCATTGTCGTAGTTGTTGCCTGCCTACTTGAAGAAATGCATTTTCCTAAGCAAGGTAGAAGTAAGGAACCGTCCATGTTTCGAGATTTAACTAGGAACAAACACATGGAACGTGTTTTAAGGAGTGGTCGTGACTATTGCGTGAGCTACCTTAGGATGGACGTAGGTCCTTTTATGCATCTAGCGTCAATCATGCGTGATAAGCACCTCCTCAAGGACACGAGACATGTATCGGTTGAGGAACAATTGTCCATATTCTTACATATTGTTGGACACAATACGAAGAATAGGACCATGAGAATTGAATATCTTCGATCTGGAGAAACGATTAGCCGATATTTTAACAATGTACTAAGAGCTATTTGCGCCGTTCGAGATCATTTTGTACATCCTCCCACCGGTATTTGTCACTCAGAAATTCAATGCAACCCGAATTGGTACCCATTTTTCAAAGTAAGTCAATCAAACATAACAAAGATATAATAATTTCCTTGTGATCGATTGTTTCCATATTCCTTTGTATATTCTTTTCCGTGTAGGATTGTATAGGGTTGTTAGACGGGACGCATATTGCTGCGTCCTTTCCCCCTCAAGACTTACCTCGTTTTCGTGGTCGTAAAGGCCCAACCCAAAACGTCTTGGCTGTGGTGAACCCTGACTTGCACTTCACCTACATGTTGGCGGGTTGGGAGGGCTCAGCAAATGACTTCACTGTCCTAAAAGATGCACTAGCAAGGCCACAACCCGAAGGCTTAAAAATGGTAGAAGGTAGGAAACCACCTATGTGATCAATTAGAATATTACAATCAATTCCACTTAACTCGTGTCATCTATTGTAGGTAAATATTATCTTGTAGATGCCGGTTATACTACTATGCAAGGTTTCCTAGCACCGTATCGGGGTGTTAGGTATCACTTAAATGACTTCAAGTAGGGGTTCGAAAAACCCTTCAATGATGGGTGATCTCATTGTTGTGGTGGGAGAAATGGCAGCTGCCATTAAGAATCCCACCCACTGGACGGAAACATTGTATGCCAAAGTTATGGAGGTACCTGGTTTCGATAAGAAAGAGCTGGTGCAGGTGTTCGATTTCCTACAATTTCGTGAGATTGAGGCAAGAGGATTCATAGTTAAAGAGATTGAACTGAGGAAAGAATGGATCGAAAATTTCCTTTGCAGGATGGATTGAGTCAGCACCATGCATGTGTCGCTCTTACTTGACAGACTTCTGGTTCTAGTATCTCCTTATTTTATTTCAGTATTCTGCATTTCCTTCATCATGACTTTCTCGTATATTTTGTTAGGATGACCATAGCATGTGACACCTTGATGTGGTTGGATCCGTTCATGCATTTCATGTTGTCCTGGTGCATTTTATGTTATCTTCTGTTTTTGTCTTGTCTTGGACATCTTCGCATGTGTATGTGTCTGAGAACATACTTATCTGTATTAGTCTAGATGGTTTGGAATTATGTTTGTTTGTTACTAACATGGCTTGAAGTAGTTTTTGTTTTTTTTATTTTTGGCATATGATTTCAGGGCAAGAGAGGATGGCAATGATGAAATGCACTTAGTGACATTGCACTGAGGCACTGTCTTTAATTTGATAAAGAAGTTCAAATAACTAGCGCTGGCGGGGCAAGAATGAGGGGCACTTTAATGCCAATCTTTTTGCAGCCATTGCGTTTTTTATTTGCTTCAATGTCAAGGTAGCATTATACTGATATTATTATGCATTGTTTCAATTGTATGACTTTTTTTTTTTGCAGGACTTCTGAATAATTTTATTTATAGCTTTACATTTATTTTACATGACATTATTTCTTTTAACTAAGTTCTACAAGTGTGGCGAGGCAATCAGGAGGCACATAGTGCCACCATTGCAGCCACCTTGTATTGGTATTGGTCCCTTCGGTTTTTTATTTTCAATTTGAACATGTGCCAATGAATGTGCGTGTGTGTCACTATTGCTACTTCCTGAGCCATGCCAAGGGAATTGTACATATGTGACAACGAGATTATTGCTGTGTTACTGGTACGTTTCCATATTGTTTTTTGTTGCTATTCAGTTGTCATAAGAACCTTCTGCTAGGTTTCCAATTTTTTGTTGCTAGGTTCACATGTTGTTATGATACTTTCATTTTTTTTTTCAGAGTATCAAGAAATTCCTGCTGGACTTGCTTTGCAAAGGAAATGTTTCACAAATTCCTGCTGGACTTGCAGTTTGAAAGAACATGCAGCATTTTTCTTTTCTGTTTTATGGATTTGCCTTAATTGTTTGGTTTTTGTATTTGATTTTTGTTGCTATTCAGTTGTCATAAGAACCTTCTGCTAGGTTTCCAGTTTTTTGTTGCTAGGTTTCCATATTGTTATGATACTTTCATATTTTTTTTCAGAGTATCAAGAAATTCCTGCTGGACTTGCTTTCATATTGTTGCTGGACTTGCAGTTAGAAGAACATGGGGAAATGTTTCACAAATTCCTGCTGGACTTGCAGTTTGAAGTACATGCAGCATCTTTCTCGTATATTTTGTGGATTGGTCTTCATTGTTTGGTTTTTGTATTTGATTTTTTTGAATTGGTTTGTAATTCGCAACACTATGTAATTTTTTCCCTATAGAAAATACAGTGAGCTGCAGATTTCAATTCTTGTTTTGTTGTCCTGGTATTGGTTCATGTGAATTCAATCATTTTATTTGTTTCTTCCGCTGTGTTTGTGTTTGGTTTCCAAAAGTGGCTGCAGATTTTAAAAAGGGTGATCCCAATCCATAACTCTGCCCAGAGTTGAATGGGTTTGTTTTCTAACACAAAGAAATAGATATAAGGATATACTTTCCATAAAACAAAAATACCAACTCTTGTTTTGTTGTTTATGTTATAAAAACAAGGGGAAAAAATACCAACCCAAAACAAACAATCACTCAAACGATTTATGCCAGGTTTGATATGTTCATAAACCATTCAAAATTAATTTTAAGGAAAAAAATTATAAATTTAAATAACTTAAATATTGGGTTTAAGGAAACAAAACTAATTTAAGTTAAATATTTCAAAGTTAAAATTAACACAAGTCATAAGATGTGAGGCCATATGCATAATCTACTTAAAAATTAATTATTATAAACTTAAATAACTCATTAACAAATTAACCCAACTCATAAAATGTGGGGGGCATATGCATAATCCATTTAAACCTTAATTATTAAAAAAATTAAATAATTCATTAACAAATTAACCCAACTCATAAAATGTGGGGGCATATGCATAATCCATTGAAACCTTAATTATTAAAAAAATTAAATAATTAATTAACATATTAACCCAACTAATAAAATTTGGGGCCATATTAACCCAATTAATGAAATAATTACTATCTAATCAATTAACCAAATAATTACTTAACATATATATATATATATATATATATATATATATATATATATATATATATATATATATATACAACCAACATGGGGTAACCACACCCCTATACCGAAGTGGTGACCATAACCCCACTTCGGTGTTACCAAACACAAGGAAGTGGTGAAGTCACATTTTCAAGATTTTCACTTTTACCATCCAAACACTTGAAGTGGTCACTGATGTGACAATTTCCTTCTTAACCAAACACATGGAAGTAGGCACCTCCAACCGAACTCCAAACTTCCACTGAAGTGGTGTTTTCAGACTTCCCTCACTTCGGTGCCTCACTTCCGAACCAAACACCCCCTTAATGGCTATTTAACATTTGGTGATGATCCAAACATTCAATCGCGTGGCCCACCAATTTTTTTTTTCAATTGTTGTTGCAATATTTTAATTTTTTTACAATGATGATTATTTTTTATTTTTTATTATTGTAACATATATTTTTTATTTTTTAAACTTGTGTCAATCAATATTTTTAATTTGAGATTATTTTTTAATATTTTAATTTTTTTTACAATGATGATTATTTTTTTTCATTTGTATTAAATAAATTTTTATATTTTTTCATCAATTTGAGAAAATATATTTAAATTTTTATCATGAATTTAATCGTCCTTTATAAATTTAAAATATTTAGTTTTATAGAAATTTATATATTTGTCAAATATTTAATTTTAAAAAGTAATGAAATATTTGATTACATAAATGTATAAATAGTTAAAATAATAGATAAAATTACTGTAAGTTTAATATTATAATATAACTATTATGAAAAAATAATCTAATAAAAAATTTAATAAATTGATAAAATAGTGTGAGTATAATGAAAAGATTCAAAACCCTTAAATAGTCTAGCTATTAAGAACGTTTTTACAAAACTTTTCTAACTTTTTGACTCTTTAATTTTTTTTTAAATTTAAATTTATGTCTATCATTTATTATGGACTTGTTTTTAATGTTTTATTTCATATTTACATCGTATATGCTTTTGCCATTAAAAAATTTTTTTGCTTGATTGTTGCACTATTTTAATATTTTTTTAGAATGATATTTTTTTTTTTTTTTTGTAACAGAATTTTTTATTTTTAAACTTATGTCTATCAATATTTTTAAATTTAGATTGTTTTCGGGCTTTTGATTTGTATTAAATTATTTTTTATTTTTCCACGAATTTGTTTAAATATTTTTTATCGATTTGAGAAAATATATTTAAATTTTTATCATGAATTTAATCCTCTTTTATAAATTAAAAATATTTATTTTTATAGAAATTTATATATTTGGCAAATATTTAATTTTATTAACTAATTAAATAATTTGATTACATAAATGTATAAATAATTAAAATAATAAATAAAATTATTGTAAATCTAATATTATAATATAACTGTTATAAAAAATAGTCTAATAAAAATTTTTAATAAATTTCAAAACCCATGGTTCGATTGGCGAATGATGTGATCGTACTGTGGAAATAATAGGGTAAAGATTGTTTTCCTATTGGAATTTACAGCTCATAGGGCAGAATCATACTGTAAAGATAGAGTTAATGAGTATGTTGGGTTGAGGGTTATTGTGATTCATCTTCCAAGGCTTTCTGAAGTAAGCAACAACCGTGATTTGATCCTTTTCTTTTGCTTTGTGTTTGAGCCTTTTATTGTGCTTTGTGTGGTTCCCCTACTCTTATAAGGATGAGAAAGCTGCCATCTCCTTGGATTAATTAATCACAGAAGAATTGAGTTTATCACCCTTTTCTCCGCCTCCTAACCTCCTCTTCTTGAGCTCCTGAGCCTTGCCTTCGAAGCCAAGCTTTCGTGCTTCTTGCGAAGGTGATTTAGGGTTTTCCGGCGGTACTCTCGGTGAGGCATCTATCGCTAAAATCTTAATCTTAAGAGAGGTATTAATTCCTTCTTGGTGTGCGTAGGTGACATTTTCCCCCCAACTAAAGATCGCAAGTGCAACGCTCGTCTTCGAAGACTTAAAAATATGGATGAAGAATTGAGTGGAAAGGTCTCTGAAGCAATTTTTGATATACTGCATTCCGCCGATGTTATTGTGATGACAACGGCCATGGTTCGGGCAACGGTGTCTAAACATTTCAACATCGACCCTTCATTTCCCGATCGGAAGATATTTGTTAAATCTGTTGTGGATTCTTTCTGCGAGTCCAACCAAGTTGAAGAAGAAGAATGCAAGCAAGTTGAAGAAGAAGAATGCAAGCAAGTTGAAGAAGAAGAAGAGAATCCTAGTGACATTCACAATGAGGAATATACTACAAACGGGGATCTCATTATCTACCGGGTGATTATTTTATTTTTTTTGTTTTAGAATTTTTTTCCTTTCCTATTGGATGATTTATTTTGTCTTGGTTATTTATTTATTTTCTTTTAGCTTACAAAAAAGCGATTGATTACACTGCAACCATATAATGGGACCACATTAATCTCAATTAGGGAATATTTTACAAGATATAGGAAGGAGCTTCCCACATCCAAAGGTATTTGTCTTTCTGAGTTTTTGTACTTAATATATCAGTTGGGGTTAGTTTTTAATTTTTCCTTTGCATTCTATTTGAAGGGATTAGTTTACCAATTGATCAGTGTGAAGATTTGAAGAACGCCATTCTTGCCATTGATAAGTGTATTGAAAAACTCGAATACTAGATGGCTTCGCAAGTATTTATTTCAAATAAACAATAAAATACAAAATTTATTGCTATATTATTTGAGAGTGTCTCCTCATAGAAAAGAATACGGTATGCTTATAAGGATTTATCATTATCATCAACTTGATATTTTTTTTTATTAATCAGTAAAATATTGTTATGAATGTGATGTTCATTATCTTGATTTTCTCATGCAGGAATAGGAATGAAGATTTTTGGTGTTGCAGTCCGACTTAAGCTAGCATCGTTGCTTTTTGTGTTTTTCTAGAAATGTTTTGATGCACTCTTATCTTAAAATTGGTACTTTTTTTAAGCCTGTTTTGTCTATTTTTTAAGTTATCTCTCTTTTTGAGCTATCTCTATTTTTGAACTTTAGGTTTCTATTGAGCAATGTGTTAGATGTTATATTGTCCAACTTTGTTCATTGTCGATGTCTGCAAATGGTGGTTTTATACGCCTATATAAATTGTGCGTTCACTACAACAATATTGGCCTTTTTGAAGTTTTGAACATGTCGTTTGTATGCTTTTCAATTGGCTAGATGATTGAAAACTGAAATTTATCATTTGGTGTTTGGTTGTTGTAAGAGGGGGTTCATGCCACCACACAAAATATGCTCTCTGTTAGATGTTACTTTTATTTTGATGGAAATTGTTTTCAATCAGAATTTGGAGGTTCTTAACCATGAAAATTAGTTCTTTTCATCAAAATTACTTAGTTTCTATGCAAGTATAACACTGTTTAAAATGCTAAATCTAAAATGTTAGAAATGATTGGCCTTTCTATAAAAATTTGATGTGAGATTCAGTTTTGTGATCGGGCAAAAATGCATCAGTAAAAGTTCAATGAACAATTTCAAAATTACTGGGCATCTTTTGCAAAGTCACAAAAACATTTTATAAAGATCTATTCATTGTTGTACTTCTAATTTGTCGTTATCAATGGATTACTACTTTTGAGCTATCACTGAGCAATAATATTGAGATTATCAAATATTTATGTTTGATGCTGTGTTTTATATTTGTGCTTGTGGAGGATTTACTGGTTGATGCTATGGTTATTGTATTTTCTATTGGAGGTAACCTGGTCATTCAGTTTGTTAGCAAAAATTAGATCTTGATACTTTGATAGATTTTCATTGATTTGATTTGATTAAAAATCTTTTAACCAAGTGTGCTAAACTAATAGAATTTATTAGGTGTCGCACTGCTTTGGGAACATACATGAGGTAGCATGGATTCTTTATCCTTTCAGTTGGTTTTCATGACTGTGAGTCTTGATCTCTGATTTTTTTTTTCTTATTTGAATGTGTCTGTGGGGTAATTTAGTTTTTCTTGATAACTTATCAATTGGTTAGATAATGGGAAATAGGAAATTCATCATTTGTTTGATGCTTGAAATTTTTGTTAAGGGTCTTTCACGTCAGCAAAACTAAAAATAATGGCACTGCATTTTTTTTGTTTGGAAAAAGGTTTGTATAACTCGCCTTTTGTCCGTAGAAATCAATGTCTTTATTAGTATCTCCCATAGGTTTTTTTTTCATTTCATTGGACAAAGAACGAGTTCTTGCTTTTTGTACTTTAAGATTTTAGGTATCAATGATGCTGAAGTTAATTGATGTGTTGAATCTTAAGAATTTTTATCTCCTATGCTAGTACTAAAGAGAAGTTTATGTTGCCAATCAAAATAAAATATTACTGTAAGCTACATTGTATCTGTCACTGGTATTTTATTGTAAGTTGTTTAGTATTAAAGAGGATTCTGAGGCAGATGCTGGGTTATGTAGTTTGTGCTGTTAACATTTTGGGGGGGAGGGGGAAGGGGTATTTAGAGCTTAGTTTTTTCCAAAAAGATTTTTTTTAACCTTAATTCTAATTAATATAAGAACTTTGATTTTCTTGTTTTGAAGACACTAGAACTGTTGAAAATAGTTCTTATGTTAGTCTAGGTACCAATTTCTTTTCTTTTATTTTTTCTACAAATGAACATCTCATAGAATGGTATTTATGGTGTTTCTCTCTCAGGTGTTTTTTCATGGTTGGATTCATCCCGGTCGAAATTTCATTTTGGGTGGGAATTTATTGTTGACAAAGATGCTTGTGGGAGCTTTTTTCTCCTTTAGTTCCTTTATTAATTTTTTTCCTTACAGAATCTTCGGTTGGAGACACTTATTTTATTTATGAATTCCCGAAATATTTGTTGGTGCTTATTTGGCTTGAAAATTTTAATGTGATCAATTGTTTTTGTTTTATTGTCCTTATATGATTTTTAGAACTTTTGTATGCTGCAAGTATGATATTTGCTTTTAGAATGATTTTTTATGCATCTCATATTGCTTCAAACATGTAGAAACCAGATATTTGTCTGATCCATTGTTGGATTAGATATAATTCCTTTTTCTTTTTAACCTGGTTTTATTGTTGATGAAGACTGCTGACAATTGGTTTACCAAGTACATAATGAACGAGTAACTGAACAATTTTAGGGAGTTAAAGATAAAACATCAATTTCACTCTGGTTCTGTTTCTCCTGTTGATATTGTTTTGTGATAATTTTGTTTGCCTTAAAATTTGTTTGCTTCAGCTAGCCAGTTTGTGACAATCATTAGATACTGGAACTTGTATTTATCCTGCTATTAGATTGATAATTCTCATGAATTAAGGTTTGAATGAGGAAGATGCATGTTTGTGCACTCTCTTTAAGAATTTTGTGTTTGTTCTCTCCAGTAAGGGGTTAATCAAAAAATGATTTAACCCTAAGTTGTTTTATACATTAATCTATTTATAAGGCTAAGTTTTGAACTTCATATTTGTAATCTAATTTGTCAGACGTTGGTCTGAGGAACTTGAGCTTATGTCGCTTCTTCAAAATGGTAGTAGTTTCTAAACATAACATTGTTTCACCAAGATATTGTTGTTTGGATGAGAAAATGAATCTAATTATAGTCACTTTCATTGTCAGTATTGTCCGACTTTGAGATTGTAATTATCATGGAACTTGTGCTCTTTTAAATTTTGGGTTTTCTTTTCTAGAAGTCAGTATCATCTAGTTATTTATTTTTATTTTTTGTTAATTTAGAACTTTGAACTTCTATTTTCCTAATGCTATGAGACAAAGAATTGCTGAAAATGGTGAATTACCCTTGTGTCTGATAATTTGATAATGGTTGGGTGTCATTTTGACTTATATTATCATCATTTTTGGAGATTTTTTTTTTTATGGAATGTGGTTCTGGAAGTGTTTTCTTTCTCCTTGTTTCATATGTTTCCCTGTATGGATGTACTTGTTTGACTCAGGAAGGTCGGGAATTTTGGTTGGTGTTGTAGTTGGATTTAAATTTTTAATTTTATCAATTGCCCATTTGTTATTGTTCCTAAAGGATTTCAGATACCTTTCATGGATGTTAATATTTTAAATCAAAAAAGGTTCTCATATTGTTCTAAAACAATGCCAAGGCTTGACATATTCGATATGTTTCTTGTAGTCTGGTTTACTAGGTAATGAGATAGGCGTGACTTTCATATGCTTTTTTCCTTGAATTTTCCATTATTCATGCTTGTGAATATGAAGGGCGGTTAGTATTACTAATCATGTTTAGTTTACTTTTACTGAAGTGCACAATATTCCTTGTGAAAACGGATTGCATACATGATTAGCTGATTTGATCCTTTCGGAAAGCTAATGATAAAACATTACCATTAATAACCTCGATATCATGTCATTTGACTCTTTCATTTTTCTGTTGTTAAGAACACTGACATGACCCTTTGCGTGTATCCCACAAGTGCACGGGCTTGCCGAAGTAATAAATTTATCCCAATGAGTGGGTAATCGAATCCACAGGGAATAGGGACTTAAAACACAAGATTTCACTTTTTAGCTATGCGGTGTACGAAAAGAGAGAATAGAATCGATGAGTGAATATGAAAACAATTAAAGAGAGACGAGAATTTAAATAGAGAGATGGAAGGTAAGAAAGTGCAAGTAGAAGTAAATAGAGAAGGACTAGCAATGGATGAATAGGGTATCCGGACAAGCTACCTCTAGGACTTATGCTTCTAGTGCAAGACTATGCTATTATACTTTTCCTATTGATGTTAATTGAGTCGAGGATATCCTTAAACACACGGTCCCAAACCTAAGGTCAACCGTGATTAACCCCAACACTATGCCCCGACATTAGGATTCACTACGACCCTTGACTCTTGTTGACCTATCAACTAAGCCCCAGGGGAGTCTATCTTCCTAAACCTTACACTACGTGGGATTGTTTTAAGCTCTAGGGATTCCTAGTGATAAAACCTGTTCCTATGTATAGTTCTAACCCTTTGGTCCAGGTGGAAGAACCCTAGTCTAAATTAAGCCCCAATGCTTAGGATTCATGTCAACCCTTCACTCTGCCGCTCGCGCAACTAAGCCCTAGGGGAGTTCCTCTCCTAGCACTTCACTTAAACTCGACCGCTAAGAAATCATGGAATACCGAGGTAGGGAGAAATCACACCAGAGGGGAAAGGGGACGCTTCGCTACCTCACAACTCACCCTCTCAACCCTCTTCAATCTTAAATAGTCTAACCCTATACGAATTGTCACACCTCCAAAGGATAACCTAGATTGTTCTCAACCCTAGTGTCACGGCTAAGGGAAAACAATTTCAAGAGGTAATTAAAATTGAAACTCGAATTTATTCATCAATAAATGAAAAGCATAATATCAATGTCATAGAAACATAATAATCGAAGGGTTTATAAGTCCGAATACCCACGAGGGGTTTAGCTCCTCATGGAGCTATACATGTTCATCAAAATATGAAAGAAAGCACAAATTAAAGGCATTGATGAAAACCCCCTTGCGTATGGTGTGGCCGTGGTCTTGTGCGGCCACTGGATGTCGATGACGATGCTGATGACGCACTCCAAACCTCTATGAAATGCTCTCCAAAACCCTAGCCGCCCTCTCCAGAAGTTGGGGAGAAAGATAGGTCAAAAGATGTGTCAAAAGTCTCCCAAAACGGGCTTTTATAACGTTGAGTCGTGGCTTTAAAATTGAACTTATCGGGATTTCACACGGCCGTGTGGAATTTCCACACGCCCGTATGAACTCTCTGGTTTTCTGAATTTCAGCTGAAACTGAACAGTAGGTTGCTACAGCGTTTTGCTACAGTACTTGCTATAGTGCTTCTACAGTACTCTCCAAAACGCTCCCGAATTTGTTGTTCTTCATTGAGGCCATTGAATTGGGCACACAATCAATGGTAGATCATGTCGATTGCTTCAAATCTCCTTCTTGGTGAAGTTCTCCTAAACTACACGAGTAAAACTTGTTGTGAATGTGACTGCCTTTGTGCCCCTCCAAAGGAGGTTGGAACACACTCAAAAGTCTAAACTCGTGCCTTGTTCCTTGCTTAATCCAAAAACTCCCCAATAATGGCAAACACGATCTAACTTCATTCTTCTTCTTCAAAATAGCTCCACAAACTTACAATGTATAAGAGTATAAAAATGCACACCATTTAGTGATAAAATCTGATAAAAGTGATGCTCATTGTAAGATAATAACGCTACGTGTTACTATAACACAAGCACTTATCAAACACCACATCATTCTTTTATTTATAAAACCGAATAACTTCAGAGAGCTAATGATAAAACATCACCATTAATAACCTTGATATCATGTCATTTGACTCCTTCGTTTTCCTATTGTTAAGAACACCACGTCATTTTTTATTTATGAAACCGGTTAATTATAAGGGTTTTAAAAGACTGGCTCAAGCTTAAAAAATTTCAACAGTAAAAAAAGAAAAAAAAAAAGCCTGTTTAAAACAAACCCCTCTAGAAAGATTTTCCAACAATAAAGAGAAAAAAATTAAAATTAAAACTCTCTCTCACTCTTCCAGTGAAGTGAAATCCCATCTTCTCGAGTGCACTCTTTCTTTTTTGCTCTCGTTTAAAACCCTCGTCATGAGAAGTAACTGCCGGAAGCTCCACCAATAACCTTTGGTTGCACTGGAACGACGCTATATACCCATCGCCGGAGCTGCATAATCAAAAGCTAGGTATGGATGCGAATAATATCTCTGCCCCTTTACAATTAGGGTCAGGACGGCATGGCTCCTTAGCCGCCACTGTCGATCTGATAAAGAAGAAGAGAAGAGCGGCCGTAGTGGTCCTTGGCGACATTAGCCGCAGTCCTCGGATGCAATTCCACGCTCTCTCCCTCGCCTGCTAGGTATTTCCTCTCCTAATCAAGAAGCATCCATTTCGATTTTCGATCTCCGTGTTCAGTGATTCTTTCATCAATCCTTCATCGTGAATCTCTTGCTATGCTTTTTCCAGCTCTTGTTTTCTTTGATCACTACTATTAGCACGTATTCAATGCTCCATTGCTGATCAATGATAAACTTGGAGTCTTCTATGTGACAAGCCTTTCCTTTGTTTGGTTTGCATGATTCAAGCCTTATTTTCAATTAAATTGAATCTTACTATGTTGTTCACTATTGAAATTTGCCTCTATTGACCATATTTTTCTTTGTTTTCTGTTCTTGTGCTTCTGCATTTGAATTTCGTTGAACTAGATGAGCACTCGAATGGTCTAAACTATGAAAAAAGTGTAGGAAGAGTCTAGATGGCTTTTGTTTCTATTAAAAAAATCGTGTTTTCTCCTTTGAGTCAAAAGGAACATTATTTGCTTACATGGACCAAAAAGAATTTTCAGGTATTATTCATGACAAAAACTGCACCTATATGTGATTTTACCCTTTAGCTGCAAGAACATTTTTTGCTTAAGCTTCAGTTTAATCCATATAATGGACACTTTTTTGGTTTTCTTTTTGTCTTTTTTTAAATGTGTGTAGTTTATGCTTATAATCTATGTTTAGTTAAGACTGAAACAAACAAAGCAGTTTGGAAAATAAATTTAGAGGAAAAATAAGATGCCTTACTTTAATGTGTGTAGTTTTTACTGCAGATCATTACTCTAAAGTTTGTGTGTTTTGTTTTATCATGATTTATATAACCGCAGGCATCACTAAATCATTGTCATAACAAGGTGGTTTTTTGGTTTGCATCTCAAGTCTGCAATATTCTTTTTCTTATTCATGCTTTTCAAACTCTTTCCTGTATTGTTCTATTGTAACATTTCTGAGATTCTCATTGTACAAAACCAGATGTTAAGGAATTGTTGCTTGCTTTAGATTCCCATGAGGCAGTGGAATGGTTAGAGAGATAACATTCCCGCTGGTCATTAACTATCTGGTAAATTATATATAAGGTTTTCAAACTAGCGTTGGGTTTTTGAGGTCTCTATACTTAACTGCAACTCCATGTTTTTTGATATTTTGAGGTGTTGCTGTTCTCTTAAGATTATAAGATTGTAGTGAAATTGAGGTATTTTAAAATTCCCAAGCAATGATTTTAGATGAACTATGTTAAAGGTTTTCAAACCTTTTTCTGCTGCTAAAGGAGTTGCTATTAGTAATCTTACATGGGATAGCAAGTATTTAAGATACTGTGCTGGATTAATCTGATTGAATTTCTTGGAAGGGGTTTATAGATCACTTCAAAATTGAACTAGTTCTGATATCTATTTGCTTTTATTGGCCTTTCTGAAGTTTTGAACATGTTTATTTATGCTTGTCGTTTGTATGTTTTTCAATTGGCTAGATGATTGAAAATTGAAATGTTATCATTTGGTGCTTGGTTGTTGTAAGAGGGGATTCATGCCACCACACAAAATATGCTCTCTGTTAGATGTTACTTTTATTTTGATGGAAATTGCCTTCAATCAGAATTTGGATGTTCTTAACCATGAAAATTAGTTCTTTTTGTCAAAATTACTTAGTTTCTATGCGAGTAAAACACTGCTTAAAAAGTTAAATCAAAAATGCTAGAAATGATTAGCCTTTTCTGTACAAATTAGATGCGAGATTCAGTTTTGTGATCGGGCAAAAACAAATCAGTAAAAGTTCTATGAACAATTTCAAAATTACTGGGCATCTTTTGCGAAGTCACAAAAACATTTTATAAAGATCTATTCATTGTTTGTACTTATGATTTGTAGTTATCAATGGATTATTACTTTTTAGCTATCACTAAGAAATAGTGTTGAAATTATCAAATAATTATGTTTGATGCTGTGTTTATATTTGTGCTTGTCGAGGATTTACTGGTTGATGCTATGGTTGTTGGATTTTCTATTGGAGGTAACTTGGCCATTCAGTTTGTTAGCAAAAATTAGATCTTGGTATTTTGATAGATTTTCATTGATTTGATCTGATTAAAAATCTTTTAACTAGGTGTGCTAACTGATAGAATTTATTAGGTGTCGCACTGCTTTGGGAACATACATGAGGTAGCATGGATTCTATATCCTTTCAACTGGTTTCCATGACTGAGAGTCTGATCCTTGACTTTTTATCTTATTTGAATGTGTCTGTGGGGTTAATTAGTTTTCTTTGATAATTTATCAATTGGTGAGATAATGGGAAATAGGAAATTTATCATTTGCTTGGTGCTTGGTATTTTTGTAAGGTCCTTTCAAGTCAGTAAAAATAAAAAAATAATGGCACTGCATTTTTTTATTTGTTTGGGAAAAGGGTTTGTATAACTTGCCTTTTGTTTGTAGAAATCAATATTTTTATTAGTATCTCCTATAAGTTTTTTTCATTTTATTTGTCAAACCATGAGTTCTTGCTTTTTGTTCTTTATGGTTGTAGGTATTAATGATGCTGAAGTTAATTGATGTGCTGAATCTTAGGATTTGTTACCTCCTAGTACTAAAGATAATTTTATGATGCCAATCAAAAGAAAATTTTACTGTAAGCTTCTTTGTATTTGTCACTGGTATTTTACTGTAGGTTGTTTAGTATTAAAGAGGATTTATGAGGCAGATGTTGGGTTGTGCAGTTTGTGCTGTTAGCATTTGTGGGGTATTCAGAGCTTAGTTTTATCCAAAAAGGTTTTTTAACCTTATTATAATTACTATAAAATCTTTGATTTTCTTGTTTCGAAGACACTAGAACTGTTGAAAATGGTTCTCATGTTACCCTAGGTACAAATTTCTTTTCTTTTTTTTTCTACAAATGAACATATCATAACATGTTATTCATGGTATTTCTTTGAGTGTTTTTCATGGTTGGATTCATCTTGGTACTAATTTCATTTTGGATGGGAATTTATTGTTGACAGAGATGCTTGTGGGAGCTTACTTTTACTTCCATTCCTTTATTAATTTTTTTACTTACAGAATCTTGGGTTGGAGACACTTGTTTTATTTTTGAAGTCATGGAATATTTGTTGGTGCGTGGTTGGTTTGAAAATTTTTAATTTGATCAATTATTTTTGTTTCATTGCCCTTATATGAATTTTAGACCTATTTTATGCTTCAAGTATGATATTGCTTTTAGAATTATTTTTTACGGGTTCTCTCCAACGCTCTTAGGTAAGTTTTCGTATTCTCAAGCTATCTTTCAAGTTTAAGTTTTCTTAAGTATGCAGGAAGGCTAATTTGGTCCGAGAGAAGTGATAAAGTGCCACATGCGACATCGGTGAGAAGTTCGAGTGTGTGACAACATGACCACTTGAGCCAGCCTCTCGATCAGGTGTGTGCGATACTAGCATGAGCGTGTGTCTAACTTCCAGAATCTCAGTCGTGTGAGAGGCTCAAGCTTTGGGAAATTCCTCACTTTTGGAAGATTAGTACAACTCAAGTTTTGGGCAAGATGTTTTTATTTTAACTCATATGGTTTTAATACTACTCATTGCTAGTAAAGGTTTTCATCCTGCTGGCATGTCCTTCCGAACACATCATTTTGTCCCAACAAGTTTGATGCGTCCATTGATGCATCAATCTTGTCTGATGTGTTATTTAGCTTCATATTGGGAGCTCGTTCTCTTTTCGTAATTTGGTGTTGGACTTGGTATCTACTGAATTGTCTTTTTCTAGTAAACAAGAATCAGTTGACAATTGTAGTTGCTTGGATTATTAACTCACTTGCTCCACTTTTTTCTTAATGAAGATTTGTATGTGTGTGTGCACGTGTGAACTTCAGGTTGGTTGTTATTAATAAATTAGTTGCTGATGGAACCTTAGCACAGAGTTTCTCGTTAATATATTATAAAAGCATTTTCATATCACCTTAAGAAACACATAAGACATTACTCCATCAAGCTTTTTTTGAATGTTAATCTATTTATTATTGTTATTTTTGAACTTTCTTATAATTAGCAATGAGTTGGAAGTCAGTGTGTGGAGCTTGGTCTCATCCATAATCCAGGTTGTTTGAACTCGATATCTTCTGAAGGGTTTTTCTTATTCCTACAAGTCACTGTGTGGATTTCCATGTTGAGTTTTGATCAAGGTATATAAGCAAAGTAGATATTCTGTGGGGTATGTAAGCAAATATATTTATTCGATTTTGGTTTAGTTCGGCTAGTAGCTTATGTGTTTTCCCCTTAAGTTGATCTAGTTCATATTTATACTTTTTATAGATACGAAGACCATTAATAAGTGGAATGGAGGGTGATTATAATTCCCTTGCTTACTACTATGTATTACTTGAAAACAAAACTAGAATATACAACATATATGCTTGCTACTACATGTTATATAATGCAACTAAAATATTCAACTTATGTGTTATGTTTTCAACTAGAATATTGAACTAGTATAAATAAATATCAGGCAGAATATAAGTGAGATGCAAGCAGTGTACCCTAGATATCGGTTTTATATGGGGAGAATTATGTATTTGTCCATATAGGGATAAATTTGATCATATGTTTCCCTCTTGATCTTACTTTTGATCTGAATATAGAGTTTTATATTTGCTTATCTCCACTCCACCTCATTCTCCATCTTAATTTTTTTTTTATTTCATTCTAACTTTGAAAATTATGAATTACCTTATTATTTCATATGTTTTTAAACTCCATAATTATTTATATTTATAAATTAATTCTTTTACAATCTTCATAAATATTCACAATTTAAAGAGTTCTATCTAATTTTAATATAATTTAATCTTTCATCTTAAATTCTATTTCTCTTAAAGCAATAATGTTACAGTTCTAAGAACAATGTGCTTCACATTTGTGTATGTATAAACTGTCACGCCCCGAACCCAGCTCGTCGGACCCGGTGCGTTGACAAACGGCCGCACACCCATAGTGCATAGCACAATAGGCATGCAAGGCCTCAGAACCTATCTCTCGCTAGCTCACTAGACATATGTCGTACTATTCACTCCAGATCTGAAAAAATTCAACAAGAAGGTTATGAGCTTGATAGCCCAGTAAGCAACCCACTAAAAATAACTGGGATCATAAGAATTTTCAAGAATCCAGAATCAAAACTAATCATAATACATATTACAAATATTGATCAAAATTATAGTTCATGAAATCAAAGTAATCCAACAAAATGTAATTTAATAGCAAACAGAAATATATGTCTCCAATCACTATGGCCAAAACAAAATAACAGAATCATTTGTTTACCCTCGGTGACCCGAGCCAGAATATCAGAGGCCGTTATTCTTCACCGACGGAACGGTGCGAAACTATAGTTTCTTAACAGAGTCAGAGTTTCATGTCGACATGGTCAATGTTTACCACCAATGACAGGGTTATTGCCTAGCTAAATGGAGACTAAACGTATTTGTATCAAAATAGCTTTGTTATCTAAAAACAAAACATAATTTCACAATTTCAAAATTTCAGACAGGTCAGGGCAGAACAGAATTTGGAGAAGCAAACATACAAAGATATGCATGATCCCATTTATTTACAGTAAAAATAATCCAGTTATATTCAAAACAATTTACAAACATAATAGTTCAAAGAATAAGATACATTATCAAAATGTGAGAATTAATATTTCAGGGAAAGAAAAGTAATTCAAAAATTTAATAAGTATATAATAACAGAAATTAGATCAAAGTTCAACAACGTTTTAATATTATATAAACAAGCTTTAAAAGAATTTAAATAAATTCAAAATTGTTGATAACCAGAAATTATATATATATAATTATACATTTATATGTGGTGTTACTTACCTGAATAACGCCCAACTCCAAATCTCACACTGAAACAAGTTTCTCATAACACCCTATATTGGGGAGTAACCTATTAGTTTCACCAACAAAATAAATTTTACAATAATCAAGGGTTTGCAAGAAAGTTTTTAGAAGGGTACAAATGCAAAAGATCAAGCTATCATTAAACCCTCCCAAATATGGATCTTGCAAGGGTACAATAGCAATTATCCACTCTAAGGACATATGAATAATTTTATAATGATTGTTGAGTACTAGATCCCTCACAACTTTACCTATACTTTTCCAAATCATAAATTTCAAGATTCTGAGAAATGAGACACCTAAGACAATGACATATCCGAAATTCACATTATGTAGAGAACTACTCAAATTATAACATTCAATTGAACCTTCAACTATTTCTGTAGAATTATAATTCTGACATATCTCTTTCAAACATGCATATCTCTCAACTTATAATTCCAAAAGCAATGAAATTTTACTGAAAACTAGATAACTCAAAACTAAACAACTTTCCTATTTTTCTCCTTACCCAAATCAATCTCTATGACCATCAAAGATACCCATCAATCTTGATATTCTGCACAGGCATATCATCCGAGACAATTATACTAATAGAGCTATATCTCGCAAAGTACAGATTCATAAATTCTGAAAATTTTCATGTATTTAGGTAACATCAAAATCTACAACTTTTATATATAATTCAACGTCTAAATCAGAATAAAAAATGATAAAATAAATTAAAAACGCTTAAAGGCCTGAACAGAAATCCTACCCGAGACACCTGCATTCAAAGGCTATATCTTACAGGATACAACTGCAAAAATTCTGAAATTTGGCAGATACATAGCCAATGTCGAACTCTACAACTTTATTATTTTACTTTTCTCCAAATTATGCCTCTAACACCTCTAAAATTGAGAGGAATTTCAACTATTTCAAAAACAGATCTATTATCAAAACAAAAGGTTAACCATAATCAGGAATTTATAAACATGGTCTAAAAATTATGCTTAACTCCTAGAAATGATGATAATCTCACAAGACCTAATAGCTATAATTTGGGGATTTACAAAGAACTCATAATACAGATAGGAAGAACATAGCATAAAGAAAATCTTGTTTAAGGTGTGGAAATTCTAAGACCGCCTACCTGTAGTCATCCTTGCTAATCTGGATATTGTCGTCAACTCTACAAGGCAATCCATTGAAGAGGAAGGGAGACGCGTTCTTTCACTAGATTTGAAACACATGAACTCCCAATGAGATAAGACGGATATGAGGCTCGGTTGTGGAGATCGTGGCTTTTAAAAAAAAAAAAGAAAAATAATAATAATAATTTAAATCGAGAAATACGGATATATAATGATATTTAAAATTTAAATATATATATTTTTCAAAGTATAACTAATGGTGGGGATCTAATCAAGGCTATATCAAACGATGGGGATCTAATCAGGGAGTGGGGTCCACATAAACATATGCATACACTCATAGACACACACAAGTATATGTATCTATGTGGCTATCTCCATGTATCCGTTTTCAATAAATTCAAGTTTTGAATATTCTCCAATATTTGCATACTTGACATAGGTATCCATGTTCTAGTAACACTTGAATTAGGAAAAATTTATAGAGGTATATTTTAATTTACTATAATATACATCCTTTGTTTTTGTTTTTTTATAGATGCTAATTATTCTTTTATTCTTGGGATATGTGGATACTTTGTCTTAACCACTTTTTTATTTTTTAATCATATGTTGTTACTGCAAGAAATATGTTCATCATATCTAGTGCTCATATTAATCCCCTTACATCAAGGATGCCTGTGTTTTAAATTGTAGGAAATGTATAAGATAGCTTATAGGGATAATTCTGGCCTTATATGGTCTTTGAGAAGACCGTTACTACTGGTCTCAAAGCAAATATGTACGAGTTTAACTGTACAAATAATCCAAAACTTTATTTCAAGTCTCGTCACACAAATTTAATGTATTTAAGGTTTTCTTTATTAGTTGCTATGACCTTTGAGGTGTTCCTTTTTTTATTTCATGTTTGTTTCTTTTCACTCACCAACTTGAATGATCTTTACCTATTCATTCCAATGCCACTGAATCATAGATTGTATTCAATAAATTTATGGCTTTTGCCATTTTTATAGTTATGCATACATGCATCTTATCCCTTTGTGATACTCATTCATCTGAGTCTACCATCATAGCTGTTCATATTTCTGAATTAATATTGCAAACTTGTCCATGCCATAATAATTTGTACATACATGAGTTTCATCAAATTTCTCTACTACCTGATTAAGCACCATGTATTATATCCTGGAGAGGATGGTTAAGTTGCTCCATTTGGTGTATATATCCTTGGTGGTGTTTCATTGAGGCATTAAATGGTTGAGGTTAAGGACATTCTTATGAAATTGTCTTGCTGTGGAAAAATTGTATGTGGGCGTAGCCTAACTTTGACTTAATTACTACTGTTAATTAACATAGCTTAAGATTAAATTTGTTTTGGAATTAATGATAGATGTTTATTAATATTATTATAATTAGGTTATATACTCAATTTAAATAATTATATTTTTGTGAAAAAAAGGTTTTGTGTGGTAATTTGCTGAGCACATGTGATTTACTCTTAGTACTACACCATTGTGTTTGGGAAATCTTGTATGGTTTGGTGTGTGTGTTTGTAAGCTTCGAGTCTTTTCTCCTCTCTGATCAAATATGTGTGCATTTGTTGAAAATAGGTGTGTGTAATCATGTATTTCACTTCCATTGCATCAGTTGATGGCTGAAAACTTGCCAAATTTGTCCACTGGGTAAAATATACTTTTCACCATTTGTATATCTTAAGGAGATAGGCTTTAAAAAACGTATTTATATAAATAGCAACTTGCTGATGTATGAAATGTGCAGACAATAGAGAATGGGAGTTCTAGAAATATGGGCACTGACATTTATTCATGAAAGTGCTTATGACTCTCTGTCCATTTATTTTGTGGATAGATTAAGCTTGTGCTTGACATTATTCATTCTTCGTAATTTCTATTCCCAATTTGAATGTGCATTTAGAGGTATAAAAGCTAGATCGATGGATGCTAAGACTATATGATTGAAGATAATGCTTGCACCCTTTTGTCAGAATTTTTTTTTAATCAACTTGAAATCAAGATTTTAGGAACCTTTTGTGGTTCTCATCTGTCAAACTATCCCATTTGTTTCTCAGAAACTTGGCAGCTTCATGGAGATTGCATTTGGAGGTCGATATGTGATTCCCTTGATGGCATTATTCTCAATCTATTGTGGATTGATTTATAATGAATTCTTCTCTGTTCCATTCCAAATATTTGGTTCTTCTGCTTACAAATGCCGAGATACAAGTTGCGGTTACCATCCCAACTTTTTTGTGTTAGTGCAAATGCACTTTAATGATTGGCATAATTTGACACCTAGTCAAGGTGACATGGCAAGCATGATGATGTGGCATGGTCAATGACGTGGAATGAAGGATGGCATGGCAATCAAACTTGGCTAGGTGGAAAATATCATGGAAGATCTTGAAGAGTTATTTTTGGCAAGAAGTTGCAAACTCTCATGAAGATTGAATGAAGATCTTGGAGAAATTATTTTAGGCAAGATGATCAAGCAAGCAATATCTTGGAGTCAATATCTCATCAAGACCATATTTAGGAGATTGATTGAAGACTAAATATGGGTGGAGCTAAATGAAGAGAATCCTATCAATGGAATGATTCTTAAAGACTATTGAAGGCAAGATTTGAAGATCCTTGTTGAAGATTTGAAGAACCCTAATAGAGAATGATATGAAGTCTATTAAGGGTATGTTTGAAGATGCGCCTATTGATGGCAAGATTTGGATGATGGATTGAAGATCCTTGAAGACCAAACTTGGGTGAAGTGAAGACTAAGTTTGGCAAGTTCGATGAAGACGCACATAGGACGTGCGCCCCTTGCGAGGGGGCTGTGTGGTGAGGAGCTGAAGAGGGAGGTTAGTTGCTGGTAGGTCGGATCAGGTGATCGAGCTACATCGACTCAGATGGGGTGTCTTGAGGTCGCTTAGCAATGGAGCCAGAATTCAGCCAAGCCAACAGTCAGGGTCAATGTCGCAACATTTGTTAGAACATAAGTTGCGACATCTAATTTCGGAAGGTTCCAAAGTTAGAAGCCGCGGAGATTCTAAAAAGGGTATGCGCTATATTTGGGACGTTGAGGCGTCTATATATACTTCCTTGGTCTAGGATTGGGTACGACTCTTGAAAAAGGGAGTAGGGAGGTACCGGACAATCTAGAGAGGGTAGTATTCTTTGTATGTGAGAGAGTGACAAGTGTGTTTTGTACTCTTCTATCTTTTACCCCTTTTTAGTGGATTGTTGATCTCCGGGCATGGCCCCCCAGATGTAGGCAAGTGGATGCCGAACTGGGTTACCAACGTCTTGTGTCTCCTCTTTGTGGTTTGTGTTTATTTTTCTTGAGTGCTTAAGTGAGTGAGTGTTCCTCTTATTTCAAAAACCCTAACCGGCGGAACTAACAAGTGGTATCAGAGCTTAGGTCGTCGTGTTAACTTTGTTTTCAAGGTCAGCGAGATCCTATCTAGTTCATTTGATGGCCGGAAGAGAAGGTGCCTCCGTTACACGTCCTCCATTGCTCAACGGCTCCAACTACCCATATTGGAAGGCTCGAATGAAGGCTTTCATCAAGTCCATTGATGAGAATGCTTGGATGGCTGTTGAAGATGGATGGTCTCCTCCAACTCAAGTTGATAAAGACAAGAACGAGATTGTGAAAAAGAAGATCAACTGGAGTGCTGAAGATATGAAGAGAGCTAATGCAAATGGTAAAGCTCTAAATGCAATTTTTGGAGGTGTAGACGAAGATCAGTTCAAGTATGTGGCTACTTATGAGAATGCCAAAGAAGCTTGGGAGATTCTTCAAACAATTCATGAAGGAACAAACTTGGTAAGAACCTCTAAACTTCAAATGTTAACTACTATGTTTGAAAATCTCAGGATGGGAGAGGAAGAAACAATAGCCATCTTCAATGCAAAGCTGATGGATATTGCGAATCAAGCCTATCAAATTGGGAAGAAGTATTCCGATAAAAAGTTAGTGCAAAAGACTCTTAGGTCTCTTCCAAGAAGATTTGATGCAAAAGTAGCTGCAATAGAAGAGGCAAAAGACATCACAACCATGATTCTTGACGAGTTGATGGGGTCTTTACAAGCATATGAGATGAATCTAAATCCTGAACGAAAAGTGGAAGATTTTGCTTTGAAGGCTAAAGCAACCAGGCAGAAAAAGTTACAACAAGCTGTTGTAACAGAAGATGAGGATGAAGAAGATAATGAGTTTGTTTCTATGTCAAGGAAGCTGCGCAACATGTTCAGAAAGTATAAGAAGAAAGGTAGCAGATTCCAAAGGAGAGAGGTTCCTAAAGAAGAAAGGGAGGAAACAGAGGTTAATCAACAGAAGATCAAGTGTTGGGAGTGTGGTGGTGTTGGACATTATCAATTGGAGTGTACTAACACTCTTAAAAAGAAGGGGAAGTCACTCAATGCCAAATGGAGTGATGACTCAGACTACAACATGGAGGAAGAAGAAGATGAAGACAATTGTAACCACCATATCTCTTTTCCAGCAGCCATAAGTGAGGCAGCCTGCAAATTGAAACATGTTGCAAAAAGTGTTACAACATATGTTACAACATCTGGCAGTGACAGTGAATTCGATGAGGTGACTGAAAAAGATCTTATCTTGAGTTACAAACTTATGCTCACAAAATTTGATAAGATGATGATACGAAACAAACACCTGGAGGAAGAGCTTAAAGTTTGTCAAGGGAAGTTGAGCCATGCCGAAAAGGTTCTACATTCCATGAACAAAGGCACAACCAAGCTTGATGAAATACTTTCAGTTGGAAGATCAAGTGAAGACAAGAAAGGCATTGGCTATGTTGGAGAAACTTCAAGTGCCAAGGCGGAAGGCTCAGGAGTTATGTTTATTAAGGCAACTACTCATCAGAAAGTGAAGCAAGCCAAAGTCAAAAAGAGGCATATTAGAGAAGCGCCTACATGTTTTCATTGTGGAGAAACTGGGCACATAAGACCTAAGTGCAACAAATTGAAAGAAGACTTAAGGAATGGAAAAGTGGTTGGACATGAGCAAGCAATCATCAAAAGGAAAGTCAGAGGAAAGACCATTGTAATAAAGAAGCTTTGGATCAGAAAAGATGAAGTGCCAAGAAATGAAGCAGAGTGCTCAAGTGCAAGTCAGAAGATGATAGAAGAAAGAAGAAAACAGAAGGTTTCAACATCAGTATGCAACATGAAGTGCTTTGACCGAGGACCTTGGAGGTCAACAAGTAAAATACCCCAATGGGTGAAAATCTCTTGATATCTTTCGAAGTTTTTTTTAAAAAAAAAAACAAAGAAAGAAAGAAAGAAAATATAAAAAAAAAAAAAGGAAAAGGAAATATTGAAAAAAAAAAGAAGAGAAAATGGAGTCTAGAGAGAGAAAAGATGGAAAAGGAAAGAGTCTAACAAATTTCGAAGAAGATGAATGCTTAAGCTCCAACATTGAAGAAGAATATAAGAAGCTCTTGAAGGAGCAGCTTAAAGACATGGAGGAAAAACGACAGGGGGAGCTGATGCCCAAGAGCTATGAAGATAGGGGGAGCTGATGATCAAGAATCCTGAAGATAGGGGGAGTTGCAGAAAAAGTTATAACATATCTTGCAACAACCAATGAAGACTTTGGCACATTATGACACAAAGGGGGAGAAATTAAAGAGCTGAAGAGCTCCAGAATGAATTGTCCAGTTGTCTTATTTTTGTGTTTTTTACATTTATGCTGAATTTGTAAATCACTAGTTGCAGTATCTTGTAAGCAACTAGTTGATATGTCAGTCTGTATAGTCTGTGTCGCAGTTAAATGTTGTAACAGAGTGTTGTAACAGTGGTCAATCTGGGAGCAGAAGCAGTTGTGTCAAATTATGCCAAAGGGGGAGATTGTTAGTGCAAATGCACTTTAATGATTGGCATAATTTGACACCTAGTCAAGGTGACATGGCAAGCATGATGACGTGGCATGGTCAATGACGTGGAATGAAGGATGGCATGGCAATCAAACTTGGCTAGGTGGAAAATATCATGGAAGATCTTGAAGAGTTATATTTGGCAAGAAGTTGCAAACTCTCATGAAGATTGAATGAAGATCTTGGAGAAATTATTTTAGGCAAGATGATCAAGCAAGCAATATCTTGGAGTCAATATCTCATCAAGACCATATTTAGGAGATTGATTGAAGACTAAATATGGGTGGAGCTAAATGAAGAGAATCCTATCAATGGAATGATTCTTAAAGACTATTGAAGGCAAGATTTGAAGATCCTTGTTGAAGATTTGAAGAACCCTAATAGAGAATGATATGAAGTCTATTAAGGGTATGTTTGAAGATGCGCCTATTGATGGCAAGATTTGGATGACGGATTGAAGATCCTTGAAGACCAAACTTTGGTGAAGTGAAGACTAAGTTTGGCAAGTTCGATGAAGACGCACATAGGACGTGCGCCCCTTGCGAGGGGGGCTGTGTGGTGAGGAGCTGAAGAGGGAGGTTAGTTGCTGGTAGGTCGGATCAGGTGATCGAGCTACATCTACTCAGATGGGGTGTCTTGAGGTCGCTTAGCAATGGAGCCAGAATTCAGCCAAGCCAACAGTCAGGGTCAATGTCGCAACATTTGTTACAACATAAGTTGCGACATCTAATTTCGGAAGGTTACAAAGTTAGAAGCCGCGGAGATTCTAAAAAGGGTATGCGCTATATTTGGGACGTTGAGGCGTCTATATATACTTCCTTGGTCTAGGATTGGGTACGACTCTTGAAAAAGGGAGTAGGGAGGTACCGGACAATCTAGAGAGGGTAGTATTCTTTGTATGTGAGAGAGTGACAAGTGTGTTTTGTACTCTTCTATCTTTTACCCCTTTTTAGTGGATTGTTGATCTCCGGGCATGGCCCCCCAAATGTAGGCAAGTGGATGCCGAACTGGGTTACCAACGTCTTGTGTCTCCTCTTTGTGGTTTGTGTTTATTTTTCTTGAGTGCTTAAGTGAGTGAGTGTTCCTCTTATTTCAAAAACCCTAACCGGCGGAACTAACATTTTGTTATGCTGATTATAGCATAATGTTTGCTACCAAAGCTTTTACATTAAATTATTTGTTCAATGAATGCTTTAATATCAAGAGTTTTTACCTGACAGGAGTTTAAAATCTGATGTCACTTAGAATCTTATTTGCATTTGAAGACTAATTTGATTTGATTTACCAGAGATGCATATAATGTTGGGCTCATCAAATATCGTGAATCATACCGATTTGGTGTAGATCCTAGCTGGTGTGGGAGCCGTTCTGAGCTACCTTTTCTAAACTCTCTTAAAATGAAAATGTCTATATTGTTAGGTGTCACTCAGATGAACTTAGAAATCATACTGATTTAATTTGATGCAAAATTTTGTGGGAGAGCTTGCTGGATATCAAGTAAGCAGTGTTATGAATAGTGTTGTATTTCATTCATCATGCTTAGAAGACAATGTGGTATGCTATATATTTTCATGACAGGTACCAGTTTGTGCCACAAATGATATTTCTGAATATCTCTTTGGCTATCCGGCGCTCCTCATAGTCATCAAGTGGTGCACAAGATCTCAAGCTGACTTGTATCATGTGATGATTTACATGTTCCTGAGCTCTACAGGGGATCTTGGTGAAAATCAGTTATTTTGGGGCCAGAAACAACTCCAGATTTTTTTCCAACAAGTTTCTTTTATAAGTTATGTCAATTACATTACCCTTCTCTATTGAAATTCCCCATATTCTTGCAGTTCTTGCTATTGCTCTTGGCTGTTGTGGCTGCCCCTTGGATGCTCTTCCCGAAACCTTTCATCTTAAGGAAGCTTCATACAGAGGTAAACCATGTGTCTACAAAGCATTATTTGATATTCACCCTCTTCTATCTGTTCACTCTCATAAAGAGTTGTTTTTCAAAATATTATTGTTATTGTTATATTGCTTATATTGTTTATAGTTTATGGTTTATGTTGTTATTATTGTTATCATTGTTATTATTTATTATTATTATTATTATTTTATTATTTTATTATTATTATTATTATTATTATTATTATTATAGTTTATATTGTTTATGGCTTATATTGGTTATATTGTTTTAATTGTTATTTATTATTATTATTATTATTATTATTATTATTATTGGTTTATATTGTTATTATTGTTATTTATTATTGTTGTTGTTTATTTTTTTAATTATTTGTTAGTGTTATATTGTTTATATTGTTTATGTTTTTATTGTTATTGTTCATATTATTATTATTATTATTATTATTATTATTATTATTATTATTATTATTATTATTATTATTTGTTAATTGTTACTTGTTGTTGTTGTTGTTATTGTTATTGTTATTTTTATTATTGTTATTGTTTATTGTTATTTTTTATTTGTTATTTGTTATTTTTATTCTTATTCTTGGTATTAATTGTTTATTGTTTATTATTTTTTTTTGTTTATTGTTGTTTTTGTTTCATGTAGTTATTCTGAATGGTTATATTTTTGTTGGAGTTTTTTTTTTTTTTTTTTTTTGTACTCAACTTGATCGTTTTAGTGGTATTTTTTTTTTTTGTTTATTATATTGTTTATGGTTTATGGTTTGTATTGTTTATATTATTATTATTATTATTATTATTATTAGTTGTTTCTTGTTTATTTTGCCTTTATTGTTTATTGTTGTTGTTGTTTTTATTTGTTAATGGTTAATTGTTAATCGGTATTAATCGGTAATCCGAAATTGTTTATTGTTTATTGATTATTGATATTTTTTTGTTGTTTATTGTTTGTTGTTTATTGTTATTTCTTGTTGTAGTTGTTTTTATTGTTATTGTTGTTATTGTTTATTGTTATTTTCTGAATGGTTTTGTGGGATTTTAGTTCCTGTCAATGTTCTGGTGTTAACTATTCTTATTTTCCTTAACTTGAGAGGATAGTGAATATCTCTATTTATTTATTGAATTCAATCGAATTTTATTTTCAAAGTAGTGTTTCATTATGGATCCTTGTTAAAACGAGTACCAATTGGAGGGGGGGAGGGGGGTAATGGAGGAGGAGGTAAGCTGCAAAATTATTGGTGGCCTAATGTTTGATGTTATGATATACTAATATGCACCTGCTTTAGAAGTGTGTAAGCAAACGATTACCTTTTAAATATTTCCTTTAATGCGGTACTGCCTATGCTTGGTTGATTATAGAATTATGCAGTAGGGTTTTTAAAAGAGTAGAATAATTAACAGTTCTTTGATTCATTCAGGAAATAAGAATGACGTTCGTAAGTTTATAGCAATTGTCATTTCTCTGGTGATTGCTTTCCTGTTGATTTGTGTTGTTAGCGTATGCTTCTGGAGGAGCAGAAATTTGGGCAAAAATATTCCTGGTGAGTTGTTCTTGAATCAAATGTTTTTCTTTTCAGTGTAAATATTCTTGAGACCAATAAAACAGGGATTGACTCTACTTATCTTGTTCTTGTATATTGGAATGTGTAATTGTTATTGGTTTTGGTTTGGAATGATGCTTGGAGGATGGTAGGAAGTTGTTTGTGTTGGAAGAATGGTATAAGTTGAAGGTTTGGTTTCAGATCTTGGATTTTTACCCCTCGATGTTTTGAGTTTGCTGAATTTTCACTCAGCTTTGCAGGTAGATTTATTTTTTCTGTGTAGGATTCATGTGTTTATGATAGTTGTGATGTGGTTTATTCTTTTGATTTATCTGTGTTGCATGAAGCTAAACCTTTATTAGATCAGATTGAAAATTTCAAGTGATGAGCATATACGCAAAATTTGTAGTCATGATAAGTTAGATATGTTCTTTAAAAGGGCATATCTGCATTGGCATCATCTTGTATTTTTATTTCAATCTTGTCCATTGTTCTTCAGGCTGTGAAAAATACGAATTTCATGGTGGTGTTTATGTGATCACAAGTTTTACACGGATATTCTTATATCAAATAGGATAGAAGGTTGATGTTTCTTTGAGCCATAGTTATGTTTCTGCTTGCTCTCATATTATATTTGTCTTTCACTATTTTAACATAGAAGCAGGATTGGATTACAATAAATAACGCTAGATATCTGCAAAAACTGATGAGATCTGAAGGACATAGGAGCATTTGATGATCAAATCTGAATTTACTTGAACATGTAGTATCTTGCATTTTAATATATATTGCTAAGTTATTTTTGTTCTTATGATCCAAGAGAATATCGGCAAAGAGATTTCTTGTGTTTTAAATTCCAAGGGATATTATTGCAACTTTGAGGTCATGAGAATATAGACTCTCTTGAGAAATATTCCAAGGAATATCCTATTGGGCATATACAAAAGCTATGCATGATATTTAATTGCCAAAGAATAACTTATTCCCGATTAATGAGTTCAGAATGGCAAATAGATATTTCTTTATTATTAAGTTATGGAGACTACAAATCATTTAACTTTGATGTTTCAAACAGGAGTATTTTAATTCTAGAAGTCTTGAACCATATTTTATAGGCAGTTTACACCTTTGAATAATTCAACAATAATACTTTGGAGATGATTGAGAATTAGCAGAGAAGTCTTGAACCTTATTTTTCTCAGTCACTTAACTAGTATATCATTGTTTCTTGTTAAATTGTCCTATAAACTCAAGATCACATTCCCAAACCATTCCCAGACTGTGTGAACTAATGAAATCAACCATTCAAACAAAAACATGCCTTGAAATTTTATATGCTTTCTCAAATGTAATTTTGAAAATTATTTCTGCCAATTTTTCCAAATGTATAGATTTCTTGATTGTTGTTATTACATCTTGTTTCTCAAAAGAATTAATGAAATCAACCATACAAACAAGAACATACGTTGAAGATGAAAATGTCTCTTCAAAAGAATTTATGGGTATTTCCTCTTATGACTTCTTGTTTGTTCCATCAGGTGAAGCTGAATCTAGGTTGGAAAGGCTTCACCAATGCAAAGAGAAGGAAATTCAAAGCTACTTTGAAGCAGATTCTCTTTATAAACTAAAGAGAGGTTTCAAGAACTATTCTTGGAAACTAAATGTAAGGAAGTTGCTGAACTTGTTGCTGAATCCCCACAAGGCATCTTAAGCACACCTGAGATTGGCAAAATTTCAGGTATCTAATCATGTTATTTATTTTCTTGATTTTGAAGGTACATTCAATTGCCAATTGCACATAATTCAAGCTACTTCAGATTGCAATATTCTCTCTCTCTCTCTCTTTCTCTCTCTATGTATATCCAGATACACAAACACATGCCACTCTTTAATCTTTCAAACTTATATGAAAAAAATTAGGTGTCCTACCAATTTTATATTTTGCAGAGTGTTCCTATTCAAGCTGGGCAGGCACCTCATTTACTTTAGTATTTTGGGACATTGTTAACCAAGGGAAAACTCAATGCATTTGAGTCTCTGGAATTATCTTGCCTTCTTGTTAATCAGAGCAAGAAAAATCTTTTGGAGAATTGGTTGGCAGAGGACAAGCTTAAGTGTAGTGAAGATCTTAGAGATCTTGTGAAGGTTTGATCTTAGTTTATAAGATTAGCTCAATCATTTTTATCTTCTACACTGTCTTGTTGGAAATGATATGGTTGAGGTTGGAGTTGGATGTTCTCTTCTTTTTATCTTCACTAAAAGACGTATCTATCTTTTATTTATTTTCATCATCATCTAATCCATTTCTATTTTTTAGACTGTAGACAATGATCTTGCATTGAAGATCGATGTAAAAGCAACGCCAATTCCAAAAGTTGTTGCCGCATTTGCTGAGCGGAGAGAGTTTGACAAGATTCTTATATACTTGAAGAAGGTACTTGGAATCTGTATTTTCTGCTCATTGAATTAGTCTGCTTCTAGTGGGAAGTTTGGAGATTTGTGATCCAAAATCCATTCCAGCTCTGCTTTGCAATACCTGTTGAGCAATACTTGTCAATTTTTCTACAGCCAGAGAAGATGCACAAAAGAAATCAAATGTCGTTTATGAGAAGAGTGATACTGGAAATTCTAGCAGCCAATAAAGGTTATACGATTCTCCTTCTAGACTGCATGATGCACAATTTTATGTGATGGTCACTGATCTTCTAGACAGCTCACATGACATGCTTAGCAGCTGGCTATAGTTGGCAGCCGAATTCTCCTAGCAAGTTAAATAGATCACTGCATTTCAAGTGGCATATTACTTAACGCATCTCTACTTTCCTAATCAGCAACTTGTTGGCTCCTTTAAGGTAGAACTGCTTTGTTAAACCTGCCATTAAATATCAATTTTTCCTCTGTCGCACAAAAAGGTTCTATAGCCTTGAAGACTTAATAATTTGCAAAATTGAATCATCCTTACCAGCTCCAAGTGCACCTTCCTGTAATTGCCAAATATTTCCATCGTCTATATCTTTAATTTTTGTTTCACAAATCAAATCCATGTGCCCTTTGCGAAATTTCAGGAATGCATGAAACCACAGTGGGCATTGAAGCTTCTGATTTATATCCAAAAGACAGCCTCGTAAGGTCCATGAAAAACACAGTCTGCTAGTGCCTGTTATAATTCACCTTGATCATTTTAACTGATTTTAATATGTATCATATTGCAGGGAAACTGTCCAGTTGCCATTGGTCTTAAAAAAATTTAAGGTTAAGAAAAAATCTCACACAAGCAAGAAAAGTTCCCATATACTTATGTCCGCTGTTGACAAATTGTCTGTAGAGCTGCAGGATGTCAAGTCTGAGATACACTATCAAACATTGATGGAACAATGATTCTACCACAATTAACAAATTAATAGGGTTTTAAGCCATGAAAAAGGAGAATTTGCATTTTGCTCCAAAAATGGTATATCCGAGCTCAAAATAGCTAACTCGTTTCCTACTTCATGTTTGAATGAGTAATATATTGTAAAATTAAATTTGTATTCAGATTTGAGCTCCATTTTTACACCCTGAGCATTATCTTCGCCACCAGGTAATGTATTAGTCGTATGATATCTTTGTGATTCTATCAGACTTTTGACAACTTGGAGCAAGGTAGAGAGTGTTTGCTTTCTAAATAACGTTCTAATCAAAATGGGAAACAAATATACAAGAAGCTGAAGAAAAAAAAAACATTATGCTAGGATAACATTCTAGAAAGAGAATTTACGTAATTCTCTACAAAACAAGAAATTTTTTAAATTAAAAGAGCAACTTTCATGAAATGGTCATGTGGGCCCTTACTACTTTCAAATGAGATTGAATCAAATTAATCATTCATCATTCTTCAACTTAGCTTGATTATTCACATGTAGTTACTTCACTCATAAATCCATTTATTGAGTGCCTATTCGTGTAATTAGTCTCCTTGGCAAACTCACATGATCAAAGTCAAGTTGAACTCACATCATATGATTCCTTCTTTCTTTGAGCGGATTCATTCTTACCTACGTAAAAAGGAGCGAAATAAGAGACATTAGAAGTTGTACTCACATTATACTCACCTAAAAGATCTAATTTATAGGCATTATCTAAAATCTATTCAATAACTTGAAGTGGACCTTCCCCTTTTAGTAGTTGCAAATTAGATCTTACTTGAGCTGAGAATCTTTCCTTTCTTATACGCATCCACATTCAATCACCATACTCAAAAGTAATGTCCTTTATCTGGTTGTTGGCTTTGGATACATATTTTTTATTCCTTTCAATGCATTGTCAAACATGTTCACCTAATTGCTTCACCATTTCAACTTTCTTTACACCATACGAGCTAGAATTCTTACGAGCAGGAAAAAGAACTAACGGGCTCAGCTTTATTATCCATTTGAGGGTGACAAGTACTTGAAAACAACAATATATTTCCCAACTTTCTCAATAAAATTTTTGAAAAGTAGCCAACGGGGATTAACATGTCTATTAGAGACAATGCTTCTAGAAACTTGTAGTCACACCATCTCTCTAGAGAGCAAATTAGGTATGTTGTTTGCATCATCAGTTTTACTAAATACAGTAAATATGCCAACTTAGAAAACCTATCAACAACTACGTAGATAAAACTAAGGTTCACTAGGTATTAGCAAAGGACTATACAAACCATGTGGCATAACCTTAGACTTAGCTGGTTTGCATGTAATGCGATGAGTACGTATTCTCTCAACATCATCATAAATATGAAATGAATAGAAATGTTCAAACAAAAAAATAAAAAATCAAAAGCCCTTTTGTACAAAAATAACCCATTGATCCTCCCCAATGTGCTTCACAAAGTAATAACCCTCTCAAAGAATCCTTCAGGACATATAATTTATTTTCTTTAAATAAAAATCCATCATGCTTAAAGAATTTTTCAAAACTAGTTTTCTCACAATCCAAAAAGAAAGATTCAAAATAATCATTATTCTCACGAAATTCCTTAATATGCTTAAAACCTAACAATTTTGCATTTTAAGTATAATGCATTAGTGACAATATTTTCTTGTATTTTGATCACATAAGCAAAAGCATCAATGAACTTGGTCCACTTGTCATGTCATCAATTCAACTTGTCATGTCTTCCTTTCAAATGCTTGACTCATGGTAAGTGTGCTTTGGACCACAAGTCTTTGAAATTCTCATTAATGGTGTTGGGGTTTTCTGATTGTGAAATAGCGAGAGAAACCGCAGAAATCACTGTAGCAATATTAATGAAGGGAATGACTATTCATAGGTACTGTAGCAAATCTCTCGGTCTGCACGCAGGCATGTAGTTGCTCGCGCACTTCACTGGCGGCCTAGAAAAACTTCCTTGGGGATTCAAGGGTCTTCCCAAAGCTTCTATAATGCTTCAAGACTTCAAAACAAGCTCAAACAAGCATTAAACCCCTGAATTCTTGTGAGAACAAGATGATCAAACACACGACTGACACACCCCTTGCATGTGTGTACCGCAAATACACGGGCTTGTCGAAGTAATAATAGTACCCTGGTGAGAGGTTAGTCAAATCCACAGGGAGTAGGGATAAAAGATACAAGCAATTGCTATTTAACTAATGTGAAATACGGAAAAAGAGAGCAAGGTCAATTGTGTGTGCGCAAAGGTAATCGAAAACAAGAAGAAAATAAAGAGAAATATGGAAGGTAAGAGAGTGCAAGCAAGAGTGATAAGAGAAAGACAATCAATGAGTGAAATAGGGTACCCGGACAAGCTACCCCTAGGATTTATGTTTCTAGTGCAAGACAATGCTATTATACTCTGCTATTGATGTTTAATGAGTCGAGGATATCCTTAAATACACCGTCCCAAACCTAAGGTCAACCGTGACTAATCTCAATCATTATGCCCCGGCATTAGGTTTCACTACGACCCTTAACTCTTGTTGACTTGTCAACTAAGTCCCAGGGGAATCCATCTTCATAAACCTTACACTGTGCTGGATTGCTTTAAGTTGTAGGGATTCCTAGTGATTAGCCCTGTTGCTGTGAATAGCTCTAACCATTTGGTCCAGATGAATGAACCCTAATCTCAATTAAGTCCCAGCACTAGGATTCACTATAACCCTTCACTCTGTTGCTTGCGCAACTAAGCCCCAAGGGAGTTCATCTCCTAGCACTTCACTCTATTTCGACCGCTAAGAACTTGTGGAACATGGAGGTAGGGAAAATCACACCGGAGGGGAAAGGGGACGTTTCGCTACCTCACAACTCACCCTCTCAATCCTCTCCAATCTCAAGTAGTCTAACCCTATAGGAGTTGTCACACCTCCAAAGGATAACCTAGATGATTCTCAACCATAGTGTCACGGCTAAGGGAAAATCAATACAAGATGCAATTAAGATTGAAACTCAATTTTATTCATTAATAAAGAAAAGCATAATAATATGTCATAGAAACATAATCATCCTAGGGTTTACAAATCCGAATACCCACAAGGGGTTTAGCTTCTCATGGAGCTATACAAATCCATCAAACTATGAGAATAAGTACAAATCAAAAGCATAGATAAAACCCCCCTTGCGTAGAGTGTGGCCGTGATCTTGTGCGGCCGCCGGACTTCGATATCGATGCTGATGGCGCGCTTCGATCCTCCACAAGGTCCTCTCCAAACCCTAGCCGCAACCCTCCAGAAGATAAGAGAAAAGATATGCCAAAAGATCCAGAAAAAGTCTCCAAAACGCCTTTAAATACTGTCGAGTCACGGCTTTAAATCGGCTGAATCGGTATTTTATACGGCCGTGTGGAATTTTCACATGCCCGTGTGAAGTCTCTGTTTTGTTGAATTTCGGCAAATAGTGAACAGTAACTTGCTACATTATTTTTTGCTACAATAACATGCTGTAGTGCTGCTACAGTACTTTTACTGAAATGCTCCTGAATTCATCGTTCTTCATCGAGGCCATTGAATTGGGCACACAATCAACGGTAGATCGTGCCGATTGCTTCGATTCTCCTTATTGGCAAAGTTCTCCTATGCTACATGAGTTAGACTTATTATGAATGTGACTGCCTTTGTGCCCCTCCAAAGGAGGTTTGCACAGATCCACAAGTCTAGACTCATGCCTTGTTCCTTGCTTGGTTCGAGAATTCCTGAACAACGGTGAACATGATCTAACTTTGCTCTTTTCCTCCAAACTAGCTCTACAAACCTACAATACACAAAAGTACACAAATGCACACAATTAAATGATAAAATCTGATAAAAGTAATGCTCAATGTAATACAATAACACTTCGCATTATCATAACACGAGCACTCATCAAACTCCCCCACACTTAAGCTTTTGCTTGTCCTCAAGCAAAAATAAAACATTAAAGTACTTGGGAAGAACAATTGAAAGTGCTCGGCCTTAGGTTCACCAAAAGTATACAAAGGAAGCATTCTACAAGTAAGGGAAAATGAAAACATTGCATAAAGATATCATTGCTCTAGCTAAAAACTTGAATAAAAAAGAACAACAACTCAAAATAAGTGTGTGCGAACTCACTCAAGATAACCCAAAAAGTACTCCTCAAACTCTTGTTTAAAAGGACTTATTTATATACAAAAAGAAAGAAGGTAGTAGCTTCATACAACCTCTAAGGTAGCCCTTTCCTAAGTGGCCGCCAAAGGTGGCTTTTACACTTTTGAGGAGGTAGCTCTTTCTACAGGGGTAGTAGCTTTCATGCATCCCATGAGATAGCTCTTTCTCTCATTAGGGCATAAGTAGTATCCGACCTATGAGAGTAGCTACATACTTCATAGGAGGTAACGTTTTCCACTCCAAATGCACAATTAAAACTAGACAAATATTCACAAGCTCACAAGTTTTTTTTTTTTATGTATTTCTCAAAACAAAACTAAAAACTGCTAAAACGATGATAAACAAGTCCTTAAGCAACAAGCTTGAGTTTCCAAAAGATTCCAAGAGTGAGTAGTGCAATATGAGATAATCGAACAAAAATTCCCAAATTTTCAAGTAAAAACTAGAGCATGATGAGATACAATGTTAAAAATTCTCCTAGACTCTAAGAATACAATCGTTACAAATAAGGTGAACCGCCATAGGCCACATGAGAATAAGCAATTGAACGCACAGGTAAATGTGTGTGCAATGTGAACTCCCCCCATACTTAAGATGTAGGGGTAGGCAATTGAAACATTACTCCTTTGAACTCCAAGTGTTGCGTTTGATGGAGCTAGGTTCATTGAGAGTTGAGTCTCAATGGTTTGTGGAGTACACATGGTCCCATAACCGTGCCTATGACTATTCCTCAAATTACTTACATCCAAGACCATCTGCACATATACAGAAGGGGTTCAGTGTAGCTCAAGAAAAATCAAAATAAAACTCGAGTATATAAAGATAGAGAAATGAAACACAACTCGAGGAAAAATAAAAGAAAAACAAAAGATAAACTCAAAAGGAAGGTCCTTTTTGAGTGCTACAAGTCCAAAATATGAAAGAAAAGTACAAAAGAAATCATAATAACAGAAAAACAAGGATAAACTATGACGCCTCAACGTCGGTGTCCTGTGGTGGAGCCTCTGGTGTTGTGGCAGGCTTTTTGGGTACTGGTGGATCGATAAGTGATGATGCTGCTAGTGATGATGGTGGAGTAGAGGCTTGGGGTCGGACCACGAAAGGTGAGGTCATGGCTCGCTCGAGTAACTGTTGGACAGTGTCTAATCAAGCCATGACCTCTGTATGGGGCATTACCTGTGCGGCCCTTACCTCGGCCACCTCACTCTGTAGGACACCAACAGCACTCTCAAGGCGCTCAAGTCTGTCCTGGCCTTGAGAGGGTGAAAACATGCGCACTGGAGGTGGCTCCTATACTGTGGGTGGTGCCTGTGTATCCACCTATGCTGGAGGTGGCTCTAACATTGGCTGTGAACCCTCTACCAGCTCCCCCTGTGCCTCGGCCTGGTCGGACTTGGGTATGATCATGGAGTAGACTCCCGGTCCTGATCTGTGGATCATCCCCGTGAGTCTCATCGTCTCCGTGCCCAAGGGAGCCGGTGCGGTTGTTTTCTCGGCCCCACGCACTCCGTCTAGGAGACCCATGCCGATGAGGATTCTCGTAATGTAGGGTCCGGGGAAGATGACTCCCACTTTGCCATACTGGCCCTGATGGCGCAAGTAATCTGCCAGAATATGCCCTAGATGCAGCGGCTCGATCTGTACCATGGAGTGTAAGTACAATAACTCCTGTCGGCTCAGAACCCCGGTACTGTCCCCCCGACTGCTCACTGATCGGATCAACAAGGTATGTATGTATCTGTAGGCCGAACGGGATAGGCATGTAGCATTTGAAACCCCCAGCTCGTAATGTCCCTGGCCGCATAACGCTCAATATGCCCTTTGAGGGGTAAGGATGCTTGGGTAGTTAGTAGGTAACCGCTCGTACTCCTCCGTACTGGTATACGTCACGTCGTACAGCCCTAATCGGATCGAGAACTGTGTGATGCTCATGATGTGGTGTTGTTCGAGGGCTCTAAACTGATAGTGTCAACGGAACTGAAGCTGGAATATGAACGGTTGAACTCAAAAGATGCGAGGACCTCTAGTGTCAACGTACGGATAGCTTGGTCTCAAATCTGCAATAATCTCTCCCAGTTACCCACTGAAATGAGCTCCTCGACCTCGTCTGCAATGGGCTCACCCCCCCTATACTGCTCGAAGTGTGCTCAGGTCCGGGTACAGTGTCTGACCAAATCTGAGCGTCGATAATCGGTTGAACCTGTCCCGATGCTCTGGTATAGCGAAATCGACTTGCTCTGGTAGGGGTGATGGCTCACGAGGGCCATATCTGTAGAATTGAAAAGAGAAATGATCAAATTTACTTGAAAAACACACTCTGCAGTAATCCACACGGTCGTGTGGATCTTTGGGCGGACAGAGCCGCATGGCCGTGGAGGCTAAAATCTACGAAAAATTACATCTTTTCGTTTCTAAGCTCTCTACAATAATGTAATAGGCCTAAACGCAAGTAGAGCAAGTGAACAAACACGAAATAAACCAAAGGATCGTGAATTGATGAAGTAAATTAGAGGGAAAAGGGATTACTGACAAAGGTGAAGTGAAAGTTGATGCAATCGGCCGATAAACCATAAAAAACTCCTCAAATCAACGGTGAGACGGTCAGAGAGTGAAAACCCGAGTGTTCTTTCACAGGTAGAGGTGATAAAAATTGAAAAAATGAAAGGATTTAAAAGAAAACTCGCGGCTTTTCTTGTTCAGGAATCCACACGGCTGTGTGGAAATTCTACATGGTCGTGTGCCTTTATAGGGATTAGATCACAAAGGCACCTATACGCCCCTGTGCTCTTACTGGTTTGCCCCTAGAACACCGGCCGTGTGCCACACCCCTTGCGAGTGCGTACCACAAGTGCACAGGTTGTCGTAGTAATAAAATTACCCTCGTGAGTGGGTAGTCGTATCCACTGGGAATAGGGATTCAAGACACAAGACTTCACTATTTAGCTAAGTGATGTGCGGTGAGTGTGAAGAGAATCGATGAGTGAGTGTAAAAGCAATTATAAAGAGCAAGAAATAAAAGAGAAGCGTGGTAGGTGAGAGAGTGCAAGCAAGAGTAAATAGAGAGAGACAATCAATGAGTAAAGATGGGTACCCAGACAAGCAACCCCTAGGACTTATGCTTCTAGTGCAAGACAATGTTATTATACTCTCCTATTGATGATAATTAAGTCGAGGAAATCCTTAAACACACGGTCCCAAACCTAAAGTCAACCATGACTAACCCCAACACTATGGCCCGACATTAGGTTTCACTACGACTCTTGACTCTTGTTGATTTGTCAACTAAGCCCTAGAGGAGTCTATCTTCCTAAGCCTCACACTGCGTGGGATTGCTTTAAGTTCTAGGGATTCCTAGTGATAAACCCTGTTCCTATGTATAGTTCTAATCCTTTCGTCCAGGTGAAAAAACCATAGTCTAAATTAAGCCCCAGCACTAAGAATCACTTCAACCCTTCACTCTGTTGCTCGCGCAACTAAGCCCCAGGGGAGTTTATCTCCTAGCACTTCACTCTATCTCGATCGCTAAGAAATTATGGAATACGGAGGTAGGAAAAATCACACCGGAAGGGAAAGAGGACGTTTCGCTACCTCGCGACTCACCCTCTCAACCTTCTTCAATCCTAAGTAGTCTAACCCTATAGAAGTTGTCACACCTCCAAAGGATAACCTTGATTGTTCTCAACCCTAGTGTCACGGCTAAGGGAAAACAATTACAAGATGCAATTAAGATTGAAACTCAATTTTATTCATCAGTAATGGAAAAGCATAATAACAATGTCAAAGAAACATAATAATCCGAGGGTTTACAAGTCTGAATACCGACAGGGGGTTTAGCTCCTCATGGAGCTATACAAATCCATCAATATATGAAAAGAAATACAAATTTAAAGCATCGATGAAAACCCCCTTGCGTATGATGTGGCCGTAGTCTTGTGCAGCCTCCGACGTCGGTGACGATGCCGAAGACGCGCTCCAATCTTGTGCGGTATGTAAGCTTGTCATCTCCAACTCGCAATGTGAGCTCCCCGCCGTCCATATCAATAAGAGCCTTAGAAGTGCGCAAGAAGGGCCTTCCAAGGATCAATGGAACCTCGACATCCTCATCGACTTATAACACCACGAAATCAACAGGAAATATGTATTTATCCACTTTCACCAAAACGTCTTCAACAATTCCTCTCGGATGCCTCACCAATCGGTCCGCAAGTTGAAGTGTCATCCGAGTCGGTCTAGGCTCGCCCATGCTTAGCTTTTGGAAGAAAGTATAGGGCATGACATTGATGCTTGCCCCCGAGTCGGCCAATGCCATTTCTTCACCCAACTTGCCAATGTTGCACGCTATGATAAATCTTCCGGGATCTTTTCTCTTACTCGGTATGTTCTTTTGCAAGACAGCCGAGCAATTAGCATCAAGCACTACAGCTGCACTCTCCTCCAATTTCCTCTTGTTGGTTAAGAGGTCCTTCAAGAACTTCGCATACTTAGGCATTTGGGCCAATACCTCCGGGAACGGTATGTTGATCGAACGGTATGTTGATCTGCTTTTTCCTCTACCTCCATGACCTCGGGTGTTTCTTTTGTCTTCCTTAGAGGGAGATTTCTTTCGATCTCTTTTCCACTCCTAAAGGTAATTGTCTTCAATTGCACCCTTGGATTGGTCTCCGTATTACTAGGCAAACTACCTTGAGTTCTCTCGACCAATGTCTTCGCAATTTGCCCCACTTGATTTTCCAAATTGTGTAAGGAGGCGGTGTGATTGTGAAGTGTAGCTTCCACCGACTGAAATCTAGCATCCGATGAAGAAACAAACCTTGTGAGGGCTCTCTCAAGATCGGTCATCTTTCCCTCTAGCCCGGTCACTTGGCTCTCTAAATTTGGTACTTGTTGACCTTGAAATCCCGGTGGTGCACTATTCTTTTGTTGTAGGTGTTATTGTAAGTGTTTCCTTGACCTCTAAATGCATTCCCCACAAAATCCGGTTATTCCACCGTACTAGTGCCTCCAATAGAAATAGGACAATCACTCGAAGCATGACCTCCCCCACAACCGTTACACGTAGTGATGGCCGCAAATCTTGGTGAAGCTAGAGCATCTAGCTTCTTACTCAATGATTACACTTGTGCCGCCAATGATGTAACCGCGTCAACTTCATGAATTTCGGACACCTTCTTTCGATCCCATGTGTTCCATTGATAGCTATTCATAGCCATCTCTTCTATAAGGTGGCGAGCTTCACCGGGAGTCTTGCTTCCTAAAGTTCCTTTTGCCGTTGCATCTAAGAGTTGCTTGGTACTCGGATTCAACCCATTGTAAAAAGTATGAATGATCATCCACTCAGGGAATCCATGTTGCTGGCATTTTTGAAGGAGCTCCTTGAATCTATCCCATGTTTCAAATAGAGACTCCAATTCTATTTGCATGTAGGATGAGATCTCATTCCGGAGCCTCGCTGATTTTTCCAGAGGAAAGTACCTAGCCAAGAATGCCTCGGCCATCTCATCCCAAGTAGTGATAGATGCTCTCGATAATGAATGAAGCCAATACCTTGCTTTTCCCTTCAATGAAAATGGGAAGGCTCTCAAATGAATCTCATCGTCTGTCACTCCATTAATCTTCAACATGTCGCATACTTCAACAAAGTTCTCTATATGGTTGTTGGGATCTTCATCGGCCAACCTGTTAAATTGTGCATACTGTTGCAGTATTTGAATGAATGATGGCTTCAACTCAAAATTCATTGCCGTGATTGGGGGCCTTACAATGCTTGATTGGGTCCCCATAACTGTGGGTCTAGCAAAATCGGACAACATCCTCTGCTGTTCATTATGTTCTGCCATTGCTTCTGACCCTTCTGTTTCAATATCGGCTTGATTCGACGATTCTTGCACAGGTTCCTTCCCCTTACGATGAGTTCTTCTACCAATGTCCGGGTCTCCTTCAACAAGAATTGAAGGGTTCCCGCCGGTCATAACCTGAGCCGAAAACAAAGAAAAGAAAAACAAATAAGAACGATGGTAGAAAAAGAAAGTGTGAAATAGAAAATGAAGTGAATAGCTAAAATAGCAAAAACAAGTATCAAAAATACGCCTATTCCCCTGCAACGGTGCCAAAAACTTTGACACACCCCTTGCGAGTGCGTACCGCAAGTGCACAGATTGCCGTAGTAATAAAATTACCCTAGTGAGTGGGTAGTCACATCCACAAGGAATACGGATTCAAGACACGAGACTGCACTATTTAGCGAAGTGGTGTGCGTTGAGTATGAAGAGAATCGATGAGTGAGTGTAAAAGCAATTATAAAGAGTAAATAGAAAGTAAATAGAGAGAGTGCAAGCAAGAGTAAATAGAGAGAGACAATCAATGAGTAAAGATGGGTACCCGGACAAGCTACCCCTAGGACTTATGCTTCTAGTGCAAGACAATGTTATTTTACTCTCCTATTGATGATAATTAAGTCGAGGAAATCTTTAAACACACGGTCCGAAACCTAAGGTCAACCATGACTAACCCCAACATTATGCCCCGGCATTAGGTTTCACTACGACTCTTGACTCTTGTTGACCTGTCAACTAAGCCCTAGAGGAGTCTATCTTCCTAAGCCTCACACTGCGTGGGATTGTTTTAAGTTCTAGGGATTCCTAGTGATAAACCCTGTTCCTATGTATAATTCTATCCCTTTGGTCTAGGTGAAAGAACCATAGTCTAAATTAAGCCCCAACACTAAGAATCACTTCAACCCTTCACTCTGTTGCTCGCGCAACTAAGCCCCAGGGAAGTTTATCTCCTAGCACTACACTCTATCTCGACCGCTAAGAAATCATGGAACACGGAGGTAGGGAAAATCACATCGGAAGGGAAAAAGGACGTTTCGCTACCTCGCGACTCACCCTCTCGACCCTCTTCAATCCTAAGTAATCTAACCCTATAGGTGTTGTCACACCTCCAAAGGATAACCTAGATTGTTCTCAACCCTAGTGCCACGGCTAAGGGAAAACAATTACAAGATTCAATTAAGATTGAAACTCAATTTTATTCATCAATAATGGAAAAACATAATAACAATGTCAAAAAAACATAATAATCCCAGGGTTTACAAGTCTGAATACCCACAAGAGGTTTAGCTCCTCATGGAGCTATTCAAATCCATCAAAATATAAAAAGAAATACAAATTGAAAGCATCGAGGAAAACCCCCTTGCGTATGATGTGACCGTGGTCTTGTGCGGCCTCCACGTCGGTGACGATGCCGAGGACGCGCTCCAATTCTCCACAAAGTCCTCTCCAAAACCCTAGCCGCAGTCCTCTAGAAGTTGGGAGAAAAGATTGGCAAAAAGATGTGTAAAAAGTCTCCAAAACGGCCTTTTATAACATTGAATCGCCGTTTTAAATTGGCTGAATCGAGATTTCACACGGCCGTGTGGTATTTCCACACGCCCGTGTGAAATTTCTGGAATCTGATTTTTGGCAAACAGTAAACAATAACTTGCTACAGTACTTTTACTACAGTGACTTGCTACAGAGCTTTGCCGAAACGCTCCTAAATTCATTGTTCTTCATCGAGGCCATTGAATTGGGCACACAATCAATGGTATACCGTGCCGATTGCTTCAAATCTCCTTATTGGTGAAGTTCTCCTATGCTAACACGGCCCAGACTCATTGTGAATGTGACTGCCTTTGTGCCCCTCCAAAGGAGGTTGGCACACACCCACAAGTCTAGATCCGTGCCTTGTTCCTTGCTTAGCTCGAAAACTTCCCAACAATGGCAAACACGATCTAACTTCGCTCTTTTTCTCTAAATTAGCTCCACAAACCTACAATGCACAAAAACACACGAATGCACACAATTTAGTGATAAGACCTGGCAAAAGTAATACTCATTGTAAGATAATAACACTTCGCATTATTATAACACAAGCACTTCCCATTATTTGATCCATCCAAATGGGCTGGACCCAACAATTCTCACCCTCAGCACCATTTAGGGGGTTCTACCAACCCTGCTCTTTCCTAACATGCTCCAAGCTTCTCCTTGCATAATGCTTTGGTGAACATATCGTACCCATTCTCACTAGTGTGTATCTTCTCCAAGAACAACTCTTTGGCTTCAAGAACATCTCGAATCCAATGATATCTAACATCAATATGGTTGGACTTTGAATTAAATGTTGAATTCTTGGATAGATGGATGACATTACTAGAAGAAAACATAAGATTTTTGACTCAAAATTAATAAATAGGTGACAATAAGAGAAGAATACATAGGATTCTGATTTGATTGAAAAATAGGAGACATTACGAAAGGAAAATAAAGTATTAGAGTTTTAAAAGATAAGATTAGGGTTTTGATTAAAAAATGAGTTATTTTGAAAAGAAAAAAAAATTAGGGTTTTGATTAAAAACATAGGATTATGGTTTTGTTTAAAAAATAGTAGACATTTCAAAAAGAAAACATAGGAATAGGGTTTTAATTAGAAAAAATGACACATTAGGAAAAGAAAACAAAGGATTTGGGTTTTGATTAAAAAATAGCAGATATTCTGAAAAGAAAAGAAAGGATTAGGTTTATAATCGAAAAATAGGAGGCATTCCAAAAAAAAAATATAGGTTATGGTTTTGATTCCAAAATGATAAGTAGTAGACATTAAGAAAAGAAAACAAAAGATTCAGGTTTTAATTACAAAGGATTAGGGTTTTGATTCAAAAGTAAAAAAATTATGACACATTATGAAAAGAAAGACATAAGATTATGGTTATGATTAGAAAATTGGAGACATTACTAAAAGAAAATATAGGATTAGATTTTTTATTGAAAAAATATGACACTATAAAAAGAAAACATATGGTTAGGGTTTCGATAAAACCAAGAATTAGGGCTTTCATTGAAAGATAGGAAACATTCAAAAAAAAAAACATAGGATTAGGATTTTGATTTAAGCATAATAGCCATTCCAAAAAGAAAACATAGGATTAGTGTTCTGTTGAAAAGAATGAGACATTACGAAAAGAAAACAATGAATAATAGTTTTGATTCAAAATTGAAAAATAGGACTCATTCCGAAAAAAGACATAGGATTAGTGTTTTGATTCAAAAATAGCAGACAATATCAAAAGAAAAGAAAGGAATAGGTTTTTTATTGAAAAATGGAGACATTTTGAAAAGAAAACATAGGTTAGGGTTTTGAGTAAAAACTAATAAATAGGAGACATTAAGGAAAGAAGCATAGGATTTGGATTTTTATTGAAATATAGGAGACATTTTGAAAAGAAAAACAAAGGATTAGGGTTTTGATTGAAAGATGGGAGACATTCTGGAAATAAAACATAGGATTACGAATTTGATTCAAGTATAGTGGGAATTCCAAAAAGAAAATATAGGATTATGATTTTGATTGAAAAATAGGAGACATTACTTTAAGAAAACATAGGATAATGGTTTTGAATTAAAAATAGGAAACATTACTACAAGAAAACATAGGATTAGGGTTTTATTTAAAAAAATAGTAGGTATTACGAAAAAAAAACATAGGAATATTGTTTTGATAAAAAATAGCAAACATTATGTCAAGAAAATATAAGATTAGGTTTTTGGTTAAAATATAAGAGGCATTAAGAAATTTTAGGATTAGGGTTTTGATTAAAAAATACGAGACATTATGAAAAGAAAACATACTATTATTGTTTTGATACAAAAATTACAGATATTCCCTAAAGAAAACATATGATTAGGTTTTTCAAAATAAGATTCATTCCAAAAAGAAAACATAGGAATATGTTTTTTGATTAAAAAACAGGAGGCATTAAAAAAAAGTTAGGAATAGGGTTTTGATTAAAAAATATGAGACATTATGAAAAGAAACAAATGATTTTTGCTTGTTTGAAAAATAGCAAACATTACCAAAAGAAAACATAAGATTACGGTTTTGATTGAAAAATACTAGACATTACTATAGAAAATATAGTATAAGGGTTTTGATTCAAAAATAGTGGACATTTTAAAAAGAATACATAGGATTAGGGTTTTGGTAGAAAATTAAGAGACATTACTATAAGAAAACATAGGATTATTGTTTTGATTCAAATTAGTCGACAATCCTAAAAGAAAAGAAAGTATTAATGTTTTGATTTTAAAATAGGAGACATTCTGAAAACAAAGAAATGGATTAGGGTTTTGATTGAAAGATAAGAAATTTTTCAGAAAAGAAAACAAAAGACTAGGGTTTTGATTCAAAATTGAAAAATATGGCACATTGTGAAAAGAAAACATAGGATTAGGATTTTGATCGAAAGAAAATACGCATTCCAAAAAAAAACATAAGATTATATTTTTTTTTTATTGAAAAATAGGAGGCATTCCGAAAAGAAAACGTAGGATTAGGCTTTTCAATAAAAAATACGAGACAGTACGAAAAAAAACATCGGACATGGGTTTTAATTAAAAATTAGCATACATTACCAAAACAAAAGATAGAATTATTGTTTTGATTCAAAAAAAAAAAATGAGGCATTTCAAAAAGTAAACAAAGGATTTGAGTTTTGATTCAAAATTGAAAAATAGGACACATTTCGAAAAAAATAGATTATTAGTGTTTTGATTAAAAAAAAGGAGACATTATAGGATTAGGAATTTTATTCAAAAATAGGAGGTATTATGAAAAGAAAACATAGTATTTGGATATTTATCGAAAGATAGGAGGCATTGCTAAAAGAAAACATAGGAATAGCTGATAAGTGCTCGTGTTATAGTAATGCGAATCGTTATTATCTTGCAATGATCATTAATTTAATCAGATTTTATCACTAAAAAGTGTGCATTTGTTTACTTTTATGCATTGTAGGGTTGTGAAGATAAAGTGAAGGAAAGGACGAAGTTAGATCGTGTTCGCCATTGTTGGGAAGATTCTTGGACTAAGCAAGGAGCACGGCATGAGTAGAGACTTGTGAGTGTGTGCCAATCTCCTCCGGAGGGGCACAAAGGCAGTCACATTCACAATAAGTCTAACTCATGCTAGCAAGAAGAACTTCACCAATTAGGAGATTTGAAGCAATCGGCACAATCTACCGTTGATTGTGTGCCCAATTCAACAGCCTCAATGAAGAACGATGAATTCGGGAGCCTTTCGGGACAATTAGTATAGCAGCACTACAGCAAGCTACTGTTTATCTTCGGCCGAAATTCAGAATTCCAGAGAATTCACACGGCCGTGTGAATAAATTTTCCAGCAAGCCAGAAACTTCACACACCAGTGTGGAAATTCCACACGGCCGTGTGAAGTCCCGATAAGTCCGATTTTTAAAGCCGCACTTAACAATATAAAGAGCGATTCGGGAGACTTTTAATATATCTTTTGACCTATCTTTCTCCCCAACTTCTGGAGAGTGCGGCGAGGGTTTTGGAGAGGACTTCATGGAGATTTAGAGTGAGTCATCGTCATCGTCACCGACGTCCGGTGGCCGCACAAGACCACGGCCACACCATACGCAAGGAGGTTTTCATCGATGTCTTTACCTTGTGCTTTCTTTCATATTTTGATGAACATGTATAGCTCCATGAGGAGCTAAACCCCTTGTGGGTATTCAGACTTGTAAACTCTAGGGTTATTATGTTTTTTTGACATTGTTATTATGCTTTTCCATTGTTGATGAATAAAAGTTGAGTTTCGATCTTAATTTCATCTTGTTAATGTTTTACTTTGGACGTGACACTAGGGTTGAGAACAATCTAGGTTGTCCTTTGGAGGTGTGACAACTCCTATAGGATTAGACTATTTAAGATTGAATAGGGTTGAGAGGGTGAGTCGTGAGGTAGCGAAGCGTCCCCTCTCCCCTCCGATGTGGTTTCTCCCTACCTCCGTTTTCTTGATTTCTTAGCGGTTGAGATAGAGTGGAGTGCTAGGTAGAGAAACTCCCGTAGGGCTTAGTTACGCAAGTAACAGAGTGAAGGGTTGAAGTGAATCCTACGCACTGGGGCTTAATCTAGACTAGGGTCCTTCCACCTGGACCAAAGGGTTATAACTACACATAGGAACAGATTTTACCACTAGGAGTCCCTAGAACTTAAAGCAATCCCACGTAGTGTGAGGTTAGGTAGATATACTCCCCTGGGGCTTAGTCGTGCCAACGATAGAGTGAAGGGTTGACGTGAATCCTAATACCGGGGCATAATGTTGGGGTTAGTCACGGTTGTCCTTAGGTTTGGGACCATGTATCTAAGGATTTCCTCAACTTAATTGACATCAATAGGAAAGTATAATAGCACCGTCTTGCACTAGAAGCATAGATCCTAGAGGTAGCTTGTCCGGATACCCTATTTCATCCATTGCCAGTTTCTCTCTATTCTCTTTTACTTTCACTTTCTTATCTTCCATCTTTCTATTCGATTTCTTGACTTTTATTATATTTACTTCCATATTCACTCATCGATTCTATTCTTATCTTTCCATACTCCACATAGCTTAAATAGTGAAATCTCGTATTTTAACTCCTTATTCCCTGTGGATTCGACTACCCACTCACCGGGGTAAATTTTATTAGTTCGACAAACCCGTACACTTTCGGGGCATTGTCAATAGGGTTTTCATTAAAATATAGGCATTAAGAAAAGAAACCATGTGATTATGGTTTTGATTAATATTTAGATTCAAAAATATGAGGAATTCAGAAAAGAAAGCATAGTACTAGGATTTTTATTCAAAATTACGAGGCGTTACGAAAAAAAAAACTTAGGATTAGGTTTTTGATTAAAATATAGTAGACATTATAAAAAGAAAACACAAAATTAGAGTTTCGATTAAAAAATAAGAGACATTACTATAAGAAAATATAGGATTAGTGTTGAATGAAAAATAGAAGACTTTACTAAAAGAAAACATAGGATTAGGGTTTTTATTTAAAAATAGTAGACATTCCGAAAGTAAAACATAGTATTAGGTTTTTTATTGAAAAATATTAAATATTTCGAAAATAAAACATAGGATTATTGTTTTGATTCAAAAATAGCAGTCAATCTGAAAAGAGATCATAAGAATGGGGTTTTGATTTAAAAAAAAAAAGAGGCATTCAAAAAATAAACTTAGAATTATTATTTTGATTAAAAAAAATAAGACATTACTAAAAGAATACGATTATTGTTTTGATTCAAAAATAGCAAACATTCGCAGAAGAAAACATAGATTAAAGTTTTGATTCAAAAATAGCAGACATTCACTAAAGAAAACATAAGAATAGGGTAGTGATTCAAAACTGATAAATAGAAGACATTCAGTAAAGAAATCATAAGATTCAACTTTTGTTAGCAAAATAGGAGATATTCGAAAAAAAAATATAGGATTAAACTTTTAATTGAAAACTAAAAAATATGAGACATTTCTAAAATAGTACATAGGATTAGGGTTTGAGATATTATAAAAAAAACATAGGATTAGAGTTTTGATTGAATAATATGAGACATTCTTGAAAGAAAACATACGATAAGGGTTTTGATTCAAATCTAAAAAATAAGAGACATTAAGTAAAAAAAATGTAGTATTAGAGCTTTGATTAAAAAATAGGAGATATTATGAATAGAAAACATGGATTAGGTTTTTGATTCAAAAATAGGAGACATTTAAAAAGAATACAAAAAATTAGGGTTTTACTTAAAAAATAAAAAAAAATAGAAGACATTCTGAAAGTAAGATATAGGATTTGTGTTTTGTTTTAAAACAAAAATATAGGAGACATTACGAAAAGTAAAAATAAAATTAGTGTTTTGATTAAAAAAGAAGCAGGCATTCTGAAAAAAAAAAATAGGATTAGAATTTTTATTAAAAATTGAAAAAAATAGTAAACTTTCCGAAAATAAAATATAGGATTAGCATTTTGATTCAAAACCAAAAAATAAGAGACATTCCAAAAACAAAATATAAGATTAGGGTTTTAATTCAAAACTAGAAGACATTCCAAGAAGAAATAATAGGATTATGTTTTTGATAGAAAACTAAAATTCAGGTGACATTCTGAAAAGATAACGTAGGATTAGGGTTTTAGTTGAAAAATACTAGACATATCAAAAAAGAAACATAGGATTAGGGTTTTGATTAAAAAATAAGAGACATTTACTATAAAAAAAATATAGGATTAGAGTTTTTATTAAAAAATAGTACACATTCACAACAGAAAACATACGATTAGGATTTTGAATGAAAAATATGAGACATTTCTAATAGAAAACATAGGTTAAGGGTTTTTATTCTGATAAACACCTAAATGTATGCATTTTATATGTATTTGTGTGTGTGAACTGTGTAATTTTGTGATGAACTGCGTATGAACTATAGCAACACTGTAGCACAAAGACTCATAGAAAACGCTAAGTCTACAGCAGGTCACTGTAGCAATTTATGCAAATTTCGGAAATCTTCACAGCCCGTATGCTGACTACATGCCAGGTCGCATGGCACCCCGAGATGGGGTTTTAAAGGAAATTTAGGGCACATTTGAAGGAGAGAACCCTAGTCTTCTTGGAGCTTACCTCACCATCTCTGGATCTGAGCTAGAAGAGGAATTGAAGAGGAACTTTGAGGGCATTTTCTGAGGAGAGAACGATGAGGAGAGCGAGATACGGCGAGATCCAACCCTTGATCTACACTATGAGATGGTTGACGATAAGGGAAGCCACCCCATGAGTGGCGTCTTCGGAAGCCCATCTCCACGAGATTTAGGAGTCATTCGTCTTCCAACCTTTGATGAAGTTTTATTTATACATTGTTTGGTTGTTTTCATGGATTTGATTGTGTGTTTTGTGACTATGAACAACTAAACCCCCAAGGTCACCGGATGTTGGTGAACTTTGGGGGTGAACGCATGCAGAATGGATGCTTGACTTGTTATTTGTAATTGGATTTGTTTGTGATCCTTGTTTGGTGTATTTGAATGTTTTGGTATGCATGAGAACTCAGTTTATTAATTTCTAAGCTTTACTAGGTTGCATGACCATTACCCTAGTATTAGACTCACCAGGCTTGGAAGGGATACATGTACGAATACACCGTGACCATTGGGCGTTTGTACATCTCCATTGTTAGGGTTGTCCATGGTTGTGTTTCAACCCTAACTTAAGAAATCCACTACCCTCATTGCTATCATAGGAGGATTTGAGCGAAAGAGATTCTATATCCAATACTCGCACCGGATTAGGAACCAATTGACATGACCATCGGGTTGGCCTAACGTAGGGATTTCTCGGTCTAAACTACCCAATTGCATGCTAGTTAAAGTTTCCTTCACACTTTAGTAACCCCCACAGTGATTCACATCCGTGACCAATTTCTTGCCTTATTTATACCTCGAGAATCGCCTTCATTGTAAAGATTGGCATTAGAGTTTGAGTTGTTATTTCATAATTTTGTTACAACACTCGAATTGGTAGGCCAAACAGTCACACGGACAGGAAGTAAGGGTAGCTTCTCGGGCCATTGGGAATATGACCCCCTCGTGCTTGTACGAGGGGTATTACTTGATGACCTATGCCCTTGTACGACACCGATCAGATTCAAATATAGTATTCAGCCCGAAAAAATATAGGGTTATTGTTTTGATAAAAAAATAAGAGATATTACTATAAGAAAACATAGGATTAGGGTTTCGAATGAAAAATAGGAAATATTACTATAATAAAACATAGGATTACGGTTTTGATTAAAAAATAGTAATGTCACCTATCAAATCTTATTGTTTTTAATCAAAACATTAATAGTAGACATTCCGAAAAGAAAACATAGGATTAGGGTTTTCATTGAAAAATAGTAGACATTATTAAAATAAAACATACGATTATTATTTTGATTAAAAAATAGTTGTCATTCCCCCAAGAAAACATAAGATTAGGGTTTTTATTCAAAACTAGGAAGCATTAACAAACGGAAAAACTACGATTATTATTTTGATTAAAAAGTAGTGGACATTATTATGTACAAACTTTCGATTAGGATTTTCATTAAAAATAGTAGATATTCTAAGAAAAAAAAAACATAACATTAGGTTTTAATAAAAAAAATATGAGACATTTTGAAAAGAAAACATCAGATTAGGTTTTTGATTAAAAATAAGTAGAAATATAAGACATTAATATAAGACAAGATAGGATTAAGATTTTGATTAAAAAATAGCAGACATTATGAAAATAAAATATGGGATAAAGGTTTTGATGAAAAATTAGCAGAGATTGCAAAAACAAAAGATAGAATTAGGGTTATGATTAAAAAATGAGATATTCCGAAAAGAAAATGAAGGAATAATGTTTTTATATAAAATTAAAAATAGGAGACATTCCATAAAGAAAATTTAAGATTATGGTTTTGTTTGAAAAATAGCAGGCATTCCGAAAAGAAAAGAAAAGATTAGGTTTTATATCAAAAACAAAACACAGGTTAGTGTTTTGATTCAAATCTAATAAATAGGAGATATTAAGAAAAGAAAACATAGGATTTGGGTTTTCATTGAAAGATAGGAGACATTCCTTAAAGAAAACATAAGATTCGGATTTTCATTGAGAGATAGGAGACATTCCGCAAAGGAAACATAGGATTAGAGTTTCGATTCAAATATATTAGCCATTCTGAAAAGAAAAGAAAGGAAACAATTAGGGTTTTAATTGAAAAATAAGAGATATTATTATAAGAAAAGATAGGATTAGGGGTTTGATTAAAAAACAAAAAAATATGTTACATTTCCAAAATAAAACATCACCTTAGAGTTTTTATTCAAAAATAAAAAACATTTCCAAAAGAAAAACAAATGATTAGGGTTTCTGATTAAAAAATAGGAGTCATTCTGTAAAGAAAACATTGGATTAGAGTTTTCATTGAAAAATAACAGACATTACTAATATAAAACATAGGACTAGTGTTTGGATTCCAAAATAGTAGATATTAGGGTTTTCATTGAATAATATGAGATATTTCTATAAAAGAACATAGGATTAAAGTTTTGATTGAAAGATAGGAGATATTCTGAAAAGAAAACATAAGATTACTGTTATGATTCAAAAATTGGAGGCATTCGAAAAGGAAACATAAGATTATGATTTTTAATAAAAAATAGGAGGCATTATAAAACGAAAAACTTAGGATTAGGATTTTGATTAAAAATTAGTAGAGATTCCTAAGACAAAAGATAGAATTAGAATTTTGAATAAAAAAAAAAGATAAGTCATTCCGAAAAGAAAACAAAGGATTGAAGATTTGATTCAAAACTAAAAAATAAGATACATTTAGAAAGAAAACATTGGATTAGGGCTTTTATTCAAAAATAGCATACATTCTGGAAAGAAAACAAACAATTAGGTTTTTTATTGACAAATAGGAGACATTCGAAAAGTAAAAAAAATAGCTTATCTTTTTTATTCAAAACTGATAAATGAGACATTGGAGAAAAAACAAAGGATTCAGGTTATAATTGAAAGCTAGGAGACATTAGAAAAAGTAAATATAGGATTAGTGTTTTGATTACAAAATAGTAGACATTATGAACAGAAAACATAGGATTAGCTTTTTGGTTGAAAAATATGAGATATTTTGAAAAAAAAAACATAGAATTATGGTTTTGATTGAAAAATAGGAGACGTTACTATAACAAAACATAGGATTAGAATTTTGATTAAAAGCTGAAAGATAGGGGATATTTTGAAAAGGAAGCATAGAATTAGGGTTTTAATTCAAATATTGTAGGCATTCCGAAAAGAAAACAAAGGATTAGGGTTTTGATTGAAAAATAGGATACATTACTATGAGAAAAAACATAGGATTAATATTTTGATTAAAAAATAGTAGACATTTTCAAAAGAAAACATAGAATTAGGGGTTTGATTGAAAAATGAGACATTTCTACAAGAAAACATCGGATTAGGGTTTTCACTGAAAATTATGAGACATCACTGTAATAAAACATAGGATTGGTGATTGGCTTAAAAACCGAAATATATGGTATATTTTGTATGGAAAACATAAAATTAAGGTTTTTCATAAAAGATAGTAGATATTATGAAAAGAAAACATAGAATTAGTGTTTTGGATTAAAAATCAGAGTTATTACAAAAAGAAAAACACAGGATTAGGGTTTTGATTCAAATATAGTAGGCATTAGAAAATGTATGATTTGGGGTTTGATTGAAAAAATGAGACATTACTATAAGAAAATATATAATTTGCTTTTTGAATGAAAAATATTGGATATTACTATAAGAAAACATACGATTAATGTTTTGATTTAAAAATAATAGACATTCCGAAAAGAAAACATAGGATTAGGGTTTTGATTCAAATGTTGTGGGCATTGCTAAAAGAAAATATGGGATTAAGGTTTTGATTGAATAATTGTAGACATTACTATAAGAAAACAAAGGATTTGAATTTGATTAAAAATTAGTAGACATTCCGAAAAGAAAACATGTTATTAGTATTTTCTTTGAAAAATTGGAGGCATTGCGAAAAGAAAACATTGGATTATAATTTTGATTGAAAAATATGAGACATTATGATAAGAAAACATTGGATTAATTTTTTTGATTAAAAATTTGTAGACATTCCTAAAACAAAAGATAGGATTAGATTTATGATTAAAAAAAATGAGACATTCTAAAAAGAAAACAAAGTATTACTGTCTTGATTCACTGAATTATAGGATACATTACTAGAAGAAAACATATGATTAGGTTTTTCATTAAAAAATGGTAGACATTCTGAAAAGAAAACAAAGTATTAGGCTTTTGATTTAAAAAATGAAGAGACATTCCTAAAAGGAAACATAGGTTACGGTTCTGATTCAAAATTGATAAATAAGAGACATTAAGAAAAAAAAATCATAGCAATCGGGTTATGTTTGCAAAATAGGACACATTCTGAAAAGAAAACATAGGATTAGGGTCTTAATTCAAAAATAGTAGGCATTCTAAAAAGAAAACATCGAGTTAGGATTCTAATTGAAAAGTATGAGGTAGTAATATAAGAAAACCAAGGATTATGGTTTTCATTCAAGAATAGGATTAGTGTTTTGATTGAAATAGAGTAAGCATTCGTAAAAGAAAACATAAAATTAGGGTTTTGATTGAAAAATATGAGACATTCTGAAAATAAAAAAATAGGATTAGGGTTTTGAATAAAAAATAGCAGAAATTCACAATAGAAAACAAAAGATTAGGTTTTGATTAAAAAAAAAAAGGAGAGATTCCGAAAATAAAACATAAGATTAGGGTTTTTATTGAAAAATAGGACGTTCCTAGAAAAAAAATATAGGTTAGAGTTTTTATTCAAAACTGATAAATAGGAGAGATTAAGAAAAGGAAACATAGGATAAGGGTTTTGATTAAAATTTAGTAGACATTCCGAAAATAAAACATTGGATCAAGGTTTTGAGTGAAAAATAGGTGACATTACTCTGAGAAAACATAGGATTATGGTTTTGATTGAAAAATATGGGACGTTACTATAAGATTAGAATTTTGAATGAAAAATAATAGACATTACCATAATAAACCATAAGATTAGGATTTTAATTAAAAAATAGTAGACATTGTGAAAAAAAAACATAGGATTATGATTTTTATTCAAAAAATAGAAGACATTATGAAAGAAACTTTAGGATTATGATTTTGATTCAAAAAACGTAGACATTCCTAATAGAAAATATAGAATTCAGGTTTTGACTGAAAAATATGATACATTTTGAAAAGAAAATATAAGATTATGGTTTTGATTCAAAAATAGGGGGCATTTCGAAAAGATAATATAGGATTAGTGTTTTGATTGAAAAATATAAGAGATTGCAAAAAGAAAATATTGTATTATTGTTTTGATTGAAAAATAACAGAAATTTCCAAAAGAAAAAAAAAAGATTATGGTTTGATTAAAAAATAGAAGGCATTCCAAAAAATAACTTAGGATTAGGGTTTTGTTTAAAAAATATGGGACATTACGGAAAAAAAATATACGTTATTGTTTTGATTAAAAAATAGCAGACATTCTCATAAGATAACATAAGATTAAGGCTTTGATTGAAAATAGGAGACATTACAAAACAAAAACATAGGAATAGGATTTTTATTCAAAAATAGGAGGCGTTACAAAAAGAAAACATACGATTAAGGTATTGATTAAAAATTAACAGAGATTCCCCAAACAAAAGATAGGAGACATGACTGCAAGAAAACATATTATTAGGGATTCGACTAAAATCATAAAAATAAACCATGTAGCAAAAAAAAAGGAGTAGGGTTGCAACATGAGGACTTCAGAGGAGGTCACCAATCGAAGTACTAATTTCGGCCAAGCCCGCTTAACTTTGAAGTTCTGAAGAGATCTGGTCCTTTATTATTGGTATGATCACACCCGATAGAAGTCCACCCAATTTGAAAAAGAAAGGATTATGGTTTTTGATTGAAAATTAAGGGACATTCCCAAAAGTAAACATAAGATTAGTGTTTTGATTAAAAAAATTGCAAGCATTTCGTAAAAAAAACATAGGATTAGGGTTTTGATTGAAAATATGAGACATCACTAATTCCTATTTTTTTTTTTAACAAACAAAACCGGAATCCTATGTCTTTTTATAGTAATATCTTCAATTATTGAAAAATAGGACACATTACTAAAAAAAATATAGGATTCGGATTTTCATTAAAAAATAGTAGAAATTGCAAAAAGAAAACAAAGGATTAGGGTTTTAAGAAAAAAAAAATAGGAGCCATTCTAAAAAGAAAAGAAAAGGATTATGATTTTGATTCAAAACTGAAAAATAGAACACATTCTGAAAAGAAAACATTGGATTAGAGTTTTGATTGAAAGATAGGAGATATTCCGAAAGGAAAATATAGGATTTGGGTTTTGATTCAAATATAGTTGCCATTAACACACAAAAAAAACCATATAATTAGTGTTTTTTATTGAAATAGAGGAGAGATTAATATAAGAAAATATGGGATTAGGGTTTTGATTCAAAAATAGTAGACATTCCGAAAGAAAAGATACTACTATGGTTTTGATTGAAAAATATGAGACATTAGGAAAAGAAAATATAAGGTTAGGGTTTTGAAAAAAAATAGCAGACATTACTATGAGAAAGAATAGGATTAGTGTTTTGTTTAAAAAATAGAAGACTTTACCAAAATAAAATACAGGATGAGTGTTCTGATTCGAATATAATAGGAATTCCCAAAAAAAAAAAAACATTGGATTAGGGTTTTAATTGAAAAATATAAGACATTAATATAAGAAAACATAGGATTATGTTTTTTATTTAAAAATAGTAGATGAATCAAAATGATAATCCAATGTTTTTTTATAGTAATGTCTCCTATTTTCCCATCAAACCCTAATCCTTTGTTTTTTTTTTTTTTTTTTTGCGGAATGTCTCTTATCTTTCAATCAAAATCCTAATCCTATGTTTTATTTTCAGAATTGGTCCTTTTTTTTTTCAATTTTGAACCAAAATACTAATCCTTTCTTTTTTTTTCGGAATGTCTACTATTTTTTAATGAAAATGCTAATCCTATTTTTTCTTATAGTAATGTGTACTATTTTTCAAACAAAATAATAATCCTATCTTTTCTATTCGAAATGCCTCAAAATTTTCAATCAGAACCCGAATTGAATTACTACTTTTTTTTAATCAAAAACATAATCCAAAGTTTTCTTTTCGGAAATGTCCATTATTTTTTAATCAAAACCTGAATCATATGTTTTTTTAGAATATCTCCTTTTTTTAATCAAAATAATAATCCTATGTTTTTTTCTCGAAATATCTCATATTTTTCAATCAAAACCCTAGTCCAATGTTTTTTCTTTTGGGAATATCTACTATTTCTGAATCAAAATAATAATCCTGAGTTTTCTTTTCGAAATGTCAACTATTTTTTATTCAAAACCTAAATCATATGTATTCTTTTTGTAATATATCCTATTTTTTAATAAAAATAATAATCATATGTTTCCTTTTCATAATGTCTCATATTTTTCAATAAAAAACCTAATCATATGTTTTATTTTTAGAATGGCACCTATTTTTAAATCAAAACACTAATCCTATATTTTCTTTCTGAATATCTACTATTTTTAAATCAAAACCCTTGTGGTACTTCGTTCTTTTCCCTTGTTTGTTACTTGGTAATCTTAGTCATTTTGGTTGTTTTCCCAATTGTCTTTTGTTTGAGGCATCCCATCAAGCATTTGGAGTCAATTGCCAAATGTTTGACGATGTTTTGGAGGCATTTTAAGTGCGCGTGGGCTGTGCACGAGGCCGCACAGTGTGCGGAATCCTGTGCAGGCCGCACAGGTCGCCGCACACCCAAGGCAGAGGGGTGTGCGGCCTGGTCTGCGGGCCGCACACCAGTCCACACACCCTTCTGTCTAGCATGTGCGGGCACTGTGCGGGCCGCACATGAGCCGCACACCCGCATTTTTTGTTGATATAAATCCCATTAAGACCCCTTTTCTTCAACTTTCTTCTACCAAAACACCCACATTTTCTCCTTCTCTCTTCTTCCCTGATTTCTTGAGGTTTCAAGGCTGATTTAGATGGGATATTTGAGCTTGATTCTTGGATAATTGGGTTGCTCATTCCTTGGATCAAGGTAAGCTTCCATCCTTTCTTACTTCTTCTTTGTTCCTTGAATGAATATGGTTAGGATTGGTTGTGAACCCATGTGAAAGCTTGATTCTTGTTTCTTTTTCTTCTTCTTTGATGGTAGATCTTGGGAGTAGTAATGGTATTGATTTTTATGGCTTTGATTTAGAGAAATCCTTTAACCCTCTTCACCTTAATTTCGGATTTACTGTAGCTCATAGTGAAGTTAGGTCTTTCTTGCTTTCCTTGTTGATTTTAAGAGTTGTGAGATGTCTATTGTTGCTAGAACTTCTTAATATGGTGTTTAGCAAACCCTAGAAGCAATCATTCCCCATTTTGAGTGTTTTTCCTTCATTCAAGTTAATCAAGTTGTTGATGGCGTATGGTTGCTTGTTTTGGTTGTTTAATTGCTTCTAGGAGGTGAACCTTCAAGCAAGGGGAAAAATCCTGTAGAGAAGTAACATCGGAGTGTTTCACTCACCAAGTTTGTGAGTGGGAATTACTAAAGTTTGGATTATGATTCATGCATGTTTGTCTTTACTATTTGAGTTGCTTGCTATTGAATGATAGACTCATTATTGTTAAACCTCTTTCAAAACATTAAATGATGTTTAGAAATCATGGTGATTTATGAATTAGCTTATTTCATGAATATGTGTAAAATATAAATATATATATATATATATATATATATATATATGTTTCAAATTATGAATCTTCAAGAGATTTGATGTTCTCATTATGATGACCAAAAAAGGCATGTGAAAATCAAGTTGAATTTCATTGTGATGATGCAAGATTTGAAGTGTATTCTCAAAAGATACCTTTGTATGATGCTCTTGATGAAAAATGATTTCATTATGAATGTTATAGCATGTCTGGTGGGAGTGTAGATCCCGAACTTGGATATAGTTGGGTTGTTCGGAGTAACCACACGAATTTCCTAGTGGCCAATACCAAGATACGCTCATCTTGGTAGCCCTTGACCTAACCAAGGCCATGGTTAGCGATGGAGAGTTTTCGAGGACATTCTGGATACTATTGATTATTTGTGATTGTTGAATTACTCATTTCTAAGCATCTTGATATTTGAAACTATCGGAAAGAATGTGCGAATATTAGTTTCGAGAATGGTATGGATTGTCTTGATGGTTTCAAAGGAATTTTTCATTGCATTTCATTGAGAAAGCTTATATTCTTATGTGATAATTGTTATTCAAAGTATCTTTATTCTTGATAAGAATTGAAACATCTTTATGATATTTCATTTATATCTGATCATGCTTGAGCTATAGTCCCATGGTTAGCCCCTAACTAAGTAACCTAGTTACTCACACCCTCTTTCTTCCTCCCAGGTGAATAGCACAGGGGGGGGGAGGGGGGGGCGAGAGTCGTGAAATGCTTGGCAAGAGTCATCTTTGTTTTCCCATTTTGAGTTGTATATGTTACTTATTTCTTAGCATGTATTATGAAGGATCCACTACGTGTGGTTAAACCTTATTATGTCTTCCCTTATCTGAAACACTTTGTGTGTCAGTCTGATCTATATTATGTATGAGATGGTGTACTTTGAGTTGGAACTTATTGTGGTTGTCATTGTTGTGGTTGATGTTGTTACTTATACTTCTTACCTTGGTGATAAATTAATGAACTTGAGTAAGATGAGTAATATAGGTATTTATTGTTGAGATGTTCCTTATGATTGTAAATGTAATGTATAGGGAATAGGTTAGCCTTATGATTACCAAGGGTGGAGGCAATGTTGGACCTCGCCTGGGTTGTCATGGGGGTATGTCACGTGTGGGACCCGTGGGTTGGGGCGTAACAACCCTAATCCTGTTTTTTTTTTTTTTTTGGAAATGTCACCTAATTTTTGGTTTTTAGTCAAAACCCTAATCCTATATTTTCTTATAGCAATGTCTCCTATTTTTCATTCAAAATCCTAATCATATGTTTTCCTTTCTCAATGTATGATATTTTTTAATCAACACAATAATCTTTTTTTTTCCTGAATATCTACTGTTTTGTATCAAAATCCTAATGCTTGGTCTTCTTATGGTTAATGTCTTCTATTTTTCAATCGAAACCATAAGTTTATGTTTTCTTTTCGAAATGTCTCGTAATTTTCAATCAAAACCCTAGTCCTATATTTTCTTTACAAAATGTTTACTATTTTTTAATCAAAACCTTAATCCTATATTTTCTTATAGTAAGGTCTCATATTTTTCAACCACAACCGCTAATCATATGTTTTTTATAGTAATGTGTCGTATTTTAAAGTTTTTAATCAAAACCTTAATCCTATATTTTCTTTTCGGAATACTTACTATATTTGAATCAAAACGCTAATCCTATGGTTCTTTTTAGAATGTCTCATACCTTTCAATCAAAACCCAAATATTTTGTTTTCTTTTCTTAATGTCTTCTATTTATCAATGGTGAATCAAAAACGGTAACCTATATTTTCTATTTGGAATGTTTCCCATTTTTTAATCAAAAACATTATCCTTTCTTTTATTTTTAAGAATGTCTACTATTTTTTAAACAAAACCGTAATCGTATGTTTTCCTTTTAGAATGTGTCCTATTTTTTCAGTTTTGAATCAAACCCTTATCCTTTGTTTCTTTTTCGTAATGTCCCATTTTTTTTTTAATGAAAACCCTAATCCTATCTTTTATTTTGGAAATCTCCAATAATTTTTAATGAAAACCCTAATCATATGTTTTCTTTTAACTATGCCTCATATTTTTGAATAAAAATCCTAATCCTAAGTTTTCTTTTCGAAATGTCTCCTACCTTTCAATCAAAAGCCGAATCCTATGTTTTCTTTTCTTAATATCTCGTATTTGTCAATTTTGATTAAAAACCCTAATTCTTTCTTTTCTTTTCAGAATGTCTGCCATTTTTTAATCAAAACAGTAATAATCAAAACAATAATCTTATGTTTTGTCGTGTTTCGGTCCTCTTCGCCCTTGTTTATTGTTTTGGTTGTCCTAGATGTTGTGGTCATTTCCCGTTTGAGTTTTCTTTGAATCTTCTTGTCGAGCCTTTGGAGTTGTTTGCCGGGTGTTTAAGAGTGTTTTGGAGAAGTTTTGAGGGTGAGTGGGCTGTGCACAGGCCGCACAAAGCTGTGCGGGCTGTGCACAAGCCGCACGGCCTCTCCTGGGGGCTGTGTAGCCTCTGTGTGGGGCTGCACAGAGGCCGCACACCCTAGGCAGAGGGGTGTACGGCTGGTGTGCGGGGCCGCACACCGGCCCGATTTTGCCTATAAAGTCTCATTTTTTTTAGCCCTTTCTCTTCATTTCTTCTCTCCCAAACTTTTTTATCTCTTTTTTCCCTCTTCCTCCATCTTCTCATGAGGTTCTACAGCTGACCTAGAAGAGGTTTTGGAGCTTGAATCTTGGATCATCAACTTGCTCATTCTTTGGATCAAGGTAAGCTTCCATCCTCTTATTCCTTCTTCCTTGTTCTTTGATGAGAATGGTTAGGGTTTGTTGTGAACCCTTGTGAGAGCTTGATCCTTACATCTTCTTCTTCCTCTTTGATGGTTAATCTTGTGAGGATGGATTGTATTGAGTTGTTTGGCTTTGGCTTCATGAAGTCCTTGAACCTTCGTCACTTTAGAGAGGAGCTTAAACCCTTAGAGTTGGTTTAGTACCTTGAGTTGTGAGTGGAGCAACCCTAGAGTGCATTAGGGTTGTTTGGTAGAAGAACTTAGGGTTCTTGTTTGACTTTTGTCCTAACAATTTATTGGTGTTTCTTGTGCTTTCTTAAGGAGGAGAAGCTTTGGATTGAAGCAAAGAGCTTATCGAGGACTAGCGTTCAAGGGAGCGAAGTCGTCTAAGTTGTGAGTGGGACTAATAAGCACAATCCTATCCGAAGAATACTTATATACGTATATATATATATATTTATCTTTGTGCATTATGATGCTTGATTTGGGTTCTACATGTTTTATGCTTCTATTTAAGATTTAAAATTGATTTTGGAATGAGGTATATATATATATATGCATGTATATTTCTTACTTGAAAGTATTTTATTTGGTCCGATCATTGATTTGGCCGCTCAAAGGAATGGTTATTTGAGTTGTTATGTGATTGGGAATTTGTAAGTGAAGATTAGATATTCTACGGGTTGTAGATTGTATTATTTCACTCACCTTTGTCATAATTGGTTTAGTTTCACCTAAATGATACCTTGCATTATTTGTGGCTTTTGAAAGGTGTTTTGGGTAGTTTGGAGCCATAATTAAATTATGACGTGGTCCCTTTCCTAAACATTATTAAAGTATTTATATATGTTGTTGAGATTTGAAAATCCTATGTTTTGAAGTATATGTTTCAAATTGTCTATTCTTATGAGATTTGAGATGTTTGGTTTGATGACCAAAAAGGCATATTTGAATCATGGTCAAGTTTATTTGCAAAGTTTGCCAAATGTTGTATTTAAGTTTGAAATTTTTATTATGACTTCATGGTTTCCAAATTGAAGGTTTGAGACTTTTGTTATCGTACCCAAATGGGTTTATGTAACCTATTTATGTTACACCTTTTGTGTTATTGTCGATGCTAAGATTTGGGGCAAGTGCTCAAGGAATCTTGTTTAGTTTTAAATGTTGTTTATTTGAACAAAGGCATGTCAAACCAAGTTGATTTTCATGGTATTAATGCAATGCACAAGTTGTATTTTCGAAAGACATCATTATATGATACTTTTGATGAAAATGGTTTCATTACTAATGATATGATCAAATTGATCACTCTTGGAGTGAGAATTGCCATTGTGAACACTTATTGTCTCTTATTGAGAATTATGCTATCGTGATGTACTCATTGAGCCTACGGGCTGAGTTACTATTTAATTCTTTGATGGTGACATGGGAGCCGAGCTCCAGTACTTACTGCAGTAAGAAGTGGATGGTTTCCACTGGCCGACCTATTTAGAGGTGGCGTGGAATACTGCGAAAACGATTATACCATGTCAGGTGGGAGCGTAGATCCCTGACATGGGTATAGTTGGGTTGTTCGGAGTCACCACACGAACTTCTCAAGGGCCAATGCCAAGATATGTGCATCTTGGTAGCTCCAGACCTAACCAAGGCCATGGTTAGCGATGGAGAGTTTTTGAGGCCATTCTGGACATCATTGTTGATTTGTGATCGATGAGTTAATTACTTCTAAGCATTTTGATATTTGAAATTATCGATTAAAATTGTGCTTATGCTAGGTCCAGGATGGCATGTGTTTTCTTGTTGATTTCTATGAAATTCTATTTGTATTTCAATGAGAAAATGGTATTCTTATGTGATAAGTGTTATCCTTATTATTCCCTAACTTTTGAGGATTTTCTTCATGTTAGAATTGATAAATCTTGTATCTTATAATTGCTATACTTGTTTACAACTTGGTGTTGTATTGAGTTATTTGTGGCATGGTAAAGTTTGTTAAATGTTCAGTGTGTTTTATAGTTTGAACCTGTGTTTGGTATTTTAAAAGTTTCATTATTTTAGAACCCTAGTTGGGTATTAAGAATTTCTTGGTATTACTTTATTTTGTTATATTGTGCTGTAGATTATTATTACGGGTAATTGTGTTTTAAACTAAGTATATTATTAGTAAAGTATCTTCACTGATTCATGTTTTGGTACTATTATCTTTCGGTATATTTCTGGTGGAGTTGTGCTAATCCCCTCACTGAGTAATTATGGTTACTCATCCCCTCTTTTCCCTTCCCAGTTTTGATGCAACTAGTAGGTGAGGCGGAGCGGCTGCGTGCTGAGCATTTGTTACCTTCTTGTTTCCTTGTATCACTTTTATTCGTGTATGACATTTTTGGATCATGCATATGTTATTGGAGTCTTGGATCCATTAGTATGTCGAGAACTCTATTGCATGGTGTTGTACTTAAACCACTCTTAAACTTGTGTGTATCAGCTTTTGCTATTATTGTTAGTGTCTTCTATCTTCTTTCCTTATTGTTGTTGTTGTTGTTAGTTATATTACTCTTGTTGGGCATGGTTGTTCTTGAAACTTGGTATTTGTGTTAATATTGTTGAGCACAGGTTTATTGTTCAGCCTTGCGCTGTCTCGAGGATTGAGCGGCGGAGAATCCATCCTCGAGATGGTCACGGCAGTTGTCGCATCCTGTGAACCTGGGGGTCGAGGTGTGACATGTTTTCTTTTCTTAATTTCTCATAGATTTCAATCAAAACCGTAATACTATGTTTTCTTTCCAGAATGCCTCCCATTTTGGAATCAAAACCCTAGTCCTATGTTTTCTTTGGGAATGCCTACTATTTTCTAATCAAAATCGTCATCCTGTATTTTCATTTCCAACTGTCTATTATTTGTTAATCAAAGTTCCAATCATATGTTTTTTTTACAGAATGCCTGCTATATTTGAATAAAAAAATTAATTATATGTTTTCTTATCAGGATGTCTATTGTCTTTTAATCAAAATCCAAATCCTATATTTTCTATTTTGAATATCTCCCATTTGTTACCTTTGAATCAAAACCCTAACCTATTTTTCTTTCAAAATGTCTCCTATTTTTCAATAAAAAACTTAATTCTTTTTTTCTTTCGGAATGTCTCATTTTTTTGAATGTGTTCTATACTTCATTTTTTAATCGAAATGCTAATCCTATGTTTTAATTTCAGAATGTGTTCTATACTTCATTTTTGAAATCAACACCCTAATCCTTTGTTTTTCCTTTCGGAATGTCTCATTTTTTTGAATGAAAACCTTAATCCTATCTTTTGTTTTGAAAATCTCTGCTAATTTTTTTATCAAAACCATAATTTTATTTTTTTTTCCGTAATGCCTCCTATTTTTTAATACAAATCCTAATCCTATGTCTTCTTTTAGGAATGTCTCTTATCTTTCAATCAAAACCTAAATCCTATGTTTTCTTTCTTAATGTCTCCTATTTATCACTTCTTATTCAAAAACCTAATCGTTTTGTTTTGTTTTGTTTTGTTTTGTTTTGTTTTTGTTTTTTTTTTTTTTTTAGAATGTCAACTATTTTTTAATCAAAACGATAATCCTATATTTTCTATTCGTATTGTCTCATATTTTTCAATCAAAATGATAGTCCCATATTTTCTTTACGGAATTTCTCCAATTTTTGAATAAAATCACTGATCCTATGTTTTCTTCTAAGAATGTCTAATATTTTTTAATTTAAACCCTAATCCTATATTTTCTTTTAGGAATGTTTACTATTTTTTAATCAAAAATATAATCCTATATTAAGAGTCAAAACCATATTTGAATTAAAAATAGTAGCATGTCCTATTTTTCTATTAAGAGTCAAAACCATAATCCCGTATTTTCTTTTTGTAATCCGCACTATATTTGAATCAAAATCCTAATCTTATGTTTTTTTTAATGTCACCTATTTATCAGTTTTGAATCACAACCCTAATCTATGTTTTCTTCTCACAATGCCTCCTATTTTTCAGTCAAAAGCCTAATCCTTTCTTTTCTTATTGGAATGCTTGCTATTTTTCAATCAAAACCTTAATCTTATGTTTTCTTTTCGGAATGTATGCTATTTCTTAATGAAAACAAAAATCATATGTTTCTTCTTGCAATGTCTCATAATTTTTTAATAAAAATACTAATACTAAGTTTTGTTTTTTGAATGAATAATATTTTTTAATCAAAACAATAATTTTATGTTTTCTTTTTAGAATGTCAACTATTTTTGGATCAAAACAATAATCTTATATTTTCTTTTTGTAATGTCTTATATTTTTCAATCAAAACACTAATCCTATGATTTCTTTAAAAAATGGCTCATATTTTTTAATCAAAACACTAATCCTATGTTTTCTTTTTTGGAATGTCTGCTATTTCTTAGTGAAAACCCTAATCATATTTTTTTTTTCTTAATGTCTATTATTTTTTCACTTAAAACCCTAATCCTATGTTTTCTAACAGTAATGTCTCTTATTTTGCAATCAAAACACTAATCTTATATTTTATTTATGTAATGCCTATTGTATTTATATCATAACCCTAATCTTATGTTGTCTTCCTGAAATGTCTCTTATTTTTCAATAAAAGAAACTAATCCTTTCTTTTCTTTTTGGAATGTCTGCTATTTTTAGAACAAAACTCTAATCCTATGTTTCCTTTTCAGAATGTGTTTTATTTTTTCAGCTTTGATTCAAAACCCCAATCGCTTGTTTTCTCTTCATAATGTCTTATTTTTTTTAATCAAACCCAATTAAAAAAGATAATAGGATTAGGGTTTTGATTGAAAAATAGAAGACATTACATAAGAAAATATAAGATTAGGGTTATGATTCAAATATAGTAGGCATTACATAAATAAAACATAGGATTAGTGTTTTGATTGCACAATAAGAGACATTACTGTAAGAAAACATACGACTATTATTTTGATAAAAGAAATAGTACACATTCCGAAAAGTAAATATAGTATTACGGTTTTGATTTAAAAATATAAGACATTTCAAAAAAAAAAAAAAAAAGAATTAGAGTTTGATTGAAAGAAAGAAGACATTACTATATGAAAAATATAGGATTAGGTTTTGATTAAAACAAATACTAGACATTAAAAAAAAAGATAAAAATAGGATTCGGGGTTTGATTGAAAGATAGGAGTTATTAAGAAAAGAAAACATAATATTAGGGTTTTGATTAAAAATGAAATATAAAATTCGGATTTGATTAAAAACTGAAACTATGAGCCATTTTCAAAGGGAAATATAGGATTAGCGTTTTCTCAGAAACCTACTCTTATGTTTTCTTTTGGGAATAGTCTGCTATTTATGAATCAAAACCTTAATACTATGTTTTTCTTTTAGAAATATTGCATATTTTACCAATCAAAACCCTAGTTCTATGTTTTCTTATAGTAATGTTTTGATTGAAAATATAGGATTAGGGTTTTTGATTCGAATGTCTCATATTTTTAATCAAAACCCTAATCTTATGTTTTCTTTTCGTAATGCCTCCTATTTTTAAGTAAAAATCCTAATCCTATGTTTTCTTTTCGGAATGTTTTCTATCATGCAATCAAAACCCGAATTTTATATTTTCTTTTGTAAATGTCTACTATTTTTAAATAAAAAACTAATCATATGTTTTCTTATAGTAATGTCTTTTATTTTTCAATCAAAATTGTAATCCTATGTTTTCTTTTAGGAATGTTTACTATTTTTGAATCAAAACCTTATTCATATGATTTCTTTTCGGAATGTCTGTTATTTTTCGTTTTTTGGAATGCCTACTATTTTTAAATTAAAACCCTAATGTTATGCTTGTTTTTTTTTTTTTTAATGTTTGGTATATTCAATCAAACCCCTAATCTTATGTTTTTTCTTGGAAATGTCCCCTGTTTTTTGGTTCTTAATCAGAACCCTAATCCTATATTTTTTAATCTCTGCAAATTTTTAATTAAAATGATAAACCTATGTTTTCTTTTCGTAATGCCTTTTTTTCTACATATAAATGCAACTCATATGTTTGCTTTTTTAAAATGCTCCGTTTTTTAATCATAATCCTAATCTTATATATTCTTTTGTGAAAGTCTGCTATTTTTGAATCATAACAATAATAGTATGTTTTCATTTCGTAATATCTCATATTTTTAATCGAAACAATAATCCTAAGTTTTTTTTTGGAATGCCTTCTATTTTTTGATAAAAACCCTAATCCTATGTTTTTGTTAATGCCTACTTTTTTTTTTAATCAAAACTATAATCGTATATTTTCTTTTGGGAATGTCTCCTACCTTTCAATCAAAACCATAATCTTGTGATTTCTTTTCGTAATGCCTACTATTTTTTAATAAAAATAATAATCCAATGTTTTTTTTTACGGAATGCCTTTTATTTTTGAATCAAAACCCTAATCTTATGTTATCTTTCAGGAATGTCCACTATTTTTGAATCAAAACATTAATTGTATGTTTTGTTTCCCTAATGTCTTATATTTTTTAATCAAAACCCTAATCCTAAGTATTTTTGGTTTGCCTCCTGTTTTCTAATTAAAACATTAATCTTATGTTTTCTTTTGCGAATGTCTGCTAATTTTTTTTATCAAAACAATAATTCAATGTTTTTTTTTTCGTAATGTCTCATATTTTTCATTCAAAACCTTAATCCTATGTTTTCTTTTTGGAATGACTTTTTTTTTAGCCAAAACAATAATTTATTTTTGGAATGTCTACTATTTTTTAATCAAAAACTTAATCATATGTTTTTCTTTTCGGAATGTCTAATATTTTTTAATCAAAACCCTAATCCTATGTTTTCTTATAGTAATGTCTCATAATTTTTATTCAAAAAGCTAATCCTATGTTTACTTAAAGTAATGTCTCCTGTTTTGCAATAAAAAAATGTATCCTATACTTTTTTTGGGATGCTTACTATATTTGAATCAAAACCCTAATCCTATGTTTTCTTCTTTGAATGTCTCCTATTTGGCAAATATAAAACGAATCCTATATTTTCTTTTCTTAAATGTGTACTATTTATCAGTTTTGAAAAATAACTACAACATATTTTTTCTTTTCGAAGTGTCTCCTATTTTTCAATCAAAAACCTAATCCTTTCCTTTCTTTTCAAAATGTATCATATTTTTCAGTCAAAGCTCTAATGCTATGTTTTTTTTTGAAATATCTACTATTTTTTAATCAAAACCTTAATCCCATGTTTTCTTATGGTAATGTCGCTTATTTTTCATTCAAAATCCTAATCCTATGTTTTTTTATAGTAATATCTCCTATTTTTGAATCAAAACAATAATGCTATATTTTTTTCGGAATACCTACTATATTTGTATCAAAACCCTAGTCATTTATTTTCTTTTTGAAATGTCTCCTATTTTTCAATTAAAACCCGAGTCCTATGTTTTCTTCTAGTAATGTCTCGTATTTCTGAATAAAAAATCCTAATCCTATGATTTTTGTTGCTAATGCCTCTTAGTTTTTAATCAAACTAATCTTATATTTTCTTTTACCAATGTCTGCTATTTCTGAATGAAAAACCTAATCCTATGATTTCTTTTGTAAATCTCCCCTATATTTTTGGTTTTTAGTCAAAACATTAATCCTATGTTTTCTTACACTAATGTCTCATATTTTTCAATGAAAACACTAATCCTATATTTTCTTTTTGAAATATCTCATATTTTCATTCAAAAGCCTAATATTATGTTTTCTTTTAGAAATGTCTACTATTTTTTAATCAAACCCTAATCCGTCCTTTTCTTATAGTAATGTCGTCTAATTTTCATTCAAAACACTAATCTTGTGTTTTCTTATAGTTATGTCTCAGATTTTTCAATCAAAACTCTGATCCTATGTTTTCTTTTCTTAATGTCTCATATTTATCAGTTTTTAATCAAAACCCTAACCTATGTTTTCTATTTGTCACAATTTTTTGGAACAAAATCCTAATCCTATCTTTTGTTTTAAGAATGTGTGTAAATTTTTAATCAAAACCATAATCCGATGTTCCTCTTTTCGTAATGTGTCATATTTTTTAATCAAAACACTATCATATGCTTTCTTCTCAGAATGTTTACTATTTTTGAATCAAGACCATAATCCTATTTTTTCTTCTAGTAATGTCTGCTATCTTTCAATGAAAACCTAAATTCTATGTTTTTTTTTCTTAATGTCTACTAATTTTGAATAAGAAACAGAATCCTACGTTTTCTTTTCTTAATGTTTACTATTTTGAATCAAAACCCTAGAGTTATGTTTTCTTTTTCTGATGCATAATATTTTTGAATCAAAACCCAATTTGTATGTTTTCTTTTCATAACGCCTCCAATTTTTGAATCAAAACACTAATCCTATTATTTTTTTTCACAATGTCTACTATTTTTTAATAAAATCCCTAATCCTATGTTTTCTTATACTAATGTCTCATATTTTTCGATAAAAACACAAATCCTATATTTTCTTTTCAGAATGATAACTATATTTGAATCAAAATCCTAATATAATGTTTTCTTTTCGGAATGGCAACAATATTTGAATAAAAATCCTAATCCTATGTTTTCTTTTTGGAATGCCTCCTATCCTTCAATCAAAACTAGAATCCTATGTTTTCTTTTCTTCATGTCTCCTATTATCAATTTTGAATAAAAAAAACTAATACTTTACTTTGGGAATTTCTGCCTATGTTTCCCTTTCTGAATGTCTCATTGTTTATGATCAAAATCCTAATCCTATGTTTTTTTTTTGCATTAGTTGATATTTTGATAATCTAATTCTAAGTTTCGTTTTTCGAATGCCTCCTATCTTTTCAGAATGTCTCCTAATTTTAGGAACAAAATTATAATCCTTTCTTTTCATTTTGAAATGTCTACTATTTTTTATCAAAATCATAATCCTATGTTTTTTTTTTGTGAATATCAACTTTTTTTTAATCAAAACCCTAATTATAGGTTTTCTTATACTAATTTCTCCTATTTTTCAATCAAACCCCTAATCCTATGTTTTATTTTCATAATGCCTACAATATTTGAATCAAAACACTAATCCCATGTTTTCATTTCAGAATGCCTCATATGTTTCAATTAAAACTCAAATCCTTCATTTTTTTTCTTAATGTCTACTATTTATCAGTTTTTAACTAAAACTCTAATCCTATCTTTTTCAATCAAAAATCTAATCCTATGTATCGTTTTCGTAATGCCTACTTTATTTTAATCAAAACCCTAATCCTATGATTTCCTTTCAAAATGGCTCCTATATTTTTGAATCAAAAACCTAATCATATTTTTTTGTTTTGGAAATATCCATTATTTATCAGTTTTGAATCAATACCCAAACCTATATTACTTTCAGAATGCCTACTATTTTTGAATCAAAACCCTGATCCTATGTTTTCTTATATTAATGTCTCCTATTTTTCAATCAAAACAAAAATCCTATTTTTTCTTTTCAAAATATATTATTTTTTTTATAAAACACATAATATTATGTTTTATTTTCTGAATGTCTACTATTTTTGAGTCAAAACACTAATCCTATAACTTTTTTTTTGGAAATATACCCTATTTTTCTATCAAAAACTTAATTCTATCTTTTCTTTTTAGAATGCATGCTTGTTTTTTAAACAAAACAATAATACTAGGATTAGAGTTTTTATTGAAAACTAGGAGATATTAATATAAGAAAACATAAGATTAGGATTTTCATTCAAAAATAGTGGACATTATAAAAAGAAAATGTAGGATTATGGTTTTACATAAAATATAGTATGCGCTACAAAAAGAAAATATAGGATTAACATTTTGATTGAAAAATAGGAGACATTACTATAAAAAAAAAACATACGATTGTCGTTCTGAATGTAAAGTAGGAGACATTACAATAAGAAAACATAGGATTAAGTTTTTTATTAAAAAAAGGAAACATTCCAAAACCATAGGACTTGATTGAGAAATAGAATATATTCTAAATAAAAAAAACAAAGGATTAGAGTTTTGATTAAAAAATAACAGACAATCTAAAAGAAATGAAAATATTAGGTTTTTTATTAAAAACTGAAAAAATAGAAGACATTCTGAAAAAAAACATAGCATTAAGGTTTTGATTGAAAAATACGAGCCATTTAAAAAAGAAACATAGGATTAGGTTATGATTGAAAAATTGGAGACATTATTATGGTTTTGATTAAAAAAAAATAAGTATTACGAAAAGAAAACATAGGATTTGTGTTTTGATTGAAAGATATGAGACATTTCTATAATAGGAGCCACTACAATTATAAAAATGTCCTAATATCACAAATACCTGAAATATTTGACTCAAAACAATAATCCTATGTTTTCTTTTTGCAATGTCTCTTATCTTTCAATTAAAACATGAACTCTATCTTTCAAAAGCCGAATCCTATGTTTTTCTTTTCAGAATTTGTCCTATTTTTCGGTATTGAATCAAAACCTAATCCTTTGTTTTCTTTACAGAATGCCTAATTTTTTAATCAAAACCCTAATACTATCTTACGTTATGGTAATGTTTGATAATTTTTAATCAAAATACTAATCCGACGTTTTCTTTTAGAATTGGCTCATATTTTCAATCAAAACCCTAATCCTATGTTTTTATTTCGGAATGCTACCTATTTTTCAATCAAACCCTAATCCTAAGTTTTCTTTTTGAATGTCTATTATCTATCAATCAAAAGCCTAATCTTATTTTTTTTTTCTGAATGTCTCATATTTTTAAACCAAATGTTTAATCCTATGTTTTCTTTTTAAAATGCCTTATATTCAAAAATAGGAGGCATTCTGTAAAGAAAACATAGGATTCGGATTATGGTTTTAATTGGAAATGTCCCCTAGTTTTTGGTTTTTAATCAAGACACTAATCCTATGTTTTTATATAGTAATGTCTCTAATTTTTAAATCAAAACTTTAATCAAATGTTTTCTTTTTGTAGTGTCTCCTTTCTTTCAATCAAAACCTGAATCCTATGGGTTCTTTTCTTAACGTTTCCAATTTATAAGTTTTCAATAAAAACCCTAATCCTATATTGTCTTTTAAAAATATTAGCTTTTTTTTGTTTTGAAAATGTCTCGTATTTATTAGTTTTGAATCAAAACCCTGACCTATGTTTTAGTTTCGGAATGTCTCCTACTTTTCAATAAAAAAATTAATCCTTTCTTTCATGAATAGGGTTAGGGTTTTGAATCAAAACCTTAATCCGATGTTTTCCTTTAGGAATGTTACCTACATTTCGGTTTGGAATAAAAATCCTAACCTATGTTCTCTTTTTAGAATGTCTCTTATCTTTCAAAAACCTAATCCTTTCTTTTCTTTTAGCAATGTCTCCTATTTATCATAACATTACTGATAAAAAGGAGACAATAAGAAAAGAAAACATAGGATTCAGATTTGTAATCAACACTCTAATCCTATATTTTCTTTTCGGAATACCAACCATATTTGAATCAAAACCCTAATCCCACTATATTTTTCAGTTTTGAGTCAAAACCCTAATCTTATGCTTTCTTTTATGAAGGTCTCATATTTTTTAATCAAAACCATAATCTTAAGTTTTGTTTTTGGAATGCCACCTATTTTTTTAATCAAAACCCTAATCTTATGTTTTCTTTTGGGAATGTCTCCTACTTTTTTAATAAAAACAATAATCATATATATATATTTTTTTTGTATTGTCTCATATTTTTCAATCAAAACAGTAATCCTAGGTTTTCTTTACGAAATGGCCCTTATTTTGAATCAAAACCCTAATCGTATATTTTCTTTTGGGAATGCCTATAATTTTTTATTCAAAACCTTAGTCATATGTTTTCTTCTGTGAATGTTTGCTACTTTTGAATCAAAATATTAATCATATGTTTTCTTTTCGAAATGTCTACTATATTTGAATCAAAACCGTAATCTTATGTTTCTTTGTCGGAATGTCTCCTATCTTTCTAGCAATACACGAATCCTATGTTTTCTTTTATTAATGTCTCCTATTTATCAGTTTTGAATCAAAACAATAATCCTATGTTTTCTTGTCAGAATGTCTCATTTTTTTAATCAAACACCTAAACCTATCTTTTGTTTTGTGAATTTTTCCCTATGTTTTTTTACCGAATGTCTCATATTTTTTAATCAAAACAATAATCCTATGTTTTCTTTTTCTAAAACCCTAGTCCTAAGTTTATTTTTTAGTGCCTCCTGCTTTTTCAGAATATCTCTTATTTTTTAATCAAAACCCTAATCCCTTTTTTGCTTTTCGGAATGTCTGATATTTTTTATGAAAACCCTAAAATTATGTTTTCTTTTGTGAATGTCTACTATTTTTGAATCAAAACCCTAATCCTATCTTTTCTTACATTAATGTCTCCTATCTTTGAATCAGTACCCTAATCCTATGTTTCCTTTTCAGAATACCTACTATATTTGAATTAAAACTCTAATCCTATGTTTTCCCTTTTGGAATGTCTTCTATCTTTCAATCAAAACCCGAATTCTATGTTGTCTGTACTTAATGTCTCCCATTTGTCATTTTGGAATCAAAATCGTAGTATGATCTTTCAATAGTAGGGTTTTCTTTTTGGAATGTCCCAAAGTTTTTTAATCAAAACCCTAATCCTGTATTTTTTTCAATACCTCCTATTTTTTAATCAAAACCCTAATCCTATGTTTTCTTTTCAAAATGCCTCATATTAAAAAATATTGGGCATTCCAAAAAGAAAATATAGGATAAGGATTAGTGTTTTGATTGGAAATGTTCCCTAGTTTTTGTTTTTTTTTAAAAAATTCTAATCCTATGTTTTATTATAGTAATGTGTCTATTTTAAATAAAAACTCTAATCTAATGTTTTATTTTTGTAATGTCTCCTATCTTTCAATCAAATCCTAAATACTATGTCTACTATTTATCTGTTATCAATCAAAAACCTAATCCTATATTTTCTTTCGTTAATGGCTGTTATTTTTAAATCAAAACAATAATCGTATGTTTTTCTTTTTTGAATGTCTCCTATTTTCCCTTTTTGAATCAAAACCTGACTCCTTTGTTTGCTTTTCGGAATGCTTACTATATTATAAAATGAATCCCTAAAAATATGTTTTCTCTTCAGAATGTTTCCTGTTTTTTTTTTTTTTTTTTTTTTTTTTTTTTTTTTTTTTGTTTTGAATCAAAACGCTAATCTTACGATTTGTTTTCGAATTGTTTCCTATTTTTGAACCAAAACAATAATCCTATCTTTTGTTTGGGTATGTCTGTTAATTTTTAATCAAAACCCTAATCCTATGTTTCTTTTGGAATGTCTCCTATCTGTCACTCAAAACCCGAATCATATGTTTTCTTTTATTAGTGTCTCCAATTTTTAAGTTTTGAATCAAAACCAAAATCCTATGTTTTTTTCAGAATGCCTGCTATTTTTTCTTTTGGAAATGTCCCCTACATTTCGGTTTGGAATAAAAACCCTAATCTATGTTTTCTTTTCGGAATATCTCTTACTTTTCAAAAACCTAATAATTTCTTTACTTTTAGCAATGTCTCCTATTTATCATAACATTACTTATACATAGGAGACATGAAGAAAAATATAAAATAGGATTCGGGTTTTCAATGAATACCCTATTCCTATTTTTTCTTTTCGGAATATCTACCATATTTGAATCAAAACCCTAATCCTACTATATTATTTAGTTTTGAATCAAAACCCTAATCCTACTATATTATTCAGTTTTGAATCAAACCCTAACCCTATATTTTCTTTTCAAATACATCATATTTTTTTTTTTATCAAAACTATAATCTTAAGTTGTTTTTTGAATGCCTTCTATTTACTAATCAAACACCTAATCTTATGTTTTCTTTTGTTAATGGGTACTATTTTTAAATCAAAAACCTAATCTAATAATTTCTTTTCAGAATGCCTACTGTATCTGAATCAAAACCCTAATCTTTTGTTTTCTTGTCAAAATGTCTCCTATCTTTCTAGCAAAATCTAACTCCTATGCTTTCCTTTCTTAATGTCTCCTATTTATTAGTTTTGAATTAAAACCCTAATCTTATGTTCTGATTTCTCATTTTTTTTAATCAAACCCCTAATCCTATGTTTTGTTTTTGAAATTTATGCCTATTTTTTTTCTTTTCATAAAATATAGGATTATTGTTTTGATCTAGACATTGAAGGCATTCAGGAAAAAAAAATATAGGATTAGAGTTTTAATTGAAAAAAATATGAGACATTATAAGATTACATAGGATTAGAGTTTTGATTAAAAAATAGAATTAGGGTTTTGATTAAAAAAAATGAGATATTCAAAAAACTTAGGATTATGTTTTTGATTCAAAAATAGTCGGAATTCTGAAAAGAAAACGTAGGATTTGGGCTCTGATTGAAAATTTTGAGACATTTCGAAAGGAAACATAGGATTATTATTTTGATAGAAAAATAGTAGACATTACTATGGGATAAAATAGGATTGGTATTTTGATTAAGAAATAGTAGACATTCTGAAAAGCAAAAAATGGATTAGGGTTTTGATTCAGAAACATGAGACATTCTAACAAGAAAATAAAGGATTAGGGTTTTGATTCAGAACTGAAAAATAGGAGAAATTCTAAAAATAAAACAATTGATTAGGATTTTGACTGAAAGATACTAGATATTTGGGCAAAAAAACATAGGATTAGGGTTTTGATTGAAAAATATGAGACATTACTATGAGAAAACATAGGATTATCATTTTGGTTAAATAATAATAGATATTACGAATAGAAAACATAGGATTATGGTTTTGATTAAAAAAAAATATGAGATATTATAAAAAGAAAACATAAGGGTATGGTTATGATAGAAAAGTAGGGGACATTACTATAAGAAAATATCGGATTAGGGTTTTGAATGAAAAGTAGGAGATATTACAATAAGAAAACATAGGATTAGAGTTTTGATTCAAAAATAGAAGACATTCCTAAAAGAAAAGATAGAATTAGATTTTGATTGAAAAATAGGCGATATTCCGAAATGAAAGCATTGTTTAAGGTTTTGATTCCAAACTCATAAATAGTTGATATTAAGAAAAGAAAATATAGGATTCATGTTTTGATTGAAAGATAGGATGCAATCCCAAAAGAAAACATAAACATAGGATTCAAGTTTTGATTGAAAGATAGTAGGCGTTCTGAAAAGAAAACATAGGATTAAGATTTTGATTGAAAAAGAAGAGACATTGCTATAAGAAAACACATGTTTAGTGTTTTGATTAAAAAATAGTAGACATTTCGAAAAGAAAAAGAAAGGTTTAGGGTTTTGATTCCATAATAGGAGACATTATGAAAACAAAACTAAGGATTAGTGTTTTGATTCAAAGCTGAAAATAGCACACATTCCGGAAAGTAAATGTAGGATTAGGGTTTTGATTGAAAAATAGAAGACATTACTATAATAAAATATAGGATTATGGTTTTGATTAAAAAATAGTAAACATTATGAAATGAAAAACTAGGATTAAGATTTTGATTGAAAATTATGAAACATTTGTAAAATAAAACCTATAATTGGGTGTTTTGATTAAAAAATACGAGACATTACTATAAGAAAACATAATATTCGGGTTGATTAAAAAAAATTAGACATTCTGAATAGAAAAACATAAGATTAGGGTTTTGATTTAAAAATAATAGATATTCCGAAAGAAAGCATAGTATTAGGGTTTTTATTCAAAATATAATCTTATGTTTTATTTTGGAAATGTCTGTTATTTTTCAATCAAAACAATAATCGTATGTTTTCTTTTCATAATGTCTCATATTTTTTAATCAAAACCCTAATCCTTTTTTTTTTTTTTTGGAATGTCTCATATTTTCCAATCAAAAGCCTAATCTTATGTTTTCTTTTCGAAATGGCTTCAATTTTTGAATCAAAAACCTAATCCTATGTTTTCTTTTGGTAATGTCTACTTTTTTTTAATAAAACCCTAATCCTATGTTTTCTTTTGTAAATGCAACATATTTCATGATTTTTAATCAAAACCCTAATAATATGTTTTCTTATAATAATGTTTTGATTGAAAACATAGGATTATGGTTTTTTTACTAGAATGATGTTTTCTTTTCATAATGCCTCCTATTTTTGAATAAAAATACATATCCTATAGTTTTTTTTTATGAATATCTCTGTCTTTGAATCAAAATCAAGCTCCTATTTTTTCTTATAGTAATGTATCTTATTTTTCAATAAAAACCCTAATTCCCTGTTTTCTTTTTAGAATGTCTACTATTTTTTTAATCAAAACCCTAATCTTATGTTATCTTTTGAGAATGTCTGTCAGTTTTTAATCAAAACCCTAATCCAATTTTTTCTTTTCGAGATGGCACATAATTTTCAATGAAAACAATAATCGTATAGTTTCTTTTCGTAATGTCTAACATTTTTTAATAAAAACAATAATCTTAAGTTTTTTTTTGGAATGCCTACTATGTTTTAATCAAAACCCTAACCTTATATTTCCTTTTCAGAATTTTTGCTATTTTTGAATAAAAAAACTAATCCTAAGTTTTGTTTTGGAAATGCCCCATGTGTTTTTATTTTTAATCAATAAACTAATCCTATGTTTTCTTATATTAATGACTTCTATTTTCAAATAAAATCCTAATTCTATGTTTTTTTCGTAATGCCTACTATCTTTTAATCAAAACAATAATCTTATGTGTTTTTCCGGAATGTCTCCTATCTTTTAATCCAAACATAGTTCCTATGTTTTCTTTTCTCAATGTCTCCTATTTCTTAGTTTTGAATCAACAACCTAACCTATGTTTTATTTTGAATCAACAACCTAACCTATCTTTTAATATGTGTCCTGTTTTTTGATAAAAAACTTAGTCCTATTTTTTATATTTGGAATGCCTTTATTTTTAAACCAAAACTACAATCCTATGCTTTTTTTTTTTTCATAATCTGTCTTATTTTTCAGTTTTTAATCAAAACAATAATCCTTCATTTTTTTTTTTTTTGGAATGTCTCAATTTTTTAATAAAAAACTTAATGCTATCTTCTGTTTTGCGAATGTTTGCTAAGTTTTTAATCAAAACCCTAGTCTAATGTTTCTTTTTGCAATGTCTCATATTTTTTCAATCAAAATCCATAGGGCCAAACCCTTAATTTTATATTTTCTTTTCGTAATTCCTCTTATTTTTCAATCAAACTCTAATCCTAAGTTTTTCTTTCGAAATGCCTACTGTTTTTCAATGAAAACGATAATTCTACATTTTTTATAGTAATATCTCAGATTTTTCAATCAAAACCCTAACCATATGTTTTGTTTTCATAATCCTACTATATTTGAATGAAGATACCTTGTCCCATGTTTTCTTTTCTGAATGTGTACTATTTTTTAATCAAAACCCTAATCCTATATTTTCTTATAGTAATGTCTCATATTTTTTATTCAAAATACTAATGCTATGTTTTTTCATAGTAATATCTCCTAATTTGCAATATGAAACCTAATCCTATGTTTTCTTTTCAGAATGCTTATAATATTTGAATCAAAACCCTAATCCAATGTTTCTTTCTGGAATGCCTCCTATTTTTCAATCAAAACATAAATTATATGCTTTCTTTTCGGAATGTCACCCATCTTTCAATGAAAAAGCAAATGGTATGTTTTCTTTTGGAAATGTACCCTATTTTTTTGTTTTTAATCAAAATGTTGATCCTATGTTTGATTATAATAATATCTCTTATTTTTCAATCAAAACACTAATCATATGTTTTATTTTTGAAATGTCTCATACTTTTAAATCAAAACCCTAATCTTATGTTTTCTGTTCGGAATATTACCTATTTTCAATCAAAAACCTAATCCTTCCTTTTCCTATATTTTTGTTTGGAATGCCTGCTATTTTTAAATTTATACCCTAATCCTACTTTTTCTAATTGTAATATCTCCTATTTTTCATTCAAAACCCTAATCCTATGTTTTCTTAAAATAATATCTCCTATTTCTCAATCAAAATCCGAATCCTATGTTTTCTTATAGTAATGGCTCGTATTTTTGAATCAAAACCATAATATTATGTTTTATTTTAGAATTGCCTACTATATTTGAAACAAAACAATAATCCTATGTTTTCTTTTTAGAATGTTTGCAAACTTTCAATCAAAAGCGGAATCCTACATTTTTTTTAATGTCACCTATTTATCAGTTTTGAATCAAAACCCTAAACTATATTTTCTTTTTTGAATGTCTAAAATTTTTCAATAAAAACTTCGATCTTTTATTTTTTTTTTAAATGTATGCTATTTTTTAATCAAAACCCTAATCATATTTTTTTTCTTTTCGGAATGTGTCGTATTATTCAATTTTGAATCAAAACCCTAATCCTTTTTTTCTTTTCTGAATGACTCATTTTTTAGAATCAAACCCTAACCATATCTTTGTTTTGGGAATCTTAGCCTGTATTTCCTTTTCGCAAAGCCTCATATTTCTGAATAGAAATCCCAATTCCATGTTTTTCTTTTGAAATGCCTCCGATTTTTTTTAATGAAAATGCTAATCTTATGTTTTCTTTTGCGAATGTTTGCTATTTTTTAATCAAAACAATAATCGTACGTTTTCTTTTCATAATGTCTAATATTTTTCAATCAAAACACTAATCCTAAGTTTTTTTAATGCCTCTTTTTTTTAATCAAAATTCTAATCTTATGTTTTCTTTTGGGAATGTCTACTATTTTTTAGTTAAAACAATAATCCTATGTTTACTTGTCATAATATGTCATATTTTCAATCAAAATCCTAATCCAATGTTTATTTTTCAGAATGGTTCCTAATTTTGAATCAAAACGCTAATCATATGTTTTCTTTTGATAATGTCTTCTACTTTTAGTCAAAACCCTAAACCAATGTTTTCTTTTGGTAATGTCCTCTATTTTTAAGTTTTTAATCAAAATACTAATCATATGTTTTTTTTATAGTAATGTTTCCAACTTTTCAATCAAAACTGTAATCTTCTGTTTTCTTTTCGGAATGTCTCATATTTTCTAATCAAAATCTAAATCGTATGTTTTCTTTTCAGAATGTCTCCTATTTGTGAACAAAAATCCATATCCTTTATTTTCTTTTCGTATTGTGTCCTACTTTTTAATTAAAACCTTAATCCAATGTTTTATTTTTGAAATGTCTCATATTTTTTAATCAAAATAATAATCCTATGTTTTATTTTCAAAATGTCTACTATTTTTGAATCAATACCCTAATCCAATGTTTTCTTATTGTAATTTCTCCTAATTTTTATTCAAAATACTAATACTATGTTTTCTTATACTAATGCCTCCTATTTTTTAATAAAAAAACTAATCCATTCTTTTCTTTTCAAAGTGTCTGTTGTTTTTTAATCAAAACCTTAACCACATGTTTTTTTTAATATGTCCTATTATTTCAATTTGAATTAAAACCCAAATCCTTTGTTTTCTTTTTGAAATGTCACATTTGTTTTAATCAAAGCCTAATCCTACCTTTTACTTTGGGAATCTCTGCCTTTTTTTTTCCTCGTAATGCCTCCTATTTTTGAATAAAAATCCTAATCTTATGCTTTCTTTTCAAAATGCCTCATATTTTTTAGTCAAAACTCTAATCTAATATTTTCTTTTTGGAATGCCTACTATTTTTTAATCAAAACAATAATTGTATGTTTTCTTTTCCTAATGTCCCATATTTTTTTTAATCAAAAATCTAAGACTAAGTTTTTTTTTAATGGCTCCTATTTTTTAATAAAGACCATAATCATATGTTTTCTTTTGGGAATGTCTGCAATGTTTTGAATCAAAAAAATAATTCAATATTGTCTTTTCATAATGTCTCATACCTTTGAATCAAAACACCAAACCCCAATCCTATGTTTTCTTTTTGAAATGGCTTCTTTTTTTTTTTAATCAAAAACCTAATCCTATGTTTTCTTTTGGGATTGTCTGCTATTTTTTAATCAAAATGCCAATACTATGTTTTCTTTCCAAAATATCTACTATTTCTTAATAGAAACCCTAATCCTATGTTTTCTTTTAGTAATGTCTATTATTTTTTTTTTCAAAATCCTAATCCTATGTTTCCATTTTGAAATGTCTCATATTTGTCAATCAAAAACCTAATCTTTTCTTCTTTCTTCTAGGAATATATGCTATTTTTGAAACAAAACCCTAATCATATTTTCAGAATGCCTCATTTTTTTAATCAAAACCCTAATCCTAACTTTTGTTTTGGTAGTGTCTGCTATTTTGGAATGAAAATCCTAACCATATATTTTCTTTTTGGAATGTCTTTTTTTTTTTTTTTTTTTTTGAATAAAACTCCTAATCCTATGTTTTCTTCTCGGAATGTCCCCTAGTTTTTAATTAAAACCATAATCCTATGTTTTCATTTTGAAATATCAGCTATTTTTCAATCAAAACACTACTTCTATATATTATTTTCGGAATGTCTCATGTTTATCATTTTTCAATTAAAGCCATAATTCTATGTTTTATTTCATATTGTCTCCTATTTTTCAATTAAAACCCTAATCCTTGTTTTCATTTCAGAATGTCTCGTATTTTTTAATTCAACCCTAATCCTATGTTATCTTTTGGAATGTCTCCAATTTTTAGTTTACAATGAAAACCCTCATCCTTTGTTGCCTTCTTGTAATGGCCCCTATTATTAATCTAAACCCTAATCCTTTGTTTTCTTTTTGAAATGTCACATAAATTTTGATTTTTAATCAAAACCTAATCCTATTATTTCTTCTCAAAATGTCTTCTAGTTTTGAATCAAATTCCTAATCCTATATTTTTTTTTCATGCCAAATATGTTTTAATCAAAATCGTAATCCTATATTTTCTTTTGGGAATGTCTGCTATTTTTTAATAAAAACAATGATCCTATGTTTTCTTTTTATAATGTCTCATATTTCTTTATAAAAAAAAATATCCTATGTTTTTTTTCAAAATGTCTACTATTTTTAAATCAAAATCCTAATCCTATTTTTTCTATTCGAAATATCCCATATTTTTTTAACTAAAACCCTGCTCTTATAATTTCTTTTCAGAATGTCTACTATTTTTTAATCAAAACCCTAATCCTATGTTTTATTACAGTAATATCTCCAAATTTCAAATCAAAACTCTAATCCTATGTTTTTTTTATTGGAATGTGTCCTATTTTTCAATCAAAAACCTATTTTTTCTTATAGTAATGTCTTATAGTAATGTCTTTTAATTTACAAAAGAAAATATATGATTTGATTTTTTATTAAAACATAGGATTAGAGTTTTCATTCAAAAATAGGAGCCATTCGAAAAGGAAAACATAGGACTACGGTTTTGATTGAAAAATATGAGACATTACAAAAAGAAAACATAAGATTATTATTTTCATTAAAAATAGCAGACATTCCCAAAAGAGAACATAAGATCATAGTTTTGATTAAAAAATAGGCGGCATTAAAAAAAACACATGATTAGTGTTCTGATTAAAAATTAGTAGACATTCCAGAAACAAAAGATACGATTAGAGTTTTGATAAAAGAAATGAGACATTCTAAAATAAAAACAAAGGATTAGGGTTTTTGATTCAAAACTGAAAGATAGGGGACATTTAAAAAATAAAACATAGGATTAGTGTTTTTATTCAAAACTAAAAAATAGGAGACATTTCGAAAAGAAAATATAGGATTAGGATTTTGATTCAAAAATAGAAGACATTCGAGAAGAAATAATAGGATTAGAGTTTTTTTTATTGAAAACCAAAATTTTTGCGACATGCCAAAAAGAAAACATAGGATTAAGGTTTGAGTTAAAAAATAGGAGACATATAGAGAAAAAAACATAGGATTAGGGTTTAGATTAAAAAATTGGAGACATTCCAAAACAACCGAAAAGGATTAGGGTGTTCTTTCAAAACTAAAAAATAGGAGACCTTCTGGGAAAAAACATAGGATTTATGTTTTGATTGGAAAATAGGAGATATTCAGAAAGTAAAACATAGGATTAGAGTTTTTATTGAAAACCAATAAATAGTATAAACTCATAAAAGAAAACAAAGAATCGTATGTTTTTTTCGTAATGTCTCATATTTTTTTTTTAATGACTCCTATTTTTTAATCAGAAACATAATCTTATGTTTTCTTTTGAGAATGTTTGCTATTTTTGAATCAAAACAATAATCTTATGTTTCTTTTCATAGTGTTTCATACTTTTCAACCAATACGCTAATCATATGTTACCTTTTCGGGATGGCTTCAATTTTGAATCAAAACTTTAATCTTATATTTTCTTTTGTGAATGTCTGCTATTTTTGAATCAAAATACTAATCCTATATTTCTTTTGGAAATGACCACTATTTTTGTTTTTTAATCAAAACCCTAAGCCTATGTTTTCATATAGCAATGGCTCATATTTTTCAATCAAAAATTTATTCCTTTGTTATCTTTTTCGAATTTCTACTAATTTTAAATTAAAACCCTAATCCTATATTTTCTTATAGTAATGTTTCATATTTACGGAATGTCTCCTATCTTTGAATCAAAACCTGAATCTTATCTTTTCTTTTCTTAATCTCTTTTTTATCAGCTTCAAATCAAAAACACTGACCTATAGTTTATTTTCATAATATCTCCTATTTTTTAATTAAAAAACCAATCCTTTCTTTTTTTTTTTCAAAATGTCTGCTATTTTTGAATCAAAACACTAAGCCTATATTTTCTTTTTAGAATGTGTCCTATTTTTCAGTTTTCAATGAAAACCATAATTCTTTGCTTTCTTTTCGGAAGGTCACATTTTTTGAATCAAAAGGCTGATCCTGTCCTGAGTTTGGAAATCTCTTCTAATTTTTAATCAAAATACTAATCCTATGTTTTTTTCTCAATACTTCATATTTTTGATAAAAATCATAATCCTATATTTTCTTTTTGAAATGCCTCATATTTTTTAATCAAAACACTAATCTTATGTTTTCTTTGGAGAATGCCTATTATTTTTTAATCAAAAAAATAATCATATGTTTTTTCATTATGTTTTATATTTTTTAATCAAAACCTTAATACCATGTTTTCTTTTTAGATTGTCTACTCTTTTTGAATCAGAACTCTAATCCTATGTTTTCTTATTTTAGTTCCTCATATTCAATCAAAACCCTGATGGTATATTTTCTTTTCGCAATGTCTCGTATTTTTCAATGAAAACCCTAATCCTATATTTTCTTTTTGGAATGTCAATTAGTTTTTAATCGAAACACTAATCCTATGTTTCCTTATATTAATGTCTCTTTTTTTCATTCAAAACACTAATCCTATGTTTTCTTATTGTAATGTCTCCTATTTTTCATTCAAAACACTAATCCTATGTTTTCTTATTGTAATGTCTCCTATTTTGCAATCAAAACCATACTCCTATGTTTTCTTTTTGGAATGCCTACTATATTTGAATCAAAACCCTAATCCTAAGCTTTCTTTTGTGAATGTCTCCTATTTATGAATCAAAACCATAATCCTATATTTTCTATTAGCAATGTGTCCTATTTTTCAGTTTTGAATCAAAAACCTAATCCTATTTTTTTCCCGAATGCCTCTTAGTTTTGAATCAAAATCCTAATCTTATTTATTTATTTTTTTTTTGGAAAGTCTACTATTTTTGAATCAAAACAATAATCATATATTTTCTTTTTGTAATGTCTTATGTTTTTTTAGTCAAAACACTAATCGTAGTTATTTTTTTTTGGAATTCTTGCTATTTTGAAATCATAACACTAATCTTATGTTTTCTTTTCGGAATGTCTGCTATTTTTGAATCAAAACAAAAATCCTATGTTTTCTTTTGGTAATTTCTCATAGTTTTCAATCAAAACCCTCATCCTATGTTTTCTTTCAGAGTGGTTCCTATTTTTGAATCAAAACCCTAATCTTATAATCATTACAAGAAAAACAGGTTTTTGCGATAAATGATTTTACGACTGATGGAAATTGCGTCGCAAAACAAGTTTTTGCGACCATAAAAAATCTCGTTGCAAAAGAATAATTTTATCCAACAACCAAACATTGTCTTCGCAAAAACTATAAGATTTTGTAACCAACATATAAACTCATTGCTAAAACTATGGGCTTTTGCTATAATCAAATGACATCATTGCAAAATCTATAAGCTTTTGTGACCAACGTATATACTCATTACTAAAAAAATAGGCCTTTGCGATAACTAAATGTCACTGCACTAAAACTATAAGCTTTTGTAACCAACATATAAAACCATTGCAAAAACTATGGGCTTCTACGACAACCAAATGTAGCCGTTGCCAAAATGTATACACTCGTCGCTAACACTATGGGGTTTTGTGACAATGAAATGCCATCGTCACACAAACTATAAGCTTTTGTGACCAACATATACACCCTTTGCTAAAACTATGGATCTCTGCAATAACCAAATACAATCGTCACAAAAACTATAACCTTTTGTGGCCAATGTATACACTAATTGCTAAAACTATGTCCTTTTGCGACAACTAAATGTCATCGTCACAAAAACTATGAGGTTTTGGTACCAAGATATAGACCCATTGCAAAAACTATAGGCTTTTGTAAAAACTAAAAGAATTTGTGACCAATATATACACCCGTTGCAAAAACTGTGGTCTTTTATGACAATCAAATGTAATTGTTGAAAAAACTATTATCTTTTGCTGCCAACACAAATAGTGTCGCAAAAATAATGTAAACTTTTGTAATAATTTCTATTAATAATTCCATTAATTTTATATTAGGTTGGTCCTCAAATAATAATTCTACAGGTTATTTATTTATTTATTTATTTATTTTACATTAGGTTGTTCCTCAAATAAATAAAAAATAATTTCATAAGATTTACAAAGGTAAGAATAAATATTTTTTATAATATATTAAAAATATTATACTATTTTATGTAATTTACAAAAACAAATAAAATTTAGCTGCTATCATGAAAAAATATATGGGAGTGATGTACTTAAAACACTTGATAATAATTATTAAAATGACCTTTAGTTATATTTTCAATGATGCATTTAGTTATATAATTAAAAAATCATTTTAAAACAATGGCCATTGTAATTTTTATTTTGCATACCTTTTAAAATAAACTCTATTTAAACATCCTAGAAAATGAGATTTTTATTATTTATTAGTTTTTATTTATTAATATTTTGAAATAATAAGAATAAAACTAATTTCATAAGATTACAACGGTTAATTTTTGTAACAAAATAAAATTTAACCCATTAATTGATAATTAATGGTCAACTTTGAAACAAAATAATATATTTATTATATTTAATATATAATATACTTAATGACCACCCATTCTCATAATGGTCCATTGTCATCTTCTTCCCTAATAATATACTTATTAAATTTAATATATATAATATACTTAATGGTCCTTAAAAATCACCACAACATCTCACAGCGGTCCATTATCATCTTCTCTAATTGCAGCCCTAATAAGCATTCTTACACTCACCGCAGCTCACACCGCTCGCCTAATTTCGCTTCTCTAATCACCAAAGCATCATCACTACATCTCAAACTCAATCTCTCATCTCTAGGTAAGCTTTTCTCCCTTGTTGTTGCTGCTTTTGAATGTGCTAATTATGATCTTATATACGATTTTCTGATCACAAGTGGGATTAATTTGGGCTTTTATATGGTTTCTTAGACATTTTTATTTTAATCATGTGGGATAGATTTGAATTCTCACCATTACCAAGTGAGCTACCAGTTTCCCCGTCAATCTCTATTCATTGTTCTTTTTGGAATTCAAATCATGTTAATTTTGTAGTGAAAGCTCTCTCAACAACTACTTTAGATTTTAATTTTGTTTTTAATCTTAGATCGATTCTTTGCTTTTTTTTTTCAATCTCAATTTTTGTTGCTCCAATTTGATTTTTTTTTATCTCTAATTTATGAGTACAAGAACTCCTTTAGTTCAAATTACGTTTTTCATTTGTAAATTGGAGTTTTGATGCATTTGTTGTCTTTCTCAAATGCTATTTTTATAGGGTTTTCACATATTGCAAATATCGTTGTTGGTATTTTTATAGTAGATTCATGTAAGCTATTGCTTAGACATCTTGGCATATATATATATATATATATATATATATATATATAATCTCACAAAATAAATTTCTATCAAATTTCTATATTGTGTGGAGCCTAATAAATTTTAGTTGCTTCCATTAATCAATCCAGATCTATTAGGGTTTCTTTTAAAACGTAGTTGATGCGTGTATGTTTTGTAAGATTGCATTTTTTTAACTCAATTTATGAATAACAATGGAGCTTGTTCTAGCTAACAAAAGAGAAATGGAGAAACGGCCTTTAGCATTAGCTTAAGTCTTTCAACTCATGTATCCACACTTCCTAATAACATAAATAAAATATAATAATACATATATATATATATATATATATATATATATATATATATATATATATATATATATATATATATGTATATATATATATTGTTAATCCCATCTTCTCAGAATGGCTTAATTTTGTTCTCTTTTGTGATTATCTAGTTGGATGCCTCCATGATCTCTTCAGATTGCTCTGCAATTACAATAATTCTTATAATTATATAATGTGTTATAATACATGGAATTCCACCTCTCTCAATCAGTTGCTTTTGATGGAAAAATTAATGATAGAAGAAAGAGACACAACAAGCCTTGTTGATATTCAAAGTGGCTCTCTTCTATGGGGTCATGACTGCCATTCGTGGTACTGTTAGAATGATCCACAGTTTACGTTTTCAAACATCAATTTACAAACTAAAGATCAAATCACCATCATGCATCTTTCTCTCTTATTTTTCCACAGACATTCACCACTTTCTCCTTACTGACTCCATGCATTAAAAAAAGTGAAAATTATTTATAGAAAAAATGAAAAAACAAAGCAATGCATTTATCTATTGATGATATAACTATGACTTTCGAGATTTCAGCAACCATTCTATAAAAGCATTAATTGTCTTTGAATCAACTCGGTAGTGCACTCAAAAGCATGTATCCATATCTATTTGGATTTTTTTTTAAAATGTAGTTGATGCATGTATGTTTTGTAAGATTGGATTTTTTTTTAATGTAAGTTATGAATAACAATGCAACCTATTCTAGTGATAAGTGCTTGTGTTGTAGTAACGCGAAGCGTTATTATCTTACAAATGAACATACTTTTATCAGATTTTATCACTAAATAGTGTGCATTTGTGTATTCTTGAGCATTGTAGGTTTCGTGGAGCTAAGTTGGAAAAGAAGAACGAAGTTAGGTCGTGTTCGCCGTTGTTGGGAGGTTTTCAGACCAAGCAACGAACAAGGCACGAGGTTAGACTTGTGAGTGTGTGCCAACCTCCTTTGGAGGGGCACAAAGGCAGTCACATTCACAACAAGTCTAACTCGTGTAGCTTAGGAAAACTTCACCAAGAAGGAGACTCGAAGCAATAGGCACGATCTACCATTGATTGTGTGCCCAATTCAATGGCCTCGATGAAGAAACAACATATTCGGGAGCATTTCGGAGAGTTACTGTAGTAATATATTCGACCTATCTTTCTCCCCAACTTCTGGAGAGGGCGGCTAGGGTTTCGGAGAGGACTTTGTGGAGGATTGGAGCGCGCCATCGGCATCGTCACCGACGTTCGACGGCCGCACAAGACCACGGCCACACCATACGCGAGGGGGTTTTCATTGATGTCTTTAGTTTGTTCTTTCTTTCATAAATTGATGAACATGTATAGCTCCATGAGGAGCTAAACCCCTCGTGGGTATTCGGACTTGTAAAACTCTAGGATAATTATGTTTCTTTGACATTGTTATTATGCTTTTCCATTAATTGATGAATAAATTCGAGTTTCAATTTTAGATTTCTTGTGCTATTGTTTTCTCTTAGCCGTGACACTAAGGATTGAGAACAATCTAGGTTATCCTTTGGAGGTGTGACAACTCCTATAGGATTAGACTACTTAAAATTGAAGAGGGTTGAGAGGGAGAGTTGTGAGGTAGCACCGTACCCCTTTCCCTTCCGTTGTGATTTCTCCCTACCTCCGATTCCTTGAGTCATTAGAGGTCGAAATAGAGTGAAGTGCTAGGTAGACAAACTCCCCCAAGGTTTTGGGGTGACGTGAATCCTACGCACTGGGGCTTAATTTAGATAATGGTTCTTCCTCCTGGACCAAAGGGTTAGAACTATCACACATAGGAACAGGTTTTATCACTAGGAGTCCCTAGAGCTTAAAGCAATCCCACATAGTGTTAGGATTAGGTAGAAATACTCCCCTGGGGCTTAGTTGAGCAATCAACAGAGTGAAGGGTTGACGTGAATCCTATTGCCGGGACATAGTGTTGAGGTTAGCCACGGTTGACCTTAGATTTGGGACCGTGTGTTTCAGGATTTTCCTCGACTCAATTAACATCAATAGGAAGGTATAATAGCATAGTCTTGCACTAGAAGCATAAGTCCTAGAGGTAACTTGTCCGGATACCCTATTTTCACTTATTACTAGTCTCTCTCTTTTTACTCGTTGCTTGCACTTTTTTCTCTTTCATCTTTCGATTTATTTGCTTTGCATCTACTCTAGTTCCCATAAATTCACTCATCACTCCGATCATTGTTTCTTTTCGTACATCACACGACTCAATAGCAATTTCTCGTATTTTAAATCCCTATAAAAGCATTAATTGTCTTTGAATCAACTCGGTAGTGCACTCAAAAGCATGTATCCATATCTATTTGGATTTTTTTTTTAAATGTAGTTGATGCATGTATGTTTTGTAAGATTGCATTTTTTTTTTAATGTAAGTTATGAATAACAATGCAACCTATTCTAGTCTATCATATCTTTCTCTAGAATTTGTTCTAGTTTTAAATCCTTGAATTGGAAAATATTTTTCATGTTTATTTCTTTTTACTATCTTTATATCCATGTAACTTATTGATATGTGGGATTGCAAGTGCTGGTCTTTTTCTTAATTTGTGGGAGCATCAGAGAGTTACCAAAAATTTTTTGGATTGGAGATTGTTGATGTGGGCAATGGTCACCAAACAAGATAGGTCGGTGACCTTGTTTCTTGCTAAAATATTTTTTATTGTAGTAATGAGTTAGTGAGGTAAATATGATCTCAATTCCTTTAAGGCTTTAAATATATTAATACAAAGCAAGCTCTCTCGCATTTTTTTTTTTTATATCGAAGGCTATGCATGTTAACAGTTTGATTAGATTCTATATTTGTGCATCTTTATGTGATATTTATATTTAGGGGCACTCTTCACATCTTGCAATCGAGAATAGCTCATGTTTCCCATTGAAAGTAAAATAGAAACAACTTTTTTGGCATATTTGACTATGATTTAATGCAATCGAGAACAGTTTATCGTAGGTTGATTGCAATTTTCATGTGTTCTGCAAGCATCATGTCTTTTTACATGTTCTCATTGGCAATGGAATATATCATTGGTTATTTCATAGTTCCAACTTTTATTTATACATTTTAATTTTTTTTACCTGGTCTTTTAGTTTGTTCTCCAATTGTATATTGGTTGTTGTTGTCGATTGGCTGATCACGTGGTCTGCACATTGATGCCATAACCCTTGTTCTTGAAAAATTTTGACTTGTAGTTTTCCTTCACAAGTTTCTCTTTAAGTAGGTTTTTTTTGCATATACATACTCCTTTAAACCATCATATTTTCAATAAACTAAGTCATTGGAGTTAGTTTAAACCCCGGGTAAATACCTTTGTTAAATTTAAGTTCAACTATTTCAAATTTCTAGCAATGAACTTACATAGATCCAATATACTTTACCAATAATAGTACATGTGAGCAAACTGAATATAGGATATTCACTTTAAAGAGAAAATAATAATAATAATAATAATAATAATAATAATAATAATAATAATAATAATAATAATAATAATCACCTTAAAAAGAAAAATCCACATGAATTTCTATTAATTTGCTAAATATTAAGGTTAATCACATGCAAAAAAAGAGTTTTTTTATGATTTTTGAATTTTGTAGAAATCAACATGCCATTGATAAGTCATGAATGAATCTTTTAACTAGATCCTGTATAGAATATTATAATGGGTTGGAAATTTTGCTTCAGTATGAATTTCATCATGTGAAAAATGAAGACATGAAAATTAATTGTCCTTGCTTGGACTGTTGCTATAAATATCGATTGACCAAAGAAGAATCACACATCCATTTATTATACAGAAGAATCATGCAGAGTTATACCTTCGGGTATTTACATGGTCAAGAAGATGGTCGAGATGAAGATAATGATAGTGCCTTGTGATGAGGAATTATGGGAAGTGGAAATGGAAAAGGTTGATGATATGATCGATATTATACATGAAGTCTATCCCCATGGTACAGATGAAATAGAACAAAGCAGTAATGACTCCCAAGTGATAAATGAAGATGCAAAATAAAAATTTTAAATTATTAGATGATGCTAAACAACCTTTATTTTCCAGTTGTGATAAGTATTCCATCTTGAACTAATAATTCATTTGGCATGTTGCTAACCTTACATAAGGATGCATTTCCCATATGTAAAACAATACCAAATTAAAACTTTGAAGCAAAGAAAATGGTAAGTGATCTTGGTCTACATTATAAGAAAATAGTTGCATGCCAAGAATGACTGTATTATCTACTACGAGAAACATTCAGATGCAATCAAGTGTCCAGTTTGTAGTCTTTCAGGATGGAAACCAGATAAAAGTGGTGCACCAAAAAAAAAATAATAGCCAATAAAGTATTAATGTATTTTCCAATTACACCAAGATTACAAATAATTTTTGGGTCTTTAAAAATGGCTAAGGATATGCAATGGCATAGTGAAAAGCGCATAAATAATGGGGTCCTACGTCATCTAGTTGATGTGGACTTTTTGAGGGGTTTTGATAATATCTTTGTTGAAGTTTCTTTGGAGCCTCGAAATGTAAGGCTTGGTTTAGCTATAGATGGTTTCAATCCCTTTGGAAACATGAACATTTCATATAGAATTTGACTAGTTATTTTGTTTTCTTATAATCTTCCACCATGGATGTGCATGAAAGAGGTATTTTTATTTATAACTTTAATACCAAGGTCTAAAGGACCAGGACAGGACATTGATGTTTATATGAGGACAGTGATTGATGAATTGAAGCATTTATGAGAGCTTGGGGTAGATACATATGATGTTTCAAGGGAAAAATAAATTTTAAATGAAAGTGGCACTAATGTGGAATATAAACGACTTTCCTAACTATGGTTATGTTTTTGATTGGAATACTCAAGGAAAGCTAGCATGTCCTTGTTGGAATAAAAAAAAAATATTATCAATTAAGAAATGGTTCCAAAATTTGGTACATGCTTCATTGCCAATTTTTACCTATAAATCATAAATGGCGTGAACAAATATCACAATTTGATGGAAAAGAAGAAAAGAGAGCTCCACAAGAATAATTAAATCGTGATGATGTTTTAAATCAACTTCATCATATGAAGCAAATAGTGTTTGGGAAAGCAAAGAAGTGGCAAAAGCTTCCTGGGCAAGGAATCAAGCATAATTGGAAAAAACACAGTATGTTCTTTACTTTACGCTATTGGCATAACCAAAAGTTGCATCATAATTTGGATGTGATGCATATTGAAAAAAACATTTTTAAAACCTTTATTGGTACAATTATGAATATTTATGGTAAAACAAAGGATACATTGAAGACATGGTTAGATTTACAAGAGATGGGTATCAAAAAATCATTACATCCAAAAGAAGTTAATTGCAAGATAGTATTACCCATTGCTTGTTATATGTTATCAAATAATGATAAAAGAACCTTGTGTTAGTGGTTGCAACAAATCAATTTTCCATATGGTTACTCAGCAAATTTATGAAGATGTGTAAATGTGAAAGTTGGTAGAATTTCTGAAATTAAAACAAATGATTGTCATGTGTTCTTGGAGAGATTACCTCCATTACCCATGCTAGATTTGTTATCTCATGTTGTTTCCGATACTTTAACACAATTAAGCATATCTTTAAAAGTTTTGTGTTGTAAAATTTTAAAAGCAGAAGATTTGGATTGGCCACAAGAGGAAATTACATTGACACTTTATAAGGTATAACATTTTCACCTTCATTTTTCTATATAATGGTACATCTTCCAATTCACTTAGCTTGGGAAGCTAAAGTTGGTGGCCTTGTGAATTCAATGGATGTATTCCATTGAAAGGTATATATCCACATAACTTCTCATGACTTGCATTTTTTCAAAATCAAATTTACTTAGATTCATAACTAGTGTTTTTTGTTAGATATATGCACAAAATTAAGGGGTATGTCCATAAAAAATAACGACATGAGGGATCCATTGCTGAGGGATATATAGCGGAGGGCTGCTTGACATTTTGTTCTCGATACTTACATGGTATTGAAACAAAATTTAATCATCTAGAACGAAATTATGCGTAACTTTGTTGAAATATTTAATGAAATAATATTTTTAATTGATATACTTTATCTATTGAACACTAAATATTTTTAAATTCATGCATGACTTTGTTGAAAAATTAATGTGAGAGGAAAGGCTAAAGGTGTTAAATCAGAAGAAGGAATTGAAGTTGAAATATATGGTAATAGGTAAAATATACCATCCGATAGCTTTTCATGAATAAATTGATGGGAGATAATTGTCAAACACCCACCTTCTTTCATTCCTTCTAATGTGTGGAAAGAATGGACAGAGAAATGGATGGGAGATAATTGCCAAGTTTTATATATATATAGATTTTTAATTCTATTAAGAGTATTTGAAAAATCTAATATTGTTGGTATGTATGTTGTACAAAAATGATAAGAATAAACTTAATCGATCACAATCTTAAATCATTCATACTCCTATTAGAGCTTTGATGGCTAAGCATAGGATTGACATGGTAACTAATATTGTGTTAAACTATATAATATTTCCTAATAGATAAATATTTTATGCCTTTCAAATTGATCATATTTTTTTTAATTACCTTAGGTTTAATAGACATGTTCAGAGCTAGGCCCAATTGATGGTTTTACAAAATTACATACTAACAAGGATGGAGAAAGTTAGGCAACTGAGAAAGCAAATGATCTATAGGTATAAATGTTTTTTTTTATCATTTAAGTCTTACTTTTGTAATGAGTATTTATAATTGCTTTTCTCAATATCAGGATCAAATGGATAATATTAGGTCAACTGCAACATCCGAGTGTTCAATGGTAAATGAATGGAAAATATATCGCGATGTTATAAGAGAACGCAGTCATGGTAGTGTTCTTGGATTAGGTATGGGTATTCAAGGAAATGATGTGCATGGTAGTTGTTCCTCTCAAACATGTCGGAAAATATGCAAAGAAATTCAAAAGTGAAGGAAAAAGAATGTGAAGTTTGTTTCAAGCAAATGAAGTCTACAATTGATAAATTGCAACAACAAGTACCTGTTATGGTTCAAGGTGTGTTGCAAAGTTTGGGATTGTCTAATATACAATTAGCTACATAGGTATAATAATATTCTTTAATGTTTTTAATTATTATGTGTATATGATTTTTAGATTGTTGCTAATGTAAATTATGTGTATATGTTATTTAAATTTATTGTCACCCATTACTTTTCCACTTATGTTATCTTATTCATTTTCCTTTAATACTATTATGTTTATAGTATAAAAAAAATCCTATAATTAACTGTCTCATCACTAATATTATTTAATACCCGTACGAAATCTATATGCATCTTTAGCTTTAATTCAATTTTTTTTCCTTTTAATGGTGTAGTATTGATTTGGAAATTGTTTTCATGTATTATGGTTGTGTGTTGGGAGGTGATAATGATCTTCGAAATGTGATAGCTAATTCTCAAGATGATGATAACAATGAAAATGAAGATAGTTTTGAAGATGACGATAATGATGATGATTGAAGATTTAAATGTTTTGAATATTTTCAACTTTTATTAAATTTCATTTATCAAACTCTTATTGAGTTAAAGTTTTCTAAAAGTTTATAACACTTAGTTTCGTACACTTATTTAGTTTCATGTTTCGAACTTTTGTTGTCATTATTTTGTACAAGTTTATAATAATAAATTTTGTTAGACATGAATCGAGTTAACCTATTATTATGTTTATATATTAAATTGAGTCAATTGTGAGAAATGATTTTGTTGTTATATAATTTAATTTATATAGTAATATAAGATTCTAATTAGTGACATGTATGGTAACAATTTTTTCACATAACATTTGCAATGATTTGGTCACAAAAAGATTTATTTGTATGGGCACACAAAAATATTCATTTGTCACCAATACTGATTGGTTACGAATAACCCTTTTTTGCGACGATACAAAGCTAGTCGTAAAAGAATTCATTTCTGACAGATATAGTTAGTTACAAATAATAACCATTTGTGATAGCTTATTCTTTGTTACAAATAATAAGTGGTAACTTGGTCTTCTTTTTCACTTGTTTGTTACTTGGTTCTCTTAGTTGTTTTGGTTGTTTTCTCATTGTCTTTTGTTTAAGGCTTCTTGCTGAGCATTTGGAGACTTTTGCCGAGTGTTTGGGATTTTTTTTTTTTTGTGGGGGGGGGGGGGGAGAGGGATTCTGTGCGGCCTCTGTGCACCCACGCAGGAGGCCGCACGTCCTAGGTTGCACGGCGCACAGGCCTTATAGTTACTGTAGAGCGGAATCAAGATGGATTTCCCTTGTTTCCCTTGATGGTTTTAAGGGTTGTGAGATCCTTCCTTGCTAGATCTACTAGTTAGAGAGTTTAGAAAATCCTAGAAACCATCTTTTCTCCATTTTGAACTTTGTCCTTCTTTTCAATTGATCAAGTTGTTGTTGATGTTTGGTTATTTGTTTGGTTTGTCCAATTGCTTCTAGGAGGCCAAACTTCGAGCAAAGGAAAAAGCCAGTGGCGTAGCGACATCGAAGGTTTCTAGCACACCAAGTTTGTGAGTGGGACTTACGATTTCATCAACCTCACTATCGTGCATGTTTCCTATATATTTGAGTTATTCTTTCTTTCGAATATTTTCATGACTTTGAAATCATGCTTGATTTTAAATGGGTTATTGAAATTATATGTGAGTATATTAATGGTGTTCAAAAGCTTGGTTCTTAAATTACCTATTCATGGAAATGTTTGAGATTCATGCCTTATACTTGTCAAAAGTTTCTTGAAATATTATTCATAATTTTTTAAAACATCCCACCTTGAATTTTAATGAGTTTATGAAAAAGTTTGCCCAGTTATGTTACTCAAGTTTGAGAACTTTGATATCAAATGTAATTTTGTTTTAGGATCTATCTTTCAAGTTCTAATATTAATGTTTATACTTTGAAAAATTATCTACAACCCTTGAAAGTGTTATTTGACCTTTAGTGAACTCATTGCAATGCTTATGAGTGGGATTAACTAAATTATGGGCTATAAACCATGCATGTTTTCTCATAATTAAGTTGCATTGCCCTTGATTGATGACATATCATTGCTAAAACTCTTGAAATGTTTCTATAGTGTTTAGAAGCTATGTTGATTTATGAATTAACTTATTTCAAGAAAATAGTTGCAAAGTCTGTGTTACTCGTGATTGAAAACCTTGTGTTTTGGGTTGTATGTTTCAATGTGCATTTTCAAGAATCTTGATGTTCATGCCTGGATAAGTAAATAAGCTGTTTAAATTAAGTTGATTTTTATTGTGATGATGTTATACTTGAAGTGTATTTTCAAAGATTGATCTTATATGATGTTTTCTTGATGAAAAGCATTTCATTGACGATGTTATGATCAGTTTGCTCACTCTTGGAGTGAATAATTTTGTATATAAACACACATGATCTCTCGATGAGATGTATGCTATCATGTTGATGTATATAATGAGCCTACGGGCTGGGTTGTTACTTAAATATTTTGATTGTGACATGGGAGTCGAGCTCCAGTACTTACTGCAGTAAGAAATGGATGGTTTCCACGGGCCGACCTATGTAGAGGTGGCGTGGAAAACTGTCAAACTAGTTATGCCATTTTAAGTAGGAGCTGAGATTCCTGACTTGGATATAGTTGAGTTGTTCAGAGTCACCACATGAACTTCCCAGCAGCCAATGCCAAGATACGCGCATCTTGGTAGTTCCTGACCTAACCAAGGCCATGGTTAGCGATGGAGAGTTTTTAGGGCCATTTTTGATACTATTGACTATTGGGATTTGTTAATGTATCTTGATATATAAAGCTATCGAAAAGAATGTGCAAGTATTAGATTCTAGAATGGTATGGATTTTCTTGTTGATTTCAAAGGAATTTTATTTTACATTTCATTGAGAAAGCTTAATTTCTTATGTAATAATCATTATTTAAAGTATTTCTATCATTGTTGAGAAATGAAACATGTTTTTGGCATTTTTATTTTATTTAATTAGGTATGAGTTATGGTTCTATGTTTAGCACCACACTGGGTATTCAAATTTTGGAGGCTAGTTACTAAGAATCCGATAGTTGATTGAGATTTATTAAACCCATGTTTTAGTGAGTTGTTGAAAGGAACGGATGTCTATTTATGTTAGAGCTTGGCTTTGATCAATTGTTATTGTAAGATACTTTTATTGGCATACTTTGGTCTTTGTAAATCTGAGTGTTACTCCAAGGTTGCTATTTTCATTATTTGGGTTTCGGTAAACTCTTAAAACAGATTATTATTATATTGCTTATATTTATTTATTTATTTATTTATTTGACACGTATGATTTGATAGTTCCATGCAATTCCCCTCACTGAGTAACCAAGTTACTTGGCCCCTCTTTCTTCTTCTCAGGTGTTTGTTCAGTGAAGAGGTGTGAACGTGAAGTGCTTGGCAAGGGTCTAGTTCAGTACATTTACTTTTAAGTCTATGTATGTATATTCTAGTACTTGGCATGTACGTTGTGAGATTCATTAATGTATGGTGTCAGCTCATTTGTATATTTATTTTCCTTGGGTGATCATGTATGTTGCTATTGTCCAGTGTTGCCTAAAAACATACCCAGAGTTTGGGATGTATTTACGATTATGTATTTTAGGTTGTAGTCTTGTATTTCTTGACGTGGTCGTATATATTTGCTTGACTTATTAATGTAGTGATTGGTTTGTATAGAGAATTATTTTATCAGTCTATTCTTGTGTTCCTTCCAGTCAGTTATAGTGTTGTGAATAGGTATTAAGTCAACCTTACGATGATCCAGGGTTAAGGCAGTGTTTGGCCTCTCTTGTGTTATCGTGGCGGTATGTCACATATGGGATCCACTGGTCGGGACGTGACATAATATGTTTTGTAATGGCTTACTCTTTGTTGCAAATACTATCTTTTGTGGCAGACAATATCTCATCCCAAATAATGTCTTTTGTAACGAGCAAATAATACCAATTGTGATGACTAGTTGCCATTGCGAAAACATTTCGTCACCTTAATTCATAGTATTATAAATGTTTTTATCACTAGATTTTAAATTTTTTATGATGGCTTTTCATTGTTGCAATAATTAGTGTTTGCAACGGTTGGTTACAAAAACTATATTTTGCGATGGAAGCAGAAAAGATGACATGTAACAGCCAAATGCCATCACAAAAAACCTTTTCTGATGAATTTCAACTTTTGTGAAGGCCACTGGTCATAGCAAAAAGTAGTTTTTCTTGTAGTGAGCAATGTCTACTATTTTTCAATTAAAACGCTAATCCTATGTTTTCTTTTCGAAATGTCTCATATTTTTCAATCAAAACCCTAATCTTATATTTTGTTTTTGAAATGTCTTATATTTTTTAATCAAAACCATAATTCTATGCTTTCTTATAGTAATGTCTCCTATTTTTCATTCAAAAACCTAATCCTAAGTTTTTAATAATAATGTCTCCTATTTTCAATCAAAACTCTAATCCTATATTTTCTTTTTGAAATGACACTATACTTCAATTAAAATACTAATCCTATTTTTTTTTAATATGTCTCCTATCTTTAAATCAAGACACGAATCCTGTGGTTTCTTTTGTAAATGTCTCATATTTATCAGTTTTTAATTAAAACCCTAAACTATATTTTCTTTTCAGAATGTCTCCTAGTTTTCAATAAAAACCGTAATCCTTTATTATTCTTTGAATATCTACTTATTTTGAATCAAAACCCAAATCCTATATTTTACTTTCGAAGTATGTCCTGTTTTTCAATTTTAAATCAAAATCCTAATCCTTTTTTTTTGTTTTTAAAATGTCTCATTTTTTCAATCAACACACTAATTTTTGTTTTGGGAATCTATGCTAATTTTTGTTTTGGGAATCTATGCTAATTTTTAATCAAAACCCTAAACATATGTTTTGTTTTTATAATGCCACTTATTTTTTAGTAAAAATCCTAATTCTATATTTTCTTTTCGGAATGCCTCATATTTTTTAAATCAAAATCCTAATCTTTCTTTTGGCAATGTTTGCTATTTGTGAATCAAAACAATAATCATATGTTTTTTTTTCGTAATGTCTCCTAATTTTATAATTAAAATACTAATCCTCTGTTTTTTGGAATGCCTCCATTTTTTTAACAAAACCCTAATCCGAAAATGAAAGAAAGGATTAGGATTTTGATTCAAACCTGACAAATAGGACGCATTCCTAAAAGAAAACATAGGATTAGTGTTTTGAATCAAAAGTAGCAGACATACCTAAAAGATAAGAAAAGATAAAGTTTTTGATTAAAAAATAGAAGACATTCTGAAAAAATAAAGGTTAGGCTTTTGAATCAAAACTAATAAAAAGGAGGCATTAAGAAAAGAAAACATAGGATTATTGTTTTGATTGAAATATTGTACAAATTAAAAAAAAAAAAAAAAACGACTATCCCCTAGATACCTTAATTTTATTATGATTCATTCTGTAAAAAAAAAAAATGGGTATTGTGCCAAAGATAAATAAATAATTAGATTTTTTTAGTCACAATTTTAAGAAAACATAGGACTATTGTTTTCATTGAAATATATGAGACATTCCTACAATAAAACATTGGATTCTAGTTTGAATAAAAAATAGCAGACCTTCCCACAGAAAGCATAAGATTAGGGTTTTGATTAAAAAATAGGAGGTATTTAAAAAACATAGGATTAAGGTTTTCTTTGAAAAATATGAGACATTAATAAAAGAAAACAAAGGATTGGGGTTTTGATTTTAATATAGCAGGCATTCCGAAAAAAAAAATAGGATAAGGGTTTTGATTGAAAAATAACAGACATAACAATAAGAAAACTTAGAATTAGGGTTTTGATTAAAAAATAATAGGCATTACGAAAAGAAAACATAAGATTAGGGTTTTGATTTAAAGATATGAAACATTTGAATAGAAAATATTGTATTACGGTTTTGATTGAAAAATAGAACACATTACTATAATAAAACATTGGATTAGGGTTTCGACCAAAAAACAAAAAATAGGGGACATTTACAAAAGAAAAGATTGCATTATGGTTTTTATTAAAAAAAAAATAGAAGGAGTTTCAAGAAAAGAAAATAGGAAAAGGATTTTGATTCAAATTTAGGAGGCATTCCGAAAAGAAAACATAGGATTAGGGTTTTGAATGGAAAATAAGAGACATTACTATAAGAAAACACATTATTATTTTGATTCAAAAATAGTCGACACTCCGAAAAGAAAACAAAGGATTAGGGCTTTGATTCAAATATAGTAGGCATTCGAAAAAAAACATAGCATTAGAGTTTTGATTGAAAAATAGGTGACATTACAATAAGACAATATAGGATTATGGTTTTGATTCAAAATGAGTAGACATTCCAAAAAATTAGCAAACATTAAAAAAAAAGATAGGATTAGGGTTTTGATTAAAAAAAAAAGACATATCAAAAAAAAAAAAAAAAAACACAAAGGATTAGTGTTTTAACTCAAATCTAAAAAATAGGACACATTTTGAAAAAAAAACATAGGAATATGGTTTTGATTTAAAAATTGCAGACATTGCGAAAAAAACATAGTATTAGTATTCTGATTGAAAAATATGAGACATTCTATAAGAAAACATGGGATTAGTGTTTTGTTTGAAAAATAATAGGCATTCTGAGAAAAAAAAAAATAGGATTAGTGTTTTGATTGAAATATATTAGGCATTCCGAAAAAAAAATTAGCATTAGAGTTTTGATTGAAAAGTATGAGACATTACAAAAATAAAACATAGTATTAGGGTTTTGAATAAAAAATTGCAGACATACGCAAAAGAAAACATTAGATTTTGGTTTTGATTAAAAAATAGAAGTCATTAAAAAAAACTTGGGTTTAAGGTTTTGATTAAAAAATATGAGACACTAAGAAAAGAAACACGGGAATTAGTTTTTGTTAGCAAAATAGGAGACATTCCGGAAAGAAAATTTAAGATTAGAGTTTTGATTCAAATATAGTAGGCATACAGAAAAAAAAAAATCAGATTAAGGTTTTGATTAAAAAATAGGAGATATTATTATAAGAAAATATAGGATTAGTGTTTTGATTGAAAAATAAGAGACATTTCGAAGAGAAAACATAGGATTAGGATTTTAGTTTAAAAGTAGGAGACATTACTATAATAAAACATTGGATTAGGGTTTTGATTAAATAACCAAAAATAGTGGAAATTTTCAAAAGAAAAAAGGATTTTTGTTTTTATTCAAAAATGGTAGATATTACGAAAAGAAAAGAAATGATTAAATTTTTGATTGATAAATATCATCCATTCTTAAAAGAAAACATTGGTTTAGGTTTTGATTCAAAACTATTAAATTGGAGACAATAAGAAAAGAAAATATAGGATTCAGGTTTTGTTTGAAAAATAGGAGACATTCCAAAAAGAAAACATAGGATTATGGTTTTGATACAAATATAGTAGGCACTCCGAAGAAAAAAACATAGGATTAGGGTTTTGATTGAAAAATATGAGATATTTAGAAAATAAAGCGTATTAGTGTTCTAAATAAAAAATAGTACACTTTCAGAAAAGAAGACAATAGATTAGGGTTACATTAAAAAATACGAGGTATTTAAAAAAAAAACTTACGATTAAGGTTCTGATTAAAAAAATATGAGAACTTAAGAAAAGAAAAACAGAGGATTCGGGGTTTGTTTGTGAAATAGGAGACATTCAGAAAAGAAAACATTAGATTATGGTTTTGTTTCAAATATAGTTGGCAGTTTGAAAGCAAAACATTGGATTAAGGTTTTGATTCAAAAGTAGGAAACATTAATATAGGAAAACATAGGATTAGGGTTTTAATTAAAAAATAAGAGACAGTACTATAATAAAACATAGGATTAGGATTATGAATGAAAAAAAGTGAGACATTATTATAAAAAAAATATTGGATTAAGGTTTTGATTCAAAAATAGTAGACATTCTGAAAATAAAATATAAGATTAGGGTTTTATTTGAAAAACACGAGACATTACTATAATAAAACATTGGATTTTAGTATTGATTAGAAACTAAAAAATATGGACATTTCCAAAAGAACATTGGAATACGGTTTTTATTAAAAAATAAGAGACGTTCCGAAAAGAAAACAAAGAATTAGTGTTCTAATTAAAATATATGAGGTATTCTAAAAAGAAAAAAAAAACGATTAGGGTTTTGGTTCAAATATAGTAGGCATTCTAAAATAAAAATGTAGAATTAGGCATTTGATTGAAAACTAGGAGACATTGCTATAAAAAACATTGGATTAGTATTTTGAATAATAAATATAAGACATTATTGCAAAAAAAACATAGGATTTTTTGTTTTAATTAAAAAATAGTAGACATTCCAAAAAGAAGACAAACAAGTAGGGTTTTGGTTGAAATATAGTAGGCATTCTGAAAAAAATAATTGGTTTTAGTGTTTAGATTGAAAAAAATGAGACATTACTACAAGAAAACCTAGGAAAAGGGTTCTGATTAAAAAATAGTAGACATTCGGAAAGGAACACTGAGGATTAGGATTTTGATTGAAAAATAGAAGTCATTCCGAAAAGAAAACATAGGATTATTGTTTTGATTAGAAAATATGTGACATTCCAAAAAGAAAACATTAGATTGGGGTTCTGATGAAAAATCAGCAAACATTCCCAAAACAAAACATAGGATTACTGTTTTGTTAGAAAAAATGAGACAATCTGAAAAGTAAACAAAGGGTTAAGGTTTTGATTCAAACCTGAAAAATAATATACATTCTGAAAAGAAAACATAGAATTAAGGTTTGATTAGAAAATAGTACATATTCTGAAAAGAAAATAAAGGATTAGGTTTTTGATTTAAAAATAGGAGACATTACAAAAAGAATACATAGATTAGGGTTTTGATTACAAACTAATAAATAGAGGACATGAAGAAAAGGAAACATAGGAATAGGGTTTTGTTTTAGAAATAAGATACACTTCGAAAACAATATATAGTATTATGGATTTGATTCAAATATAGTAGGCATTCCGAAAAGAAAACATAGGATTAGGGTTTTCATCAAAAAATGGGAGACATTACTATAAGTAAACATATGATTAAGGTTTTGATTCAAAAATAGTAGTCATTCTGAAAAGAAAACATTGGATTAGGGTTTTGATCTAAAAAAAGTAGGCAATCTGAAAAATAAAACATAGGATTATTGTTTTAATTTTAAAATATGAGACATTCAAAAAATAAAACAAAGGATTAGTTTTTTTAATAAAAACAACAAACATTCACAGAAGAAAACAAAAGATCAGGGTTTGATTAAAAAATAGGAGGCATTCCAAAAAACTTAGGATTAGGGTTTTCGTTAAAAAAAATATGACATTGAGAACAGAAAGCATAGGATTTGGGTTTTGTTTGCAAAATGGGAGACATTCCGAAAAAAAACATAGGATAAAGGTTTCGATACAAATATTGTAAGCATTCTAAAAAGAAAATATAGGATTAGGGTTTTGATTGAAAAATAGGAGACATTACTATACCAAAACGTAAGATTAGGGTTTTGATTGAAAAATCTGAGACGTTACTATAATAAAATATAGTAATATTTTTTTGAATAAAAAAATGGGAGACATTACTATAAGAAATCATGGAATTAATGTTTTGATTAAAAAATAGACATTCCGACAAGAAAAAATAGGATTAGGTTTTTGATAGAAAAATCTGAGACATTTCATAAAGAAAAAATAGGGTTACTGATTTGATTTAAAAAGCATACATTCTATAAAGAAAACATAAGATTAGTGTTTCGATTATAAAATATGTGGCATTCCAAAAAAAAAAAAACTTAGTAGTTAGTGTTTAATTAAAAAATATTAGACATCGTGAAAAGAAAACATATAATTATTGTTTTGTTTTAAACTATAGAAGAGTTTACAAAAAAAAACATAAGGTTATTATTTTGATTCAAAAATAGGAGGCATTCCGAAAAAGAACTCATAGGATTATGATTTTGATTGAAAAATATGATTATTTTTTCGATTAAAAAATAACATACATTTTCAAAAAAAAAAAAAAAAACCATAAGATTAGGATTTTCATTGAAAAATAAGAGACATTACTAAAAGAAAACATATGATTAGGGTTTTGACTAAAAAATAATAGCCATTAAGAAAAGAAAATATTGGATTAGTGCTTTCAATGAAAAATAGGAGACATTACTATAAGAAAACATAAGATTAGTGTTTTGATTACAAAATAGTAGGCATTCTAAAAAGAAAACTTAGGATTAAGGTTTTGATTAAAAAACAGGAGATATTCCAAAAAGGTAAAAAAGGATTAGTGTTTTGGTTTAAAACTGAAAAATATTATTATTTTGATTGAAAAATAGGAGATATTTAGGCATTCCAAAATGAAAATATAGAATTAGTGTTTTGATTGAAAAAAGGGAGACATTATTATAAGAAAACATATGATTAGGGTTTTTATTCAAAAATAAGAGGCATTCTAAAAAAAATTTAGGATTTGGGCTTTAATTGAAAAATATGAGACATTTCCAAAAGAAAACATATTATTATTGTTTTCATTAAAAATTAGGAGGCATTAGGAAAATAAAACATAATATTAGGGTTTTGATTAAAAAATAGTAGACATTAGAAAAAGAAAACATAGGATTTGTGTTTTGATTTAAAAATAGGAGACATTACGAAAACAAAACATAGTATTATGGTTTTGATGTAAATTTAGCAGACAATACTAAATTTTATTTTTTAATCAAAACATAATATTAGGGTGTTGATTTAATAAAGATAAGGCATTCCAAAAAAAATACATAAGATTAAGGTTTTGATTGAAAAATACGAGACATTCTGAAAAAGAAAAACACGATAAGGATTTCAACTGAAATGTGAAAAGCGGAAGACATTCTAAAAAAAATATAGGATTACTTCTTTGCTTAAAAAATAGGAGACATTACAAATAGAAAACATTGGATTTTGGTTTTGATTATAAAAAAGGAGATATTCCAAAAAGAAAGCATGGATTTAGGGTTTTGATTGAATAATAAAAAAATACGAGACATTGCATAAGTAAGACATAGGATTGGACCTTTGATTTAAAACTGAAAAATAGGAGACATTACAAAATGAAAACATAAAATGAGGGTTTTGATAAAAAAAAAGCAGACATTTTGAAAAGAAAACATATGATAAAAGTTTTGATTAAAAACTAACAAAAATAAAACATTCAGAAAGAAAATATAGGATTCATGTTTTGATTTAAAACTAAAAAATAGGAGAAATTAAAAAATAAAACATAGGATTAGCATTTTTACTCAAAACTAGAAGACATTATGAGAAAAATGAATAGGATTAGGTTTTGGATTGAAAACGTAAATTGAGGTGACATTCTGAAAAAAAAAACATGGGATTATGATTTCAGTTGAAACATATGAGACATATTGAAAAGAAAACATAGGATTTTGGTTTAGATTAAAAATTAGCAGACATTCTGAAAGAAAAACATAGGATTAGGGTTTTGATTGACAAATAGGAGGCATTCCGAAAATTATACATAACATCAGGGTTTTGATTAAACACTAATATATAGAAGACATTCCAAAATAAACACATAAAATTAGTTTTTGATTGAAAAATAGGAGATATACTGAAAAGCAAACATAAGATTAGTGTTTTGATTGAAAAATATAAAACATTAATATAAGAAAATATAGGATTATGGCTTTGATTAAAAACCAAAAAATATGTGATATTTTGAAAAGAAAACATAGGATTAGAGTTTTGATTGCAAAATAGCAGACATTCCCAAAAGAAAATATAGGATTACGGTTTTAATTAAAAAATAGCAAACATTCCGAAAAGAAAAAAAATGATTAGGCTTTTGATTCAAAAATTGGAGCCATTTCAAAAAGAAAAACATAGGATTAGGGTATTGGATAAAAAAAAGGAGGCATGAATATAAGAAAATATAGGATTAGTGTTTTGAATAAAAAATAGGAGATATTATTGCAAGAAAGCATAGGATTAAAGTTTTGATTAAAAAATAATAAACATTCTGAAATAAAAAATTAAAATTAGAGTTTTGGTTGAAAAATATGAGATATTTCGAAAACAAAACATATGATTAGAATTTTAATTGAAACATAGGAGACGTTACTATAAAAAAACATAGGATTGGGGTTTCGATAAAAAAAAGTAGACATTCTGAAAACAAAACATAGGGTTAGGGTTTTGATTGAAATATAGAAGACATTCCAAAAAGAAAACATAAGATTAGAACATTTATCCAAAATATGAGGTATTATAAAAAGAATCATAGTCAGAGATTCCAAAAATGAAAAATAAGATTAGGGTTTTGATTAGAAAAATTAGACATTCTAAAAATGAAACAAAAGATTAGGGCTTTATTTCAAAACTGAAAATTAGGCCCCATTCAGAAAGAAAAAGCATAGGATTATTATTTTGAATGAAAAATTGGACATTCCGAAAGGAAAACATAGGTTAAGGTTTTGATAGAAAAATATGACATGTTACTATAAGAAAATATAGGATTAGATTTTTGATTAAAAACCAAAAAATAGGGATATTTCCAAAAGAAAACATAGGATTAGAATCTTGATTAAAAAATAGCAGAAATTTCCAAAAGAAAGCATTGCATTTGGATTTTGATTAAAAGAAATGCAAAAATTATGAAAAAAAAAGAGAAAGGATTAGGTTTTTGACAGGAGCCACTCTGAAAAGAAAACATAAGATTAGGGTTTTGAATAAAAAAAGCAGACCTTACTATAAGAAAACATTGGATTAGTATACATTAAGAAAAGAAAATATAAGATTAGGGTCTTGATTGATAAATAGGACACATCACTAGAAGGAAACATAGGATTAGGGTTTGATTAAAAATAGCAGACGTTTGTTAATAAAAACATAATATTAGGGTTTTAATAAAAAATAGGAGGCATTCCAAAAAATAAATTAGGATTAGGGCTTTGATTAAAAAATATGAGGCATTTCGAAAAGAAAACATAACATTATTGTTTTGATTGAAAAATAGCAGACATTCCCAAAAAGAAAACATAAGATTATAGTATTGATTCAAAAATAGGAGACATTCTGAGAAGAAATAATAGGATTAGGTTTCTAATTGAATACTAAAATTTTGGTGACATTCCGAAAAAGACACGTAGGATTAATGTTTTTGTTAAAAAATAGGAGACATATCAAAAAGAAAAGAAATAAGGATTAGGCTTTTGATTAAAAATACAAGACATTAATAAAAGAAAACCTATGATTATTGCTTTGATTCAAAAAGAGTACACATTCTCAAAAGAAGCATCAAATTAAGGTTTTAATTAAAAAAATAGGACACATTACGAAAGGAAAACATAGGATTAAGGTGTTTATTGAAAAATATGATACATTTTGAAAAGAAAACTGAGGATTAGAGTTTTGATTGAAAACTATGAAACATTACTATAAGAAAAACATAGGATTAGAGTTTTCATTAAAAATAAAAAACAGGTCACATTTCTAAAATAAACATAGGATTACCGTTTTCATTAAAAAATAACAGACATTTCCAAAAGAAAACATAAAATTAGAATTTTGAGTAAAAAATAGGAGGCATTCCGAAAACAAAACATAGGATTGTTTTTTATTAAAAAATATCAGACATTCCCAAAAGAAAACATTAGATTAGTGTTATGATTGAAAAAAATGAGACATTTCGAAAATAAAATATTGGATTCGGGTTTTGATTGAAACATAGGACTAGTAATGTTTTTTTTGGAAATGTCTCATTTTTTCCAAAATTATCAAACATTTGGATAAGAAAACATAGAATTAGTATCAAGGTTTTCATTAAAAAATAGGAAACATTACTATATAAATGCATTTGATTGGGGTTTTGATTAAAAAATAGTAGACATTCCGCAAAGAAAACAGAGGATTAGATTTTTGATTGAAAAATATGAGACATTTTGAAAAGAAAAACATTGGATTAGTGTTTTGAATGAAAAATATGAGACATTACAATAAAAAAACATAGGATTTTGTTTTGAATAAAAAATAGGAGACACTACTATAAGAAAACATTGGATTAGGGTTTTAATTCATAAATAGTAGACATTCTGAAAAGAAAACATAGAATTATGGTTTTGATTGAAAAATATGAGACACTTAATAAATAAACCATAGGATTAGGTTTTTTTTTTTTTAAAAAAAAGGACACATTACTATAAGAAAAATATCGGATTATGATTTTAATTCAGAAGTAGTAGACATTCGATATATAAAAGAAAGGATTAAGGTTTTGAATAAAAAATATGAGACTTTACTGTAAGAAAACTTAGGATTAGGTTTTTGATTGAAAATGGCAGACATTACGAAAGAAAGAAGAAGAATTAGGTTTTTTTATTGAAAAATTGGAAACATTTTGAAAAAATAACATAGGTTAAGTTTTTGATTCAAAGTAGATAAAATGCAGACATTAATAAAGGAAACACGTAGGATACGGGTTTTGATTGAAAGATAGGACACATTCCCAAAGAAAAACATACGGTTGTTGTTTTCATTCAAAAATAGCTGAACTTCGAGAAGAAAACATACGATATTAAAAAAAAAAATAGGCACTCCGAAAAGAAAAAAAGATATTAGGACATTTCAAACTCAACACAATAATCAAAACCCGACTATTTTTCAATTAATATCCTAATCCTTTGTTTCCTTTTCAAAATGTCTCATATTTTCAATAAAAAATATAATCTTTTTTTTTAATCTCTGCTAACTTTTAATCAAAATCCTAATCCAATATTTTATTTTCTTAATGTCTCATATTTTTTAGCCAAAACACTAATCCATTGTTTTTTTTTTCAGAATGCCTACTATTTTTAATGTCTCATATTGAAAAATTGGAAGCATTTCGACAAGAAAACATAATATTAGGGGTTTGATTGAATAATATGAGATATTTTTATAATAGGAGCCCCTCCTATTATAGAAATGTTAGAATATCGGAATGCCTACTATATTTGACTCAAAACTATAGTCCTTCATTTTTTTGGGACGTCTCCTATCTTTCAATCAAAGCTCAAACCTTATCTTTGAAAACCCGAATCCTATGTTTTATTTCTGGAATGTGTCCTATTTTTTAGTTTTAAATAAAACCCCTAAAATTTTGTTTTTAAATCAAAACTCTAATCCTACATTTTTTTTCGTAATGCTTCCTATCTTTTAATCAAAACCTGAATCCTATGCTTTTCTAAAAGAAAACATAGGATTAGGGTTTTAATTCAAAAACCTAATATTATTTTTTCTATTTGTAATGTCTCCTATTTTTCAATTAAAACCCTAATCCTATGTTTTCTTTTTTGAATGCCTCCAACTAAAAAATTAGAGGCATTCTGAAAAGAAAACATAGGATTTGGATTAGGGTTTTGATTGGAGATGTCCCCTATTTTTTGGTTTTTAATCAAACCCATAATCCTTGTTTTCTTATAGTAATGTCTTCTATTTCTCAATCAAAACTTAAATTCTATGTTTTCTTTTTGATATATCTCGTATTTTTAATCAAAACCCTAATCATATGTTTTCTTTTCGTAGCGTCTCATATCTTTCAATCAAAACCCGAATCATATGTCTACTATTTATGTGTTCTCAATCAAAACCTAATAATATTTTTTCTTTGTACAAACTCTACTATTTTTGAATCAAAATAATAATCGTATGTTTTCTTTTTGGAGTGTGTAATATTTTTCAGTTTTGAATCAACACCTTAATCCTTGCTTTCTTTTCGGAATACCTACTATATTATAAAATAAAACACTAATCCTATGTTTTTTGTTCGGAATGTCTCCTATTTTCCGTTTTGCATAAAAATCCTAATCTTATGTTTTCTTTTGGGAGTATGCCCTATTTTTTAATCAAAACAATAATCCTATCTTTTGTTTAGGTAATGTATACTAATTTTTAATCAAAATTATAATCCTGTATTTTCTTTCAGAATGTCTCCTATCTTTCAATCAAAATCAGAATCCTATGTTTTCTTTTTTTAATGTCACATGTTTATCAATTTCGAATCAAAACCCTAGTCCTATGTTTTCTTCTCGGAATGTTTGCTTTTTCTTTTTTGTTTTGGAAATATCCTCTATTTATCAGTTTTAAAATAAAACCCTAATCCTATGTTTTCTTTCTTGAATTTCACCTAAATTTCAGGTTGGAATCAAAACATTAACTTGCATTATCTTTTTAGAAAGTATCCTATTTTTCAAATACCTAATCGTTTCTTTACGTTTTAGAATATCTCCTATTTAACATAACATTACTGATAAAGAAGCAACATTAAGAAAAGAAAATATAGGATTCAGGTTTTTAATTGAAACTATAATCATATGTTTACTTTTCGTAATGCCTACTATATTTTTGTGGAATCTCGCCTTTTCCAACTTCTCCTGCGTTTTGTTTCTTGAGTGTAACTTGTATGTTTTAAATTCCTTTGAGTGTCCTCTTGTGTTACGACCTTAGGTAAGGTTTTTTGAAAGGTTAAAAATGTGGGGGAAAGCTTTTAAAAGGAGCAAAACAAGGACGAGACCTTGCGGGCACTTAGAATAAACGTAAGGGATTGATTTGGTGGCCTCACAGCCTCCCTTGTGGCCATAAGTGAGCCCGTACGCCATCCAAAAGCACCATGCGGCCACATGGGAGCCCACATGGAATTCAGAGAGGCCATGCGGCCTCCCTTGCGCCAGCAAGACAGCCCGCGAGCCTTGGCCATATAAGTCCTACATGGACCTTCTAGGGCCTTCTTGAGGTCTCTTTTCTCTCCTTTTTCCTCACCCTCTTAAGTCACTATATCTTCTCTCAAAATTCATAATTTTTGGCCTACAAGAAAGTAGAGAAATGAAGATCTACTCCTCTTTCGATGAACAACTTCTTTAGGGTTTGGAAAAGCTTGGAGGTGAGCTCTTTCTTTTTCTTCTTCTTCTCCTTGCTCTTGTTACCAATTTTTTTTGTGTTTATGGTGGAAAATCTTGTGTTTTTTGCGGATTTAAAATTTAGAAGAAGTTTAGAGTTGTAAACCCATGTTTGGTGAAGAAGTGAGAAAGATCTTTCACCTCTAGGATTCGAGTTACTAGAGTACAAAAGAAAGTTGAGTCTCTTTTTGTTTTTCTTGTTGGTTTTTAAGGATGTGAGAGTTCCATGGTTGTGAGACCTTCTTCTTATAGTTCTTAGCAAACCCTAGGAGCAATTATTTTTCCATTTTGAGAATTTTCCTTTATGCAAGTGACAAGTTGTTGATGATGTTTCGTTGTTTGTTGTGGGTTCTTTAATTGCTTCTAGGAGGTGAAACTTCAAGAAAAGGAAAAGAACTAGTAGACAAGTAAATTACTAAATTATGGACTATAAATCATGCATGTTTTATAATACTTAAAATTGCTTGAATTTGAATGATAAACTTATTATTGTTAGAAAGACTCTTGAAATGTTTTCTATGGGACATAGAAATCATGATGATTTATGATTTGGCTTATTTCATGATTATTGGTAAAGATTTTATATGTATTACTTGTGGTTTGGAAAACCCTATGTTTTGAAATATATGGTTTCAAGTTTTGTATTTTCAAGGGACTTGATATTCTTGTTATAATGACCAAAAAAGCATGTGTAAACCAAGTTAAATTTCATTGTGATGTTGGTCTATTTGAAGTATATTTTCAAAAATACTCATGTATGATACTCAAGATGAAAATAGTTTCATTAAAGATGTTATAATCAAGTTATTCACCCTTGGAGTGAAAGTTGCACATGTGAGAGCTTATGATCTCTTAGTGAGAATTATGCCATCGTATTAGTGTACATACTGAGCCTACAGGCTGGATTGTTATTTAAATATTTTGATGGTGACATAGGGGATCCCGAATACTTACTACCGCAAGGGTTAGAGTTTCCACTGGCCGACCTAGTTAGGGTGGCGTGGAGTACTCATATGAGCTATCACCCTTTTAGGCGGCGCGTAGAGAGACTGAAAGGTGTGCATGGTTGGGTACCCCGAGTCACCACACAGGTTCCCCAACGCCCAATGCGAAGATACCCGCATCTTGGTGTCTGTTGACCTATCCACGGCTACAATTAGCGACGGAGGATTTCCTAGGTTAATTGTGATATTATCGATTGTTTTAATTGTTGATTTATTTATTTTTAAACATTTTGAACTATGAATCATTAAACAATTGTATGAATTTGGATTTCATACTTGAGTGGATTTCATGACGTTTTACGGGGCTTTTATCAAGCATTGCATTGAGGCAAACTTAATTTCTTATGCCCTACTTGCTATTTAAAGAATATTAAATATTTTGAGGATTGAAACATATTTTTGACATTATATTTTTAGATCATGATGTATGAGATATAGCTCCATGTTTAGCCCCTCATTGACTAACTTAGTTACTCACCTCCCTTCTTCTTTTACCACCTAGGTGATAGCACAACATCGGGGTAGAAGCCTGAATTGTTTGGTAGAGTTTATTTTGTGGTTCTCTTGAGTTGTGTATGATATTAAACAATATTGGCATGTATTAGATGGATCCACTGGGATGTGCGAATCTTTGCTAATTTTTAATCTAAAATCTAATCCTATGTTTTTTTTTTCGTAATACCTCCTATTTTTGAATAAAAAACCTAATCCTATATTTGTTTCATAATGTCTCCTATCTTTCGATCAAAATCTAAATCCTATTTTTCTTTTCTTAATGTCTCATACTTATCAGTTTTGATTAAAAAAACTAATCATTTTCTTTCTTTTTTGAATGTCTATAATTTTTTAATCAAAACAATAATCATATGTTTTCTTTTCGTAATGTCTCATATTTTTCAATCGAACCCTAATCATGTGTTTTCTTTCATTAACGGCTCCTATTTTTGAATAAAACCCTAATCCAATGTTTTTCTTTGTGAATGTCTGCTATTTTTTAATCAAAACCCCAATCTTATGTTTTATTTTCTGAATGTCTAACTTTTTTGTATCAGACCCTAATCTTATATTTTTTTTATAGTAATCTGTCCTATTTTTGAATTTTCAATCAAAACAATAATCCTATGTTTTATTTTCGGAATGCCTACTACATTTGAATAAAAATCCTAATTCTTTGTCTTTTTTCATAATGTCTCCTATCTTTCATTAAAAACCCGAATCTGACGCTTTTTTTATTAATGTATCCTATTTATCTATTTTGAATCAAAACCATAACTTGTGTTTTCTTTTCATAATATCTAGTATTTTTTAATTAAAACTCTAATCCCATGTTCCCTATTCGGAATGTGTCCTATTTTTCAGTTTTGAATCAAAACCCTAATCCTTTGTTTTCTTTTACGAATGTCTCATTTTTTTAAATCAAAACCCTAATCATATCTTTTGTTTTGTGAATCTGCCCTCAGTTTTATAACAAAATCCTAATCCTACATTGTCTTTTTTTAATGCCTCCTATTTTTGAATAAAAATACTAATCCTATGTTTTCTATTTGGAATATCTGCTATCTTTCAGTCATAAACCTGAATCCTATGTTTTCTTTTCTTAATGTCTCCTATTTATCAGTTTTGATTCCAAAACCGAATTCTTTCTTTTACATTCAGGAATGTCTACTAGTTTTAAATCAAAATAATATTCCTATGTTTTCTTTTTGTAATTTCTCATAGTTTATATTCAAAACACTAATAATTTGTTTTCTTTTCATAATGACTCCTATTTTTTTATCAAAACACTAATATGATGTTTTCTTTTTCTTATGTTTGTTATTTTTTAATCAAAACCCTAATCCGATTTTTGTTTTCAGAATGACTAATATTTTTTAATCAAGACCCTAATTCTATGTTTTCTTTTTGGTATGGCTACAATATTTGAATTAAAATCCTAATACTATGGTTTCATTTTTCTAAGTCTCCAATCTTTCAATCAAAGCCATAATCTTATGTTTTCTTTTCTTAATGTCTCTTATTTATCAGTTTTGAATGAAAAACTTAACCAACGTTTTCTTTTCAAAACATTCCCTTATTTTCAATAATCAGAAAAGTAATCCTCTCTTTTCTTTTCTGGATGTCAGCCATTTTTTAATCAAAACCCTAATTATGTGTCTTCTTTTCAGAATGTTTCCTATTTTTTAGTTTTGAATCAAAACCCTAATCCTTTGTTTTCTTTTCGTAATGTCTCATTTGTTTGAATCAAAACACTAATCATATCTCTTGTTTTGGTAATCTACGCAATTTTTAATCAAAACCCTAATCCAATATTTTCTTTTCATAATTCCTCGTATTTTTGAAGAAAAAAAAATCTTTTCCTATGTTTTAAGTTTGGAATGCCTACTATTTCTGAATAAAAACCCTAATTTTATGTTTTCTTTTGGCAATGCCTACCATTTTGAAATCAAAACAATAATCGCATGTTTCCCTATCGTAATGTCTCATATTTTTTAATAAAAATCCTAAGCCTAATTTTTTTTTTGGAATGCCTTCTATTTTTTAGTCAAAACACTAATCTTATGTTTTCTTTTGGTAATGTGTGCTATTTTTTAATCAACACAATAATCCTATGTTTTCTTTTCGAAGTGTTCATTTTTGAATCTCTACTATTTTTTATTCAAAACCCAAATCCTATATTTTTTTTTTATAGTAATGTCTTCGATTTCTCAATCCAAACTCTAATCCTATATTTCCTTTTCGGTATGCCTACTATATTTGAATCAAAACCCTAATCCTATGTTTTCTTACAGTAATGTCTTCTATTTTTAATTAAAAGACATAATACTATGTTTTCTTATACTAATGTCTCCTTTTTTCAATCAAACCCATAATCCTCTGTTTTATTTTCAGCATGATTACTACTGTTGAATCAAAATCGTAATCTTATGTTTTCTTCTTGGGATGGTTCCTATTCTTCCAACAAAACCCTAATCCTATGCTTTTTGTTTAAAATGCTTCTTACATTTCCATTAAAACACTAATTCTATGTTTTCTTTTAGAAATGTGTCCTATTTATTGTTTTTCAATAAAAACCCTAATCCTATGTTTTATTTTTGGAATATCTCTTATTTTTCATCTAAAATCCTAATCCTATGTTTTATGTTCGGAATGTCTCCTATTTTTTAGTTTTTAATCAAAACCCTAATTCTTTGTTTTCTTATCAGAATATCACATATCTTTCAATTAAAGCCCTAATCTTTTGTTTTCTTTTAAGAAAGTCTCCTATTTTTTGTATGTTTTTTTTTTCTTAATGTCACGCCCCAGCCCCACGGCCGGGCCCGCTGACAGATCGGCTGCATCCAACGGGGCGGACCCCACTGGGTGCAAGGCCTCAGATTTGACCTGGTCAGAGTCAACCTAACAGGCAGAACAGAAATAATAACAAGAACTACAAATAAACCAACAAAAACAGTGTTTATACATATATGGGCTTACACAGCCCAACAAACAACAGTGCCACAGAAGTAAAATTTATACAGATATGGGCTTTAGCAACCCTACAGAAATAGTGCCACACACAAACAGATTACAAAACCAGAAATACAGGCAGAGCACAAATCTTACTCACACAGAGAAGTCTATACTGTCTACAACCACTAACTGGAAAAGAGATGACTCCCAAATACCACCCCTGCTCCTAAGCCTGATCTTCTCCTGTGAAAAACAGAGTTCACAGAGTACATGAGCCACAAAGGCCCAGTAGGTTCGCAGCTAAAACAGATAATGCAGAATAATACATAATAATAATACAGGTAATGCAAAATAATTAAATTCCAGACAGATAAAGCAGAAAATGCTCAGAAATAACAGAATCCAGAATTTCAGAAAATAACACGAAAGCAGACGGTACATCTCCCTGGCTGACAACAGAAATCAACAGCACTGGGCTGGATCTTCGACTGTGAAGTCGGAACAGAACAGAACAGAATATCGACGGCCGAAGCCGGATCTTCGACCGCAGTCGGGGCGTAGCGCTACTACAGAAAATGTGCCAGAAATGGAGATGTACTAAAACCGCGAAAACACAACGAACATACAGAAAATACAGAATGAATAATACGAGTTAAAAATGCATAATTAAATAAATAAATAAACAGTTACATAAATAAACCAATAAATAAGTAAATAATTAAATAACTGAAATAAATTGCCGTTGATTTACCTTACAATGGCAAAGCAGAAATTAAACAGGTGCGAGAGCCTACCTGGTACCGGGCTACAAGCTCAAATTCACCAGTCCCACGAACTAAGGCTCGCTACAGAAATCTCTAACCCAACAAAATAATCAAACTTAAGTTACAAGTTCTAGGCCGGATCTAGACTTACAATTAAAGTCCTAACTCAATCAACATGGATCAATCACCAAACAACAAGCTTGGCAAGATAACAAACTTACACTAGAGCATACAAAGATCTAAGTAAATACAATTCACCAGGATATAAAAAAAGCTTCCAAGAAGATAATACATAAATATACAAGTAGTAATTAATTACTAACTGAACAACTGGAACCAAGGCAAATGAACATTTGCTAAAAGAATAACATTAGATTCCAAAACTAACAAGCATTAACGCAGGCAGAATGAAGAAATAAAAGCAATTAAATAAAAGCAAATGCACGGTTCCCATATACACCATAATCTCTCATCCAAAACAAAAGCATGCAGTACAATTAACTTTAACCCAAAAAATCAGAATTCCACTAACTCAAAAAGCAACTAATAAATCAAGCTTAACACCTATGACAAACATGCCTAAACACAAGCCATGCTCTTAACTAACAAAATTTTAAAACACAGATATACACATAATTAAAAAGAGCTAATCAGTACACAACATAATATCAAGAATTCCTTCTCTAATGTATTAAAAATACACTAAAGGAGTACCACCACACTCACATTCAAAAATTTCAGAATTTAGATACATAAATGCAAAGCATAAACACACACTGATACATAGTGTAAACATGAGTTAACCACAATTAAGCATGCAAATTCGGCTTAGAGCTACAACTAAAATAAAATCTACAATATGGCAAGCCAAAGAAAAGAAATAAGCATGGATCTAACCTCTAACCAGAGAGGAAGCAAGATCCTAAGGGCTGAAACTATGGCCACCAAGAAAACCCCAAGCTCGGGAGTTGAAGTGCTTCCAGTGGCAAGCTCTCAAGGAGAAGAACACACACAACCTACCGAATTCTATACCACGCTTCCTCTCTTAATTAAGAGCTGATCAAACCAAGCACAGGCCAATTATTGGCTTCTTACCTCCCAACAAGATCCAGAAAATCAGGGCAAAGAGACAAGAGTGCGGGCTCCACTCACACAACAAAAAAAAAAACTCCTCAGTCAACTGGTCAAAGCTCTCTCTTTGCAAACATTACACTTAATGTCTCATATTTTTTAATCAAAACTCTAATCCTAAGTTTTTTTAATTCCTCCAATTTTTTAATCAATACTTCAATCATATATTTTGTTTTATGATATCTTCTATTTTTGAATAAAAAAATACTATTTTTTACAAAATGTCACATATTTTCAGTCAAAACCCTAACCCCATCTTTTCTTTTCATAATGTCTTTTATTTCTGAAACAAAACCCTGATCCTAGGTTTTCTTACAGTAATGTATCATATTTTCATTCAAAACCCTAATCCTATGTTTTCTTATAGTAATCTATCCTATTTATCAATTAAAACCCTAGCTCCATGTTTTTTTCTCAAAATGCCTACTAATTTTTAATCAAAACCTTAATAGTATGTTTTCTTTTCGAAATTTGACCTAGTTTTCAGTTTTGAATCGAAACCCTAATATATTGTTTTCTTATCGAAATGTCTAATATTTTTTTTGAAAACCCTAATCCTATGTTTTCTTATAATAATGTCTACTATTTTTCTATCCAAACCCTAATCCAATGATTTCTTTATGGAATGCCTACTATTTTTTAATCAAAACCCTAAGCCTATGTTTTAATCAAAACCTTAATCCAATTTTCGAATCAGAAAACTAATATTTTGTTTTTCTTTTCGGAATGTCTCATTTTTTTGTCAAAACACTATTCCCATTTTTAAAAACCCTAATCCTTTGTTTTCTTCTCGTAATGTATACTATCTATCAATTAAAACTTGAATTCTATGTTTTCTTCATGTCTAATTTTCAATTTTGAATAACAACCCTAATCTTTTGTTTTCCTTTGGAATGCCAACTTTTTTTAAATTAAAACTCTAACCGTTTCTTTTTTTTTTTCCTTTTCGCAGTGTCTACTATTTTTTTTATCAAAACCCTAATCTAATGTCCGCTATTTTTTAATCAAAACACTAATCTTATATTTTATTTTGAAAACGATTGTGATTTTTTAATCAAAGCATTAATCATATTTTTTTTCTTAATGTCTCCTATTTATCAAAACCCTAATCATATTTTGGAATCAAAATATTAATCGTACGTCTTCCTTCCGGAATGTCTACTAATTTTAATCAAAAATAGAATCCTAAGCTTTTCATAAATATAGAAATAGATTTTTGATTGAAATACCCTATTTCTATGTTTTTTTCAGAATGTTTAATAATTTTCAATCAAAAGCTTAATCCTATATTTACTTATAGGAATGTCTCATATTTTCCAGTCAACACCCTAATCCTTTGTTTTCTTTTCAAAACGCCTACTCTACCTGAATCAAAACACGAATTCTTTGTTTTTTTTTTAAATGTCTCATTTTTTGAATCAACCCTAATCCTATCTTTAGTTTAGGAAATCTCTGCTAATTTTTAATCAAAAGCCTAACCCTATGTTTTCCTTTCATAATGCCTCCTATTTTTGAAAAAAAAAACGCAAATTTTTTATTTTCTTTTTGGAATGTCACCTATTTTTGAATAAAAACCCCAATCCTATGTTTTCTTTTCAGAATGCCTATTGTTTTTTTAATCAAAACCATAATAATATGTTTTCTTTTTTAAATGTCTCATATTTTTTAGTCAAAACTGTAATCTTCTCTTTTCTTTTATCAATGTCTTCTATTTTCTAATCAAAACAATAATTGTATATTTTTTTTTCGAAATGTCTCATATTTTTCAATCAAACTCTAATCCTATGTTTTCTTTTCGGAATGGCTACTATTTGTGAATCCAAACTATAATCCAATGTTTTCTTATAGTTATATCTCCTATTTTTCAAACAAAATACTAATCCTATGTTTTTTCCATTAAGGCCTACTATATTTGACTCAAAATCGTAATAATATATTTTCATTTTGGATTGCCTCCTATTTTTCAATAAAAAAAAATTAATTCTATGTTTTCTTTTCGAAATGGTTACTATTTTTTGAATCAAAATGCTAATCCTATATTTTCTTTTGTGAATGCTTGGTATTTTTTATACAAAAGTTTAGTCCTATGTTTTCTTTTAAAAATGCCCCTTATTTTTTTTTAAATCAAAACCCTAATCCTTTTTTTTTAGTAATGTCTCCACTTTTTCAATCAAATTTCAATCAAAATCTTAATGTTATGTTTTCTTTTAGGAATGCCTCCTACTTTTGAATAAAAATAATAGTTATATGTTTTCTTTTCGGAATGACACCTATTTTTCAATTAAGAACGGAATCCTATGTTTTTTTTCTTAATGTCTCGTATTTATCAGTTATGATTCAAAAACCTAATCCGTTCTTTTCTTTTTGAATAGTCTTCTATTTTTGAATCAAACAATAATCCTATGTTTTCAAAAATAGGAGACATTGTGAAAAGAAAACAAAGGTTAGGGTTTTGATTAAAATTGATGACTAGGAGATATTAAGAAAAAAAAAACATAAGATTCGGTTTTCAGTTGAAAGATAGGAGATATTCCGGAAAAAAATATTAGGGTTTTGATTCAAATATAGTAGGCATTCTAAAAGGAAAATATTGGATTAGAATTTTGATAGAAAAATAGGAGATATTACGAAGAAAAAAACATAGAATTAGGGTTTTGATTCAAATATAGTTGGAATTCCAAAAAGTAAAACATAGAATTATGTTTTTGATTGAAAGATAGGAGACATTAGTATAAGAAAACATCGGATCAAGGTTTTGAATGAAAAATTAGCACATAATAGTAAATCCTATGTTTTCGGGTTTTAATTGAATGATAAGAGACATTCCGAAAAAAAACAGAGGATTAAGGTTTTGATTCGAATATAGTAGGTATTAAAAAAAAACATAGTACAATTGTTTTGATTGAAAAATATGAGACATTACAATAAGAAAAGATAGGATTAATGATTTTATTGATAAGCAAAACATAGGGGACATTTCCAAAAGAAAACATAGGATTAGAGTTTTCATTCAAAAATAGCAGATAATTCGAAAAGAAAACATAGAATTAGGGTTTTGATACAAAAATTGCAGATATTACGAGAATAAAAAATAGGAGACATATCGAAAAGAAAACATAAGATTAGGGTTTGATTAAAAATTAGGTGGCATTACGAAAAGAAAACATAGGATTAAGAGTTTTATTCAAAATGGGAGCCATTACAAAAAGAAAACATTATATTAGTGTTTTGATTAAAAACTAGCAGGGAATCCTAAAACAAAAGATAGGATTATTGTTCTAAATAAAAAAAATAAGATATTCCAAAAGGAAAACAAAGGATTAGGGTTTTTATTCAAACCTGAAAAACACGACACATTCCAAAAAGAAAACATAGGATTATTGTTTTTATTCAAAAATAGTATACATTCTAGAAAGAAAACATAGGATTAGAGTTTTGATTTAAATATAGTAGGCATTTCGGAACAAAAAACATAGGATTAGAGTTTTGATTAAAAAATATGAGACATTACTATAAGAAAATCATAGTATTAGGGTTTTGATTCTTAAATAGTAGATATTCCGAAAAGAAAACATAGGATTATTATTTTAATTGAAAAATAAAAAAACAGTACTTTAAGAAAACCTGGGATTAGGATTTTGATTAAAATTAGTATACATTAAAAAAACATAGGATTATTGTTTTTATTAAAAAATATGAGACATTACTATCTAAAATGATAGGATTAATGATTTTATTAAGAACCAAAAAATAGGGCACATTTCAAAAACAAAACATAGGATTAGAGTTTTCATTTAAAAACATCTGATAATTCCGAAGGAAATCACAGGATTAGGTTTTGATACAAAAATGGTTGAAATTATGAGAATAAAAGACAAGAGAAGTTATGATAAGAAAAATATAAGATTAGGGTTTTGATTAAAAATTAGGTGGCATTACGAAAAGAATACGTAAGATTAGGAGTTTTATTCGAAATAGGAGGTATTAAGAAAAGAAAAGATAGAATTACGGTATTGATTAAAAATTAGAAGAGAATCCCAAAACAAAAGATGGGATTATTGTTTTGAATAAAAAAATGAGACATTACAAAAAGAAAAAAAATGATTAGGCTTTTAATTCAAAACTAAAAAGTATGACACATTTCGAAAAGAAAATATAGGATTAGTGTTTTGATTCAAAAATGGTATACATTCTGAAAAGAAAACAAGATATTAAGTTTTTTATTGGAAAAAAGGGAGACATCTAAAAAGAAAACTTAGGTTAAGGTTTTGATTCAAAACTGATAAATAGGAGACATTAAAAAAAACTACATAGGATTCGTTGTTTGATTGAAAGATAGGAGATATTCCGAAAAGAAAACATAGGATTAGGGTTTTGATTCAAATATAGTAAGTATTAAAAACAAACATAGGATTATGGTTTTGATTAAAAAATATGAGACATTACTATAAGAAACCATAGGATTATGGTTTTGATTCTAAAGTACTAGACATTCCGAAAATAAAATATATAATTAGGGTTTTGATTTAAAAATATGAGTTATTTTGAAAAGAAAACATATGATATGGTCTTTGATTGAAAAATAGGAGACATCACTATAAGAAAACATAGGATTAGGGTTTTGATTAAAACCAGAACAATAGGGGACATTTCAAAAAAAAAAAAACATAGGATTAGGGTTTTGATTAAAAAATAGTAGACATTACCAAAATAAAACATACGATTAGTGTTTGGATTAAAAAAAAGGTGCCACTACTAAAAGAAAAACAAGATTAGTGTTTTGATTGAAAAATATGACACATTATGAAACAAAGCTTAAGATTATTATTTTGATTAAAAAATAACAGACATTCCCAAAGGAAAACATAAGATTAGGGGTTTAATTAAAATGGCAGCATTCCAAAAAAAAAAATGATAGGATTATTGTTTTGATTATAAAATATTAGAATTTATGAAAAGAAAACATATGATTATTATTTTGATTAAAAAATTGCAGACATTCACAAAAGAAAACATAAGATTATTGTTTTGATTTAAACCTAGGAGACATTCAGAAAAGAAAAACAAGGATAAGGATTTTGATTGAAAAATATGAGACATTCCGGAAAGAAAACATCGGATTTGGGTTTTGGTTAAAAATTAGCAGACATTTCCAAATTAAATATAGGATTACTGTTTTTATTAAAAAAAAATGAGACATTCTGAAAAGAAAACAAAGGGTTACGGGGTTACAGTTTTCATTCAAAATAAATAAATAAATAAATAACGTGGACAATAGATAAAATAGTATTAGGGTTTTGATTGAAAAATAGCAAACATTGCGAAAGAAAAGATAGGATTAGTGTTCTAACTCAAAAGTAGTAGATATTCCGAAAAGAAAACATAGGATTAAGGTTTTATATGAAAAATAGAAGACATTAGGTAGGGTTAGTATTTTCATTCAAATATAGTAGCCATTTCAAGAAGAAAACTTAGGAATACGGTTTTGATTAAAAAATAAGAGCCCATTTTTAAAAGAGAATATAGGATTATGTTTTGGCTGAAAAATATGAGACATTTAAAAAAAAAAAAACATAAGTTTAGCGTTTTGATTAAAAAGTAGCAGACACTCAAAAAAAAAAAACATAGGATTAGAGTTTTGATAGAAAAATATGAGACATTCCGAAAATAAAACAAAGGATTAGTGTTTTGATTAAAATATTGGTGACATTACAAAAAGTAAACATAGGATATGGATTAGAATTTTTATAGAAAAATTGGAGGTATTAAAAAAGAAAATATACGATTAGGGCTTGGATTTAAAACCGAAAAATAGGAGACATTCGGAAATAGAAAACTTAGGATGATAGTTTTAAGTGTAAAATATGAAACATTATGAAAAGAAAACATACAATAAGGGTGTCGATTAATATTTGAAAAATAAGACACATTTAGAAAAGAAAAAAATAGGATTAGGGATTTGATTCAAAAGTAGGAGACATTGCGAGTAGAAAACATTGGATTAAGGTTTTGATTCAAAATTTGGAGAGATTTCGAAATGAAAATATAGAATTAGGGTTTTAATTGAAAATTTTAAAAATTTGAGACATTTTCAAAGCAAGACATAGAATTGGGGTTTTGATTCAAAACCAAAAAAATAGGAGGCATTACAAAAAGATAGATAAAATAAGGGTGTTGATTGAAAACCAAAAAAAAAAAAAAATTAAACATTCTGAAAAGAAAACATTGCATAAGTGTCAAAACAAAAACATAAGAGACATTCCAAAAAGAAAACATTGGATTTAGGGTTTGAATTAAAGCTAAAATATATTCTAAGAAGAAATAATAAGATTAATGTTTTATTGAAAACAAAAATTTAGTTAACAATCTGAAAATAAAACATAGGATTTGGGCTTTAGTTGAAAAATAGGCATATTGAAAATAAAACATAGGATTAGGGTTTAGATTAAAAAATAGAAGACATTCAAAAAAGGTTGGAAAAGACTATGGTTATCATCCAAAACTAAAAAATAAAAACATTCCGAAAAGAAAAAAAATACGATTACGGCTCGATGAAAAATATGAGATATTCTGAAAAGAAAACATAGGATTAGGGTTTTGATTGATAAATATGAGACATTGCATAAATAGAACATAGTATTAATATTTTTATTGAAAAATCTAAGATATTTTAAAAAATAAAACATAAGATTACGTTTTTGATTGAAAAATAGTAGACATTACTCACTACAAGAAAAACTACTTTTTACTATGGCCAGTGGCCATCGCAAAAGCTTAAATGTCATCGAAAAGGTTTTTTATGATAGTATTTATTACTCACATGTTTTCGTATTTGCTTCAATAGGAAAAGATAGTTTTTACAACCAACCGTTGCAAACACTAGTTATTGTGACAACAAAAAGCCGTCATAAAAAATTTAAAATCTAATCACAAAAACATTAATAATATGATGAATTAAGGTGACAAAGTGTTTTCGTAATGACAATTAGTCATCACAATTAGTATTATTTGTGACGACTTCTTGTTCATCGCAAAAGGTATTATTTGCTACGATATATTGTTTGTCGCAAAAGATAGTATTTGCCACAAAGAGTAATCCCTCACAAAAGTTATTACTTGTAATAAAGAATAAGCCGTCACAAAGGATTATTATTTGTGACTAACTATTATCCATCCAAAATGAATATTTTTAAGGACTAGCTTTGTATCGTCGCAAATAAGTGTTATTTGCGATCAATTACTATTGGTTGCAAATGAATATTTTTGTGTGTCCATTCAAATTAATCTTTTTGTGACGAAGTCTTCACAAATTTTATATGGAAAAATGGGTGGTCTATACCTCATTAATTAGTATCCTATATTGCAATATAATTTAAATTATATAACAACAAGCTCATACACAACAAATTCATTTGCCACAATATTGACTCAATTTAACATATGAAACTGATAATAGATAAAAATTGATACATGTGTAACAATGTTAAGTATTATAAACTTCTACAGAACAATGACAATAAAAGTTCAAAACATGAAACTAAATAACTGTACGAAATTAAGTGTTATAGATTTTTACAAAACATTAACTCGGTAAAAGTTTGAAAAATGAAATTCATAGTCATCATCGTCATTATCATCATCATCACGACAATCTTCATTTTTGTTGTCATCATCATCTTTTTCGGAATCTTCCACCAAGCTATTCCCATTGTCATCTTTTTCTTTAGCTTTGCCATGAGGGGCATCTCTTATATTTTCTTGAGAATTAGGTATCACATTCCTAAGATCATTATCACCTCCCTACACACAAACATAATAATGAAAACCATTTACCAATTAATGCTACACCATTAAAAGGAAAAATTTGCATTAAAGCAAAAGATGCATATAGATTTCTTATGGGTATTAAATAATACTAGTGATGAGATAGTTAATTATAGGATTTTGTATATACTATAAACATAATAGTAATAAAGGAAAATAAAAAAATAACATAAGTGGAAAAAGAATGGGTGATAATAAATTTAAATAACATATACACATACTTCACATTAGCAACAATCTAAAAATCATATGAACATAATAATTAATAACATTAAATAATATTATTATACCTATGTAGCTAATTGTATATTAGATAATCCCAAACTTTGCAATACCACTTGAACCATAACAGGTACTTGTTGAAATTTATCAATTGTAGACTCCATTTGCTTGAAACGGTCCTCCCATTCTTTTTCCATCATCTATTGAATTTCTTAACATATTTTGCTACATATTTGAAAGGAATAACTACCATACACATCTTTTCATTGAATACCCGTACCTAATCCAAGAACACAACTATGGCGATGTTCTCTTGTAACATCGCGATATGTTTCCCATTCATTTACCATTTAAACCTCAGATGCTGCAGTTGGCATAATATTATCCATTTGATCCTGACATTGAAAAAATAATTATAAATACTCATTACAATTGTAAGACTTAAATGATAAAAAAAAATTTATACCCATAAATCTTTTGCTTTCTCAGTAACAGAACTTTCTCCACCCTTTTTAGTGTGAAATTTTTTTAAACAATCAATTGGGCCAAGCTCTAAACCTACCTCTTTAACATAAGGTAATTAAATAAATATGATAAATTTTAAAGGCATAAAATATGTATCCATTAGAAAATATTAAATAGTTAAACTCAAACATTAGTTACCATGTCACTCTTATGCTTGGCCATCAAAACTCTGCCAGTAGTATGAATCATTTAATATTTTGATCAATCAAGTTTATTCTTATCACTTTTGTACTGTATACATACCAAGAATATTAGAAATTTTCAATTACACTTAATAGAATTAAAAAATTAAAATAATTTATATATATATTAAACCTGCCAATTATCTCCCATCCATTTGTCTACCATTTCTTTCCACACATTAGAAAGAATGAAAGAAGGTCGGTGTTTGTAACGATCATCTCGGGTTTCATGCTTCTTGAAAGTTGGTTTCCTTATACATAACATCCAATCATAATATCAGCACTTTACTAAGTTCTCAAATGCTTTCTTCATTTCTTCTTCTGGTTGATTATGTGACAACCCCATGGCCAAATATCGAGCAAAAAGAGTATCTAGCTATGATTTCTAATATTCAGAATAAGGTGTGCATGGACAATAAATTATTTGATGGAAGAGAACATGTATTTCACTAATGGCTTTTGGTGATATAATCCTGTATATTTGTGGAAAAATACCATACATTAACATTTCTAAATAATAGAAGTTACAAAACTATGACAAGATATTTTGCAAATCCTAGAAAATAATTTAGGCTATAAAAACAATAAATCAACAATTTATTCATTAGTAGCTATCAGATGGTAAATTTTACCTGTTGTCAAATATCTCATCTTTAATTCCTTCATCTGATTTAACACCTTTAGAATTTCCTCTCACATTAACTATTTCAACAAAGGCATGCATGAATTTAAAAATATCTAGTGTTCAATAGATAAAGTATATCAATTAAAAATATTATTTCATTACCTTTTCAATGTCTTTTATTTGGAGGTGCTGAAGAAGAACATATATCATTTGAAGCTCTAGTAGATGATGGTAATGTTGATGGCAATGAGCAGTCAAGATCAATTTCAACATTTTAATCGTCTACTTGGTTTGTTGTTTGATTATTTTTTTTTTAGAATTTGCATTATTTCTAACTCGTGTTTTTCCTGTCCTTAGCATTTTCAATATAATCCTATAAAAAAAATATTAATTCTTAATCAAACATGAAAGTAAAGGAAAAAAAAAGAGAATAGCATAAATGATAATTCAGAAATTATACTAATTAATTCTAACATAACAAGATCAAGATCAAGGTAATAAATGCAAAATAGGTAAAGTGACTCACCAAAATGAAGAATGTTAAAAAGTATATAATAAATATGTGAAAAGCTTCAATTAGTCCACTATCATATTTTCAACTCTATGCTTATTCCAATCTATATCTTTAAAATTATCTTGTGGATGTGATTCATGGACATCATGAACAACATATTCTTCTTGATATGGCTCTTCTTCATTTTATGAAATTTCATAAAGATTTCTTGATTTTATGTCGCTGATAGTAGCCCACGTAGGTTCTTGCAATCTTTTAATATAGTAAACTTGAGTCACTTGAGATGCCAAAACTAATAGTTCCTTTGTATGTAGTTTTTGTGTCGTGTTGACACTAACAATCCCACAACGATCTTTTCTATAACCAACCATTCATGAGAAGTATCATACCAATCACATCTAAATAATGTAACTTTATTCTGTCCTCTAAAACAAAGTTCAATTATATCCAATATTTTTCCTTAATATTGCATCTCTTGGTGATTTCCATATACTTTAACCATAGCACCATAATTTTGAGTTTTTTGGTTTTCATCTCGATCTCTTGTGTGGAAACAAAACCCATTAATATTGTAGCCTGGATAGCAAATTACTCTTTGTTTAAGACCCCATGGCAAAGCAAGCATATTTATATATGATCCTTAATCATTTTCATTATATGCATCACTAATCTCCGTAGTATATTGTGCATTCAAATTTTCATAAATTTTCAGTATATGGAATTATGGAACAAAATATTACAGTAAAATAATTAACTTACTCATTTGTGAAATCAACTAGAGAATTCACATTTCTGAATCTCATCAATATTTCTAACTCATTTTTCTGCTAGGGCGTTCTTATGTTCACTATAAAAATCATAAAAATAATTTCAAAATTAATTTGATTAATAACATATTATAAATATGCATACAAAAATGAAGTTACATTACATAATAAATGATTGAACATTTTCAGAATTTTGGAGGATGTAGATAATAGCCACATTAAGTAAATCATTACTCAACTCTAGCATATTTGCTTTTCAATCGAAAAGGTTGCCCAAGCGCACAAAAATTTGTAAGGATGAGGTATTTCTAGATAATGAATCACCGTTATAATTTCATTCTGAACGATTAAATTTTATTTCAATACCATGCACGTATTGAGAACAAAATGTTAAGCATTCCTCGGCTATATATCCTTCAGCAATGGATCCCTTAGGCCATGATTTGTTATGAACATACCCCTTAAGTTTGTGTATATATCTCACAAAAAACACTAGTTATAAATCTAAATAAATTTGATTTTTAAAAAAATGTAACTCATGAGAAGTTATGTGGACATATACCATTCAACGGAATACATCCATTGGTAATTCAGAAGGCCACCAACTTAAGCCTCCCAGGCTAAGTGAATTGGAAGATATACCATTATATCAAAAAATGATGGTCGAAATTTTTTTTCCAACATACAAAGTGTCAATGTAATTTCCTTTTCTAGTCGATCCAAATCTTCTAGTTTTAAAATTTTAGAAAACTTTTTTCTCAATGTGCATCACATCCAAATTATGATGCAACTTTTTCTTATGCCAATAGGGTAAAGTAATGAAATATTGTGTTTTTTTCAATTATGCTCAATTCCTTGCCTAGGAAGCTTTTATCTCTTCTCTGCTTACCCAAACACTATTTACTTTATATGACGAAATTGATTTAAAACTTCATCACCATTTAATTGTTTTGGCGGAGCTCTCTTTTCTTTTTTACCATCAAATTGTGATGTTTGTTCACACCATTTATGATTTATCCGTAAAAATTGGCAATGACCCATGTAACAAGTTTTGGAACCATTTCTTAATTGACAATAGTATGTTTTTTATTACAACAAGGACATGCTAGCTTTCCTTGAGTACTCCAACCAGAAACATAACCATATGCAGGAAAGTCATTTACAATCCACATTAGTGCCACTTTTATTTGAAATTTTTTTTCATTGAAACATCATATGTATCTACCCCAAGCTCGCATTAATCCTTCAGTTCATCAATCATTGGCCACATATAAACATCAATGTCCTATTTTGGCCCTTTAGGCTCTTGTATTAACAAAGTTACAAATGAAAATCACTCTTTTATGAACATCTATAGTGGAAGATTATAAGGAAATAGAATAACTGGCCAAATTCTATATGAAATGTTCATGTTTCCAAAGGGATTGAAAACATTTGTTGCTAAGCCAAGCCTTCCATTTTGAGGCTCCAAAGAAAATTCATCATAGATATTATCAAAACTTCTCCAAGACTCCACATTAGCTGGATGATGTGGGACCCCATCATTTATGCACTTTTCACTATGTCATCTCATATACTTAAGCCGTTTTTGAAGACATAAAATTTTTTTGTAATCTTGTTGTAATTGAAAAATACCTTAATACTTTATTGCAATTATTTTTCTTTTTATGCACCACTTTAACCTAGTTTCCATCTTGAAAGACCACAAACTGAACACTGGATTGCATTTGAATGTTCATTGCAGTAGATAATATAGTCAATTTGGCATGCATCTATTTTCTCATAATGTAGACCAAGATCACTTACAATTTTTTTTGCTTCATATTTTGAATTTGCCATTATTTTACACATGGGGAATGCATCTTTAAGCAAGGCTAGCAACATGTCAAATGAGTTATTACTCCAAGAATTCATGCACTTAATATGCATTAATTTCACCACAAAGAACAAGATGGAATACTTATCACAACTAGGAAATAAAGGTTGTTTAGCATCATCTAATAATATGAAGAAAAAAAATTTTGCATGTTCTTTTGGCTCTTGGGGGTCATTTGCTCTATTCCATTTGGCAAATGGAGATAGATTTCATGTATCATATCGATCATATCATCAACCTTTTCCATTTCCATTTCACATAATTCCTCATCACAAAGGACTCTATTACTATCTTCATCTCCACTATCCTCTTCACCATGTAAATACAAGTATAACTCTACATTATTCCTCTATATAATAAATGGATGTGTACTTCTTCTTTGGTCAATCGATATCTTTTGCAATAATCCAGGCAAGGACAATTAATTTTCATGTCTTTATTTTTCACATGATGAAATGGATACTCAACAAAATTTCCCACCCCATTATAATATTCTATACAAGATCTGGTAGAAAGACTCATCCAAGATTTATTAATAGGCATGTTTATTTCTACAAAATTCAAAAACATAAAAAACACTTTTTAGCTTATGATTAACATATAACATATTTAGTTGTTGTATTGTTAATAACATGGAAGCCTAAACAATGAATACATAGCGTTTGTTCAAATTAAAAAAAAAACAAAGAACAAACTAACATTAATAGAAGTGAATTCCTGCAAGTTCCAATCAAGTAGTAGTTTGTAAGTGATCACAAAGAAGAAATTTGTTCTCTCAGAAATAAATGAGTTAGTATCCTATACGGTTCTAAGTATGTGAAATTATAAGACCTTGGCAAAGCCAATCAAATTAATCGTGCGAGATACGAAGGGTAGTTTGTTAATCTCACTCTACTATTGTTATTTACATATGATCGAGTTCAATGAGTTTGACAATTACCATGGTACTCACTTAATTGGGATACAATAATGTTGGGTTTATACACATATGGTAATCATAATCAGAAGGTTCGTAATGATCTACTCATTCGTGTTCGATTGTGTTACGACATGGGGCCCCGAGTTGCTAGCTGTCACCCACATTCTTTGGTATCCTCCCATTGCCAATCGGAACAAACCAAGGGAGTCATGTTTAAAGGGATAAAGAATAAGTTATTTTTTGAGTGTAGGGGTAAAATTGTCAATTTACAATTTTACTTCATGGGATAAGTGAAATTATAAATTGGTCTAGGATTTTTATGTTAAGTTTATGTTTTGATTTCAATTCGATGGAGTTGAATATATAATCAAAATTATAAGGACTCAAAGACAAAAGTGGTTTTAGTTAAATTAGGACTCATATTCTCATAGAATTTCTATGATAATGTTTATCATATTATGAAGGTTCATATCTTGAATAAGACTTCAAAATTGAATAATGTTTATCATATTATGAAGGTTTATGTTTCTACATTTATCGTGTCTTATGAAATCTCTATAAATATGACTTATCTCTAACCCTAGAATTAATTAATTAATTAATTCTCTAGTGAGAAAAATCCGCAAGCTAGTTGCTATTTGGAGAAGAAAAGGTGATTATTTCTTAATTCCGGCTTGTGATCTAGAGGCGTGGGACTTCCGTTCGCCGCTAGGAGATCTACGACAATCCGAGAGACATGTTTTGCACATCAAAGGAAAGACTTTCAAGCATTAAGAGATAATTTTGTAGGTCTTTTAATTAAATTACGGTATTCATTATAACAACTAGACCATATCGCAAATTTATTATTGCTTCTGCATGCCTTTGATGATGTTATTTTTTTTTTGTGATATTACTCAACAGTGGTACCATAGCCAGAATAATTGTTTTAATGAGCACTAGGACTTTAAATCATATAATTTGTGATTAGAATTTAATAATTTTATAAAATCAAAATATGCATGGTCAAATTAGATTTTATGCATGTTTTTTAATTTTGTGATTATGATAAGGGTCCATAGATTTATTTAAAACTTTTATAATAATAATAATAATAATAATAATAATAATAATAATAATAATAATATTATTATTATTAAATAAATAAAAAGGATTGCTTTTCATAGTACTAATTAAGCACTGTACATAATTATTTTATTTTAAATTTATATATTTAAATATTAAATATATAAATAATTAAAATTGCATGGGGCCCACGCAATGGATGCTTAGTGCGGCGAGCATTGTGCCATGCGTGGGCCACCACACGTTTATTTATTTATTTATTTATTATTATTATTTATATTATTTTATTATTATTTTATTTATTTTATTTTAAATTAATTTGGATCCACACTAATGTAATTTATGGTTATTTTATTATTTTTTCTTTGATGTGTCAAATGGATGGATGGCATAGGGTCATGAATTTTAAGGTTTTTTATATTTATTTTATTTTGTGTTTATGTATTTGAGTGATGTCGTGTCCAATGTAATTCTCTTTAATTTTTACAAAAGTAGATTGTATCTAGGATGCATATTTATAAATTTTAAAGAAAATATAATCAAGTGGCACAAGAGTCCAAGAATACATTGAGCAAGAAGCCTGCCGTGAAATCCTTTTGTATGGAGTGGAAAGCTATGTAATAGATTACGATTTTAGATTAACCTATTAAATTGAGTTAATATTAGATGTTCATGATCGTATGCATGTGATGGCTTGAATGTGTATGTATGTCATATTTATACATGTAGGTTTGATGTACTGTGAGACCTAATTGATAATGTTCAAAATAAATTCTACCAAAATAAAACACTAAGTTGAAGGGCATGGGATGTCCTGGCTCTCTACCAAGCTTTGGGTGTTTAGAGTTATGAGGGTGCATGATATATTCCATGTATGAGGGGGTCTTGTATTTGTTTATAATTTTAAATACCTTTAATGCATTAGATGCCGTCAGTCGAAAAAAATTCGTTTAATTGTTGGATTGACAGAAATTGGTGGGCTTGACTTAGATAGTTTACATGCCAATTAAACCGTATGGGTTGAGGCTTGGTAAATTATGGGCCGAAATTGATTGGACTGCCTATGGAATAGATTGGCATGGGAAGCCAGTTTATTAATTCTAATGGTGCAATTATACTATATGAGTTGAGCTCTATTAAATTTAATAGAGAACACAATCACTCACTACGAAATCCTACCAACATGGATTTCTGATTTCTATAGTGGGAGTGTAGATTTGCGAAAAATGTAGTGGGAGCCAAGTTTTATTTAAAGGCGTAAATATAACTTGGGTAAAATATAAGTGAATTAATAATGTTGTTTTTATTTTCTTGTTGTTAATTTCTTGATATGATTAATAACCAATGTAATGTTTTGCTTGAGAAAAATATCTTTATCGGGCCCAATTATGTAGATTGGTTTAGAAATTTGAGGATAACCTTAATTTAGAGTGAATCAGGTATATTGTTGAGTCCAATGTTCCTATCAAACCTTCACCAGAGGCACATAAGGAAGAACAAGACATTTATCTAAAATGGCTTGAGGACTACTTCCGAGTGAGGAGTTATATGTTAGCCTTTATGAGCAATAATTACAACGCTTTCATGAGAAGATGAGTGATGCGAGATCGGTATTGTTGCACTTGTAGGAGCTCTATGGAAAGCATAGTCGGACAGCTCGGTATGAAATATCGAGAGTGCTTTTTAGGGAAAAGATGACTGAGGGCGGTGAAGTTGGAGAGCATATCCTCAAGATGATCTTTATGACTGAGAGGCTAGAAGCTCTTAACTTTTCCATGGACTACAACCTTCAGGTTGATCTCATCTTCTAGTCTGTTCCTGATTTCTTCTCTCAGTTTATTATTAATTTTAACAGTAATCATATTGAGTGCACACTGGCGGGTCTTCTTAACAAGCTAGTGAGTACTCAGTCTCAAATGAAGACTAAAGGGAAGGATGTTGTTGTTTTGGCTATCTCTACTTCTAGGCCCTCAAAGCCCAAAAAGAAAAAGATGGCCAAGAAGTAGAATGCTTTAGCTCCTAAAGTTGTGGGAGTAGGTAAGTAGAAAGGTATGACTCATACGGGTGAGAGTTCCTAGCAAAGGGGCAAGTGTTTCCATTGTGGCGAGGCCGGTCATTGGAAGTAGGATTGACCACAACTTAGAGCATATGGAGCCACAGATATGGAACGATTTATTTTCAAAACAAATTGTTCAATTTCTGTATTTTGTACTTCTTGGATTCTTGATTCAGGAGCTAGTGCTTAGAAGATAGAAGCTGGGTGAACAAGAGGTGATGATCAATGTGGGAAGCAAACAGAGTGTCACAACAACTCATAGGATCTACTTCTATTTATATATATTCTAGACATATCTTAGTTTTAGAGGATTGTTTAGTATTACCAAATGAGTTAAGGATCATTGTCTCTATTCTAGCTTTAGTCATAAAAGGATATATTTTTAGATATGGTGAAACTAATTGAGATATTTATTTTGGAAATAAATCAGTTGGTGATGCCTCTTAACTAAATGGATTATATTGTCTAAATGTTCAGAATAAATGTGTTGTGAATGCTATAAGTAAAAGGCATGGTAGGCATAATATAAATCAAAAACTTGTATGCCATTTAAGATTAGGTCATGCCGGAGAACAAAGAATTCATAAGTTGGAGAATGATAACCTCATAGGTCCATTGGGATTGGATCCCTATCTGACATTTGAGTTTTGTGTACTTAATGATAACCTCATAAGATATTTGTGGGCTGATCAATGAGATGACTCACATAGGTGTCTACTATTTTATATATCTTACCGACGTTCATGGTAGGTGTGGTTATGTGTACTTAATGAAGAACAAGTCAAATGCTTTTGACAAGTTCAGAAAGTACATGGATTTAGTGAAAATCAAGTTGGTCATTATATAAAGACACTACGATGGGATTTTTGTGGCGTTGACACGCCCCGAAAGTGCATTGGTTTGTCAAAGTAATAAAATACCCTGGTGAGTGGGTAGTCGTATCCACGGGGAATAGTATTCAAAAACAAGCGTTATCACTATTTTAGTTATAAATGGAATCGATGATAAGAGAATTCAATATATATATATATATATATATATATATATATATATATATATATATATATATATATATATATATAAGAAAGTAAAAGAGTGCAAAAAGAGAAATAAAGGTTGTAGAGGCAATCGATATAAAGATGGGGTACCCGGACAAGTTACCCCTAGGACTAATGCTTCTAGTGCAAGACTATGCTATTATACTTTCCTATTGATGTTAATTGAGTCGAGGATATCTTTAAAGACACGGTCCCAAACCTAAGGTCAACCGTGACTAACCCCAACACTATGCCCCGGCATTAGTATTCACTACGACCCTTGAATCTTGTTGACCTGTCAACTAAGCCCCAGGGTAGTCTATCTTCCTAAGCCTCACACTACATGGGATTGCTTTAAGCTCTAGGGATTCCTAGTGATTAAACCTGTTCCTATATATAGTTCTAACACTTTGGTCCAGGTGGAAGAACCCTAGTCTAAATTAAGCCCCAGTGGTTAGGATTCACGTCAACCCTTCACTCTGTTGCTCACGCAACTAAGCCCCAGGGGAGTTCCTCTCCTAGCACTTCACTTTATCTTGACCGCTAAGAAATCAAGGAATAAGGAGGTAGGGAGAAATCACACCGGAGGGGAAAGGGGACGCTTCGCTACCTCACGACTCACCCCCTCAACCCTCTTCAATCTTAAGTAGTCTAATCCTATAGGAGTTGTCACACCTCCAAAGGATAACCTAGATTGTTTTCAACTCTAGTGTCACGGCTACTAAGGGAAAACAATTGCAAAGGATAATTAAGATGGAAACTTGAATTTAATCATCAATAATGGAAAAGCATAATATCAATGTCATAGAAACATAATAATCCTAGGGTTTACAAGTCCAAATAACCACTAGGGTTTAGTTCTCCATGGAGCAATACAAAATCAATAAAAAGTTTAAGAACATATGCATGAAAACCATAAAGAAAACCCCCTTGTAGATTGTATCAATGGTCTTGTGGAGCCGCACGTCTTCTCCAACGAATCCCTTGTCAAGCCTAGGGCACACCTCGCCGAATCGATGCTGACGAAAGCTCCCCCAATAGCTATCTTCCAATAGATGTCGATGCCGATGCTGTATAATCGCCTCCAAAGACCTCCAAGAACCTCTCCAAACCCTAGCCGAAAGCCCCCCAAAAGATAGGCAAGAGATAGAATGGGAGGGTCCCCAAATAGATCTGAAAACGGGCTATTTATAGGCTAAAATCGGGCTGAAATCGGAGTTCCACAAGCCCCTGTGGACTTTCCACATGGGTTGCAGAATTTCCATAGGCCCGTGTGTTAATTCCACATGGCTGTGTGGAAATTCTTGTTTGCTGATTTTCTGCAGGCTGTGAACAGTAACTTACATCAGTGTTTTGCTGCAGTAATTAACTACAGTAACTGCTACAGTACTCCGCCAAAATACTCCCGAAATCATCGTTCTTCATCGAGGCCGTTGAATTGGGTACACAATCAATGGTAGATTATGTCGATTACTTCATTTCTTTTAATTGACGAAATTCTTCAATCCTATAAGAGTTAGACTTTTGTGAATGTGACTGCCTTTGTGCCCCTCCAATGGAGGTTGGCACACACCCATAAGTCTAGACTCGTGCCTTGTTCCTTGCTTGGTCCGAGAACTCCTCAACAATGGCGAATATAACCTATTCTTGCTTCTTTTTCTCCAAATTGGCTCCATAACCCAACAATGCATAAAATCACACAAATGCACACCATTTAGTGATAAAATCTGATAAAAGGTATGCTCATTGTAAGATAATAATGCTTTGCATTACTATAACACAAGCACTTATCAGGCGTGTATTTAAATATTGAGTTTCACTTCTTCTTGAAGGAATATGGGATAGTTTCATAACTAACACCACCAGCGACTCAATTGAATGGGGGTAGCTGAGCAAAGAAATTAAACCTTGTTGGACATGATTCATTATATGTATAGTTACATAGATTTGCCCATTTCTTTGTAGGGTCATGTTCTTCTTAGGAAGGGACTTTTGAATAGCTATGAAGTGTATGCTGAAGGATTTGAGGACTAAAGATATGCTTCTAATCTATAGCAATGAAGAGTTAAGTGTCGATGGTTATACAGATTCAAACTTTTAGTTTGATATTGATGACCAGAAATCCTCTTCAGGGTTTAATTATATTCACTCTTAATGGTGAAGCAGTGAGATAAAATAGTTATGAGGTACTACTGCAGAAACAATCACTAAGACTGAATATATGGTTACATCGAAGTTTGTTTGGATTTAGAAGTTCTTAAAAGAACATCTAGTGGTTCTAAATGTGGAGTTCTCGTTATCACTTTATTGTGACAATAATAGAGCTATAGCTTAGCTGACCCACTCATTCGAGAGATTGTTGGAAGAGGCGATATGGCCATCTAGAAAATTGCCTCGGCATATAACTTAGCTGACCCACTCGCCAAGCCACTATCACAAGCCGTGCAAGATCAACATCTTAAGAAGATAGGTGTAAGATACCATAGTGGTTGGCATTGAGTGTAAGTGGAAGATTGTTAGGATTATGTCGTCGAATGGCAATGAGGATACATGTATTAGGGCATTTCATTTATATTATACATTCTTATTATTATAGGTATTTGTTTTAATATTCATATAAATCTTGTGATAAAATTATAATTAGTTTTGAATATTATAGTCCATGTGTATTAAGTTAAACTTTCTTCTCTTTATGGGATAATAAGGAGAGCACTAGAAGTGTTTGGTACTTATACACTTAAGTAGTTCACAAATCAGCGAATCTATAATTGGTTATTAAAGATTCATAAGGATTTGTATGACATATACTTTGACAAAGAGTACTAGTTGAACACTATAGAACATTAGGAGCATATATCATAAATACATCACTGGGATTGGTGTATTTGAATATGACTCGCATCGATCCAATCACATTGGTATTACTTTTTGACAATCAATGATTAGGATTGCAAGTTATAATCATATGAGTGGACTTTAGAATTGAGGTATCATGATCACAGTACCTGTGACGTCTAGTCTGTTACTAGAGTCGTTAAGCTCAGTTTACTTTTTGGTAGGGCCAACCTCGAAGTGTGACTATGTCAGAGAAGTAGCAGTTTGTGAGTGATCATCAAGAAGGAATTCACTCTCTTGAAAATAAACAAGTTAGCATCCCATGCAATTATAAGTATGTGAGATTAGAAGACCTTGACCAAAGCAATCAAACTAATCTTGTGAGACACGAAGAGTAGTTTGGTAATCTCACTCTACTATAATTTTTTGCATATGATTGAGTTCAGTGAGTTTGACAATTACCATGGCTTTCACTCGGTTGGGATACACGAACGAAGGGTTTATACACATATGGTAATCATAATCGGAAAGGTTCGTAATGATTTACTCTTTCATGTTCGATTTGGTTGACGACATGGGGCCACGGGGTTGGCTAGGTGTCACCCACGTTCTTTGGTATCCTCCCATTGCCAATCAGAACGAACCTAGGGAGTCAAGCTTAAAGGGATAAAGAATCAGTCTTGTTTTTTTAATGTAAGGATAAAATTGTCAATTTACAATTTTACTTCATGGGATTAGTGAAATTGTAAATTGATCTAGGATTTTTGTCTTGAGTTTAAATTTTGGTTTAAGTTTGACGGAGTCAAATAGATAATCATAATTTTAAGGAGTTAAAGACAAAAATGGTTTTAGTTAGATTAGTACTGATATTTCTAATAGAACTTCTATGATAATGTTTATCATATTATGAAGGTTCATATTTTGAATAGAACTTCATAATTGAATAATGTTTATCATATTATGAAGGTTTTCATTTCGAATAGGACTCATAATTGAATAATGTTTATCATATTTTATGAATTATGTATAAATATGACTCCTCTCTAACACTAGAATCAATCAATTAATTTTCTAGTGAGAAAAATCCCCAAGCTCTCTCTACCTCTCTAACCCTAGGCGCTATTTGGTGAAGAAAAAGAGATTGTTTCTTAATTCCGGTATGTCATCTAGAGGCGTGGGACTTTCGTTCGGCGCTAGGAGATCTACTACAATATGAGAGACAAGTTTTACACATAAAAGGAAAGACTTTCAAACATTAAAAGGTATTTCTAGGCCTTTTAGTTAAATTACGGTGTTTATTAAAACAATTAGACCATATTGCAAATTTGTTATTACTTCCGCATGCTTTGAATGATATTATTTTATTTTTTTTTATATTACCTAACAAAATTCTAAAAGATCAAACTTCTATGCTTATAAATGGCAATTTACATTTGTAAAACAAACATTCACTATTAACATTATTAATATTAATGAAGATGCATTGTCTATATAGTTGTTTTTTTATTTTAAAGCTAATAAGATTTCATTGTTTGCATAACCATTAATATGGTTTCTCATAGTTATTGGCTTTAAAAGAAGCTTATTTAACATGAATATGGTTGCTCATGGTTGATGGTTTTGAAACAAGCATATTAAAAAAAATTACTTGTTTCCTGTAAATAATTTTTTTAATATTCAGCAAATTCACATAAATTCTTGTGGATTTTTCTTTTTATGGTGAAAAATAGACAGAACAAAGAATATTATTATTATTATTATTATTATTATTATTATTATTATTATTATTATTATTATTATTATTATTATTATTATTATTTTCTCTTTAAAGTGAATGTCCTATATAAGTTGGAACTTAAATTTCAATAAGGTATTTAACCAGGGTTTAAACTAACTCCAATAACTTATTTTATTGAAAATATGAAGGTTTAAAAGGAGTATGTATATGCAACAAAACATGCTTAAAGAGAAACTTGTGAAGAAAAACTACAAGTCAAAGGTTTTCAAGAACAAGGGCTTTGCCACCAACGTACAAACCACATGATCAACCAATCAACAACAACAACAAATATACAATAGGAGAATAAACTAAAAGATCAGGTAAAAAAATTAGAATGCACATATAAAAATTGGAACTATGAAATAACCAATGATATATTCCATTGCCAATAAGAACATGTAAAAAGAAATGATGCTTGCGGAATACATGAAAATTGCAATCAACCTATAATAAATTGTTCTCACTAGAAGAGCTTCACACCAAATCTTAATTCAAGCATGAGATCATCACCATTCAGACATCATACTGGATCATAGTCAAAGATGCCATGATGTTGTTTCTATTTTACTTTCGATGGCCAACATGAGCTGTTCACGATTGTAAGATGTGAAAAGTGTCCCTCAAAATAAATATCAAATAAATATGCACAAATATATAAAATAACTCATTAATATATTTAAAGCCTTCAATATAAAAAAAATGCAAGAGAACTTGGTTTGCATTAATATATTTAAAGCCTAAAGGAATTGAGACCACATTTACGTCACTAACTCATTACTACAATAAAAAATATTTCAGCAAGATCAAGGTCACCAACCTATCTTGTTTGGTGATGAACTAGCAACGGCTCCTTTTTTCCATTGCCCACATCCACAAACTCCATTCCTAAAAATTTTTGCTAACTCTCTGATGCTCCAACAAATTAAAAAAAAAAAAGACCAACACCTACAATCCCACATATCAATACATTCCATGGATATAAAGATAGTAAAAAGGAAATAAACATAAACAATATTTTCCTATTCAAGGACTTAGAACGAGAACAAATTCTTGAGAAAGATATGATAGACTAGAACAGGTTGCATTGTTATTCATAACTTACGTTAAAAAAAAATGCTATCTTACAAAACATACATACATCAGCTACATTTTAAAAGAAATCCAAATAGATATGGATTGATGCTTTTGAGTTCACTTAAAAGTACTACCAAGTTGATTCAAAGACACTTAACACTTTTAGAGAGTGGTTGCTGAAATCTCAAAATTGATAATTGTATCATCAATAGAAAAGGTACTGTTTTTGTTTTTTCATTTTTTTCAAAGGATGGAGTTAGTAAGGAGAAAGTGGTGAATGTAAGTGGAAACAATAAGAGAGAAAGATGCATGATGGTGATTTGATCTTGAGTTTGTAAATTGATGTTTGAAAATGTAAACTATTCTAATAGTATCAACAATGGCAGTCATGATCCCATAAAAGACAGCCACTTTCAATATCAACAGGTCTTGTTGTGTCTCTTTCTTCTTTCAATAATTTTTTCATAAAAAGCAACTGATTGAGAGAGGTGGAATTCCACATTATATATTTATAAGAATTAATGTAATTAAAGAGCAGTCTAAATAGATCATGGAGGCATCCAGCTAGATAATCACAAAAGTGCACAAAATTAAGCCATTCTAAGAACATGGGATTAACAAATACACACACACACACACACACACGGTTTGAGGAAGTGTCTATACATGAGTTGAAAGACTTAAGCTAATGCTAAATTCCTTTTCTCCAATTATCTTTTGTCAGCTAGAACAGGTTCCATTGTTATTCATACATTGCCTTAAAAACATGCAATCTTACAAAACATACATGCATTAACTACATTTTAAAAGAAATCCCAATAAATATGGATTCATTGATGGAAGCAATTGAAATTTATTAGGCTCCACACAATATTGAAAATTGATAGAAATTTATTTTGTGAGATAATACAAAAAAGAAATATATGCCAAGATATCTAAACAATAGCTTACATGAATCTCCAAAACCAATCTAAATCTACGATAACAAATTAGTATTTACCTTGTTTAAGCTACAACATTCAACTTGTTCTACACATCAAAGATAAGCACTTTTCAGTTCCAATACACAAAGATACAAACAATTATATTTGCAATATGTGAAAACCCTATAAAAATAGCATTTGAAAAAGATAACAAACACATAAAAACTCCAAGTTACCAATGAAAAACCTAATTTGAAATAAAAAAGTTCTCGTACTCATAAATTTGAGAGAAAAAAAAAAATTCAAATTAGAGCCACAAAAATTGAGATTAAAAAAAAATAGTGCAAAGAATTGATCTAAGATTAAAATACATAAAAATTTGAAGCGGTTGATGAGAGAGATTTCACTACAAAATCAACATAAATAGAATTCCAAAAAGAACAAGGAATAGAGATTGATGGAGAAACTTGGAGCTCACCTAGTAATGGTGAGAATTCAAATCTATCCCACCTGATTAAAATAAATAGTCTAAGAAACCATATAAAAGCCCAAATCAATCCCACCTGCAATCAAAAAATCATATGTAAGACCACAATTTGCATATTAAAGAGCAACAACATCAAAGGAGAGAAGCTTACCTAGAGATGAGAGATTGAGATTGAGATTGAGAAGGAAATCTATGCCCTAGAGATGAGGATGAGATGACGTGATGCAGTGATGATGCATTGGTGATTAGAGAAGCGAAATTAGGCGAGCGGCTTGAGCTGCGTTAAGTGTGAGAAGGCTTATTAGGGCTACAGATAGAGAAGATGATTATAATGGACTGTTGTGAGATGTTGTGGTGATTTTTACGGAAATTATTTTGTTTCAAAGTTGACCATTAAATGTCAATTAATGGGCTAAATTATATTTTGTTACAAAAATTAACCGTTGTAATCTTATGAAATTATTTTTATTCCTATTATTTCAAAATATTATTGAATAAAAAACAAAAATAATAAAAATATCATTTTGTAGGATGTTTAAATAATTTTTATTTTACAAGGTACGCAAAATAAAAATTACAATGCCCATTGTTGTAAAATAATTTTTTTAATTATTTAATTAGGGTTTTAATTAAAAAATAGGAGACATTATTATTAGAAAATATAGAAGTAGGGCTTTGAATAAATAGAAGACATTAATGTAAGAAAACATAGGATTAGAGTTTCGATTAAAAACTAGTTAACATTCCAAAAAGAAAAACATAGAATTAAGGTTTTGATTGAAAAAATTGAGACATCGCGAAAAGAAAACATAGGATTAGAGCTTTGATTTAATTTGAGAAATTACTAAAAGAAAAAAAATAGGATTAGCTTTTTGGTTAAAAAATAGTAGACATTCCAAAAATAAAACATATGATTAAGATTTCGATTAAAAAATATAAAACATAACAAAAAGAAAAGATATGATTATTGTTTTGATTAAAAAATAACAGACATTCCCAAAAGAAAATATAAGATTAGTGTTTTGATTCAAAATAGGAGGCATAGGAATAGTTTTTTTTATCAAAAATAAGTGTCAATAACAAAAGAAAACATAGGATTAGGGTTTGATTAAAAATGAAAAGAGATTGCCAAATAGGAGATAGGATTAAGTTTCTAATTAAAAACAAAAAATGAGACAATCCAATAAGAAAACAAGATATTAAGGTTTTGATTGAAAACTGAGAAATAGGACACATTCCGAAAATAAAACAAAGGATTAGGGTGTTGATTCAAAAATAGCAAAATTTAAAAGAAAAGAAAGGATTAGAATTGTGATTGAAAAATATGAGACATTGTGAAAAGGAAATCTAGCTTAGGCTTTTTATTCGAATTTGATAAAATGAGACATAAAGTATAGAAAACATAAGATTCCGGATTTGATTAAAAGATAGGAGACATTCTGGAAAGAAAACATAGGAGTTTTGTTTTGATTGAAAGATAGGAGACATTCCTAAAAAAAAACATAAGAATAGGGTTTGATTCAAATATATCATGCATTCTAAAAAGAAAATATATGATTAGTGTATCGAATGAAAAATAAGAGACATTACTATAAGAAAACATAGGATTAAGGTTTTGATTAAAAAATATTATACATTTTGAAAAGAAAACATAGAATTGATTTTTTGATTAAAAATATGCTACAACGCGCAAAAAAAAAATAAATAAATAAATATATATATATATATATATATATATCATTAGGATTTTGATTGATAAATAGGAGGCATTACTATAAGAAAACATAGGCTTAGGGTTTTGATTAAAACCTAAAAAATAGTGGGCATTTCCAAAAGAAAACATATAATTAGAGTTTTGATAAAAAAAATAGTAGACATTCCCAAAATAAAACATAAAATTAGTGTTTTCATTCAATAATAGGAGCTATTGCGAAAAGAAAAGTTAGGATTAGGGTTTTGATTGAAACATATGAGATACTATGAAAAGAAAACATATGATTATTGTTTTCATTGAAAAATAGCAGACATTTCCAAAAAAAAAAACATAAGATTAGGGTTTTGATTTAAAAATATGAGGCATTCCAAAAAAAAAAAAAAAAAAACAAGGGATTAGGTTTTTTATTAAAAAATAAGAGGCATTACGAAAAGAAAACATAGCATTAGGGTTTTGATTAAAAATTAGCAAAGATTCAAAAAACAAAAGATAGGATTAGGGCTTTTATTAAAAAAATGAGACATTCCGAAAAACGAAACAAAGGATTAGCAATTCGATTCAAAAATAGAAAATAGAAAACATTCCAAAAAGAAGATACAGGATTAGGATTTTGATTCAAAAATAGCAAACATTAGTAATTAAAAAAAGGATTAGATTTTTTATTGAAAAGTAGGAGACATTAAAATAAAAAATAAAGGTTACGGTTTTGATTAAAAATTGACAAATCGGAGACATCAAGAAAAGAAAACATAATATTCGGGTTTTGTTTGAAAAATAGGGGACATTACGAAAAGAGAACATAGGATTAGGGTTTTGATTAAAAATATGAGACATTACTATAAGAAAACCTATGATTAGGCTTTTGATTAAAAAATAGTAGGCATTCTGAAAAAAAAAATATAGGATTTGTGTTTTGATTGAAATATAGTGGGCATTTCGAAAAGAAAATATAGGATTAGGGTTTTGATTGAAAAATAAGAGACATTATTATAAGAAAACATTGGATTATGGTTTTGATTAAAAAATAGTAGACATTCCGAAATAAAAACATAGGATTAGGCTTTTGATTAAAAAATATGAGATATTACTAAAATAAAACATAGGATTATTGTTTTGATTAAAAAAATAGTAGATATTGCCAAAAGAAAACATAAGATTATGATTTTGATTAAAAAATATGAGCCATTCCACAAAAAAATGCAAGAGTAGGGTTATAATTCAACACTAGAAGACATTCCAAGAAGAAATAATAGGGTTTGGTTTTTGATTAAAAACTGAAATTTAGGTGACATTCTAAAACGAAAATGTAGGATTAGGGTTTTAGTTGAAAAATAGGAGACATATCAAAAAGAAAATATAGGATTATGATTTAGATTAAAAATTAGGTACCATTCCAAAAAGACAGCAAAGGATTAGAGTATTCATTCAAAACTTAAAAATAGGAGTTATTCGGGAAAAAAAAACATAGGATTAAGGTTCAATTTAAATATAGGAGACATTCTGAAAAAAAAACGTAGTATTAAGGTTTTGATTAAAAAATCGAAGACATTATGAGAATAAAACATAGAATTAGGGTGTTGATTGAAACCGATAAATAGGAGACATTCCAAAAGAAAAACATAAAATTAGTTGTTTGATTGAAAATAGGAGACATTGCAAAAAAAACACATAGGATTATGGTTTTAATTATAAAATAGGGGACATTTAGAAAGCAAAACATAGGATTAAGAGTTTTATTAAAAAAATGAGACATTCTGAAAAGAAAATAAAGGATTATTGTTTTGATTTAAAAATAGCAGACATTGTGCAAAAGAAGAAAAAAAAATAATGATTAGGTTTTTGATTATAAAATGTTAGAAATTTCGAAAAGAAAACATAGCATTAGTGTTTTGAATGAATAATAATAAACATTACTATGAGAGCATATGGGATTATGGTTTTGATTAAAAAATAATAGGCATTCTGAAAAAAAAAATATAGGTTTAGGGTTTTCATTAAAAAATAGCAAGCATTCCACAAAGAAAAATATAGGATTAGGGTTTTGATTGAAAAATATGAGACATTATGAAAAGAAAATATAGGATTCTTGTTTTGATTCAAAAATAGTATCCATTTCTGAAAGAAAACACAAGATTAGGGACTTGACTTGATTAAAAAATAGGAGGCATTAAAAAAATTCTTAGATTAGGGTTTTGATTAAAAATATGAGACATTACGAAAATAAAACATACGATTATTTTTTTAATTAAAAAATAGCAAACATTTCCAAAAGAAAACATAAGATTAGGATTTTGATTAAAAAATAGGAGGCATTTCGAAAAGAAAATATATGAATAGGATTTTAATTCAAAAATAGGAGGCATTACGAAAAGAAAACATAGGCAGAGATTCCCAAAACAAAAGATAGGATTATGGTTTTGATTAAAAAAATGTAACATTTTGAAAAGAAGACAAAGGATTAGAGTTTTGATTCAAAACTAAAAAATAGAACACTTTCTGAAAACAAAACATAGGATTACGGTTTTGATTCAAAAACATCAAACATTCCAAAAGGAAAAGAAAGGATTTGATTTTTGATTGAAAAATAGGACACATTCCTATAAGAAAACATAGGATTCAAAAACTGCAGACATAGGATTAAGAAAAGAAAAAACATACGATTATTATTTTGATTAAAAAATAGTAGACAGTCCCAAAAAAAAAATAAGATTAGTCTCTTGATTAGAAAATATGAGGCATTCAAAAAAAAAAACAAATAGGATTAGAATTTTGTTGAAAAAATTATGAGACGTTAGGAAAAAACATACAATTATTGTTTTGATTAAAAGATAGCACACATTCCTAAAAAAAAAATATAATTGGGGTTTTGATTAAAAAATAAGAGACATTTTAAAAAGAAAACATAGGATTATGATTTTTATTTAAAAATAGGATTCATTACGAAAAGGAAACATAGGTAATGATTCCAAAAGCAAAAGATAGAATTAGGATTTTGATTTAAAAAATGTGGCATTTAAAAAAATAAAGGATTTCGGTTTTGATTCAAAACTGAAAAATAGGACACATTCAAAAACAAAACAGAGGATTAGGGTTTTGATTTAAAAATAGCAGACATTCCAAAAAAGAAAAAATGGATTAGATTTATGATTGAAAAATATGACACATTCCTATAAGAAAACATAGGATTAGGGTTTTGATTAAAAAAATAGGAGCCATTACTATAAGAAAACATATTATTAGTATTGGGAATGAAAAGTAGAAGACATTACTATAAGAAAATATAGGATTAGAGTTTTGATTCAAAAATAGTAGATATTCTGAAAATAAAACATAGGATTAGTTTTTTGATTGAAAATATGAGACATTTAAAAAGGAAAACATAGGATTAGTATTTTAATTCAAACATAATAGTCATTACGAAATAAAAACATTGGATTAGAATTTATAATAAAAAATAGGAGAATTCCAAAAAGAAAACATACCATTAGGGTTTTAATTGAGAAATATGAGGCATTCCTAAAAGAAAACACTCTTTGCCGAATGCCTCATATTTTTCAATCAAAACCCTAATCATATTGTATCATTTTATAATGCCTTATATTTTTGAATCAAAGCCCTAGTATTACATTTTCTTTTCTCAATGTCTACTATTTTTTAATCAAAACAATCATAGCATGATTTCTTTTCGTATTGTCTCATCTTTTTTAATCAAAACCTTAATCCTAAGTTTTTTTTTAATGCCACCTAAGTTTTAATAAAAACCCTAATCTTAAGTTCTCTTACAGAAATGTCTGGTATTTTTGAATTAAAACATTAATCTTATGTTATCTTTTCTTAATATCTCATATTTTTCAATCAAAACACTAATCCTATGTTTTTTTACGAAATGGCTCTTATTTTATAATGAAAACCTTAATACTATGTTTTCTTTTGGGAATGTCACGTATTTTTCAATAAAAAAAAAATATAATCTTATGTTTTCGTTTTAAAATGACCCGTATTGTTTGGTTTTCAATCAAAAACATAAACATATGTTTTCTTATAATAATGTCTCCTATTTTTCAGTTAAAACCCGAATCTTATGTTATCTTTAGAAATGTCTCATATTTTTCAATCACAATCGTAATCTCATGTTTTGTTTTCAAAATCCCTACTATTTTTTACTCAAAACCCAAATCCAATGTTTTCTTATAGTAGTGTCTCATATTTTTAGATCAAACCATAATCTTATGTTTTCTTTTCAGAATGTCTATTATATTTGAATCAAAAACCTAATCCTATGTTTTGATTTCGTAATGTATTTTATTTTTTAATCAAAACCCTAATCCTATGTTTTCTTTTTTCAATATCTTACTTTTATTAGTTTTCAATCAAAACCCTATGCTACATTTTCTTTTCGGAATGTCTCCTATTATTCAATCAAAAACCTAATCCTTTCTTTTCTTTTTCGGAATGTCTGATATTTTTGAATAAAAAATCTAATCCTATGTTTTCTTTTAGCAATGAGTCTATTTTTCAGTTTTGAATCGAAACCCTAATCCGTTGTTTTTTTTTTCTGAATATCTCATTTTTTATGCAAAACCCTAATACTATCTTTTGTTTTGTGAATCTCTGCTAATTTTTAATTAAAGCACAAATCCCATGATTTCTTTCTTCAATGTTATTTTTTAATTAAAATCATAATACATTCTTTCTTTTCTTAATGTCTCCTATTTAGGGTTATCCAATTTTCAATAAAAACCTTAATCCTATGTTTTTATTTTCGGGACGGCTCCTTTTTTTTAATCAAAACAATAGTCTTAAGTTTTATTTTCGGAATGTGTCCTATTTTTCAATTTTGAATCAAAACTCTAATCCTTTGTTTTTTTTTCGGAATGTCTCATTTTTTTAAATCAAAACCCTAATCCAATGTTTCTTTTTGGAATGTCCATTTTTTATATAATCAAAACCCTAATTTTTAATTAAAACCCAAATATGATGTTTTCTTTTAGGAATGTGTTATATTTTTTAATCAAACTTCTAATCCTATGTTTCCTTATCTGAATGTCTCATATTTTTTAATCAAAACCCTAATTATATATTTTCTTATCAAAATCTTTACTACTTTTTAATCAAAATGCTAATCTTATGTTTTCTTATAGCAATGTCTCCTATTTTTCAATCAAAAACCTAATCGTATGTAATTTTTCAGAATAACTACTATATTTTAATCAAAACCCTAATCCTATATTTTCGTTTTGTAATGGCTCCTAGTTTTTGTGAATCAAAATCCAAATCATATCTTTTGTTTTGGAAATGTCTCCTATTTTTTGGCTTTTAATCAAAACACTAGTCTTATATTTTGTTATAATCTTGTCTCCTTATTTTCAATCAAAACCCTAATATTATGTTTTTTTTTTCGGAATGCCTATTATTTTTTAATCAAAACTCTAATCCTATGTTTTCTTTTAGCAATGTCTCCTATCATTCAATCAAAACCAAAATCCTATGTTTTTTTCTACTTTTCCAAAAAGTTAATATAGGATTTAGTATTGTCTGCTAATTTTTCATTCAAAACTCTAATACTATATTTTCTTATAATAATATCTCCTATTTATCAATCAAAACCATAATTCAATGCTTTCTTTTCTGAATTCCTACTATACTTGAACAAAACCCTTATCCTATTTTTTTTTTTTTTTGTAATATCTCCTATTTTTTTAATAAAAACAATAATCATATGTTTTCTTGTCAGAATGCCAACTATATTTGAATCAAAATCCTGATCATGTTTTCTCTTTTCGGAATGTCCCATGTTTTTCAATCAAAACCTGAATCCTATGTTTTATTTTCTTAGTGTCCCTTGTTTATCAATTTTGAATTAAAGCCCTAACCTATGTTTTCTTTTTTGAATTTCTCCTAATTTTAAATTAAAAATATAATCCTTTCTTTTCTTTTCAGAATATATGTTATTTTTCAATCAAAACCCTAATGCTTTGTTTTCATTTCAGAGTACTATGTTTTCTTTTCTTAATGTCTCCTATTTATCAGTTTTAATCAAAACCCTAACCTATTTTTCCTTTTTATAATGCCTTGTATTTTTCAATCAAAAACTTAATCCTTTGTTTTCTTTTCACAATGCCTGTAATTTTTGAATCAAAACCATAATCTAACGTTTTCTTTTTGGAATGTGTCCTATTTCTCATTCAAAACCCTAATCCTATCTCTTGTTATAGTAACAACTCCTATATTTTTCAATGAAAACCCTAGTCCTATGTTTTCTTTGAAGAATGGCAACTATATTTGAATTAAAACCCTAATCTTATGTGTTCTTTTCTTAATGTCTCCCATTTGCCAGTTTTGAATAAAAGCCCTAAATTATGTTTTTTTTGGAATATATCATATTTTTAAATCGTAAAGCCTATTGTATGTTTTATTTTCGGAATGTCTGCTATTTTTCAATCAAATCACTAATACTATGTTTTCTTTTGGTAATGTGTCCTATTTTAACCCTGTTACTTCGTTTTCTTTTTAGAATGTCTCCTTTTTTTAATTAAAAATCCTAATTTTCTGTTTTTTTTTTTTTGGAATGTCTCCTATCTTTCAATCAAAACTGAAATCCTATATTTTCTTTTCTTAATGTCTCCTATTTATCAGGTTTGAATCAAATCTTTAACCTATATTTTCTTTTTGAAATCTCTCCTATTTTTCAATCAAAAACATAATCCTTGCTTTTCTTTTCGCAATGTCCATTTATTTTTTAATCAAGAACCTAATCCTATATTTTCTTTTCTTAATGTGTCCAATTTTTATGTATTGAATCAAATCCTTAATCCTATGTTTTCTTTTGGAAATGCCATCTATTTTTTGGTTTTTAATAAAAACCCTCGTCCTATGTTTTCTTATTGTATTGTCTCCTATTTTTCAATCAATATCCTAATCATATATTTTCTTTTGGAAATATCACATATTTAAAAAAAAAAGTCCTAATCCTATGTTTTTTTTTCCCGGAATGTCTACTATTTCTGAATAAAAAAAAACTAAGATAATGTTTCCTTATAGTAATATCTATTATTTTTCATTCAAAACCCTAATCCTACGTTTGCTCATATAAATGTCCATTTTTTTAAATCAAAACCCTAATCCTAGATTTTCTTCTCGTAATCTATAATATTTTTCGTTCAAAATCCTAATTCAATCTTTTCTTATAATAAAGTCTACTATTTTTCAATCAAAACACTAGTAATATGTTTTCTTTTCTGAATGACTACTATATTTGAATTAAAACCGTAATATTATGTTTTCTCTTTAGAATGTCTCCTATCTTTCAATCAAAACCCGAGTCCTTTGATTTTTTTTTTTTGGATGCTTTATTTTGGAAATATCCCATATTTTCTAATAAAAAATCTAAAACTTTCTTTTTCAACTCAAGTGAACTTCTATCAGTTGCGATCATACCAACAATAAAGTACCGGATCTCATCATAACTTCAAAGTTAAGCGAACTTGAGTGAGAGTAGTACTAGGATGGGTGACCCGCTCCGAAGTCTTCGTGTTGCACACCTCCCTTTTTTTTTTGCTACATGGTTTGTTTTTATGGTTTTATTAATTAGAAAATAACAATAATAATAACAAAATGAAAGACAAACCTATGTTTTCACTCAAAACCCTAATACTATATTTTCTTAGATTAATGTCTCCTATCTTTTGTTTGAGGAATCTCTACTAATTTTCAATCAAAACCATAATCATATGTTTTCTTTTCTAATGCCTCTTATTTTTTGAGTAAAAATCCTAATCATATGTCTTTTTTGTTTTTTAATGTCTTCTATTTTGAATCAAAAAGCAAACCTTATGTTTTCTTTTGGGAATGTCTGCTATTTTTGAATCAAAACAATAATCGTAAGTTTTTTTTCGTAATGTCTCTTATTTTTCAATTAAAACCCTAGTTTTAAGGTTGGTTTTGGTATGATTCCTATTTTTAATCAAAACACTAATCTTACATTTTCTTTTCGGAATGTCTGCTATTATTTAATCAAAACAATAATAATATGTTTCCTTTAGGTAATGTCTCATATTTTTCAATCAAAACTCTAATCCTATGTTTTCTTTTCACAATGCTCCCCAATTCTGATTCAAAACCTTAATCTTATATTCTTTTTTAGAATGTCTCCAATATTTCAATCAAAATCCTAATCCTATGTTTTCTTTTTAAAATATCTCATATTTTTCATTCAAAACACTAATCATATGTTTTCTTATAGTAATGTTTCCTATTTTTCCAATTAGAACCCTAATTGTATGTTTTTCTTATACTAATGTCTCCTATTCTTCAATGAAAACCCTTATCCTATGTTTTCTTTGGAATGAAACCTGTTTCTAAATCAAAACTTAATCTTATATTTTCTTTTTGTAATGTCTCAAATCTTTCCATCAAAACAGTAATCCTATGTTTTTTTTTTTTTAAATGTCTCAAATTTTTTCAATCAAAACCCTATTATTTGTTTTCTTTTCAGAATATGTACTCTTTTTTATCAAAACTATAATACTATTTTTTTTCTTAATGCTTGAAATTTTTTAATAAAAACCCTCATCCTCTGTTTTCTTTTCTAAATGTCTACTATCTTTGAATTAAAACGCTAATCCTATGTTTCATTTTCTTAATGCCAACTATATTTGAATCAAAATCCTTATCCTATATTTCTCTTCTTAATCACTAATATTTATCTTTTTTTGAATCAAAACCATAGCCTATGTTTTCATTTCTTAATGTCCCCTATTTTTCAATCAAAACCCAAATCCTATATTTTATTTTCAGAAAGTCTCCTATTTTTCAGTCAAACCTAATCCTATATTTTCTTTTTCGAAATGTCTCCAACTTTTTAATCAAAACCCGAACCTTGAGATTTTTTTTTATAGAAGGCCTCCTATTTAACAATCAAAACTTTAATCTTATGTTTTATTTTGGGAATGTCTGCTATTTTTGAATCAAAACAATAATCTTATTTTTTCTTTTCGTAATGTCTCATATTTTTCAATCAAAACTATAATCCTATGTTTTCTTTTCATGTGGCTCCTATTTTTGAATCAAAGCCTTAATTCTATCTTTTCTTTTAGGATTGTCTGCGATTTTTGAATCAAAACCCTAATCCTATGTTTTCTTTTTAGAATGTCTACTATTTTTTAGTTTTTGATCAAACCCTTAATCATGTGATTCCTTATAATAGCGTATCTTATTTTTCAATCAGAATGCTAATCCTATGTTATCTTATAGTAGTATATTCTTAATTTTTAATCAAACCCCTGATTCTATCTTTTTTTTTTTAAATGTCTCATATTTTTCATTCAAAACACTAATTATATGTTTTTCATTTCGTAATATCTCATATTTTTTAATCAAAACCCTAATCTTAACTTTTTTTCGGAATGCCTATTATTTTTATTCAAAACCTTAATCTTACGTTTTGGAGTGGCTATTATGTTTGAATCAAAATCATAATCCTATGATTTTTAATGGTAATGTCTCGTATTTTCAATCAAAACCTTAATTCTCTGTTTTCTTTTCTCAATATCTCCTATTTTTTAGTTTTTAATCAAAACTCTAATCTTATATTTTGTCTTGAGAATGTCTTATATTTTTCAATTAAAACCCTAATCCTATGATTTCTTTTGGTATTGACTTCTATTTTATAATCAAAAAACTAATCTTATGTTTTTTAAAGTAATGTCACCTATTTTTCAATCAAAACCCTAATTCTGTATTTTTGTTTTTGGAATGCCTACATATTTTAATCAAACTCTATTCGTACATTTTCTTTTTGGAATGTCTACTATTTTACAAAGGAAACCCGAATCCTATGTTTTCTTTTTCTTAATGTCTCATATTTTTTTTTTCAAAATCCTAATCTTAATTTTTTTTTTGTAATG